>CAMZMU010000056.1:25570107-26072849 GCA_947311845.1 Poa pratensis | reverse complement strand
GGGGACGGCGTGACGGCGGCGAATCGCGGCGGCGGAGCCGCGGACGGCCGCGGGAAAAATGGCGACGGCGCGGCCGATTCCCGGCGCCCGGGTCGATTGCCTCTGCAGGAAGGGAGAAGGAAGCAGCGGCGAGGTTGTGGTGGTGCAACGATCATACTCGAGCGGTTCCAGGAGACGGCAACGAGCACGGCGAGCTCGAGTGCCCGCGCCTGGAGAGGGAAACAGGGGAGGTGGAAGCAGGGTGCGAGTGGGCAGGGTAGGAGGGGTCGCGAGCGTGCTCTTCTTCTCTCCCTTGCAGGCAGAGGAGAGCAGGGGGCCCGGGCGCGTGCACCGCGACGAGCGGTCCGGCGCGAGCTCGACCAGCTCCTACGGTCGCTACAGGGAGGAAGGAGAAGACGAATTAGCAAATAGGCCCCTGGACATTTTGAAATCATCACGGATTAGCCCTTTTCAGTATGGATACACTGTTTTGGAATTTATTGGGCCACTTAAACTCTTCCAAAAATTGTGCAAATTTTTGTGGAGCCTCCTTGTACCTTGGGCAACCATCATAAAAATTGCAAAGCATTTGGAGTTCATTTGATTGGGGAAAGAATAAGAAGTTGCTTATAGGCAATTTTAGAGAAAAACCAAAATAATAATCTTTTAGAATTTAAAGTAACTCCACAATATTGCTTGGAGCTCTCGGAACTTCCTTGACAAATATGAATGTCAAAGAGATTTTGTTTTGCAACTTTTGGATGCTTTCAATGTTTGTTAAATTGTTGGAGCAAGTTGGTATTTTAGTTTTCCATTTTTTTTCAACCCAATGTAGTGGTTGTTTAGCAAGTTGCAAAGAGGATGCAATGATGCATGCATGCCATGATGCAATGGAGGACACAAAAGTGAAATTTTATACAGACTTTCAGGTTCTCAAGTCTGGGCTGTTACAGCTATTATGTCTATGCTTGTGAATGGTAGATCTCATGTTGATCCTAATAATATTCCTTTAGCTTCATTGGTTGCTCAAGAAGAGCATGTTGATGTAAACTTCATTAAAAACAACAACTTCAACAACAATGCTTATAGGAATAATTTTGGTAGCAACAATTATAAGCCTTATCCTTCAAATGGTTATGGCAATTCTTATGGTAATTCCTACAGCAACAATAGAAGTGTGTCCTCTGATCTTGAAGCTATGCTTAAAGAATTTATTAGCACACAAAAAGCTTTCAATAAAACTGTTGAGGAAAAGTTTGAAAAAATTGATGATCTTGTCTCTAAAGTTGATAGTCTTGCTCATGATGTTGAAATTCTAAAACTGAAAGTTATGCCTAATGAAGTTAAAGATATTAAGTCATTTGCTACAGCAAATGCCATCCAAGTTCGAATTGATAATAATATTAGGATGTTGGCTGAATTGCATGCTAGGTGGGAAAAAGAGGAAGAACTTGAAAAAGAGAATAGTATAGTTAGAGTTTGTACTATCACCACCACTAGTAATGCTAATGTTTCACATGCTAGTAAACCTCCTACTATTGATGGTAATGTTATTGGTGTTGATAATGTCTCTACTACTTCTGCAAAGCGTTTGAAATTGCCTAAAACTGCTGAAACTTTTTCTGATAAAAGTGCTGAAATTTTTCAAACTATTGGAGACAATGGTTCCACCACCATTGACAATAATGATTTTGATTTTGATGATTGTAACATCTCTGAAGTTATTATGTTCTTGCAAAAATTAGCTAGAAGTCCCAATGCTAGCACTATTAATTTGGCTTTTACAAAGCATATTACAAATGCTCTTTTGCAAGCTAGGGAGGAGAAGTTGAAACTTAAAGCTTCTATTCCTAGGAAATTAGAAGATGGTTGGGAACCCATCATTAAGGTAAAGGTGAATGATTTTTATTGCAATGCCTTGTGTGATCTTGGTGCAAGTGTTTCGTTTTGCCCAAGAAGCTTTATGATATTCTTGATTTGCCACCTTTGGAACATTGTTATTTGGATGTTTTTCTCGCTGATAATGCTATGAAGAAACCTTTGGGGCGAGTTAATGATGTTTTTATTACGTAAAAGATAACCTTGTCCCCGTTGATTTTATTGTTATGGATATTGAATGCAATGCATCTTGTCCTATTGTTTTGGGAAGACCTTTTCTTCGAACTGTTGGTGCCATCATTGATATGAAAGAAGGTAATATAAGGTACCAATTTCCTCTCAAGAAAGGTATGGAACACTTCCCTAGGAAGAGAATGAAGTTACCTTTTGACTCTATTGTTAGAGCAAGTTATGATGTTGATGCTTCTTCTCTTGACAACACTTGATTTTCACTTTCTGCGCCTAGCTGAAAGGCGTTAAAGAAAAGCGCTTATGGGAGACAACCCATCGTTTTTATTTGCTGTTATTTTTGTTTTCTTTGAGTCAAGGATTTTGTTACTTCTGTAGCAACTCCTTTGTATCTTTATTTTATCGCAATGTTGTGCCAAGTAAAGTTCTATATTGAAAGTTGATGCAAGATTTGGATTTCTGCGCAGTGACAGATTTTTAGCTGTCACGGATTTGAGCTTATCTCCCTGTAGAAAATTCAAAAAATTCTGAGAAAAATCACGCATATTCCTGAGATATGTACGCAACTTTCATTATTTTAGGCCAGATCCATCTGAGCAACTTAAGTGCCTCGAAAAAATTCGTCATTCCAGACTGTTCTGTTTTTGACAGATTCTGCCTTTTGTTTTGCATTCGCTCTTTTACTGTGTTTGTGTGGATTTCTTTGCTCCACAAAGCATTGGTGGCTGTAGCTAATGTCCAGAAGCTTTGGGATTGATTGTATCATTACAGAATATGAGAATTTTTGATTATGCACTAACCCTCTAATGAGAACTGTCTTGAGTTTGGTGTGAAGGAAGTTTTCAAGGATCAAGCGAGAAGGGTGATATTATGTGATCAAGAAGAGTGAAAAGCCTAAGCTTGGGGATGCCCCCGTGGTTCATCCCAACCATATTCAGAGAGACTCAAGCGTCTAAGCTTGGGGATGCCCAAGGCATCCCCTTCTTCATCAACAAACTTATCAGGTCATCTCTAGTGAAACTATATTTTAATTCTTTCACATCTTATGCGCTTTACTTGGAGCGTCTGTGTGTTTTTATTTTTGTTTTTGTTTGAATAAATTCGGATCCTAGCAATCCTTGTGTGGGAGAGAGACACGCTCCGCTTTTTCATGTGAATACTCATGTTCTTCACTTATATTTGTTGAGTATTCTTAACTAGCTACTGCAGTGCTTTTAGCTCCTGTTTTTCATGCATCTCTTCGAGCTGTTAGCACTTGTTTATAAATACTCTCTTGCTGCATTATATTATCATTTGGAGAGTTTATGTTTAATAAATTATTGGTGTTTGTTTGGAAGAAAGAAAATGCTACATGTAGTAGTTGGTATTGGAAAAGACATATGCATTCTTGTAGATCATTGTCTTGTTTTGATTTGATGCTTTGCAATTGTTTTGAGCTCTCAAGTAGATCATGTTTAAGCTCTTGCATCATGTAGTTAAAGCCTAGTAGTGGAGAACTACCGTAGAGCTTGTTGAGACTTGGGATGCATATTTGTTCTCTCTAAGGTCTAGATATTTTCTGGTAAAATGTTTGAGCAACAAGGAAGACAGTGTAGAGTCTTATAATACTTGCAATATGTTTTTATGTGATTCTTGCTGTACCGGTTTATACTTGTGTTTGCTTCAAACAACCTTGCTAGCCTAAACTCTGTACTGAGAGGGAATGCTTCTCGTGCATCCAAAACTTGAGCCAAAACCCATGCCATTTGTGTCCACCATACCTACCTACTATGTGGTATTTCCTGCCATTCCAAGTAAATATTTCATGTGCTACCTTTAAACTATTCAAAACTTTATTACTCCTTATTTGTGTCAATGTTTTATAGCTCATGAGGAAGTATGTGGTGTTTTATCTTTCAATCTTGTCATTTACTTCTGACAGACTTTCACCAATGGACTAGTGGCATATACATCCGCTTATCCAATAATTTGCAAAAAGAGCTGGCAACGGGGTGCCCAGCCCCAATTAATTACAACTTTCATTAATAATTCTCTTCACATGTTTTGCCCTGATTTATCAGTAAGCAACTTAATTTTGCAATAGACACTCCTCCATGGTATGTGAATGTTGGAAGGCACCCGAGGATTCGGTTAGCCATGGCTTGTGTAAGCAAAAGGTTGGGAGGAGTGTCATCTATAAAGAAACTAAAATACATGTGTAAACAAAAGAGAAGAGGGATGATCTACCTTGCTGGTAGAGATAACGTCCTTCATGGGAGCCGCTCTTTGAAAGTCTGGTTGACAAGGGGGTTAGAGTGCCCACTACCATTCGTTGACAACAACAAACACCTCTCAAATACTTATTTTGTGCTCTCTATATGCTTTCGAAAACTTAAAAAGCTCTAGCACATGATTTAATCCCTGCTTCCCTCTGCGAAGGGCCTATCTTTTACTTTATGTTGAGTCAGTTTACCTACTCCTTTCTATCTTAGAAGCAAACACTTGTGTCAACTTTGTGTGCATTGATTCTTACATATTTACTTATTGCACTTGTTATATTGCTTTATGTTGACAACTATCCATGAGATATACATGTTACAAGTTGAAAGCAAATGCTGAAACTTAATCATCCTTTGTGTTGCTTCAATGCCTTTTACTTTGAATCTATTGCTTTATGAGTTACCTCTTATGCAAAACTTTTTGATGCTTGTCTTGAAAGTACTATTCATGAAAAGTTTTTGCTTATATGATTCATTGTTTACTCTTTATCTATTTGTTAGCAAACTATAGATCATTGCTTTGAGTCACTTCATTCATGACATGAGCCTTGCAATATATTGATCAAGATTGTGTGAAAGCATGTCTCCTCAGAAATTATTTGTTGTTATCGTTTTACCTACTCGAGGACGAGTAGAACTAAGCTTGGGGATGCTTGATACGTCTCCAACGTATCCATAATTTCTGCTGTTCCATGCTTATATTATACCATTTGCTACATGTTTTATATACACTTCGTATCACTTTTATGCATTTTCTGGGACTAACCTATTAACAAGATGCCACAGTGCCAGTTCCCTGTTTTCTGCTGTTTTTGGTTTCAGAAAGTTACTTCTGGAAATATTCTCGGAATTGCACGAAACAAAAGGCCAGTCCCTATTTTTCCAGCACGTACACGGAGTCCGAAGGAGAGACGAAGAGAGCCACGAGGTGGCCAAACCACCTGGCGCGGGCCCACCCGCCGCCTGGTGTGTTTGGGCCCCTCGGGGGTCCGCCGACATCGCCCCTTCGCCTATTTATTCCCCGAGACGCGAAAACCCTAAAACACCGAGCCTTTCATCCAGAACATATTCGCTGCCGCCGCCGTCGTCAACCCTAACTCGGGGGGTTCTGAAGCTCTTCCCGGCACCCTGCCGGAGAGGGGAATCATCACCGGAGGGCTCTACATCGCCATGCCCGCCTCCGGAGTGATGCGTGAGTAGTTCATCCTTGGACTATGGGTCCATAGCAGTAGCTAGATGGTTGTCTTCTCCACTTGTGCCATCATGTTTAGATCTTGTGAGCTGCCTATCATGATCAAGATCATCTTATTGTAATGCTACATGTTGTGTTTGCTGGGATCTGACTTATATTGATACCTATGTGGAGCTGAATATTATATTATCATGTCTATGTCATTTGTGATCTTGCATGCTCTCCGTTACTTGTTGAAGCCTTGGCCACGTGAATACTTGTAACTCCAAGAGGGGGTATTTATGCATGATAGTTGGGTTCAACCTCTATTTAACCTGGGATAGTGACAGCAAGTTCTAAGGTTGTAGATGTGTTGTTGCCACTAGGGGTAAAACAGCAATGCTTTATTCAAGGATGAATGTATTGTTTACATTACGCACATTACTTAATGCAATTGTCTGTTGCTTGCAACTTAATACTGGAAGGGGTACGGATGTTAACCGGAAAGTGGACTATTTAGGCATAGATGCATGCTGGATAGCGGTCTATGTACTTTGTCGTAATGCCCAAATGAATCTCATAGTAGACACCACAGCTCACACATGCATGTTATATGCACTTATCAATTGTCAATTGCCCAGCTGTAATTTGTTTACCCAGCATGTTAGTTATCTTATTGGAGAGACACCACTAGTGAACTGTGGACCCCGGTCCATTCTTTTACATCTGAAATACAATCTACTGCAATCATTGTTCTCTACTGTTTTATGCAAACAAACATCATTTTCCATTCGATACGTTTAACCCTTTGTTTTCAGCAAGCCGGTGAGATTGACAACCTCACTGTTAAGTTGGGGCAAAGTAATTTGATTGTGTTGTGCAGGTTCCACGTTGGCACCGGAATCCCTGGTGTTGCGCCGCACTACACTCCTTCACCAACACCTTCGAAGCAAACCTCGTTTTCCTACTGGTCCGATTAAACCTTGGTTTCATACTGAGGGAAAACTTACTGCTGCACTCATCATACCTTCCTCTTGGGGTTCCAACTGACGTGTGACGTACAAGCAATTTTTTCTGGCACTATTAACCTAGAGCCACCAATATACCCCAGCTCAATATCTCCACGGGCAACATGATCATGAATAAAATGATGATGAATCTCAATATGCTTTGTTCTTGAATGTTGCACCGGGTTGTGGGCAATCTTGATAGCACTTTCATTGTCACATAAAAGAGTCACTTTGTCACAATTGACACCGTATTCCTTTAAGTTTGCCTCATCCATAACAACTGAGTGCAAGCACTAGCAGCAGCCACATACTAGCTTCGGCGGATGAAAGGGATATACAATTCTGCTTCTTAGAAGACCAACTCACCATGGACCTACCAAGGAATTGGCATGCCCCGGAAGTTGATTTCCTATCATCCTTACTCCAGCCCAATCCGAGTCTGTGTACCCAGCAAGAGAGAAATTAGAGCCCTTTGGATACCACAAACCAAACCTTGGGGTATAAACCAAATATCGAAGGATTCTATTGACAGCCTTCATATGGCTTTCTTTAGGAGCTGCTTGGTACCTTGGACACACCCCTACACTCAACACAATATCGGGTCTAGATGCCCAAAGATAAAGCAAAGAACCAATCATAAAGCGATAAAGTTTTTGATCAACATCAATACCCTTGGGGTTAAGTTCAAGATGACATTTGGTGTCCATAGGAAACCGCTTCTCTTAGCACCTTGCATCTTGAACTTCTTGAGCATGTCTTGGGTATATTTGGTTTGAGAGATAAAAGTCCCTTCATTCAATTGCTTGATTTCAAAACCAAGAAAGAACTTCAACTCTCCCATCATGGACATTTCAAACCTGTCAGTCATAAGCTTTGAAAATTCATCATTAAAAACTTTGTTAGTTGAGCCAAAGATAATATCATCAAAATATATTGGCATATGAAAAGCTCCCCTTTAACCCTCTTGGTAAAGAGGGTGGGATTGATTTACTCACTTCAAATCCATGGTCTACCAACAACTCTCTAAGGTGCTCATTACCACGCACGTGGTGCTTGTTTAAGTCCATAGAGCGCCTTATCAAGTTTGTAGACATGGTTAGGGAAGTTTGGTCCAAATCCTGGTGGTTGCTTAACATATACCAACTCTTTAAAGGACCATTAATAAAGGCACTTTTCACATCCATTTGTTGTAACTTGAAATTATGATGTGATGCATATGCAAGAAGGATACGGATGGACTCAGGGCGAGCCACGGGTGCAAAAGTCTCTCCAAAATCAATGACTTCAACTTGAGAGTACCCTTGAGCAACCAATCTTCCGTTGTTCCTCACAACCATTCCATGTTCATCTTGCTTGTTCTTGATATCCACTTAGTGCCTATAACATTGCGGCACTCCTTTGGCTTCTCAACTAAATTCCACACTTGTTGCGCTTGAAGTTATTGAGTTCATCATGCATTGCTTCCAACCAATCCGGATCTTCAAGTGCTTCAAAGACTTTATTTGGTTCCACCATGGAGATATGTGCTTGATGTTCACTAAAGCTTCCCAATTGTCTCCTTGTGGTAACATTTCTTTCTAGGTCACCGATGATTGCTTCTAGTTTGTGACCCTTGATTTCAAAGTCTCTTGCAACTCTAGCTTTACGACGGGCTTCGATATATCTATTGCATCTTGGAGGTATCACTTGATCATCTTGATCATTTGAGTCCCCGTCTGACCGTTTTGATGACCTCGATCTTCATTATGTAGTTCTTCATTGCTTGAAGTAGATGGTTGATCTTGGTCTTGACCTTGGCTAGCATCAACAATAGGAGAACTTGGTTCTTGCATAGCAACTTGGTCATGAGAGGTTTTGAACTTATTCTTGGGTTGGTGCATCATTTGCTTCATTAGTTGGTGCAGGTTCATGAGGTGAGGTAGGAGACTCCACTTGATGGAACTTGTTTCTTCTGGCTTGCCTCTTGATGGATCTCAATGGGGCGTAGAAACCCACACCCATTCGCCGGATTGCTTCGTGAGGCTGCTCATTATCTACATCACAAACATGAAACTGCGCCACTTGGGAGACACATTTTCATCTCGAACTTCACGCTACAAATTCTACAACATTCTCGGAGGATTTGTCATAGACTCTATAAGTGTGAGATTCGACACCGTAACCAACAAAAATACCCTCTAAAGATTTAGATTCGAATTTAGAAAGACGAACATCTTTGATCTTATAGAACACTTACAACCAAATACTCGGTAGTAGGAAATATTGGGCTTGTTGCATGTAAGAATCTCATATGGAGTTTCTTTTCGTCCAACACGGAAGAAGAGCTGGTTTGAAGAATGACACGCCATGGAGATGGCCTTAGCCCACAAGTAGAGCGGTTGATGACGTGGATCGCACGTTCGTTGGGAGACCACAAGAGGAAGGTATGAAGCAGTGTAGCAGCAGTTTCCCTCAGTATGAAACCAAGGTTTAATCGAACCATAGGAGCAAGAAATCACTTCTGAAGGTTGTTCGTGGCGCCGTTTACTCGATCACCAATGTGAATCTGCACACAACACAATCAAACTACTTTTGCCCCACGAAACAGTGAGGTTGTCAATCTCACCGGCTTGCTGAAAACAAAGGATTAAACGTATGGTGTGGAAAACAGTAGTAAATTGCAGAGAATGAAAAGGAACAATTTTTGCAGTGGTTGTATATCAGTGTAAAAGAATGGACCGGGTCCACATTTTACTAGTGGTGTCCTCTCCATAAAAGATAACTAACATGCCGGGTAACAAATTACAGCTGGGAAATTGACAAAATATTGAGCGCATGACAATGCATATATTATGACATGATGATTACTATGATATTCATGTGGGCATTTACGACAAAATACATAGACCGTTATCCAACACGTCTATGACTAATAAATCCACCACCAGGTTGTCATCCGAGTTCCCCGTTGGTATTAAGTTGCAAGCAACAGATAATCGCATTAAGTAATGTGCGTAATGTAAACAAATGCATTAGACATAACGGCGCACCCTTAAGCTAAAGCATCGGTTATTTATCCTAGTGGCAACAACACATCCACAATCTTAGAAGTTGTTGTCACTCTCCCGATTACCGGAGGCATGAACCCACTATCTACCATAAATACTCACTCTTGGAGTTACAAAGCATCTACTTGGCCAAAGCATCTACTAGTAACAGAAAGCATGCAAGATCATAAATCACATATAAATCGGTTGATAATCAACTTGACATAGTATTCAATATCATCGGATCCCAGCAAACACAACATGTACCATTACAATAAGATGATCTTGATCATGATAGGCAGCTCACAAGATCTAAACATGATAGCATAAAGTGGAGAGACAACCATTAGCTACTGCTATGGACCCGTAGTCCAAGGATGAACTACTCACGCATCACTCCGGAGGCAGGCATGGTGATGTAGAGCCCTCCGGTGATGATTCCCTCTTCGGCAGAGTGCCGGGAAGAGCTTCTGAACCTCCCGAGCTAGGGTTGACGGCGGCGTCTCTGGAACTTTTCGTGGATAATGGCTCGGGTGTCTAGGGTTTTCCGTGAAGATGAATAATAGGCGAAAGGGCGGCGGCTGGAGATGCACGTGGGCTCCACACCACCCATGATACGTCCATTTTGCATCACTATTTTATAGCATAATTTACTGTTATTCAATGATAATTTTCATATTAAGATGTGTTACTTATGTTATTTTGTCTTGTTTTGCATGTTTATGAATATTGGAAAATTAACTGCCGGAGTCAGATTTCAGCTGGAAAAAGCACCGTCAAGACACTATATTTCTGGAGCTCTGAAAATCTCGTGAACAATACAGATGTTCCTATTTTATCAGAAGATGGAGGCAGCCAAAAAGGGAGGCTGAGATGGGCCAGGAGGGGCCCACACCACCCCTGGCGCGGGCCCCACCTTGATCGCGCCTGGCCAGGTGTGGTGCCCTGGCCCACCTCAGGCGCTCCCCCTTCACGTACTTTCATACCCCAGAAACCCTAAGACACGAGGAGAGCCAGAGAAAATATTCCGCCGCCTCCACGAGTCGGAAACAAGAGAGAAAGAAAAAGCTCTCCGGCAGGGAGAAATCTGCCGGGAAAATTCCCTCCCGGAGGGGGGAGATCATCGCCATCCTCATCCTCATCGCGCTGGACTTCATCGGGATCATCATCATCTCCACCGCCATCACCGCTGCACCATCTCGTTCCGCTGTAACATCTAGGGCTGTACTTTGTTTAGTACATAGGGGAAACTCTCCCGGTGTTAATTACTCCTTGTGGTTGATGCCATTGAGTTTTATCGGTGAATTAAAGTATATGTTCAGATCGTTATCCATCATAATATCACCTCTGAGCATGATCCATATATGTCTTGTAGTAGTTTGTTTAGTTCTTGAGGACATGGGGAAGTCACGCTGTTAGTAGTGGATTATGTTGAGTAATATTTTAATGGTTGATATTTAAGTTGTGGTGCTATTCTTCTAGTGGTGTCGTGTGAACGTCGACTACATGACACTTCACCTTTATGGGCCTAGAGGAATGTATTGTGTATTTGGTTGCTAATTGTGGGGTTGCCGGAGTGACAGAAACCTAAACCCCCGTTATATACCGGTGCACAAGGGAGCGTAGGATCTCAAAGTTTAAGGTTGTGGTTAGATTTATTCTTAATTACTTTCTTGTAACTGCGGATGCTTGCAAGGGGTATAATCACAAGTATGTATTAGTCCAAGTAAGGGCGGTGCATTAGCATAGTTCACCCCAACAACACTTATCAAAACAATGAAGATTAATCAACTATGTGAAGCGAAAGCACTTGACTAGAATCCGTGTGTCCTCAAGAACATTTTGTCATCATAAGTAAACCAACCGGCTTGTCCTTTGCTCTAAAAAGGATTGGGCCACTCGCTGCAATTATTATTACTGTATTTTACTTACTCGCATTTTATTTACCCGCTATATCAAAAACCCTAAAAACTTTCTGCTAGCATTTACAGTGAAAACCTTACCGAAACTCCTTGTCAGCACCTTCTGCTCCTCGTTGGGTTCGACAATCTTATTTATCGAAAGTACTACGATACACACCTATACTTGTGGGTCATCACCCCACGGCGCGGCGGGGGGCCGCGCCGCCCCATGGTGTGGCTGCTCGTGGCTCCCCTCCGTCTCTCCTTTGGACTCGTGTACGTGTTGGAAAAATAGGAGGTTATGTCCAAGTTTCGTTCCAATTCCGAGAATTTTTTCCGGACTAGCTTTTCTGAATACAAAAACAGCAGAAAACAAGAACTGGCACTGTGGCATCTTGCTAATAGGTTAGTCCACAAAATGCATAAAAATGCTATGAAGTGTATAAAAACATGTAACAATTGGTATAATATCAACATGGAATATCAGAAATTATAGATACGTTTGAGACGTATCAAGCATCCCCAAGCTTAGTTCTACTCGTCCTCGAGTAGGTAAAACGATAAAAACAAAATAATTTCTGAGGTGACATGCTACAATCATAATCTTGATCAAATAGTATTGTAAAGCACATGTTATAATGACGTGATCCAGGTCAATGGTCTATAGTTTGCTAGCAAGTTGATAATGAGCAAACAACTGAATCATATAAGCAAAACTTTTCATGAATAGTACTTTTGAGACAAGCATCAAAGAGTTTTGCATAAGAGTTAACTCATAAAGCAGTAGATTCTAAGTAAAAGGTATTTAACCAACACAAAGGAAGATTAAGCTTCAGCAATTGCTTTCAACTTTCAACATATATATCTTATGGATATTTGTCAACACAAAGCAATATAATAAGTGCAATATACAAGCATATAAATTTTTTTGCACCAGTAGGCACTAGTGTTTGCTTCTAAGATAGAAAGAAGTAGGAAAACTGACTCAACAAAAAAAAAGAAAGAAAGGCCCTTCGCAGAGGGAAGCAGGGATTAAATCATGTGCTAGAGTTTTTTAAGTTTTTGAAATCATAAAGAGAGTAAAAATAAGTTTTGGGAGGTGTTTGTTAATTGTGAACGAATCAGAAAAATGGAAAGTACAATATGACCCCTGCCAACCAGACTTTTAAGAGCGGCTCCCATGAAGGAGGCGTTATTTCTACCAGCAAGGCAGATCATCCTCTTTCTCTTTTGTTTACACATGCAGATATTTCACTGTTTGTCATTGCTTGAATGATAAATCAGGGCAAAAATGTGAAGAGAATTAAGCGGTTAAAATTGTAATTAATTGGGACTGGGCACCCATTTGCAGCTCTTTTTGCAAAATTAATGGATAAGCGGATGTAGATGCCGCTAGTCCGGTGGTAAAAGTCTGTTTGACAGTTGACATAAAGAAATCCACCCCGTCCTCATGAGCTTGGTAAACATTGACACAAAATAGGAGTAATAAAGTTTTGAATAGTTTAAAGGTAGCACATAAAAATTTACTTGGAATGGCAAGGAAATACCACAATAGTTAGTTATGGTGGACACAGATGGCATGGATTTTGGCTCAAGGTTTTGGATGCACGAGAAGCATTCCCTATCAGTACAGAGTTTAGGCTAGCAAGGCTATTTGAAGAAACACAGGATATCAACCGACACAGGAAGACTTATATGAAAACATATTGCAAGCATTATAAGACTCTACACTGTCTTCCTTGTTAACCAAACCCTTTACTAGAAAATTCTAGACCTAGAGATACCAATCATGCAAACCAAATTTCAACTAGCTTACGATATTATTCATTAATAGGTTTTTAACTACATGATACAAAAGCTTAAACATGAACTACTTGATAACTCAAACAATTGACAAGTATCAGATTATCCAATATAGTGATCTACAAGAATATGTAAGCTTTTTTCCATTATAGCATCTACCACATGCAACATTTTTGTTCCAACCAACACCAATCAATTTATTTCAACATAAACTCTCCAAACAATTATAAGTGAAGTAAGAAGTACTTTCTTTAAAAGAACTAACGGCCTTGAATAAGAGATGCATGCAAAACAGGAGCTAAAAGCATAGCAATAGCTAGATAAGAATACTCAACAAGTATAAACTGAAGAATAGGAGTATTCATATGAAAAAGTGAAGCGTGTCTCTCTCCTAATCAAGAATGCTAGGGTCCAATCAAGTTGACCATAAGAAAAATAAAATATTGAAAATAAAAGCACACAGACGTTCCAAGTAAGCACATATGATGTGAAAGAATTAAAATATAGTTTCACTAGAGATGACCTGATAAATTGCTGATGAAGAAGGGGATGCCTTGGCATCCCAAGCTTAGACGCTTGAGTCTTCTTGAAATAATGCTGGGATGATCCATGGGAGCATCCCCAAGCTTAAGCTCTTCACTCTTCTTGATCACATTATATCATCCTTCTCTCTTGACCCTTGAAAACTTCCGCCACACCAAACTCAGAGTAATTCTTATTAGAGGGTTAGTGCACAATCAAAACTCACATGTTCTATAAGGACACAAACATGACTGTTACTTTTAACATTAACTACTGCCACTGATGTTATGTGAAGCTCTTCACCCTAAAAAAGAATTCACTCAACACTAGTAAAAGAGAGAATGCGAAAAATAAAAGAGAGAATCTGTCTAAACAGAACAGTCTGTAAAGACGAATTTTTTCGAGTCACTTACGTTGCTCAGATCGAAAAACTTTGAACTAACGAAAGATGCGTACAAATCTGAGGATCACGCACAAAAATTTGCAGATTTAAATAATTTTCTGTGATTTTACAGAAGTAAAACGGTGAACAGCAGAAATCTGTTCCTGCGTAGAAATCCAAATCTAGCATCATCTTCCTATAAGAGGCAATACTTGGCACAACAATGCGATAAAATAAAGATACAAAGGAATTGTTACAGAAATAAACAACTCCTTGACTCAAAAAGAAAAGAAAAATTGCAGAAATAAAATAATAGGTTGTCTCCATAAGCGCTTTCTTTACCGCCTTTCAGCTAGACGCAGAAAGTAAGAATCAAGTGTTTCCAAATGAAGAAGCATCAACATCTTACGCTTAGCTCTCTTACCTTTACCTTATCTTTAGGAAATACTTGGTTACATATAGGTGAAAGAGGAGAAATTCATAGTGCCTTGGCCCACATCTATTATTGCTCCAAAGCGTTTCAACAGAGATCTTCCCAGCGTAATTTGTCCTACTCCTGCACATTCAATGACAAGATAATCAATAGATATTATCACCCAAATTTACAATCTTCGCATTTGGAAAGCTCCCAAAGATTTAAGGAATCAAAAATATCCTTGGGCATTAAACAGAATTCAGACATAATATCACAGCGAGCATGAAAAGTTTCTCCATTGATAACAACTTTTAATGAGGGAACCCATCCCGATGGTTCAAAATTTACTGGCACATTATCAAAGTGTTCACGAATCTGATTATACCCTTCTTTTAGACCAGATATGTTTGTTTCAAGAGTGTTAAGTCTATCACTTATGCTTGTCAAAGCCGAATCAATTTTACTGATTTTAGGGCTAGAAACTGTAATCATTTTTATAGCATTAAAAGCTTGATCCCATCATAACGAAGGAAATCTCCTCCTACCACAACATCTAAAGCATATCTGTAGCAAATAACAAGACCAAAATAAAAGCTACTAAGGAGCAGGCTTAAAGTCATTTTAGGTTCAGTTTTAGCATAAGACTCAAAAATTCTAGACCAAGCATCTTTAAAACTCTCCTCACTCCCTTGCTTGAAGTAAAGATCTCTTCCTCAAGCGACATGATGACAAGAACAGGGCTAGACATGATAACAAGACTGAAAAATAATATTTCGAAAATAAAAGTAACTAATTTTTTTGTGTTTTTGATAAATAAAGCAAACAGACTAAATAAAAAATAAACTAAGCAATACAATAACAAAGTAAAGAGATTGGAAGCGGAACTCCCCTTGCAGAAATCCTCTTGCTCCCCGGCAGCGGTGCCAGAAAAAGTTGCTTGATGACGTGGATCCCACGTTCGTTGGCAGACCCCAAGAGGAAGGTATGAAGCAGTGTAGCAGCAGTTTCCCTCAGTATGAAACCAAGGTTTAATCGAACCAGTAGGAGCAAGAAATCACTTCTGAAGGTTGTTGGTGGCGCCGTTTACTCGATCACCAACATGGAATCTGCACACAACACAATCAAACTACTTTGCCCCAACGAAACAGTGAGGTTGTCAATCTCACCGGCTTGCTGAAAACAAAGGATTAAACGTATGGTGTGGAAAACAGTAGTAAATTGCAGAGAATGGAAAGGAACAATGTTTGCAGTTGGTTGTATTTCAGTATAAAAGAATGGACCGGGGTCCACAGTTCACTAGTGGTTGGTGGCTCTAGGTTAATAGTGCCAGAAACAATTGCTTGTACGTCACACGTCAGTTGGGAACCCCAAGAGGAAGGTATGATGAGTGCAGCAGTAAGTTTTCCCTCAGTATGAAACCAAGGTTTAATCGACCAGTAGGAAAACGAGGTTTGCTTCGAAGGTGTTGGTGAAGGAGTGTAGTGCGGCGCAACACCAGGGATTCCGGTGCCAACGTGGAACCTGCACAACACAATCAAATTACTTTGCCCCAACTTAACAGTGAGGTTGTCAATCTCACCGGCTTGCTGAAAACAAAGGGTTAAACGTATCGAATGGAAATGATGTTTGTTTGCATAAAACAGTAGAGAACAATGATTGCAGTAGATTGTATTTCAGATGTAAAAGAATGGACCGGGGTCCACAGTTCACTAGTGGTGTCTCTCCAATAAGATAACTAACATGCTGGGTAAACAAATTACAGCTGGGCAATTGACAATTGATAAGTGCATATAACATGCATGTGTGAGCTGTGGTGTCTACTATGAGATTCATTTGGGCATTACGACAAAGTACATAGACCGCTATCCAGCATGC
Organism: Poa pratensis; assembly: GCA_947311845.1. Classification (NCBI taxonomy): domain Eukaryota; kingdom Viridiplantae; phylum Streptophyta; class Magnoliopsida; order Poales; family Poaceae; genus Poa; species Poa pratensis. Next base: position 26,056,440 of record CAMZMU010000056.1, on the reverse strand, counting down.
ATCTATGCCTAAATAGTCCACTTTCCGGTTAACATCCGTACCCCTTCCAGTATTAAGTTGCAAGCAACAGACAATTGCATTAAGTAATGTGCGTAATGTAAACAATACATTCATCCTTGAATAAAGCATTGCTGTTTTACCCCTAGTGGCAACAACACATCTACAACCTTAGAACTTGCTGTCACTATCCCAGGTTAAATAGAGGTTGAACCCAACTATCATGCATAAATACCCCCTCTTGGAGTTACAAGTATTCACGTGGCCAAGGCTTCAACAAGTAACGGAGAGCATGCAAGATCACAAATGACATAGACATGATAATATAATATTCAGCTCCACATAGGTATCAATATAAGTCAGATCCCAGCAAACACAACATGTAGCATTACAATAAGATGATCTTGATCATGATAGGCAGCTCACAAGATCTAAACATGATGGCACAAGTGGAGAAGACAACCATCTAGCTACTGCTATGGACCCATAGTCCAAGGATGAACTACTCACGCATCACTCCGGAGGCGGGCATGGCGATGTAGAGCCCTCCGGTGATGATTCCCCTCTCCGGCAGGGTGCCGGGAAGAGCTTCAGAACCCCCCGAGTTAGGGTTGACGACGGCGGCGGCAGCGAATATGTTCTGGATGAAAGGCTCGGTGTTTTAGGGTTTTCGCGTCTCGGGGAATAAATAGGCGAAGGGGCGATGTCGGCGGACCCCCGAGGGGCCCAAACCACCAGGCGCGGCGGGGGCCGCGCCAGGTGGTTTGGCCACCTCGTGGCTCTCTTCGTCTCTCCTTCGGACTCCGTGTACGTGCTGGAAAAATAGGGACTGGCCTTTTGTTTCGTGCAATTCCGAGAATATTTCCAGAAGTAACTTTCTGAAACCAAAAACAGCAGAAAACAGGGAACTGGCACTGTGGCATCTTGTTAATAGGTTAGTCCCAGAAAATGCATAAAAGTGATACGAAGTGTATATAAAACATGTAGCAAATGGTATAATATAAGCATGGAACAGCAGAAATTATGGATACGTTGGAGACGTATCAAGCATCCCCAAGCTTAGTTCTACTCGTCCTCGAGTAGGTAAAACGATAACAACAAATAATTTCTGAGGAGACATGCTTTCACACAATCTTGATCAATATATTGCAAGGCTCATGTCATGAATGAAGTGACTCAAAGCAATGATCTATAGTTTGCTAACAAATAGATAAAGAGTAAACAATGAATCATATAAGCAAAAACTTTTCATGAATAGTACTTTCAAGACAAGCATCAAAAAGTTTTGCATAAGAGGTAACTCATAAAGCAATAGATTCAAAGTAAAAGGCATTGAAGCAACACAAAGGATGATTAAGTTTCAGCATTTGCTTTCAACTTGTAACATGTATATCTCATGGATAGTTGTCAACATAAAGCAATATAACAAGTGCAATAAGTAAATATGTAAGAATCAATGCACACAAAGTTGACACAAGTGTTTGCTTCTAAGATAGAAAGGAGTAGGTAAACTGACTCAACATAAAGTAAAAGATAGGCCCTTCGCAGAGGGAAGCAGGGATTAAATCATGTGCTAGAGCTTTTTAAGTTTTCGAAAGCATATAGAGAGCACAAAATAAGTATTTGAGAGGTGTTTGTTGTTGTCAACGAATGGTAGTGGGCACTCTAACCCCCTTGTCAACCAGACTTTCAAAGAGCGGCTCCCATGAAGGACGTTATCTCTACCAGCAAGGTAGATCATCCCTCTTCTCTTTTGTTTACACATGTATTTTAGTTTCTTTATAGATGACACTCCTCCCAACCTTTTGCTTACACAAGCCATGGCTAACCGAATCCTCGGGTGCCTTCCAACATTCACATACCATGGAGGAGTGTCTATTGCAAAATTAAGTTGCTTACTGATAAATCAGGGCAAAACATGTGAAGAGAATTATTAATGAAAGTTGTAATTAATTGGGGCTGGGCACCCCGTTGCCAGCTCTTTTTGCAAATTATTGGATAAGCGGATGTATATGCCACTAGTCCAGGTGAAAGTCTGTCAGAAGTAAATGACAAGATTGAAAGATAAAACACCACATACTTCCTCATGAGCTATAAAACATTGACACAAATAAGGAGTAATAAAGTTTTGAATAGTTTAAAGGTAGCACATGAAATATTTACTTGGAATGGCAGGAAATACCACATAGTAGGTAGGTATGGTGGACACAAATGGCATGGGTTTTGGCTCAAGTTTTGGATGCACGAGAAGCATTCCCTCTCAGTACAGAGTTTAGGCTAGCAAGGTTGTTTGAAGCAAACACAAGTATAAACCGGTACAGCAAGAATCACATAAAAACATATTGCAAGTATTATAAGACTCTACACTGTCTTCCTTGTTGCTCAAACATTTTACCAGAAAATATCTAGACCTTAGAGAGAACAAATATGCATCCCAAGTCTCAACAAGCTCTACGGTAGTTCTCCACTACTAGGCTTTAACTACATGATGCAAGAGCTTAAACATGATCTACTTGAGAGCTCAAAACAATTGCAAAGCATCAAATCAAAACAAGACAATGATCTACAAGAATGCATATGTCTTTTCCAATACCAACTACTACATGTAGCATTTTCTTTCTTCCAAACAAACACCAATAATTTATTAAACATAAACTCTCCAAATGATAATATAATGCAGCAAGAGAGTATTTATAAACAAGTGCTAACAGCTCGAAGAGATGCATGAAAAACAGGAGCTAAAAGCACTGCAGTAGCTAGTTAAGAATACTCAACAAATATAAGTGAAGAACATGAGTATTCACATGAAAAAGCGGAGCGTGTCTCTCTCCCACACAAGGATTGCTAGGATCCGAATTTATTCAAACAAAAAAAAAATAAAAACACACAGACGCTCCAAGTAAAGCGCATAAGATGTGAAAGAATTAAAATATAGTTTCACTAGAGATGACCTGATAAGTTTGTTGATGAAGAAGGGGATGCCTTGGGCATCCCCAAGCTTAGACGCTTGAGTCTCTCTGAATATGGTTGGGATGAACCACGGGGGCATCCCCAAGCTTAGGCTTTTCACTCTTCTTGATCACATAATATCACCCTTCTCGCTTGATCCTTGAAAACTTCCTTCACACCAAACTCAAGACAGTTCTCATTAGAGGGTTAGTGCATAATCAAAAATTCTCATATTCTGTAATGATACAATCAATCCCAAAGCTTCTGGACATTAGCTACAGCCACCAATGCTTTGTGGAGCAAAGAAATCCACACAAACACAGTAAAAGAGCGAATGCAAAACAAAAGGCAGAATCTGTCAAAAACAGAACAGTCTGGAATGACGAATTTTTTCGAGGCACTTAAGTTGCTCAGATGGATCTGGCCTAAAATAATGAAAGTTGCGTACATATCTCAGGAATATGCGTGATTTTTCTCAGAATTTTTTGAATTTTCTACAGGGAGATAAGCTCAAATCCGTGACAGCTAAAAATCTGTCACTGCGCAGAAATCCAAATCTTGCATCAACTTTCAATATAGAACTTTACTTGGCACAACATTGCGATAAAATAAAGATACAAAGGAGTTGCTACAGAAGTAACAAAACTCCTTGACTCAAAGAAAACAAAAATAACAGCAAATAAAAACGATGGGTTGTCTCCCATAAGCGCTTTTCTTTAACGCCTTTCAGCTAGGCGCAGAAAGTGAAAATCAAGTGTTGTCAAGAGAAGAAGCATCAACATCATAACTTGCTCTAACAATAGAGTCAAAAGGTAACTTCATTCTCTTCCTAGGGAAGTGTTCCATACCTTTCTTGAGAGGAAATTGGTACCTTATATTACCTTCTTTCATATCAATGATGGCACCAACAGTTCGAAGAAAAGGTCTTCCCAAAACAATAGGACAAGATGCATTGCATTCAATATCCATAACAATAAAATCAACGGGGACAAGGTTATTTTTACCGTAATAAAAACATCATTAACTCGCCCCAAAGGTTTCTTCATAGCATTATCAGCGAGAAAAACATCCAAATAACAATGTTCCAAAGGTGGCAAATCAAGAATATCATAAAGCTTCTTGGGCAAAACTGAAACACTTGCACCAAGATCACACAAGGCATTGCAATAAAATCATTCACCTTTACCTTAATGATGGGTTCCCAACCATCTTCTAATTTCCTAGGAATAGAAGCTTTAAGTTTCAACTTCTCCTCCCTAGCTTGCAAAAGAGCATTTGTAATATGCTTTGTAAAAGCCAAATTAATAGTGCTAGCATTGGGACTTCTAGCTAATTTTTGCAAGAACATAATAACTTCAGAGATGTTACAATCATCAAAATCAAAATCATTATTGTCAATGGTGGTGGAACCATTGTCTCCAATAGTTTGAAAAATTTCAGCACTTTTATCAGAAAAAGTTTCAGCAGTTTTAGGCAATTTCAAACGCTTTGCAGAAGTAGTAGAGACATTACAACACCAATAACATTACCATCAATAGTAGGAGGTTTACTAGCATGTGAAACATTAGCATTACTAGTGGTGGTGATAGTACAAACTCTAACTATACTATTCTCTTTTTCAAGTTCTTCCTCTTTTTCCCACCTAGCATGCAATTCAGCCAACATCCTAATATTATTATCAATTCGAACTTGGATGGCATTTGCTGTAGCAAATGACTTAATATCTTTAACTTCATTAGGCATAACTTTCAGTTTTAGAATTTCAACATCATGAGCAAGACTATCAACTTTAGAGACAAGATCATCAATTTTTTCAAACTTTTCCTCAACAGTTTTATTGAAAGCTTTTTGTGTGCTAATAAATTCTTTAAGCATAGCTTCAAGATCAGAGGACACACTTCTATTGTTGCTGTAGGAATTACCATAAGAATTGCCATAACCATTTGAAGGATAAGGCTTATAATTGTTGCTACCAAAATTATTCCTATAAGCATTGTTGTTGAAGTTGTTGTTTTTAATGAAGTTTACATCAACATGCTCTTCTTGAGCAACCAATGAAGCTAAAGGAATATTATTAGGATCAACATGAGATCTACCATTCACAAGCATAGACATAATAGCATCAATCTTATCACTCAAAGAGGAGGTTTCTTCAACAGAATTTACCTTCTTACCTTGAGGAGCTCTTTCGGTGTGCCATTCGGAATAGTTGATCATCATATCATCAAGTAGCTTTGTTGCTGCACCTAAAGTGATGGACATAAAGGTTCCTCCAGAGGCTGAATCCAATAAGTTCCTTGAGGAAAAATTTAATCCTGCATAAAAGGTTTGGATGATCATCCAAGTAGTCAGTCCATGAGTGGGACAATTCTTCACCAAAGATTTCATTCTTTCCCAAGCTTGAGCAACATGTTCATTATCAAGTTGTTTAAAATTCATAATGCTACTTCTCAAGGATATAATCTTAGCAGGAGGATAATATTTCCCTATGAAAGCATCTTTGCATTTTGTCCAAGAATTAATACTATTTCTAGGCAAAGAAAGCAACCATTCTTTAGCTCTTCCTCTCAAGGAGAAAGGAAAAAGTTTCAGTTTTATAATATCCCCATCCATATCCTTATACTTTTGCATTTCACAAAGTTCAACAAAGTTATTAAGATGGGCAGCAGCATCATCAGTACTAACACCAGAAAATTGCTCTTTCATAACAAGATTTAATAGAGCAGGTTTAATTTCATAAAATTCTGCTGTAGAAGCAGGTGGAGCAATAGGAGTGCATATGAAATCATTGTTGTTTGTGCTAGTGAAGTCACACAACTTAGTGTTCTCAGGAGTACTCATTTTGAAAAACAAAATCAAACTGAATTAAACAAGTAACTAATTTTTTTGTGTTTTTGATAAAGAGAGCAAACAAACTAAATAAAAATAAACTAAGCAAGACAAATAACAAAGTAAAGAGATTGGGTGTGAGAGACTCCCCTTGCAGAAGCAATTCGTTTTCCCCGGCAACGGCGCCAGAAAACGTGTTGGTGGCTCTAGGTTAATAGTGCCAGAAACAATGCTTGTACGTCACACGTCAGTTGGGAACCCCAAGAGGAAGGTATGATGAGTGCAGCAGTAAGTTTTCCCTCAGTATGAAACCAAGGTTTAATCGACCAGTAGGAAAACGAGGTTTGCTTCGAAGGTGTTGGTGAAGGAGTGTAGTGCGGCGCAACACCAGGGATTCCGGTGCCAACGTGGAACCTGCACAACACAATCAAATTACTTTGCCCCAACTTAACAGTGAGGTTGTCAATCTCACCGGCTTGCTGAAAACAAAGGGTTAAACGTATCGAATGGAAATGATGTTTGTTTGCATAAAACAGTAGAGAACAATGATTGCAGTAGATTGTATTTCAGATGTAAAAGAATGGACCGGGGTCCACAGTTCACTAGTGGTGTCTCTCCAATAAGATAACTAACATGCTGGGTAAACAAATTACAGCTGGGCAATTGACAATTGATAAGTGCATATAACATGCATGTGTGAGCTGTGGTGTCTACTATGAGATTCATTTGGGCATTACGACAAAGTACATAGACCGCTATCCAGCATGCATCTATGCCTAAATAGTCCACTTTCCGGTTAACATCCGTACCCCTTCCAGTATTAAGTTGCAAGCAACAGACAATTGCATTAAGTAATGTGCGTAATGTAAACAATACATTCATCCTTGAATAAAGCATTGCTGTTTTACCCCTAGTGGCAACAACACATCTACAACCTTAGAACTTGCTGTCACTATCCCAGGTTAAATAGAGGTTGAACCCAACTATCATGCATAAATACCCCCTCTTGGAGTTACAAGTATTCACGTGGCCAAGGCTTCAACAAGTAACGGAGAGCATGCAAGATCACAAATGACATAGACATGATAATATAATATTCAGCTCCACATAGGTATCAATATAAGTCAGATCCCAGCAAACACAACATGTAGCATTACAATAAGATGATCTTGATCATGATAGGCAGCTCACAAGATCTAAACATGATGGCACAAGTGGAGAAGACAACCATCTAGCTACTGCTATGGACCCATAGTCCAAGGATGAACTACTCACGCATCACTCCGGAGGCGGGCATGGCGATGTAGAGCCCTCCGGTGATGATTCCCCTCTCCGGCAGGGTGCCGGGAAGAGCTTCAGAACCCCCCGAGTTAGGGTTGACGACGGCGGCGGCAGCGAATATGTTCTGGATGAAAGGCTCGGTGTTTTAGGGTTTTCGCGTCTCGGGGAATAAATAGGCGAAGGGGCGATGTCGGCGGACCCCCGAGGGGCCCAAACCACCAGGCGCGGCTGGGGCCCAGCCGCGCCACCTGTGGTTTGGCCACCTCGTGGCTCTCTTCGTCTCTCCTTCGGACTCCGTGTACGTGCTGGAAAAATAGGGACTGGCCTTTTGTTTCGTGCAATTCCGAGAATATTTCCAGAAGTAACTTTCTGAAACCAAAAACAGCAGAAAACAGGGAACTGGCACTGTGGCATCTTGTTAATAGGTTAGTCCCAGAAAATGCATAAAAGTGATACGAAGTGTATATAAAACATGTAGCAAATGGTATAATATAAGCATGGAACAGCAGAAATTATGGATACGTTGGAGACGTATCAGTGGTGTTTCTCCATAAAAGATAACTAACATGCTGGGTGAACAAATTACAGCTGGGCAATTGACAAAATATGAGCGCATGACAATGCATATATATGACATAATGATTACTATGATATTCATGTGGGCATTACGACAAAATACATAGACCGTTATCCAACAGCGTCTATGACTAATAATCCACCGCTAGGTTGTCATCCGAGTTCCCATTGGTATTAAGTTGCAAGCAACGGATAATCGCATTAAGTAATGTGCGTAATGTAAACAAATGCATTAGACCTAACGGCGCACCTTAAGCTAAGCATCGTTTATTTTATCCCTAGTGGCAATGATACGTCTCAAACGTATCTATAATTTTGGATGTTCCATGTTGATATTATACCAATTGTTACATATTTTATATACACTTCATAGCATTTTTATGCATTTTCTGAGACTAACCTATTAACAAGATGCCACAGTGTCAGTTCCTGTTTTCTGCTGTTTTTGTATTCCAGAAAAGCTAGTCTGGAAATATTCTCGGAATTGGACGAAACTTGGACAGAACCTCCTATTTTTCCAACACGAAGGCGGAGTCCAGAGGAGACACGGAGGGGAGCCACGTGGCGCCCACACCATGGGGCCGCGCGGTCCCCCCTGCCGCGCCGTGGGGTGGTGTGGGGCCCTCGTGCTCCGCAGCCGTCGCCCTTTCGCCTATTTATTCCTCCCGACGCGACAACCATAGATACCGAGCCATTATCCACGAAAAGTTCCAGAGACGCCGCCGCCATCAACCCTAGCTCGGGAGGGTTCAGAAGCTCTTCCCGGCACCCTGCCGGAGAGGGGAATCATCACCGGAGGCTCTACATCACCATGCCTATCTCCGGAGTGATGCGTGAGTAGTTCATCCTTGGATACGGGTCCATGGCAGTAGCTAGATGGTTGTCTCTCCACTTTATGCTATCATGTTTAGATCTTGTGAGCTGCCTATCATGATCAAGATCATCTTATTGTAATGCTACATGTTGTGTTTGCTGGGATCCGATGAATATTGAATACTATGTCAAGTTGATTATCAATCTATCTTATATGTTATTTATGAGCTTGCATGCTTTCCGTTACTAGTAGATGCTTGTAACTCCAAGAGTGAGTATTTATGCTATATAGTGGGTTCATGCCTCCGGTAATCTGGGAAGTGACAATAACTTCTAAGATTGTGGATGTGATGTTGCCACTAGGGATAAAATAACTGATGCTTAGCTTTAGGGTACGCCGTTAGGTCTAATACATTTGTTTACTTTACGCACATTACTTAATGCAATTATCCGTTGCTTGCAACTTAATACCAACGGGGAACTCGGTATGACAACCTGGCGGTGGATTATTAGTCATAGACTTTGTTGGATAACGGTCTATGTATTTTGTCGTAATGCCCACATGAATATCATAGTAATCATCATGTCATATATATGCATTGTTATGCGCTCAATATTTTGTCAATTGCCCAGCTGTAATTTGTTCACCCAGCATGTTAGTTATCTGTTATGGAGAGACACCACTAGTGAACTGTGGACCCGGTCCATTCTTTTACACTGATAATACAACCAACTGCAAACTCTGTTCCTTTTGATTCTCTGCAATTTACTACTGTTTTCCACACCATACGTTTAATCCTTTGTTTTCAGCAAGCCGGTGAGATTGACAAGCTCACTGTTTCGTTGGGGCAAAGTAGTTTGATTGTGTTGTGTGCAGATTCCACGTTGGCGCCGGATTCCCTGGTGTTGTGCCGTGCCATATTCCGCCACCAACAACCTTCCGAAGTGATTTCTTGCTCCTACTGGTTCGATTAAACCTTGGTTTCATACTGAGGGAAAACTGCTTCTATACTGCATCATACCTTCCTCTTGGGGTCTCCCAGCGAACGTGTGATCACGCAATCAGGCAACAGCACATCCACAACCTTAGACGTTGCTGTCAGTCGCCCAGATTACCGGAGGCATGAACCCACTATCTAGCATAAATACTCCCTCTTGGAGTTACAAGCATCTACTTGGCCAAAGCATCTACTAGTAACGGAAAGCATGCAAGATCATAAATAACATATAAGATAGATTGATAATCAACTTGACATAGTATTCAATATTCATCGGATCCCAGCAAACACAACATGTAGCATTACAATAAGATGATCTTGATCATGATAGGCAGCTCACAAGATCTAAACATGATAGCATAAAGTGGAGAGACAACCATCTAGCTACTGATATGGACCCGTAGTCCAAGGATGAACTACTCACGCATCACTCCGGAGGCAGGCATGGTGATATAGAGCCCTCCGGTGATGATTCCCCTCTCCGGCAGAGTGCCGGGAAGAGCTTATGAACCCTCCCGAGCTAGGGTTGACGGCGGCGGCGTCTCTGGAACTTTTCGTGGATAATGGCTCGGGTGTCTAGGGTTTTCTCGTGAAGATGAATAAATAGGCGAAAGGGCGGCGGCTGGAGACGCACGTGGGCCCTACACCACCCCACGGCGCGGCAGGGGGGCCCGCGCCCCCATGGTGTGGCTGGCTCGTGGCTTGCCTCCGTCTCTCCTTTGGACTCCGTGTACGTGTTCGAAAAATAGGAGGTTCTGTCCAAGTTTCGTCCAATTCCGAGAATATTTCCAGACTAGCTTTTCTGGAATACAAAAACAGCATAAAACAGAAACTGGCACTGTGGCATCTTGTTAATAGGTTAGTCCCAGAAAATGCATAAAAATGCTATGAAGTGTATATAAAACATGTAACAATTGGTATAATATCAACATGGAACATCAGAAATTATAGATACGTTTGAGACGTATCAAGCATCCCCAAGCTTAGTTCTACTCGTCCTCGAGTAGGTAAAACGATAAAAAAAAAATTTCTGAGGTGACATGCTACCATCATAATCTTGATCAAATAGTATTGTAAAGCACATGTTATGAATGAAGTGATCCAGGTCAATGGTCTATAGTTTGCTAACAAATAGATAATGATAAACAACTGAATCATATAAGCAAAAAACTTTTCATGAATAGTACTTTCGAGACAAGCATCAAAAAGTTATGCATAAGTGTTAACTCATAAAGCAATAGATTCTAAGTAAAAGGTATTTAACCAACACAAAGGAAGATTTAAGTTTCAGCAATTGCTTTCAACTTTCAACATATATATCTCATGGATATTTGTCAACACAAAGCAATATAATAAGTACAATATACTAGCATATAAAAATTGTTGCACCAAAGTTGACACTAGTGTTTGCTTCTGAGATAGAAAGAAGTAGGAAAACTGACTCAACATAAAAGTAAAAGAAAGGCCCTTCGCAGAGGGAAGCAGGGATTAAATCATGTGCTAGAGCTTTTTAAGTTTTTGAAATCATATAAGAGTAAAAATATAAGTTTTGAGGGTGTTTGTTAATTGTCAACGAATCAGAAAATGGAAAGTAGTACAATATGACCCCTGCCAACCAGACTTTTAAGAGCGGCTCCCATGAAGGACGTTATTTCTACCAGCAAGGCAGATCATCCCTCTTTCTCTTTTGTTTACACATGCAGATATTTCACTGTTTGTTATTGCTTGACTGATAAATCAGGGCAAAAATGTGAAGAGAATTAAGCGGTTAAAGTTGTAATTAATTGGGACTGGGCACCCCATTTGCCAGCTCTTTTTGCAAAATTAATGGATAAGCGGATGTATATTCCACTAGTCCGGTGGTAAAGTCTGTTTGACAGGTGACATAAAGACATCCACCCCGTCCTCATGAGCTTGGTAAACATTGACACAAAAAGGAGTAATAAAAGTTTTGAATAATTTAAAGGTAGCACATGAAAAATTTACTTGGAGTGGCAAGGAAATACCACATATAGGTAGTTATGGTGGACACAAATGGCATGGATTTTGGCTCAAGGTTTTGGATGCACGAGAAGCATTCCCTCTCAGTACAGAGTTTAGGCTAGCAAGGTTATTTGAATCAAACACAGGATATCAACCGGTACAACAAGACTCATATGAAAACATATTGCAAGCATTATAAGACTCTACACTGTCTTCCTTGTTAACCAAACCCTTTTACTAGAAAATATCTAGACCTTAGAGATACCAATCATACAAACCAGATTTCAACAAGCTTTACGGTAGTTCTTCACTAATAGGTTTTAACCACATGATACAAAAGCTTAAACATGAACTACTTGATAACTCAAAACAATTGACAAGTATCAAATTATCCAAGACAGTGATCTACAAGAATATGTAAGTCTTTTTCCATTATACCATCTACCACATGCAGCATTTTTGTTCCAACCAAACACCAATCAATTTATTTCTACACAAACTCTCCAAACAATTATAAGTGAAGCAAGAGAGTACTTTCTCTAAAAGAACTAACAGCTCTGAACAAGAGATGCATGAAAAACAGGAGAATAAAAGCATAGCAGTAGCTAGACAAGAATACTCAACAAGTATAAGTGAAGAATAGGAGTATTCAAATGAAAAAGCATAGCGTGTCTCTCTCCCAAACAAGATTGCTAGGATCCAACAAAATAACAATGCGAAAATAAAAGCACACAGACGCTCCAAGTAAAGCACATATGCTGTGAAAGAATTAAAATATAGTTTCACTGGAGATGACTGATAAGTTGTTGATTATAAAGGGGATGGCATCCCCAAGCTTAGACGCTTGAGTCTTCTTGAAATATGCTGGGGTGATCCATGGGAGCATCCCCAAGCTTAAGCTCTTCACTCTTCTTGATCACATTATATCATCCTCTCTCTTGACCCTTGAAAACTTCCGCCACACCAAACTCAGAGTAATTCTCATTAGAGGGTTAGTGCACAATCAAAAACTCACATGTTCTTAAGGACACAAATGACCATTACTTTTTAAACATTAGCTACTGCCACTGATGTTATGTGAAGCTCTTCCACCCAAAAAAGAATTCCACTCAACACTAGTAAAAGAGAGAATGCAAAATAAAAGACAGAATCTGTCTAAAACAGAACAGTCCGTAAAGACGAATTTTTTCGAGTCACTTACGCTGCTCTGATCGAAAAACTCAAAATTAACGAAAGATGCATACATATCTGAGGATCAGACGCAAAAATTTGCAGATTTTTTAAATTTTCTGGCAATTTTATAAGAACGAAATGGTTAACAGCAAAAATCTGTTCCTGCGCAGAAATCCAAATCCAGCATAATCTTTCTATTAGAGGCTCTACTTGGCACAACAATTAGAAAAAGTAAAAATACAAAGGGCTTGTTACAGAAGTAAACAGCTCCTTGACTCAAAAAGAAAAGAAAAATTGCAGAAATAAAACAATGGGTTGTCTCCCATAAGCGCTTTTCTTTAACGCCTTTCTGCTAGGCACAAAGCATGCATCAAGTATTACCAAGTGTAGAAGCATCAAAGAAAGGTTGGAAGTTTTCTCAACAATGCATTGTATCTTATCTATATAAGTTTCAGAAACTCCCTTTCATTACTTTTAGGCACACTATCCTCATCAAATAGATTTTCAGGAACAATCCAATCAAAATTCTTTTCCAGTGCCTCATGCATTCCTACAAGCTTAAAAGGTATTGATATTTTAACTTCTCCCTCATAATTGGATTCATTAGTGTACTTAAGCCTATCTTTTTCAAGCTTCTCAAGTGTATTAGCAATATCAATAAAATAGCCAAGCATCTTATAATGAATAAAAACTTTTCTAGCCTCCCCAGCAACATCACCAAATTCTTTAAGAAGAGTTTCTAAAACAAATCTTTCTTCTCACCGTCTTCCATATCATGAAGTTTAAGAAACATTTGCTGCATTATAGGATTAAGATTGACAAACCTACCTTCCAACATGTGAACCAAAGAGGCAGCAGCAATTTCATAATTAGGGGCAAGTTCTACCAAGGATCTATCTTCAAAATCTTTAAGTCTACTGACATGACTAAATAATTCTTCAATGTTATATCTTCCAATGATAGACCCACTCCCCACCGGTATATCTTTTAGAGTAAACTTAGGGAGAAGCATGATGAAAATAAAAGAAAGTAAGCCGGAAAAAATAAAGTGAATGCAAGTAACTAATTTTTGTGTGTTTTTGATATTTAAAAGCAAACAATATAAATAAAAATTAAACTAAGCAAGACAAAAACAAAGTAAAGAGATTGGAAGCGTGAGACTCCCCTTGCAGAAATCCTCTTACTCCCCGGCAACGGCGCCAGAAAAAGTTTGCTTGATGACGTGAAAGAACACGTTCGTTGGGAGACCCCAAGAGGTATGAAGCAGTGCAGCAGCAAGTTTTCCCTCAGTAAGATACCAAGGTTGTCAGATCTAGTAGCAGTAAAAGGCCCCTCTGAAGGTTGTTGGTGGCGCCATTTACTCGATCACCAACGTGGAACCTGCACACAACACAATCAAACTACTTTGCCCCAACGAAACAGAGGTTGTCAATCTCACCGGCTTGCTGTAAACAAAGGATTAAACGTATGGTGTGGAAAATAGTGTTTAATTGCAGAGAATGAAAAGGAACAATGATTGCAGTTGGTTGTATTATCAGTGTAAAAGAATGGACCGGGGTCCACAGTTCACTAGTGGTGTCTCTCCATAAAAGATAACTATCATGCTAGGTAAACAAATTACAGCTGGGCAATTGATGAATAGAGAGCGCATGACAATGCATATATATGACAAGATGACTACTATGATATTCAATTGGGCATTACAACAAGATACATAGACCGTTGTGTAACAGCATCTATGACTAATAATCCACCTTCAGGTTGACATCCGTGTTCCCCGTTGGTATTAAGTTGCAAGCAACTGATCATTGCATTAAGTAAAGTGCATAATGTAAACAATACAATTATCCTTAGACAAAGCATTGTTGTTTTACCCCTAGTGGCAACAACACATTGATGCATGTAAAATGCATACATGAACTTTGCATTATATCACTTATATTTCAATCATATTTGCATCATATAAGGATTATATCATTGTTTTTATTGATTTTGGGAATATTTCATTGTTTCCCTATTTTTCTGGAATTAACCCTGCAGAGGCAGAAAACCCTATTTTCTATATTTTGATGTTTCAGGGACCCAAACGACGTCCAAATGACCTGGAAATTTACGAGCATCAGTTTTTGGAAGGAACAAAGCGTGGGAGCGAAGGAAGCGAACAAGCGGAGGCCCGAGGGCCAGAAGAGGGTGGCCCACGCGGCCATGGAATCTGGCCGCGTGGGACCCACCATCTGGGCCCTCGTGGCTCCGTTGCCGTCGATCTTTTTTCCTGAGCCTCCGTCTTTACCTAAAAACGACTATAAAAATAGTCCCCGACACACTTCGGAAAGGAGCGCCGCAGAAACACAGAAACCACGAAACAGAGACCTGGAGTTGCAGATTTGAGGGGGAAAACTCTGGCGGGGCGCTGCCGTGTGGCCTCCATCTTCTCCAACGACTTCTCCACCGTCTCCATGATGAAGAGGGAGTAGTCCACCCCTGGACTATGGGTTTGTGGAAGTAACTTATGTATCTCTCCTCTCTTGAGCTTCACTAATTAGTACCGTATGAGCTGCTGAACATGATTACGGTCATCTATGTAATACCTTTGTGGTGGATCTTTTTATGAGTTAATATATGTTTGAGATTGCAATAGTTTTGTTTCAGTAATGAAAGTAGATGCATATTATGTACCCCGTTCTTGTTTACTTGTTTTGATCAAGCATGTATATGAGAGCGTGTGAGGGGGAACGTGTGCATTAGTTGGAGTAACGGGGGGTGGCTAGTGCGGTGAACGTGAGAGAAAATTCTGCGATCCACTTGGGTTTTTACCTTACTTTGTTGCCTCACTAGGGATAAAGAAAATACCTTGCTACGGAGATGTGGGTGTGACCATTGCCACTACTCCATGACTAGATCTAGCATGTTCTTATTTTAGCTTCATGTCATGATACTTAATGCTATGCTCTGATTTATCTTAATTACTAAGGTGTTACGATTTAGTTCGCATCTTGGTGGAGTATAAGAGAGATTAATAAACAAAAGATCTCTATGTTAGGACGTGATGCCTATATAATTAGTAACTTGTCGTGAAACCTTTTTGTTGCAATCTCATATGTTAATTCTAGTGTTCCATTGTCTACCACTTTATTAAAGAGAGAGTGCATTGTGAAACCATGAACCCGGTCCATTTTTAATCATAAGAAACACCTTTCCAACAACTTTTATCCACTTTACATTTTCTGCCATTTAAAAATCCGAAATACAAAAACACTTTTGCATCTTGCATTCACAATACAAAACCCAAAAATATCATCCATCATTGTTTCCACCATCCTTGCATATTTATTTATAATCATTGCATATTTATTTACTGTTTTGCATTCATTTTATTTTGATATCATTCTCACACCTTGTGCTTGATAACCACTTGGTGAGGTTGAGGGCCAAAACAATTTACTTTGTTTGCAGGTTTTCAAGAGAAGGATAAGAAGATAAATCTTTCACTACTGATTCCCCGAGAGTTCGATATTAAACCCTCGAGTCACCCCTCGTGGGGAAAACGTCTTTCCTATACTATACACTCTGGACTTGGAGTCTCAACCTAACCCATATTCTTTTGACGCAGGTAACTACGTCAAGGGCCATCACACATCCACAACCTTAGACGTTGCTGTCACTCGCCCAGATTACCGGAGGCATGAACCCACTATCTAGCATAAATACTCCCTCTTGGAGTTACAAGCATCTACTAGTAACGGAAAGAATGCAAGATCATAAATAACATATAAGATAGATTGATAATCAACTTGATCATAATATCAATATTCATCGGATCCCAGCAAACACAACATGTAGCATTACAATAAGATGATCTTGATCATGATAGACAGCTCACAAGATCTAAACATGATAGCACAAGGAGGAGAGACAACCATCTAGCTACTGCTATGGACCCGTAGTCCAAGGATGAACTACTTACGCATCACTCCGGAGGCAGGCATGGTGATGTAGAGCCCTCCGGTGATGATTCCCCTCTCCGGCAGGGTGCCGGGAAGAGCTTCAGAACCCTCCCGAACTAGGGTTGATGACGGCGGCGGCTACGAAACTTTTCATGGATGGAGGCTCGAGTATTTAGGGTTTTTTGGACGAAAGCATTATATAGGCGAAAGGGCGGCGTCTGGAGGCACCCGAGGGGGTCACGCCACCCCCCGGCGCGGCAGGAGGTGGGGCCACGCCGGTCCCTGGCGTGGCTGCCTCCTCGGTCGCCTCCGTCTCTCCTTTGGACTCTGTGTACGTGTCGGGAAAATAGAAGGTTCTGCCAAGTTTCGTCCAATTCCGAGAATATTTCCAGAACAGCTTTTCTGGAATACAAAAATAGCAGATAACAGGAATTGGCACTGTGGCATCTTGTTAATAGGTTAGTCCCAGAAAATGCATAAAAATGCTATGAAGTGTATATAAAAACATGTAACAATTGGTATAATATCAACATGGAACATCAGAAATTATAGATACGTTTGAGACGTATCAAGTATCTATCCTGTTGTTTGGATTGACAATTCCCGCTCTTGATCAGTCGCTTCTACTGCTTCCTTCCGATACCCGAAAGTGTCACCTTTATTGTCACGCTATATAAGACATGATGTTTGATGCGATCAGCCGCATCTTCCAGAAGCAGAGATTTGATATGATCTCACAGTCGAAGGTATGAACACTACGTTTCTATATTTTGGGTATTTCCATCAAATCATTCACCTAATGACATGAATCCGTTGTTAACCTACGCCATTGTCCATGATCAGGAAACCTTGATCATCTGTTAC
This sequence comes from Poa pratensis, assembly GCA_947311845.1. NCBI lineage: Eukaryota > Viridiplantae > Streptophyta > Magnoliopsida > Poales > Poaceae > Poa > Poa pratensis. The sequence goes on along the minus strand of CAMZMU010000056.1, from coordinate 26,039,033 downwards.
CGAACGGACTAGTTAAATAGACGCTACTAGGGACCTGGTTGTTTTCATACCACACGTGTATTAATGTTTCCGCGTAATACAGTTATAGCATGGTATTAAAACGTATTATGAACAATTGAGACATGACAAATAAAATCACTTTATTAATTGCCTCTAGGTCATATCTCCAACAGTCTCCCACGTGCACTAGAGTACAATTTAATATAGTTTACAACTTGGTAAAAGCCTAACACCTATAGCATCTCCGTGTTTTTCATGCTTGTCTCGTGGAAGAGGTTTCGTCAGCGGATCCGCAACATTCAGATTCGTGTGTATTTTGCAAATCTTTACATCGCCTTCCTTGACGTACTGCCGTATGACATGGAAGCGTCGGAGAATATGTTTGACGGTGGGGTGAGACCTTGGTTCCTTCACGTTGGCAATGACACATGTGTTGTCACAGTAGATGTTCACAGGGTCTTGCGCACTCGGGAACACTCCAAGCTCAATGACGAACTTCCTCAGCCAAACAGCTTCATTTGCAGCATCCGCAGCAGCAATATACTCCGATTCCATTGTAGATTGGGCAACTATGGGTTGCTTCCCACTTCTCCAGCTCACAGCGCCTCCGTTCACCTTAAAACATAACCTGTTTGCGATTTCGAGTCATCTGGATCTGTGCAGAAACTTGCATCAACGTAACCTGTTACGCCAAGTTCCTCTTCACAGTCTCCATAAACAAGAAACATGTCCTTGGTATACTTAAGATACTTCAGTATGTTCTTAACAGCTGTCCAATGATCCTTGTCAGGATTACTCTGGAATCGACTCGTCAGACTGAGAGCCAATGCCACATCGGGTCGAGTACTTAACATGGCATACATGATCGATCCTATAGCCGAATCATATCGAGTGCCATCCACCTCGGCTTTTTCAAAGCCGTTTGTGGACACTGAGCCATGCTCAATGTTTTTCCCTTGACAACTGGCACAAGACCTTTCTTTGCCAAATGCATATTGAACTTCTTCAATATCTTGTCAAGGTAAGTACTTTGACATAACGCTAGTAGGCGCCTGGGTCTATCACGATAGATCTTAATGCCTAATACGTATGCAGCTTCTCCTAAGTCCATCGAAAATTTACTGTTTAAATATTCCTTCACGCTTTTCAGAAGTTCCACATCATTCCAATTAGTAATATATCATCCACATATAGAACTAGGAATGCAACTGAGCTCCCACTCATTTTCTTATAAATGCAGGTCTCTTCCGCATTTTGGACAAATCCAAAACCTTTGATCACCTCATCAAAGCGAAGATTCCAGCTCCGAGATGCTTGCTTCAGTCCATAAATGGAACGATGAAGTTTGCATACCTTGCCAACATTCCTGGACTGACAAAACCTTCAGGTTGTACCATATACAACTCTTCCTCAATGTTGCCATTTAGGAACGCTGTTTTGACATCCATCTGCCATATCTCATAATCATGATATGCAGCTGTTGCTAGCAAAACCCGAATAGACTTTAGCATCGCTACCGGTGAAAACGTTTCATCGTAGTCAATTCCATGAACTTGTCGGAAACCTTTTGCGACAAGCCGAGCCTTATAGACGGTTACATTACCGTCAGCATCAGTCTTCTTCTTAAAGATCCATTTATTCTCGACGGCCTTGCGCCCTTCGGGAATCTCCACCAAAGTCCATACTTTGTTGTCATACATGGATCCAATTTCGGATTTCATGGCTTCAAGCCATTTCTCGGAATCGGGTCCTTCCATCGCCTCTTTGTAGTTTGTAGGTTCGTCTTGTTCAATTAACATGATGGTGCAAACAAGATTACCGTACCACTCAGGAGATGTACGGGTTCTTCCAGACCTACGAGGTATATAGCCTCCTCGAATTTTCTCCACTCCATCTGTTATGGAGGACGGTTCAGGAACAATTTCCGTTGCGCCACTCGGAATTTCGAGTTCAGGATCAACTATCTCGTCGAGGTCTATTTTCCTCCCACTTACTCCTTTAGCGAGAAACTCTTTCTCGAGAAAGGTGCCGCTCTTTGCGACAAACGTTTTGCCCTCGGCTTGGTGGTAGAAGGTATATCCTATGGTTTCCCGCGGATATCCTACAAAGACGACCTTCTCGATTTCGATTCGAGTTTGTTGGGCTGTAGTTTCTTAACGTACGCCTCACAACCCCAAACCTTCAGGAACGACAACTTCGGTTTCTTGCCATGCCATATCTCATACGGTGTCGTTGCTACGGATTTGGATGGAGCCCTATTTAAAATGAATGCGGCTGTTTCTAACGCATATCCCCAAAACGATACGGGCAAGTCTGTGAGAGACATCATAGACCGCACGCTATCTAATAAAGTTCGATTACGTCGCTCGGACACACCGTTGCGTTGCGGTGTTCCGGCAGGCGTAAGCTGTGGCACAATTCCACAGGCCTTCAGATGTGTGCCAAACTCAAAACTCAAATATTCGCCACCACGATCGGATCGAAGGTGCTTTATTTTCTTGTTAAGTTGATTTTCAACCTCACTTTGAAATTCTTTGAACTTTTCAAAGTTTCTGACTTGTGTTTCATCAAGTAGATATACCCGTATCTACTCAAGTCATCAGTGAAGGTTACAAAGTAACGATAACCATTGCGCGTCGATACGCTCATTGGGCCGCACACATCTGTATGTATAACTCCCAATAATTCCGACGCATGTTCAACGAAACCATTGAACGGTGTCTTGGTCATCTTGCCCATAAGGCATGGTTCGCAAGTGTCAAGAGATCCAAAATCTAGTGACTCCAAAAGTCCATCAGAATGGAGTTTCTTCATGCGCTTTATACCAATATGACCGAGACGGCAATGCCACATATACATGGCGGTATCGTCACTAAGTTTAATCCTTTTGGCATCTACGTTATGGATGTGAGTACTATTATCGAGATTCAACAAGAATAAACCATTACTCTCAGGAGCATTAACATAAAAGATATCATTCATCGAAATAGTACAACCATTTGATACTGAATTGAACGAATATCCATCTTGCAACAAGCAAGATCCACTGATAATGTTTACACTCAAAGCCGACACAAAATAACATTTATTTAAAACCAAAACTAATCCCGATGGTAGATGTAGAGGGAGCGTGCCGATGCCACCACGTCAACTTTTGATCCATTGCCGACGCGCATCGTCACCTCGTCCTTTGCCAGGCGCCGTTTATTCCGCAACTCCACCTGAGAGTTACAAATATGAGCAACAGAACCGGTATCAAATACCCATGCATTACTCCGAGCGCTAGTAAGGTAAACATCTATAACATGTATATCAAATATACCTTTCTCTCTTCCGACAATCTTGCCGGCCTTCTTGTCTTCCAGGTACTTGGGGCAGTTGCGCTTCCAGTGACCATCTCCTTGCAGTAGAAGCATTCCACGCCAGGTTTGGGACCAGGTTTGTTAGCCTTGATTTGGCAACGTGTTTGCCATCCTTCTTGGGCTTCCAGTTTTTCCTTCCCTTGCCGCCAGATTTCTTAAAATCGACGGTCTTGTTGACCATCAACAGCGTGTGCTCCTTCTTGATTTCCACCTCAGCAGTCTTGAGCATCACGAACACCTCAGACAGGGACTTAGCCATGCCCTGCATGTTGTAGTTCATGACGAAGCCTTTGTAGCTAGGAGGCAACGATTGCAGCACCCTATCAATCGCCAGCTCATCAGGAATCTTGCATTCCAGAGCGTTCAGGCGTTGAACGTAGCCAGACATTTTGACCACGTGCTCGCTCACACTGCTATGCTCTTCCATCTTGGCTGAGAAGAAGAGCTCAGAAGCTTCATACCTCTCAGCCTTAGCCTGCGGCGCAAAGACAGCTTGAGATCAGAAATTATCTAAAAGCACTCATCTTCTCAAAGCGCTTTTGCAGGTCGGCTTCCATGGCGTAGAGCATGCCACTCTGGACGAAGGAGGAATCCTCCGACTTGGTCTGATAGACCTTCTTCTCGTCATCGGAGGCGTTGTCTGCAGGAGGGTCACCTATGGCGGCTTCAAGGACGTAGGAGTGAGTAGGATCCTCAGGTTGCGGAACCAGGACATGAAGTTCGACCCATTGGTCTTAAGCTTTTCTTTCTCAAGGAACAGATCTAGGTTAAAGGTGGGGCGAGACATCTACAATGGAATTTGCAAAACATAAGACGTTTGTTCATAATAAAATATGGGTTCAAGTTTTAGTAAAATAAAACTACCAGAACTCCCACTCAAAACGAACATCCCTCGCATCATTTTAGTGATTACACGACCCTAATCCATTATACTACCCCGATCGTCATGGCCGATAGCATAACTTCAAAAGTGGACATCGCTATGTCGATCACAACTACTTTGTGACTCATGCTTAACCTTTCGGTCACTGTGTTCCGAGGCCATGTCTGTACATGCTAGGCTCGCCAAAATAAACCTATAGCGTATTGCTTGTGCAACGTGGCTTACACCCACGTTATGCGAACGCATATACGTCTGACACCCGATCGTCACGGCCTGCCTCGTATCGAAGAACTTTCGGTGGTGCACGCTAAAGGGAGAACACTATTTGGAATTTAAGGAGGGATCATCTTATATTACTACCGCCGTGTAACTAATATAAACATATATATATATACACAATATAAGATGCACACAATCTACGTAACATCTAAATGAAATGTAATGCGACATGATATGGTCTCTTCCGCGCCGATGGTCTCCTTCGCACCAACAGTTTTATAAAAATTTAATAAACCTACCTTGACCATATCACATTGCCCCTGCAAAATAAAGTGAGACGCTTTCTACTTTATCTTTTGCATATTTTACGTGGCTGCTAGGGCTTCCGCACAAGAACCGTTTCTTACCTACGAAAATAACCACAACAGTGATAAGACAATTGTCTCTATTACACCCCTTTCGGGGCCCTCCATTGTAAGTGCAATATCAACTATTGTAGGAGATACAGACACCCGCCAGCCACATATACGGTACAAGCCGTATGTCAAGTGTGGAACCAGTCTCGCGTAAGAGTACGCGCAAAGTCGGTCCGGGCCGCTTCATCCCACAATACCGCGACATAAACAAGTACACGTGAGAGGGTAACAAATGTATAATCGATGCCCACATTCAACATATGTTCTAACCGTACAGATATACCTACGCATAGATCAGCTCTGATACCACTGTTGGGAATAGAGGACAGAAAACAAAAAAATTCCTACCGACCAAAAACTAGCCAAGATCTAACTATGCAGATATACTATACGAAGGAGGACGGAGTACATACCCTTGTAGACTGAAAGCGGGATTACGTTCCTGGTGCCTGGTTGACGGGAGAGTATTTGAGGATGATGATGATGATGATAAGTACTTCCCCGGCAACGGCGCCAGAAAATATGCTTGATTGCGTGGATCACACGTTCGTTGGGAGACCCCAAGAGGAAGGTATGATGCAGTATAGAAGCAGTTTTCCCTCAGTATGAAACCAAGGTTTAATTGAACCAGTAGGAGTAAGAAATCGCTTCGGAAGGTTGTTGGTCGCGGAATATGGCACGACGCAGCACCAGGAAATCCGGCGCCAACATGGAATCTGCACACAACACAATCAAACTACTTTGCCCCAACGAAACAGTGAGGTTGTCAATCTCACCGGCTTGCTGAAAACAAAGGATTAAACGTATGGTGTGGAAAACAGCAGTAAATTGCAGAGAATAAAAAGGAACAGTGTGTTTGCAGTTGGTTGTATTATCAGTGTAAAAGAATGGACCGGGGTCCACAGTTCACTAGTGGTGTCTCTCCATAACAGATAATAACATGCTGGGTGAACAAATTACAGCTGGGCAATTGACAAAATATTGAGCGCATAACAATGCATATATATGACATGATGATTATTATGATATTCATGTGGGCATTACGACAAAATACATAGACCGTTATCCAACAAAGTCTATGACTAATAATCCACCGCCAGGTTGTCATACCGAGTTCCCCGTTGGTATTAAGTTGCAAGCAACGGATAATTGCATTAAGTAATGTGCGTAAAGTAAACAAATGCATTAGACCTAACGGCGTACCCTTAAGCTAAGCATCGGTTATTTTATCCCTAGTGGCAACAGCACATCCACAATCTTAGAAGTTATTGTCACTCTCCTAGATTACCGGAGGCATGAACCCACTATCTAGCATAAATACTCACTCTTGGAGTTACAAGCATCTATTTGGCCAAAGCATCTACTAGTAACGGAAAGCATGCAAGATCATAAATAACATATAAGATAGATTGATAATCAACTTGACATAGTATTCAATATTCATCGGATCCCAGCAAACACAACATGTAGCATTACAATAAGATGATCTTGATCATTATAGGCAGCTCACAAGATCTAAACATGATAGCATAAAGTGGAGAGACAAACATCTAGCTACTGCCATGAACCCGTAGTCCAAGGATGAACTACTCACGCATCACTCCGGAGGCAGGCATGGTGATGTAGAGCCCTCCGGTGATGATTCCACTCTCCGGCAGGGTGCGGGGAAGAGCTTCTGAACCATCCCGAGCTAGGGTTGACGGCGGCGGCGTCTCTGGAACTTTTCGTGGATAATGGCTCGGGTATCTAGGTTTTTCGCGTCGGGGGGAATAAATAGGCGAAAGGGTGGCGGCTGCGGAGCCACGAGGGCCCCACACCACCCCACGGCGTGGCAGGGGGGGCCGCGCGGCCCCATGGTGTGGGCGCGCGTGGCTCCCCTCCGTGTCTCCTCTGGACTCCATCTTTGTGTTGGAAAAATAGGAGGTTCTGTCCAAGTTTCGTCCAATTCCGATAATATTTCCAGACTAGCTTTTCTGGAATTCAAAAACAGCAGAAAACAGGAACTGACACTGTGGCATCTTGTTAATAGGTTAGTCCCAGAAAATGTATAAAAATGCTATGAAGTGTATATAAAACATGTAACAATTGGTATAATATCAACATGTGATACCCGATGACGTAGTTACCTGCGTCAAAAGATATGGGTTAGGTTGAGACTCCTAGTGCAGAGTGTGTAGTAAGTGGAAGACGTGTTTTCCCCACGAGGGGTGACTCGAGGGTTTAATATCGAACTCTCAGGGAATCAGTAGTGAAGATTTATCTTTCCTATCCTTCTTTTGGTTACCTACAAAACAAAGTAAATGTTTTGGTCCTCAACCTCACCTAGTGGTTGTCAAGCACAAGGTGTGAGAATGATATCAAGATAATATGCAATGCAACCAAGAAATAAATATGCAATGGTGGTAAATAAATATGCAAGGATGGTGGTAGCAATGATAAATGATATTTTTGGGTTTTATATGATGAATGCAAGATGTAAAAGTGTTTTTGTATTTTCAGATTTTTAAATGACAGAAAATGGTAGATGGATAAAAGTTGTTGGAAAGGTGTTTCTTATGATTAAAAATGGACCGGGGTTCATGGTTTCACAAATGCACTCTCTCTTTAATAAAGTGGTAGACAATGGAACACTAGAGTTGACATATGAGATTGCAACACAACAGTTTAATTACAAGTTATAATTATATGGGCATCACGTCCTAACATAAAGACCTTTTAGTTTATTATTAGTCTCACTTATACTCCACCAAGATGCGAACTAAATCATAACACCTCAGTAATTAAGATAAGTCAGAGTATAGCATTAAGTATCATGACATGAAGTTAAAATAAGAACATGCTAGATCTAGTCATGGAGTAGTGGCAATGGTCACACCCACATCTCCGGTAGCATGGTATTTCTTTTTATCCCTAGTGAGGCAACAAAGTAAGGTAGAGATACCCAAGTGGATCGCAGAACTTTCTCTCATGTTCACTGCACTAGCCACCCCCCGTTACTCCAACTAATGCACACGTTCCCCCCACACGCTCTCATAAACATGCTTGATCATGACAAGTAAATAAGAACGGGGTACATAATATGCATCTACTTTCATAACTAAAACAAAACCATTGCAATCTCAAACATATATTAACTCATAAAAAGATCCACCACAAAGGTATTACATAGATGACCGTAATCATGTTCAGCAGCTTATACGGTACTAATTAGTGAAGCTCAAGAGAGAGGAGAGAAACATAAGTTACTTCCACAAACCCATAGTCCAGAGGTGGACTACTCCCTCTTCATCATGGAGACGGTGGAGAAGTCGTTGGAGAAAATGGAGACCTCACCGGCAGCGCCCCGCCGGAGTTTTCCCCCTCCAATCTGCAACTCCAGGTCTCTGTTTCGTGGTTTCTGTGTTTCTGCGGCGCTCCTTCCAGAGAACGTCGGGGGGCTATTTTTATAGGCGGTTTTAGGTCAAAACCGAGTCGGTGGAGGAAAGATCGACGGCAACGGAGCTCCGAGGCCCAAAAGGAGGGGTCCCACGTGGCCCATGTACCTGGCCGCGTGGGCCCACCTATCTTGGCCCTCGGGTCTCCGCTTGTTTGCTTCCTTCGCTCCCAAGTCTTCTTCCTTCCAAAAATTGACGCTCGTAAATTTGCAGGTCATTTGGACGTCGTTTGGGTCCCTGAAACATTAAAATATAGAAATAGGGTTTTCTGCCTGTGCAGGGTTAATTCCATAAAAATAGGAAACATATCAAATATTACCAAAATCATTATAATACAGTGATATAACCCTTATATGATGCAAATATGACTGGAATATAAGTAAAATAATGCAAAGTTCATATATGCATTTTACATGCTTCAACATCCCCAAGCTTAACCTATACTCGTCCTCGAGTATGAAGGTGATAAAACTAACATGGACTTTGTATTTTAATACTATCAGTGGATATCAAAGATGATTACTATTGCTACATTGAGTCAAATGATTCATTCTTAAAAGGAGTAGCAATATGCAAGATAGATTATGAAGTGATATCAAGTATTCAATGCAAGGATGTTCAATGATAATTCAGAAGTGTAACATAAAAGAAAGTACTATGGACCACATGTATGCATAATGAAAAGAAAGAACATCCTATAATGGCCATAGAGTATTGATTAAAATCTGAATATAAAAGGTGGACACTTTGAAAAGATATATGAGTAGAGATAAAGCATGAATAAGTTTCATCTAACTTCTGAACTTCTCTACTTAAGTTAATGATTGTAATTTGGTAATACCTGGTGTCAAGATCTCATTCCCCTATCATAGCATTTTGAATGATTAAGTTTAAAGTGAAAGCAAATATGCGTAGTGTGCTTGACAAAGTATAGGTTGAAAGTCTCATGCCCCTTGAATACAAGTACCTACTCCATGTGTTACTCAACTTGGGAAACAAAGCAAGTTCAAGTTAAATATCATTGTAAGTAATAATAGTATCATTAAGAGCGTCAACTGGGGTATCTCTTGTCCCAGGATATGGAACAAGCCCATATCAAAATGATAAGACAAACAAACACAATGAACAATCTCAACACCCTTTTTATTTACCATTAGATAGCTTTTTATTGTAAGACGTATCACAGAAGGTTCACCATAGCATGTAAGTAAATTTCCACCATGAATGATGCATGGCTTAGATTAGCAGCCCAGACGTCTCTCTAACCATTTATACAAACTCATTTAAACCTACTTCATTTCCACATTTATTTCACTCATGGTAAGCATCCATAAACAAAAGTACATGATATCAACTAAATGAAATTAAGTGCATGTTGAAAGCTTGCCATGTGACAGTACATATGAGCTAACTCTCAACCAAAGATATTCGTCAAGCCCACAACATCATCTTATATTTACTAATTGGAGGCACCAACGGAGGCTCCACGTTAATCCTCAACAACTAAACATATTAGCCATCCGATCTCTCTAATTAGCTATCCACCGTCGTCCGATGAAGCAAATAAGGAGTCCTTGCGTTCTGTCCCACCTGCACGTCTGCATAATCGTATCCACCGCAGACTCCTCCATCGATTCTGCATTTCTGCCCCCACCAATGCACAACTGCGCCGCTCGCGTTTTCGCATCCGCCGCCGGCGTTTGATGTTGCTCGCCAACCAACAAAAACGACAATCCTGCTCATCTCTGATGGAGATGTTGATTGATCGATCATGCACATCTCGACTAGCTGCGTCCTCTTATTCAGTGTCATTACGGCAGCTGTTTGCTAACGACAATCAACGATCTCGCAGGTGCAACAGATGGAATTTGGTTGATCGATCGATTCTGCTTTCATGTTTGTCCGACGTGGGCTTGCACCATCGTGATGTGTATACAGCATAGAAGGGCGCGCAGTACCTGCACGTGCATGGTGAGCGAAACAAAAAAAAAATCCTATGCAGATTTAAATAGCTGATCGTAGGATTGCACTGCAATATTGCTGATTTTACAGGAATCGAGAGAAGCAAGTAGTCCGCCGGTGCGATCAGCTGCAAGTCTCCGGCTGCCGCGTCGCCTCCTGCATCAAACAAAAAGGAAAACGGTGAGGAACTTAGAATTTATGAAGTTAGCGTCAATGAGCAAAATTTATTCCATCCTGTGCATATTTGAAAAGCAGGAGAAATCTTTGCAGTGCAATACAGCAGATTCATTGAAATTGTTGTGTAAACAACGATTCCAAGATGTAGTTAACTGGAATATACCGTGATTATGCCTTTTGATTTTTTTATACTCCTAAATTTCATAGTTTACCACCACAGGATATAAGAACAATAAAAAGATTGTTTCTTCAAATTTACCGTGTAGACCATATATTAGTATGCCTTCTTGATTGATTCTATTAGTGTCGATCATTTGTCACTGAAAGATTATTTTTTCACCAATTAATTAAAGAGCCAAAACTTTGATGAAATGACAGCGCGTGATATGCTTTGTATTGCAAACTGATAAAAGAAATATGTGGAAGAGATTGCATCGTTGTCAAAAGGGCCTTTTGGAGGCTGCTACATGTAGCTCGATTTCCAAAATGAAATTGAATCTGGATTTTTATGTTTCAAAAAACTGAATAAAAAATCGTACATATAGATAATGTCGAGATATACCACTGTGTATTTCAGGGAAAATCGATAATTCTGGGCTACACAAACATGAAAAGTCTGTCAATTTTTTTTTAACAAATTGCAACGACTATTCAGCTATCCAGACCTACACGTTTGGCTTTTTGGCCAGGCCAAAATATAACGAAGTTTTCATCAAAAGTTTGCGCAGTTGTAGGAATCGACATTATCTACACCTAGGATTGTTTTCCGAATTTTTTTTAAAACACAAAAATGCAGATTAAATTATGTTTTCTAGAAAACCGAAGGACATGCAGCTCGACCTCCATTTTCACTTTCCAAATCTGTGACATCCTATGTTGGTGAATTGATGGCAGTAAAAAGTTAATCTATAGATTCTTAATTATAGACCATCGTGTTCTTGGTCCATGCCATGTTTGCACATGTCAAGAATTAGTGTTTACTAAATGGATAGGAGATATTTTCGTAGTGTTTTTTAATCCTTTCCTGCGGCCAATACCTGATGACGCTGGGATGTCATGGCATTGTCCTTCGGTTAGTTAATTGTCAATGTAAGTGGATGTTTGTATCTTGGACTAAACTGCACTTTCTGCTTTCGTCTTTCCCAATTAACATTTGATATATCATAATGAAATTGCTTGGTGTTCCTTCATATTTATATATTTACGAAAATAATGAAAATTATGTAAGAATGGCATATTTCCTTTCTCGGCCAACTGTTTCTCGCCTAGGTAAATTTTATAGGTTTCTTCAGTTATTAGGATGACAATTCAACTTCTCTTTATGAATTTAATATTTTATAAGTACTCACATTTATAAGTATTTAACGATATCCTTCCTTGGTACTAAGGCTTAATAGCCTAATACATAATAGTACTCCCTCGGAATTTCCTTTTCTTTTGATACCATCACGGTTGCCATTCCTTCCCTCCCTATATAACATAACCAATGTCATCTCAGTCCGTTGCATTGGCTAATTTGGCCACTGATTGTTGTGTGTGAAGAAGTGTAACAGTTGGGCATTATAGATAGGAGGGACACAAAACTGGAGTAAAATCTTCTTACTGTTAAGCCATATCCAGGTAATTTGTAACAGTAAAACTGTCTGAAAACTGTCATAGGTCATACCAGTTTCAATATGTTAATGCATACCTCGGAGCCCATGATCTAACATATTTTGAACTAGTATTGATTTTTGCGAGAAAAATATGTGCATTTTGAATCACTGCTTGCAGTTTGTCTAGATGACTGTTTGCATAATAGTACAACAAGAATAATTAGCTCTGACTAACTAAAAGTTTTTGATGCTTGGTCTAAAAACATCTACGGCACACTAAAAAATTCACAATGCTTTGCCACGATGATTATGTGAGGTGTTGCGAATGCATGCTACGTAGAATCTATTAGGGCATAGCCACAGCTACAACTCCCAAGAACATGCAACGAATAGCCGGCGTACTGATGTCGGCCACACAACCAGGTGGAACAGCTCCGGGGACTGGCTTAAAATTTACAGTGTTAGTACCATGTATATAGCCTTTCTTCTCTCTCTTTTCTCTTTTGTGTTTTTCTTGCCAGGCTGTAGTACTGGCTGGAAATTTGTAAATGTAACTAATTAATCAATAATCAAAGAAGATCTAAGGTCGACAATCCTCTACGTTTTCCATTAATTTAGTGGGATCTAACTCTTTGTGAAACAATCATGGTGATCAGATTGATTGTTTAAAAAGTTAGAGCGTATACATGTGCATTTAATATTTAAAAGTTTTTTGAAAAATAGCTAAGGCACAGATGAATTTACTCAAAGTATGGTACCCGCATTTGGTTAAATGAATCAGGATTCCGACGAAAAGTTCAATTACATTAATTTGTTAAAATTGATTAGTAAGAAAATAGCCCGTGCAGATGCACGGGTTGACGACTAGTAATTTTAATCACAATGGGTCATATTTTATTTATGCAATGAAAGTAAAGTGTGCATCAAGTTCGAGAGAGCTCTATAACCAACTTTTCCCATAACAATCAACAACATAAGCATTTTCATTCAGAGGTATAGATAACACAAATATCATGATAAACATACTCGGAATAGCATAAAGCTAATAGGTAGATATGGTGGACTCACTGGAAAAACTTTGGTTGAAGGTGTTGGAAACAAGTTTTTGCTTGTTGGAATTTTTGGGCTAGCAAGAGGGAGAAAGTTGACCATCTAAATGCATGCATGAGTGTCCATAGAACTAACCAATCCATGTTAAACAAGTAAAATAACATTCAGCATCAAAACATGAATAAAAGATAGCTCTTGATAAAATACTTGCAAATTATTACTCATTAACAAGCTCATGAATCATGCAACTATATGTATCTTTTAAAATCAACTCAAACATCCCTTTTCCCAATCTAATAATAGCATCCAACATAAATCAACCCAAATTTCCAGTAGCTCTCTCATATATAAATGATAGTGTGGTGGTCTCACAAAATAAAAATCAAACCAAAACAAACAAAAGACGCTCCAAGTTTATGCGATAAAGTGTTTCGATCGAAAAACAGAAGTTAGACGTGTGCAAACCGAGAGTGTGTAGGTCCAGTGGGGTTGTCTTCACATCCCCAAGCTTATGGTCTTCACCATCCTTGGATAGCTCTTGGTGCATCTCCTCTAATCCCAAAAAACTTCAAAACACCGTTTCTCCCATTTCTTTTCTGTGGGGTGCATTAGTAGTGATAAACAAATAGATTTCTTGCTGCATATAATCCTTGAACAAAAATTCATATGGATGTCCAGAAAGTGTATAATGTTGTATGCCTACTCATAAACTCAATTGGATAAAAAGATTCAAGTTAAAAGTTCAAAGCAGAAGAATCTGTCCAGAAAAACAGCAGCAGAAAACGTATTTTTCTACCCTACTAAACTTTGTCGAAAAATTCCGAAAAATTCATGCATACAGAGGATGAAAAGTTGCAACTACAGTTCAAATATGAGCTCATTCGGAGTTACAGAATAAGAATTAAAAATCATACCGTGCACAGATTCGTGCAGGAATAAAATCTCCGAACGCTATAAGCAACTTCTTCAAACCAAAATGAGTAAAACTTGGCACTTTATTAAAAATTCCAGAAACTAAACTATAAACAAAGTCTCTTGTTACAGCAAGAGGACACAAAGAAAATCACAAATAAAAACAACCGGGTTGCCTCCCGTAAAGCGCTTTCTTTATAGCCATATAGCTAGGCTTCTTACTTGATGTTTATAGAGGACGAAGCTCATGAGGGAGCTTGAATGATGTGCCCTCTTCCTTGGGAAGTGTTCCATGCACTTCTTGTGTGGAAACTGAAACTTCACATTCCCTTCTTTTGAATCAATGATAGCACCTGTAGTACGAAGAATAATTGGACTAGAGGTTTTATTCCCCATATCCATGATTAGAAAATCAACAGGCACAAATGTCATATGTAACTCTACCATAACATCACTTACTTTTCCTAAAGCATGTTTAATGGAATCATCAGCAAGTGCAAGTTCAATAGAGCATTTTTCAAGATTTTTCAATTCAAGTATATCATATAGTTCTTTAGATAAAACAGAGACACTAGATCCTAGATCAAGTATAGCATGGTGTGTCTCTTTTCCAATGGTTACTAGGACTTTGGGAATCCATATATCCCCAAGCTTAGGTGGTATCATAGCCTCTTGGTTGTACCTAGCAATCTTTTCTTTCAAGACATGATTAGCAATATAAGAACCAAAACCAGCTTGGTTAGAGTTGATGGAAGGATCACTTGCAAATTTTTGTAAGATAGATATTAATTCATGCAAGCTACAATTCTCTAAATCAAGCATGGTTCCTTACTTCACTAAGCATTTTAACTTCCTCAATTTTCTCTCTTTCATTACCATAATAGTTTCTTAGCAATTCTCTCTTGCTCATGAATATGTTCCCAAGATTTATTATAACCTCTTGGCAATATTTAATTGTTTCCTCATGTTTTTGGCTATAATGTTCTTTAATGAGGAACTTCCTTAGCAGCTGATCTACCTTTCAAACAAAGAGTCTTGTTTTTCAAACTTAGATATAAATTCCTTATTAAGCTCCTTTTGAGTAGATATAAATGATCTAATGGTGTTCTCCAAATCACTAGAAACATTACCACTAGTAGTATATTTGTTTGGCACATATGGGGGTTTATTATAAGAGTTATAATTGTTGTTACCATACCCATTATTACCATAGTTCCTAATGAAGTTAACATCAATATTTTCAGGATTATTACCAACTAGTTCTTGCAAAGGCACATTTTCAATATTTTGTTTATTAATGAAAGCAAGAATAGTGTCCATTTTAGATGACAAATCATTTGTTTCTTCTATGGAGTTCACTTTCTTAGAAGGATTAGGTGCTCTATCAGTATGCCATTGACTATAGTTTTGCAAAATGCTCTCCAATATGTTCTTAGCTTCTACTATAGTTTTTCCCATAAAGCACCTCCAGCAGCAGAATCAAGAATATTTCTAGACATGTAATTTAGACCATTGTAAAAAGAGTGTAGTATGGTCCATTCGTTGACCCCATGTGATGGACAAGTTCTAAGCATAAGTTTAATCCTATCCCAAGCCATAGCAACATGTTCATTTTCATTTTGCCTAAAAGAAAGAATGTTGTTTCTATTTTGCAAAATTTTAACAGGAGGATAGTATTTCTTAATGAAAGCTTCTTTTAAATCATCCCAAGTTTTAATGCTATCAATAGGTAATGAATGCAGCCACTCTTTAGCTTTTCCTCTAAGTGAGAAAGGAAATAACTTCAGTTTTAGAATATCACTTTCCACATTTTTAAATTTCTGCATGTCACATATTTCAACAAAATCATGAAGATGCATAGAGGCATCCTCCATAGCACTACCGCCAAATTGTTCCCTAGTTATCAAGTTCAACAAACTAGGACTTACTTCATAACTATCAGCTTTTATCTCAGGTGTGGCAATGGGCCTAGCAATAAATTGATCATTTGGAGTGTTTGTGTAATCACACAACTTAGTTCTTTCTCCCATTTTAGCAAGTTTTTATGTGTTTTTTAATTTTTTATGCAAAACTGAAAATAAAATGACACTAAATGATGCAAACCGAAATAACAAATGCAACACAAAATGCAAAACTGAAAATAAATATGCAAACCGAACTTAAAAATGCAAGACAATGACAAAACAAGATAAATTGCTTTGAAGGTAAAGATGGATAAGATGATGCTCACGTAGGTGCAACCTCCCCAAGCTTAGGTGTTAGCACAAGTTGGTGATGAAGTTGACTTGGTGAGATATCCTTGGATAAACCCGGCGCCAGAAAACAGAGCTAGTGCAGGGGACCCTTGGATAAACCTTTCAGCAATGATTCCCCGGCAACGGCGCCAGAAAACAGTCTTGATACCCGATGACGTAGTTACCTGCGTCAAAAGAATATGGGTTAGGTTGAGACTCCAAGTGCAGAGTGTGTAGTAAGTGGAAGACGTGTTTTCCCCACGAGGGGTGACTCGAGGGTTTAATATCGAACTCTCGGGGAATCAGTAGTGAAGATTTATCTTTCCTATCCTTCTTTTGGTTACCTACAAAACAAAGTAAATGTTTTGGTCCTCAACCTCACCTAGTGGTTGTCAAGCACAAGGTGTGAGAATGATATCAAGATAATATGCAATGCAAACAAGAAATAAATAGTGGTAAATAAATATTTTTGGGTTTTATATGATGAATGCAAGATGTAAAAGTGTTTCTGTATTTTCGGATTTTTAAATGGCAGAAAATGGTAAATGGATAAAAGTTGTTGGAAATGTGTTTCTTATGATTAAAAATGGACCGGGGTTCATGGTTTCACAAATGCACTCTCTCTTTAATAAAGTGGTAGACAATGGAACACTAGAGTTGACATATGAGATTGCAACACAACAGTTTAATGACAAGTTATAATTATATGGGCATCACGTCCTAACATAGAGACCTTTTAGTTTATTATTAGTCTCACTTATACTCCACCAAGATGCGAACTAAATCATAACACCTCAGTAATTAAGATAACTCAGAGTATAGCATTAAGTATCATGACATGAAGTTAAAATAAGAACATGCTAGATCTAGTCATGGAGTAGTGGCAATGGTCACACCCACATCTCCGGTAGCATGGTATTTCTTTTTATCTAGTGAGGCAACAAAGTAAGGTAGAGATACCCAAGTGGATCGCAGAACTTTATCTCACGTTCACTGCACTAGCCACCCCCCATTACTCCAACTAATGCACACGTTCCCCCTCACACGCTCTCATAAAATGCTTGATCATGACAAGTAAATAAGAACGGGGTACATAATATGTATCTACTTTCATAACTGAAACAAAACCATTGCAATCTCAGACATATAGTAACTCATAAAAAGATCCACCACAAAGGTATTACATAGATGACCGTAATCATGTTCAGCAGCTCATACAGTACTAATTAGTGAAGCTCAAGAGAGAGGAGAGATACATAAGTTACTTCCACAAACCCATAGTCCAGAGGTGGACTACTCCCTCTTCATCATGGAGACGGTGGAGAAGTCGTTGGAGAAGATGGAGACCTCACCGGCAGCGCCCCGCCGGAGTTTTCCCCCTCCAATCTGCAACTCCAGGTCTCTGTTTTGTGGTTTCTGTGTTTCTGCGGCGCTCCTTCCAGAGAACGTCGGGGGGCTATTTTTATAGGCGGTTTTAGGTCAAAACCGAGTCGGTGGAGGAAAGATCGACGGCAACGGAGCTCCGAGGCCCAAAAGGAGGGGTCCCACGTGGCCCATGTACCTGGCCGTGTGGGCCCACCTATCTTGGCCCTCGGGTCTCCGCATGTTTGCTTCCTTCGCTCCCAAGTCTTCTTCCTTCCAAAAATTGACGCTCGTAAATTTGCAGGTCATTTGGACGTCGTTTGGGGTCCCTGAAACATTAAAATATAGAAATAGGGTTTTCTGCCTGTGCAGGGTTAATTCCATAAAAATAGGAAACATATCAAATATTCCCAAAATCATCATAAAACAGTGATATAACCCTTATATGATGCAAATATGACTGGAATATAAGTAAAATAATGCAAAGTTCGTGTATGCATTTTACATGCATCAACATGGAACATCAGAAATTATAGATACGTTTGAGACGTATCAGTTCCCGCACAAACATTGTCGATGAAGCCGACGAAGCCGACCTCAAGGTCGTGTAGAGGAAGTAGTCGTACTCCCAGCGCCACCCGTGTAGCGCCTCGTAGTTCCACACACGTGCGGAGTAGATGACGACCTCCGAGCTCCAGATCCAGCAGAGCAGCGGAAGTAGAAGATTGGATCTCAAAGCACGACGATGTGCGTAAGGTGGAGAGACTTCCCTCCTCGTACGTAGCTCTAGAAGCGGAACCACGCTCAAGATAGGAGAGAAGAAGAAAGGAGATGGGTAATTTTCAAGGCATGGGGGCACTCCTATATAAAGGAGAGGGAGGGAGGCCAACCTCCTTGGCTCCCGCATGTGGGACTAAACCCCCACATGGGGGTGCGCCGGCCATGGAGGGGCTGCCGGCCCTGGTGGGCCCCATTCGGCCCATCCAGGCCGGCTAGCCCTCCCCCCTTTTTTTTCTTTTCCTTTTGGGAATTTTCCCTAATGGGCCTTAGGGCCCCTAAGGCCCATTTAGGTTTAATGCCTTTAAAAATTCAAATTTAATTAAATAAAAAATATTTAATCATTAATAACATTTATTAATATTAAATACATATTATTTAATTCATTCGGACTCCGAAACTTATTCCGTTGCCTCCGATCAACATCGAACAAGTTCTGGAACACTTCCGGAGTTCCTGGTTTCTTTCTCTCTTATATCCAATCTAATCGTCACCTATCCTTAAGTGCGTTACCCTACGGTTCGGGATCACACAGACATAAACGAGACACGAAAGACCTTTTATCGTTTGAACCTTTAAACGTCCAGTTTCATCCTCTTGCCTATCGATACTTAGATTGTCCGAGCGTCGTTCTCCAGTATCACGCTTACCGAGCATGACCTCGTCATCGACAAATCTATCTTTACTCATCTGTGATATTACATCCCCGTGACCTAGTCACATGCTTGCAAGCTCATTGATGTAATCTCACCGAGTGGGTCCAGAGTATCTATCCTGCTATTTGGATTGGCAATTCCCGCTCTTGATCACTCGCTTCTACTGCTTCCTTCCGATAGCCGAAAGTGTCACCTTTATTGTCACGCTATATAAGACATGCCGTTTGATACAATCAGCCGCATCTTCCAGAAGCAGAGATTTGATATGATCTCACACTCGAAGGTATGAACACTACGTTTCTATATTTTGGGTATGTCCATCAAATCATTCACCTAATGACATGACTCCGTTGTTAACCGACTCCATTGTCCATGATCAGGAAACCTTGATCATCTGTTACAAAAACGGACTAGTTAAATAGAGGCTACTAGGGACCTGGTTGTTTTCATACCACACGTTGATGGCCCTTGACGTAGTTACCCGCGTCAAAAGAATATGGGTTAGGTTGAGACTCCAAGTGCAGAGTGCATAGTATAGGAAAGACTGTTTTCCCCACGAGGGGTGACTCGAGGGTTTAATATCGAACTCTCGAGGAATCAGTAGTGAAAGATTTATCTTCTTATCCTTCTCTTGAAAACCTACAAAACAAAGTAAATTGTTTGTGTCCTCAACCTCACCTAGTGGTTGTCAAGCACAAGGTGTGAGAATGATATGAAAAGATAATAAATGCAAAACAGTAAATAAATATGCAATGATGATGTAAACAATGATGGATGATATTTTTGGGTTTTGTATTGTGAATGCAAGATGTAAAAGTGTTTTTGTATTTTCGGATTTTTAAATGGCAGAAAATGTAAAGTGGATAAAAGTTGTTGGAAAGGTGTTTCTTATGATTAAAAATGGACAGGGGTTCATGGTTTCACAAATTCACTCTCTCTTTAATAAAGTGATAGATAATGGAACACTAGAATTGACATATGAGATTGCAACAAAAATGTTTCATGACAAGTTACTAATTATATGGGCATCACGTCCTAACATAGAGATCTTTTGTTTATTAATCTCTCTTATACTCCACCAAGATGCGAACTAAATCATAACACCTTAATAATTAAGATAAATCAGAGTATATAGCTTTAAGTTCTATGACATGAAGTTAAAATAAGAACATGCTAGATCTAGTCATGGAGTAGTGGCAATGGTCGCACCCACATCTCCGGTAGCAAGGTATTTTTCTTTATCCCTAGTGAGGCAACAAAGTAAGGTAAAACACCCAAGTGGATCACGGAACTTTCTGTCACGTTCACCGCACTAGCCACCCTCCGTTACTCCAACTAATGCACACATTCCCACTCACACGCTCTCATACACATGCTTGATCATAACAAGTAAACAAGAACGGGGTACATAATATGCATCTACTTTCATAACTGAAACAAAACAATTGCAATCTCAAACATATATTAACTCATAAAAAGATCCACCACAAAGGTATTACATAGATGACCGTAATCATGTTCAGCAGCTCATACGGTACTAATGAGTGAAGCTCAAGAGAGGAGAGATACATAAGTTACTTCCACAAACCCATAGTCCAGGGGTGGACTACTCCTTCTTCATCATGGAGACGGTGGAGAAGTCGTTCGAGAAGATGGAGACCACGCCGGCAGCGCCCCGCCGGAGTTTCCCCCCTCCAAACTGCAACTCCAGGTCTCTGTTTAGTGGTTTCTGTGTTTCGGCAGCGCTCCTTTCCGAAGGGCTTCGGGGACTATTTTTATAGTCGTTTTTAGGTCAAGACGGAGGCTCGGGAAAAAAGATCGACGACAACGGAGCCATGAGGCCCCAGATGGTGGGTCCCACGCGGCCAAGGAATCTGGCCGCGTGGGCCCACTCAACTTGGCCCTCGGGCCTCCGTTTGTTCGCTTCCTTCGCTCCCACGCTTCGTTCCTTCCAAAAACTGATGCTCGTAAATTATTAGGTCATTTGGACGTCGTTTGGGTCCCTGAAACATCAAAATATAGAAAATAGGGTTTTCTGCCTGTGCAGGGTTAATTCCAGAAAAATAGGGAAACAATGAAATATTCCCAAAATCAATATAAATCAATGATATAACCCTTATATGATGCAAATATGATTGAAATATAAGTAATTTAATGCAAAGTTCATGTATGTATTTTACATGCATCACACGTGTATTAATGTTTCCGTGTAATGCAGCTATAGCATGGTATTAAAACGTATTATGAACAATTGAGATATGACAAATAAAATCACTTTATTAATTGCCTCTAGGGCATATCTCCAACACATGATACTTCCTCTTCAATATGTAACGTAGATGCTACTCGGAAACTATTCTTCTGCTGGATAAGAAACACGATGACCACTGCGTAGGGCTACAAAAGCTCACCCCAAAGTCTGAGTAAACAAACACCACAATTTCACAATGCCATCCAACACCAAGAACAACTCACGATAAATATCCCTCTAATCTATTATACATAGAGCCACACACGATACCCGCGCTGTCACCTTGGCACCGTGTTGTCAACAGTGACTATGAAAATTATATTAGATAAAACCACTTGAGCAACATATCCATTACATAATGAAGGGGAAACATCATATGAATTCAGCTACATTAACAATGCTCATGATCACATAAAGATCACACCAGTGGAGGGAGAAATAACCACATTGCTACAAGTACAGCCCTCAGCCCCGATGAAGAACTACTCCCGCCGCATCATGGGAGGCAACAAGGTCGATGAAGAAGGCTCCGGAGGTGATTCCCCTTCCCGGCAGGGTGCCGGAACAGGACCTTCTGACCCCCAAATTAGGGTTTTTGGTGGCAACAAAGCTCGGTTACGTTTCTGGACATATCCTCCGGGGGATCGAAGTTTTAGGTCAGGAGGGATTTTATAGGCGAAGAGGCGGCGTAAGGCGGTGGACGAGGGCTCCAGGAGGGTTTGGGCGTGGCCCCACCTCTGGCCGCGCCCAAGGGTCTTCTGGACCCTGTGGGTCCCTCCCGGTGTTGATCTTTGGGCTACGTCTTTGTTTCGATGAAAAATAAATCTCCGTAAATTTTCAGGGAATTCCGAGAATATTTATTTACTAGCTTTTCTGAAAAAAAAGGACAGAAGAAAAAAGGAACTGTTACTGGGCATCTTGTTAATAGGTTAGTCCCAGAAAATGCACTAAAATGATATAAAAATATAAATAAAACATGTAGTATTGATATAAAACAAGCATGGACAATCAAAAAATATAGATACGTTTGAGACGTATCACCGCTCACAAATTCAACACTATCTTCGCATCACGGCTTCTTTAGATTTAGTTTGTTGGGCTTTAATTTTTTTTATGGATGTGGGTGTTACACATTTTTATTTTCAATTGTATCAACCTCTTTAGGTTTCATATTGTCCAGTTTGTTAATTGGACTATATCACTGTGTATCATAATTGACTCGAAAGTTTATAAGTTTAGGCACCTACCAATAAAAAATATCTGAATTATAACTTGAATTTCCTTTCCTGATAAAGGAAAATCTAAATTCTACATCTCTTGTAGGCCATCTGCATGGAAGGTCGCATACAAAGCTAATGAGGTGATCTATCTATTCGTCAGGACTACAACTGGTTACACAATTTGGTTACGCAACCGTGAAATCTTCGAGAGAAAGGCAGAAAGGCGTGAAGCGTCACCAAAAATACGCCGAGCATACCATTACATCAATAGAGAAGTTGCAATAGAAGATAAAATTTAGTGATATAGTTTTTATGTTATAGAGAAGGTCTTCAATACATGTATAAAGTTACCAAATAATACTAATCTTCTCAAGATGTAGGATATATAGAAGTCTAAGGTTGCTACTGTTTGTCCTGATAATCATAATATATGTTATTTATCACCTATTTATACTAACCTTTTTTACTTATTTCTAGCTCACTATCACTAAATTTGACTAGTTCTCCTTTTTGTTAATACAGTATAAAGTATGCTGGTCTTAATTATTAATTTAAATGTTATATTCAAGAACATAAACAACATCATTGTGTTAGTAATACTATAGGTCGAAGTTCAATGTAAAAGAATTCAAACAACTAATGCTGTAAATATTTCAATGGTAATGCCGATCCTGATATCCCAGTGCAATTGTATTCTTTTAATTTTTAGTTTTGAGATATTTCATTGATATGATCTCCATCAAAATATAAGCAAAGCCTAAAATGATTTTATAACAAAATGGCACTCAACTATGACATAATTTGTACCAAGTATGTATACCTTAGTATTTTTTTCCAGTCTACTATGCATAAGTATATTTGTTATAGGTTGTAAATGTACGTACCAAGTCTAAATTATATCTGATTAGAGCTTTCTATCTAAAAATACCCCTAATATCCATAAGATTTGTTGGTGAAAACATATATTAAATTGGATTTTGTCGTTTGAGTGATATTTTTTTGAATATTCGAAATAGGAAAGAATCTAGCCGACATGAGAAATTTCAACTCGTAGTGCATGCATGCAACACTTTCACAAATAGCTCACTGTATACTTCAAAATTTACGAAGAATAAAAAAATCTTGTCCAAAAGTGACCGCTAGAAAGGGAATGGGCGGGTGCCCGCTAATTAGCCCTTTCCCTAGGAGAGTGGAGTTTTCAGGAGCTTCCCTGTTAGTCATACTCTTTCGCTCACAAAACCCACTGAGGATAAACTTTTTTACAGTTAAGTTGCTACTAGATTATACCATTTTGCCATGACCTTTCTCGCTCGACTCTTCTATCATACTTTATGTCCCTGTAAATTTAAATGAACTAATACCTCACACGACCTTGCTATTACTACCACCTCGTACGAGTCATTCACCGCCACGTTCCTCTCATCTAGCCACGAATCCCGAGTTATCGACTAACACCACTTCGTCTCTTTCATTTATACCAATGCCCATAGAATTGTCTCTCCATGGCTCCCTCCTCCGACCCCCTCCGCCAACGCCACCTCCCCATGGTCCGCCACCGAACCCCTCCTCGAACGGCCCATGCTCCGTCTCGATCACCTCTGGCCCACCTAGCCGCAACTCCGACCCAGTCCGCTTCAATCACCTCCGCTTCATGCTCCGCCTCGACCGGGTTATGCTTTGATCTGCACCCGACCTGTCACGACTCTGCTCAATTAGCTTCGCCCCAACCCGCCACTCTTCTGGACAAGTCCATGCTGCACAAGGAGTGAACGATTTTTTTATTTGTAGGCATTTATTTTCTTGTGATACTAGCAATATTCAATGAGTATTTTTTATATGCGAGCATGCAAATTTGTGACTTTTATATGTGAGTATGTATATTGGTGAGATGGGATTTTTTGTTATCCATCATATGATGTGTGCATGAATGTTGATTTGTGAGATGCATATGCTAATTGTTGATATGTGAGATACTGAGATGCATGCTGAATGTTTGAGAGCAATTTTGTGGAGCAACTCATTAGTATGTTGTGAAGGAATTATTTACATGCGAGATAGTGAGCAATTTTATGTTTTGAATATCACAGATGTAAAAAAGGAAACGCCGGCGTTTAAAACAACTTGAGATCCCATGGTCCATACACTTTTTTTATATGTACAGGGAAGAACTACGCGGTAATAAAGTTCCACCGGATGTTTGAACCCCATTGTTTTTTTGAAACGTTTATGACAGTAGGGAGGGCCCCTACTGCCTCAATATATTAAAAAAATTGGCAGTAATATTTACATATTTACAGAGTGCCCAAAAGGCCAAATATCTAAATGCTGGCTGTAAAGTCTGTAATGAAAGTATGAAAAACAGTCTTAGTCCTATGAACTAATAGGTTAAAGTCCTCAATAAATCTTGATTTCCAGGCGGTGGTGGATGGCGTAATTCCATTAAACAACAAGTTATTTCTTTCTTTCCAGATGCTCCAGGCTGCCACCACAAAGATCTCAGTGAACATAGGTCGTGTTCATGCATTTTCTGCTCTTTCAATCAGATCCAGGCGATCCCCATGTATCTGCCAAGTAATTCTCAGCTCATCCCAGCATTGTTTACTAAAAGAGCAATGGAAGAATAGGTGCTCGAGAGTCTCTTCCACATTGTCAGTGCAGAGCATGCAGTTGTAGCCAGAATTGAGAACATATTTCCTTCTCCTAAGCATGTTTCTTGTATTCAGCCTATCAGAGAAAAGGAGCCAACAGAAGAATTTCAGCTTAGTTGTGCACTTTGATTTCCAAATCCACTTGAAGGCCTTGTGAGAGATGATGTTTCTAAAACAGTAGGAGTAGTATTTCTTTGATTTGAACTGTTTGCTCCCCCAAACATACTGCCAGGCATCCGCATCATTGACAGAAAGTTGGATATTTGCTGCTTCATCTTGCAGCTCTCTAACTTCCTGAAGAGCTTCTCGAGATAGAGGAAGATGGAAGTTATCAGCAAGGGAGCTGGCTGTCAAGAAGTTCCTAGTAGAAGAATCTTCATCAATAGCGTATGAGAAAGCTCGTGGGAATTTAGCATCAGCTGTTCGGTCCATCCATAAATCCTTCCAAAACAGAATGGAGGATCCCTCTCTTATGGAGCATATAGTAATCCCTCGAAAAATTGGGCTGAGTTTGAAAACTTGTTTCCACCAAAAGGAACCACATGGATCAAGAGCATGTGGAACTTTCTCTTCATAATAGGCTCTCCAAATAAGCGTGACCCAGGGTGTATCCTCTTTGTTATAGAATTTGTGGAGAAATTTTAATAACAATGCCTCATTCTGTATTTTAAGGTTCAGCACTCCGAGTCCTCCTTTATCCTTAGGACGACACACTTTGTCCCAGGCAATGAGAGCATTGCATTTCTCACCTTCCTCTGTTTTTTTATTCCACAAGCAGTGTCTCCTTATTTTTTCAATATGTTACAGAATCTTCGGAGGGATATAAAGACAACATATATGAAACATAGCCACAGATGTGAGTAGTGAATTAATCACTGTTTTTCTACCACTGTATGTCATCATCATAAACGAGGTTGTGAGTTTTCTTTCAATTCTGGTAACTAGGGGCATTAGTTCCAGAACAGTCGGTTTTGTTGTCCCCAAGGGCAGCCCAAGGTATGTAAAAGGCATCATTCCTCTAGTGCACCCAACAAGCTGAGCTAGATGAGTAGCTGCATTGTCATCCAGATTGAGAGGTATCATCAGGGATTTCGAGTAATTAATCTTCAGACCAGTCGAGAGAGCATATTTGTCCAAAATTCCTTTCATGATATTAATTTGCTGAGGACAGGCATGCATAATGACCAGAGTATCATCGGCATATTGAATCACGGGATAATCCATCTGATAATGAACAGGGAATGGAGCTTGAATGATGTTTTGTCTGTATGCCTTGTTAATAGTTGCTTGAAGCAGATCAGCCGCTAAAACAAAGATTAGAGGAGACAATGGGTCCCCCTGTCTAACTCCTCTTTTGCACCAGAACTGCTTGCCAGGAACTCCATTAAGAAGAACAGATGATTTCCCTGAGGAAAAAATGATGGAAATCCACTTAATCCACTTTTTATCAAATCCCATTTGCTTCATAATCTTCAGCATAGCATCATGATCAATTGTATCAAATGCCTTAGCAAAGTCCAGTTTTAGCAGAATAATCTCTCTCTTTGATGTTTCACATTGGTGAAGGAATTCAAATGACCAAGCTAGGCAATCCTGAATCGTCCTGCCTTTCAGAAAGCCATATTGATTTTTGTGGACAATTTTTAGAACTACCTTCTGCAGTCTATTTGCTAACAATTTAGTAATGATTTTCAAATAGCAATTGAGCAGAGTAATAGGTCTGTAATCATTTACTTTCTCTGGTGTAGCCACTTTTGGGATCAAGGTGATAAACCCCATATTCAGACTTTCGATATTTAGGTTGCCACTTTTGGGATCAAGGTGGTTTCGTTCTCGTTGGCTTCGTTTCCTCTCTCTGAAGACTCCGTGGGAGTGGCTTTGCAATGCTGCATCGGTGCTGATCATGGAAAATTTAGGGTTTTCAAGTTGAGTGATCAGCGATTTCATTTTTCGGTGGCATCTAGTAAAGTTGGTGATTTTATCTATGGGCTGAAGGATCGCATCTGGCCGGATTTCATTTGTCACTTCACCCTTTTCAGAGGAGTGCATCCTTCTTCTTCTGGTTTCATTCATGATCAGTCCTCTGTTCTGAATTGTGAGCAAGTTCTGGAAGTGGCTCAACGTAGCCCTACACGCCTCAGGCCAAATCTGGATTTTCTGTCCTCAAGTGCTATGATGGACCAACATTCCTCGCATTCGGAACTTGCTAAGTTTGGATTTCATGTTGATAATCAAGAACAAATTGTAGCTCAAAATTTGGTTACACGGCCCCCGATCAAATTTGGATCATTTTCGCCTGTGATCAGTTTTTCCCAGATTGACCTTTTTCCTCAAGATGTTTCTTCAGCGAAGACAAGATTTGGCAGTTTTCCTGATCCGGTTTTTTTTTGGATCAGAGCAGTAATTCAAAAAAGATCTTTTATGGTGATTCTTTTATGCTGAAATTATGCCCTCAGTTCACGCGTCTACAGCTGGAAACTATAATTGACCTGAGGCAAGCGAGATATGCGGAGAAACATGTGCTGGAAGCTTTGGAAACTTCTATCCCGATTCTCCCACCCACGGATATCATTCTGAAATTCTTGGGCCGCTGTGGCAGATGCAGATCATCTACAAAATTCATGCCCTGGGGTTTGCAGAGCTTGTCAGCGTCTAGATCGAAAATGCGATCAATGTGAGCCCAAGAAGATTTGCTCCCGTTGTCTTGCTGTGGGCCATTTTGTAGCTGAGTGTACTGTGGGGCTAAGATGCCGTAACTGCAAACAATTGGGACACTACATGAGATGGTTCACCAAGCGGCCCGCTGCTTTCTGGCGGCCCAAGAAACATCGACCAGCTAAGAATCAAGTTTCGGTCCGAAAAATCTGGGTTGTTAAGCGGAATTTGGAAAGAGCTGATATTCCTGTTCAGATTGATATCTCTGAGACTGACATTTCTGAGACTACAGCTTCTTCTCCATCCACATCCTCTCTGTCTGGTGCCATGGCAAACTTCCCTGTTATGCAAGTGAATGTCGAGCATGGAGAAGTTCTGAACATGGACATGCAGCTGGCTAATGCACCTCTGCTCGATTTTCAGGATGTGATAGCTGATCAGCATGTCATCTATAAAGCAGGGATTCCTTCTCAGTGTAGCAATCTTACATATAGCCCAGTGCAGCAGGAAGAACTTGAGGTTGAGATAGAGCATGCTGAACCACCATCTCTGATTAATTTTCAGGCTATTATGGCAGAACAGGGGCTTGTTTATCCAGCTGGTGTGCCTCCTGCTGCAAACAATTTAGCAGACAGTCCAATGCAGGCTTGGCATGATGCTGTTATGGACGCTGAGTCCTCCTCCTCTAAAGATGCTATGCAAGTGACACCCAGCACTAATCTCACTCTGAACATGGTGATGCTTGATGGTAATCAGTGGTATATTGCAAACAGGCAGACAATTGTCGGCAACACCATCCTGTTCCAGCCTTCTGTGTTATTGGACAATGTGTATCACCTCTCCTGCCAGTTTGTTCTACCACCTGCGGTGAGCTTTGAGATGTTTGGAGAAGCATTTTTAATGTGGCAGTCTCGTCAGTTCTGTAAGGAAGCCAATGCACTCCTTTGTGAAAGAAACAAGCCCAGCTCTTCTTCTGTTTGCATAGAAGAAATTGATGAGGACTCTGCACTGGTGAGTAAGCCTGTCATCACTCCAGCAAACAAGAAAAGGAAGCTCTCTGTGCCAGATTGCACCACTTCTGTGAGGAGAAGCACTCGCTCCACTAGGTAGGCTGGCTTTAAGCCAAACGATGTCTCTGATGCCAAGAAATACAAGTCCAAAGTGAAGCCCAGGACCTCTCCATTTACTGAGGATGCACAGAATTTATCGAGAAAAGAAGCAGATGATGTTCCACCCCCTACTCCTATTCAAGTCCTGCAGAACATTGGAGTGATGCTTTGTGGCGTTCCAAGTGAAGAACTCTCTCCGAAGAAGCTCCTGGCAATGCTTCCGGAGGAAGAAGCTGCTCAAGAATAATTCTTGCTTATGAATTTTCTTAAGAAGTGGTTCATTTTGTGCTGGAATATTAGGGGTTCAAATGCTAAGACCAAACAATTAGCCCTTTATAATGCTGCTGAGACCTCTGGTTGCTCTGTTATTTGTGTGCAAGAAACTAAGATGGGTTTTATTGATGCTGCTTTTATCCGAAAATGCTGTCTCAGAAGATTTGATGATTTTGTGTATGTTCCTTCTAATGGTGCCTCTGGTGGGCTACTTATTATTTGGGACAGTTCTATTTTTACAGGCCTTGTTATGCACTGTGAACCTTTTGGCCTATCTGTGCACTTCACCTCCACTCAGTCTGCTCAGTCGTGGACGTTGGTGAATATTTATGGCCCCTGTGTAGGGGATCTGAGGGAGCAGTTTGTTAACTGGTTGTATAACTTAAATATTCCTGATGATGAAGATTGGATCTTAATGGGTGATTTTAATTTCATACGAGGGCCAGATAACAGAAATAGGCCTGGTGGAAATGTTAATGATATGCTCACTTTTAATGATTTTATTAGAGCACAACACCTTACTGAGCTAGCTATTCAAGGCAGATCGTATACGTGGAGCAATATGCAGGAACTAGATTGGTTCTTTACATCTATTCATTGGGCCTTATCATATCCTGCTTCCTCTGTGTGTCCTCAAGGCAAACCCACGTCTGATCACACCCCTCTGCTTGTCACCATTCAGACAAGTATTCCTGGAGTAAACTATTCCGGTTTGAGAATTATTGGGCAGCTCACCAGGGTTTTCTTGAGATGGTTGCAAATAGTTGGAATAAACCTACTCATAAATCAAATAGTGCTGCAAATCTGAATGCAAAATTTAAAAGACTCAGATATGACAGCAAGTTCTGGAGTAAATCCATCTCTAAACTGAAAATTTGCATCCAAAACTGTAACAGAGCTATCCTGGAGCTGGATAATTTGGAGGATCGCAGACTGCTAACTACTCCAGAAAAGAACTTCAGGAAAATAATTAAAAAGCACCTCCTCACTCTCCTTGATTATCAGCAGCAATACTGGAAGAAACGCTGCACAATTAGATGGACTAAATTGGGAGATGAAAATACAAAGTTCTTTCAAGCCATTGCTACAGAGAGACACAGGAGAAATAATATTTCTACCCTAAAGATAGATGGTGGGCAGGAGGTGAAGGATCATGTTGGAAAAGCTGAGGTTATCTACAACTCCTTTAAGGAAAGGCTTGGGACAGCTGAGCAGCCCGAAATGCTATTTGATTTGCCTTCCTTAATTACTCCCATTGAAGGATTGGATCATCTCTCTGCTCCTTTCACCACAAAAGAAATTGATGATGTGATTGCTCATATGCCTGCTGATAAGGCACCTGGCCCTGATGGTTTCAATGGACATTTTCTTAAGGTGTCCTGGCAGATTATCAAACATGATATTTGAACACCATTTGAGCAATGCCAATTTGATAATAAGCAAGTTAAATGAGCGAACAAAGACCTGTATTGCAGTTCATGTGGGCAGAGAAGTTTAAGGCCCCGATTGGATCAGTGGGAGGAATTACGGTCCGGTATTTCTGCCTGACACGTTTCGTTGTTTTGTCGTATTTTCAGCAGGACGTCCGACGCTCCGTAAATCTGCGCGATAGTTTTGACTAATTAACGACGATCCAAGCGGGGCCTAAGCCGTTTCTAGAGAATCGGAAAAGAGCTGGCCAATATGAAATTGCGGTACGGGGAACAGTGTATATACAGACTATGTACGCACTGAGGGAAGAGGAAACCCAACAAGTGCCAACAAAAAGATCTGGGTGCATGCATGACAGTCACAGTTGTGCCCAACCTTTGCAATAGAATAGACATGACAGGATAGTACACAATCAGCCAGCAGTGTGTGCCGTCGCCCAAGAGTGAGGGGGAGAATTTAATGTGGCTAGCTTCTCGTCGCTCGCGAGCAATTAAAATCGGTAAGAAAAATGAAGCAGAGCCCACCAAAGTTTCTGGCTGCCCTGACTTCGTCTGCCCTGCGGCCTGCGGCCTGCCCTCTGTCCGCGCCACCCCCCTCTCTCTCCGACTCCCCTGCATCATCCTACCAATCTACACTTCCATAGACTCTCTCTACACCGGCGGCCACAGTAAAATTGAATAGATATGCTCTCCCAAACTCAGCACACCACATGTCCTTCTCATCTCAAGGCGTAGGTAAGTGTATTATCCACCTTTTGGAGGGAGGGAGGCCTCCTCCTCTAGATCTTCTCTCCCATCGCAGCGTAAACTTAGCTAGCACACAAAGAGCTAGATTGCCAAGATAAGATCTACACTGCACTCACTGCCCTCCTTTTGCTTGTCACTTTCACTAAAGAGAGGCTAGCTAGCTCGTCTATTAAGCTTTGTGTGGTTCTGCCGTGGCCATTTAAATCTTTTCCCTCGACAAACACTACACGGCGAGCTGAGCTCTACAAGATATGGCAATCGCATGTAGGATCAGTATATAGTCGGTTCCTTGTGTATATTGTGTGATTAATTCCTGCTGGCTGGGCTGGCTACCTCTTTCTTCCCGGCCGGCCTGTTGGTTGTTGTGGTGCGGAGAGTAGTGGAAGAGAGTGAGAGGTAGCTCAAGCTGGAGGAGGACAAGAACCAGTTGTCCAAGGGCTTAGACCCTTGGAGCAACCCTACCGCCGCCACCACCACCAGCACCCTGCACTACCTGCTCCAGGAGAAGGAGAGAGCGCAGGCGCAGGAGCAGCTCCAGATCTACCACCAGCAAGCGGGGTTCGGCGGCTACCTCCACCAACACCACCGGAGGCAGCAGCTGCAGGCAGCTGGCAGGGATGGTGGCAGCAGCGGCGAATCCACCCCCGTGGAAGCCCTGGTCACGGCATTCGGGAGCGGCCGCATCGTGCGGTCCGCCGCCGGCCGCAAGGACCGGCACAGCAAGGTGTGCACAGCGCGCGGGCTCCGCGACCGCCGTGTCCGCCTCGCCGCGCACACCGCCATCCGCTTCTACGACGTGCAGGACCGCCTCGGCTACGACCGCCCCAGCAAGGCCGTCGACTGGCTCATCCGCAACGCCAAGGCCGCCATCGAGGAGCTCCCCGACAGGCCCGAGGAGGCGCCGCCCGCCGCGGAGCCCGAGCCGACGTCCGACCAGGTGACCTCGACATCCTCCTACGGGTTCGGCAACCCCGGCGGCACTCCCATGACCAACTCCTTCCTCCAACATTCTCTCGGCGCAGACCAAGTCTCCGACAACGTCAAGTCCTTGTTTCCCTCCTCGTCCACGGCCACCGCCGGCGGCCACGACGAGTACCGGGGCTCTCCGCCGGATCTCCTGTCGCGAACGACCAGCAGCCAGCCGCAGGAGCTATGCCTCACCCTCCAGTCCAACCAGCATAACATCTTTGCCCATGCACCTCCCAACCATCACGGTGTGATCTCTAGTGCAGGCGTTCAAGGCTGGCCGGACCACGGCCAGAGAATGCCGTCGTCCTGGCATGCCTCGGAGAACAACGCAGAAGAGGTCCGTGCAGGCGGCAACGGCGACGGCTACATGTTTTCAGGCATACCGCAGCGGCCAGGGCTGGACCAGAGCCAGCTCTTCTCGTCCCATGGGGAACCCCTTCAGTCCAGCGGTGGCGGCTGGGCCGCGTCGGCTCGCGCTTGGCTAGACCCTCTCGCCGCAATCCACCAGCCGTCGCAAATGCCTGGGCAGATCGGATTCAGCCAGCTGGTGGGCAGCGGTGGGTTTATGGGGTTCCTTGCGCCGGCGGCACAGCGGCTCCAGCTCCAGGGCGAAGAGGAGGAAGGAGGTGAAGTGATGCGAAGAGGCTAATGAACCGGCTGGTGCATTCGCATGAGGTGTGAAATTTCTTTCTGTTAACACGCCTCATTATTGGGTCGGCGATCAGTTCTATGTCATTTCATGTAGGGTTTATCTGATCAGATTTCTCATTAGCTGTTACTACTACTACTACTATATTCATTCATGCATGTATAACTAAGGCTTAATTAAGAGTACGTACGTTCCCTTGGAACTAGACAGCTTTTACCTTTGCATTAGTTGATGTTGCTATTTTTCCCCTTTTATTAATTTGTGCTCAGCATGGACAAGACATGGTGATGATGAGATGAAATGATCTTGATGGTTTGCCCCCCTTTGGATATTTTAATGTTTCCTATCTGACTATACAAAGGAAGATTCATACACCTTTTTAGCAAATTTGAAGGTTGTCGTCCCTAGATCCTGATTCCATAAAGCTAGGCTCCAAACTTACTACAGCCCTCCAGTTATTTAAAGTATATATCTAGGCAATTGAGATCGAGGCAGGAAGAGAGCGAGCGGCAGCAAAAGTGAGTTGAATGATAAAATATTTTTGTGACTGAATTAAGAAAGAAATTTGATCCACTACTGTAGCTGTTACGAGGGCAAGTGTTATGCTGTTTGTTGCTTCTGCTTTGTCCATGCTGATAATGATAGGGAGGGGGGAGATCTCCTCTCTATGCCTCTATTATTCGAAGTGAGTGGCATCTTTACCACTTCGCTTTCTCTTCTTTTCCTTTCACTGTTTGGGAGGTATCTTTTTTCTCACCAGACTCGGAATCTTCTGAAATTGCATGCTCTATGTCGTACCGTACGTCTGGCATGTGCATGAAAGAGGCTGCGACAGTAACAAAAAAACATACAACTAATTTGTATGCGAGCTTTCATATCATAGTAAATACGAGTCAATTAATTTCCAGAAGTCCATATCAAATACTTCGAATGCAGATGTTGTGATAGATGTAGATAGATAGTCTATTTAATGAAGGATACACGTGGAGACTTTTATTTTTTAAATGAGTCTGGTGGTGCTTGAATTACATCATCTATAAGGAGGATTCTAGAAAAGGCACGAATAGGAAAAAAAAAACTTTGCAGTGTCATGTCTATTCGAATCCTAAGGGATTTTGGATTTTTGTTTTGTTTGATTGCATCACAAGAAAAACAAAATATTATTTCCAAGATGTGTGAGTTGATGCTAAATGTAGTATAAAACAATCTTTAGGGAAATTTGACATATGAATCACACGGCAAACATAGGAAAAAGTATAAAGGATTATACTCCTTAGAAAAATCATATGAAAATCCTTTGAATCAAAGAGGCCTACAATCTCACCTACAATTGGTTGATTCTAGCCCGTGTAATTGCGTTGTGTCAATCCCTCCCAATATTCTTGTTACATAAGGTTTGTGTACTATTCTTCGTACAATTGTGGAAAAGATAGTCCGTGTAAAGTATAAGCTAGTAAACCATGTAAATCTACGAGGGATGACTATACATGCATGATGTTCTATTACCACGCTATATACTGGAAAAAATTGCAGCGTCATGCCTATTTGAATCCTACGAATGTTGGCATAAAAAATATGCGTATAATGCTTTTGCACTTTCCCCAATCTTATGAAGCTTGCCCTTTTAAGGGAACGCTTAGACATAAAAAAGCTTATAGTCAACTTAGAGATAGATATACCCTAACATGGCGGCGTATCTGAAAAAATATCTTTGATACAACGACAGCCTCTGAACAATACCCGTAACGATTGGCTTATTGTAACAGCTCCAGCAAAAGGAAAATACATAAAGATACTTTACATGCATGTTGTAGCCAACGGAAATCATGAAACTATATGCCGCACTCCGAGCATATGACATCTCATGTGAGAGACCATGTGAAGATCATAAGAGCATCTCCACCGGGGGCCTCCAAATGACCCCCCAAAGGCCCATTGGGGGTCCGGACGCCTAAAAACGCCACCAGCGGCACCCCCAAAGGGTCGCCCCGAGCAAAATCATGTCCGGCACCCCTGAAGAGGCCTCCAAATTTGGAGGCTCTCTCGGGGGTGCCGGACATGGGTGCGGACATGCTTCTGACAGGGCTGGCCCGCCCGTCATACGCACAGCGCCCCGCCCCGTGTTAACTTGGGCTTGGCAGGAGGCCATTGCGCCGCGTTTAATGGCAAGGCGACGAGACGGCGGCTCGCCTGTCATCACGCCTCGCAATAGCGAAGCGACGCCTCGCAATAACGCCGCGCCCGTTCCCATGGCGCAGACGGAAGCGACGCGTGCTGCAGTCGCAGCGGCTGCCCGCGGCGGCGCCCTGCGCACGCGTCGTCGGCGTCAATGCGTGGCCAGGCGAACCGGTGGCCGCGTTAATGCAGGCCACCCAACCCTGCTCCTCCGGCCGCCTTTAAAACCCGGCGCGTCACAGCCCTCCTCTCCCCACACCACCGCTTCTCCCTTCTCCCCTCTCCCAACTCGCCACCAGCAGATCGGCCGCCAAGCAAGGCGGCCAACTGCGAGACGCCGGAGGAGCGCGAGCTCCGGCGTCATCGCGACTTCCTCTCGGCAGAAAGCGAGCGCCGCGGCCAGCGACGCCGCGAGCAGATGGAGGAACGTCGTCACCG
Organism: Poa pratensis; assembly: GCA_947311845.1. Taxonomy (NCBI): domain Eukaryota; kingdom Viridiplantae; phylum Streptophyta; class Magnoliopsida; order Poales; family Poaceae; genus Poa; species Poa pratensis. Next base: position 26,003,430 of record CAMZMU010000056.1, on the reverse strand, counting down.
CAACGAGGAGGCGGAGATGGCCAGGGCGTATGAACGCGAGCGGTGGCTGCCTTCTCGTGTCGCTGGAGACGGTGCAGCTGTGCAGCCGCCACAGCGTGCCGGTGGAGGGGGACGCGTCCCTACCCGAAGGGTGGACGAGGAACGCCGTCAACGTGCCGAAGGAGGAGGACGACGACGACCCCGAGCTGCCCGATCTACCTATAGAAACGACAGGCGCATCTTGGTCAGCAGCGCCGCCGCCACCGGAGAAGGGGGCGCAAGGTGAAGCCGGCGAGGCTTCCGATCAGGCGGCCAGGCGGTAGATGAAATCCCACCACGCACTAGCCGCGAAACTAGAAGCCTCATCCACGGCGAGGCTTCGTTTCTAAAGGCCGTAGCCGATGTGAATAGCAGATGAAACTTCCCGCGCCGGATCATCGAGACATGCAAGTCTGTCGATGATTCCGGCGCTTGGTTCGCATCTTCTTCCCCTTCGCTAGGCCATGGAGCGGCATCTCTCCTCGCCGCCGGCGCGTGTAGTGGTTGGCTAGACGCTGTAGCGTGTAGCCGGTACCGGCGTAATTCAAGTTTAGTTTGTTAAATCTCGTTTAGATTTTAAATTGTAAGTTTGTTAAATCTCGTTTAATAAAATCCGCCGCCCGCAAGGTTTGCTCGCGTTTGGGGGGGGGGGGGGGGGGGGGGGCGGCGGACGTTTGGGGTGCGCCGCTGTGGACGCGGTCGAAAACATGGGCGGACACATGTCCGGCACCCCCAATGGAGGCCCCATTGGGGGGCGCCGGACACGAATTTGGAGGCCCCCGGTGAAGATGCTCTAAGGTCATCATTTCTCACAGGGACCAGAAATAAGTACTTCCAAGTCGACACTAAACACTATACGATCTAAACATATGATTCAGAGGCCTAAGAAATGTCTAGTAAAAACACAGCTCCAGCACCTTTCGACACTAAATACTAAACACTATACGATCTAAACATATGATCTAAACACAGCTCCAGCAAGTACTAAAGATTTTGATTTTACGACTATCAGTATAGACTTAAGAAATGTTAGCTAAGGCATAGACACTTCCCCAAAAAAGAACATATACTATTTTCTTGCACACCTTTCGGTGTCATATTGCCTAATGGAACGGGAATTAAAGCTGCCGTTTGATAGTGTGTTTTAACCCCTGGCAAGGCATCTGTGCACCGTCTTCCGCGTCTGTTCTCGTGCATTGGTAGCTGCTCATCGACCGGGTTGCTCAGACACCGAACATGATAGGTAAAGTATGGCGCACAATGATTGCAGGCTCTCTTTCCCATTTGAAGATGCTGAGGATAGGTCACTTTCTACTGCCATAGGAGCAGATCCCCAGTCGCCAGCTACGGCCAACCTCTTTTCCATATAGTGCTCACAGACCGGTGTACTTTCTGGCTCTAGCTTGTAGACGAGCTACCGGAAAAAATAATAGTCTCTTTTCATTCCTCGGAAGGCACGCTTCAGTAAGACTGTAAAAAGATGATAAGGCTAATTACTCAAAGAATATGTACACTGGCGTCTCCCTCTAAAGCTTGGGCTGAGTTACGGAGTTTGCTTCCGGAGGCGCTCGTGTCGTGGCGCTTGGCGCCTTCCGGAACCTGCTCCGTAAAGTCCGACTATCGGAGTCTATTCAGTGGTCCGATTAGGACATGGGCCGCTCTCATGTGGAAAACTCCTCGCACTCTAAAAATCAAGATCCTTGTACGGCAACTTCTTAGGGATCGTGTCCCCTCAGGCGTGGAGGTCCGAAAGCGGCAAGGCCCTGGGAATGGCTTTATGTCCCTTATGTGGGATCCTCGAGACGGGACCCACATCTTGTTCACCTGTCTTACGGGCAGGTTTCTATGGAACTTTGTCCACGAGGCGCTGGGACCTGCTTGGCAGGCCTCTGACCTTGGCGAGTTCCTAGAGACCCAGCCGAACCGGACTGGAGGGAGGTGTCGCCTTTCTGGTTAGTGTTCGCCGGATTGTCTTGGACTCTTTGGACGATCCGCAATAAAATGGTGATTGAGCGGGTGTTTCTTCGGCGTTCTTCTGACCCCATGTTTAAATTTTTAACTTTCTTGCAGCAGTGGCACCCGCTATGTAGGTAGCGGGACAGGGCGTGACTAGATGACATGATCGATAGTCTTTTGGAGACCGCGAGTCCCCTCTCCTCTCCACCTAGGCTTTGAGCATCGGAGGGCCTCGTCTATTGTTCTTCCCTTCTTGTTCTCTCCCACCCCCTCCCCTCCCCCCTCTCGAGCTTTCTTCTTGTTGTTGGGCTTACTTGTGTTGCTGCCCCAACGGAGTTTTTCCTTTCGTTTGTGTCTGGGGTCTTGTATGGACCTGCTTGGCATGTTGTTTTATTTATAAACCTGGGCGAAAGCTAGTTTCAAACACTGACGTCTGGCGGTGTTCGTCGTTGGCCTATGTGTATGTTTGTTGTGCTCAAGGTGATTATGTTGTTTTCGGCTTTTACATATGTATAGTGAAGTACTAGTAAGAGAGATGTTTTGACTCCCGAGTTCTGTTGATCTTGCCTTTTTTTTTTAAACGAAAATATTATTTTGATGTTTCAGAAAAAATATAGTTTATATATGAATACATACATATGTTATGTCACATGTACGGTGTTTGGCTAGATAATGCATTGTATTCTAGCCTAACAAAAATCACAAAAAATGTGGATCTAAAAAGACTAAAAAATATTTTTTTTTGACACATTTCTCTTTTTGTGTACATCTCACATGAAAATATATTTCGATGCAAATTTCTCATACATACTAGACATGTATATGTAGGTTTATATTTTTTCTTAGAATTTTTAAAGACGTAAAGATAAACTTTATGATTTTTTTAAATAGGACCATTCGTGCTGATGTGCCAAAAGGACTTTTCAAGTACTAGTACACCTTTTTACCTGAAAATAGTACTAGTAATACCTTAAGAGTCTGTCCCAAAAAAAAGTAATACCTTAAGGGTGTGTTTGGTAGCCTGTGTCATCCTAGCTTGGGTTTCCCAAGTGAGACAGGCTCACCTTATACATGTTGGGCTGAGATTTTGTAGGGTGTTTGGTAGCTTGTATGTGTTAAGCTAAGCCGAGATGAGATGTTGTTTGGTGGCTTGTATGCATTGATATGCCGAGTCATTTCACCATTTCAACCGTGTGTAATATAATTTTAATAATGATTGTATTATGTGGTTGGATTATCTTAAATTTTAATCTAGAGAAAGTTTTAGAATAAAAAAATATTATATCTCAGTTTTTACTCATAGGTCCTCCAAGACCAGGAAAGGAAATTACAATCGGGTCCTTAGAAAAAGCAATCCAGTCCTCAGAAAAAGCAATCCATGGCGTGCAGGAAGGTCGTCGCCGGCGCTTTGGCACTCTGTGGTGGCGCCAGGCGGCGGCGGTGGTTGTCCTCCATGGTGGAGCGAGGCGGCAGCGGTGGTCCTTCGTGGCCTGGCGCGCGGGAAGCTCGTCGCCGCCGCTTGGGAAGAAGACGAGGCGCCGCTGCAGTTGTTGTTCTCCGTGGCGGCGCGAGCGATGGCTGTCGGTCCTCCGCGGCGACGCGAGGGAAGGAGCGGGGGCGGAGCTCGGCGACGCGAGGAAAGGAGGAGGAGACGCGAGGGAAGGAGACAGGGCGGCGCATGGAGAGGAGGAGGCGGCCCCGGGCTCGGTGGGGAGGACCGGGAGGAGGCCAGGAGAGAAGGAGATGGGGGCGAATGAGCACAGGATTCGCGAGGGGCTGGCACAACGCGATGCTTGGTCGGGCCCACACGTGGGATTTTTCCGGATGATCTCGACCTGGCCGGGATGTGAAGCTCGAATTTCACTTCTCAACTGGGCATGGCTGAGGAGGCTTTTTCGCATGAGGTGGGCATGGCTGAGGGAAGTGATCAGTGAAATATAGGGGGTTTTATCGTTCTTCCACAGGGAATCAAGCTTCAGCAAAAACAATTTCTAACAGTCTAGTTAAAGCAGGTTTTGAGTTGATTTTAGAAAAGTAAAACAACAAGCACACGTAGGAACTAGCAAGGATCAAGGAAAACAGAACATCTCAACTCTACACATCATATCCATCAGTAGATCACAGGTTCGAACAGCATAGGGTTTAAGAAGAACAGAGATGAACTCAGTCTGGCAAACTGTCGAACAGGTTTCGTGCTACAAGATCCACAGGCGAGTACCAGCAAAGGAATAGAAGCTAGACGCACAGCAAGAGATCAAAGAAGGAAGAAACGTCACTGGGCTGATCCATCGACGAAGTACTCAGGTTCTAGAGCACGCTTCTTCTGACGGCCACTGTTCGTGTCGATGAAGGTGGCGATGATCTCCTCCACGCCGTGGCTAGCTACGCAGCCACAGCCTCCTTGCTTCCATTCTCCCGATCTCGATCTCGATCTGGATCCTCTCTCTTCTCCTCTCCTTGCGCTGCGCGTGAAGTGCGGGGTGATGTCTCTATCTCCAACCACTCCTCCTCTTAACTAGTTCCTGGCAGCGTGATGCTGCTTCTTCCCTTCTTGCACACGGCACCCGGTAGTTTTGATTCTTTCTCACAAGTAGGTCCTTACCGAGCTGGCTCCAATTGCTAATAGCCCCTCCTTGTTCTTCTTAATCCGTAAACCTTGTGTAGATGTGGGTTTTAGGTGCCTCCACGCACCAAATCTGTAAAGAAACAGTTTGAATGTATCAAAGTGTATAAAATGAGTTTTGAATGCACTATGAGTTGTAATTTGGACATGTATGTATGCAATAACAAGTAAAACCATGCTAGAAATGTATATATAATCAAGAGATAAAAGCACTGATCAAGTTCCCCCACACTTAGGGTTTTGCTTGTCCTCAAGCAAAGAGATTCAGATATAAGCATATAGCTAAAAGACAAACATGTACAATTCTTGAACAAATATTCAGAAAGTTTGGAGCCTCCTAAGGTTGGACTTGGTTCTTTGCACTAACTTCTTTAAGCAGCAATGAAAAATAAATTGATAGGCAAAGATAGATTATTGGACTGTTTATAACTATTCCCAAGTTCAGATTAAGCCTCCTGACTCTCACAGAACACAACATTACGAAAATACACTTATTAGAACACTAGCTTCACGTTTCACCAATCCTGAGACCATGAAACGCTAATGCTGACAGTCAAATTTCTGTTAGTGCTTCACGTACCACAGATCCAGGGATCATGGCAAGCTAATGCGGGTGAGACAAGTTATCTGCAACTTTGGTTAGTGCGTCACTTATCACCGGTCCAGAGATCATGATAAGCTAATGAAAAAAGAGTTTCGAATTGAAAGGAGATTAGCTTAGCACTAGGGTTAGTTGTCAGCAAGCTCAGATGTTAGTGCTTCACATATCACCGATCCCAAGACCATGATATGCTAACGCAAAAAGTTTACGACAGTTAAAAGGAGGCCAGAATCTGAAACATGACAACAGTCAAAACTTCCATGTGTATCTTATATATCAAGGTCCTTCTCACAGCTGAATAAAGAGACTAAAGCAAGAACCAAATTTCACCTTAGGGTTCTCAAAACTGTAAGATACTTAATCAACAAGAATTGCAACAGGCTTAACCTTTAGCTAACACAAACACTGACTTAAACAATGATTTATCTAGTGAAACTATGACTGACAAAGATGTAGATCAGAATGAACAGATTATGAATTATGATTGCTAAGTAAACTATGCATGGAACTGAAGCACCTGGTTCATGATGTCCTTCAAAGGTCTGGAATTCCTTCTGCACTTCAGATTCCTCCTTTCTGTGCTAGCTTCTAGACCTGTTTATTCAAAAGAAAAGAAAACAAAAAGAAAAGAAAACATTAAAGTAGACCTTAAAAAAAATTAAAGTAAAAATATGTCAGGCTGCCTCCCAACGAGCGCTCTTTTAAGGTCACTAGCTTGACCTTCTTTCACTGAACATCAGGACTGCTACAAAGTTGCAAAGTCCACTGAATCCAATCCTTCATTTCCTGGAGCATTTGCTTCCGTGTCCATTTCCTCTTGCTCATCTTCTTCAATTTCCAAAGAATCTCCCAGGTGATATTCCTTCAGCCTTTGCCCGTTGACCATGTATGCTCCCTGAGACTGACTCTGAACCAAAACTGCACCATTTGGAAATACCTTCTTCACTGTACATGGTCCATACCATCTCGATTTGAATTTCCAAGGAAAGAGGTGGAATCTGGAGTCATACACCAAAACTTGCTGCCCATGATGAAACTTCCTCCTAATTATATGCTTGTCATGCCATTGCTTGGTCCTTTCCTTGTAAATCCTGGCGCTCTCATATGCTTCTAGTCTAAGCTCTTCCAATTCACATAACTGAAGTTTTCTTGCTTTCCCAGCCAGCTCAATATCCAGGTTCAGCTTTTTAATGGCCCCAAGTGCCTTGTGCTCTAATTCCACAGGAAGATGACAAGCCTTGCCATAGACTAACCTAAATGGAGACATACCAATAGGAGTCTTGTAAGTTGTCCTGTAAGCCCAGAGTGAATCTGACAGTTTACCAGCCCAGTCTGTTCTGGATTTCGAAACAACCTTCTCAAGAATAGATTTAATTTCTCTGTTTGACAACTTCACTTGGCCATTGGCTTGTGGATGATATGGAGTTGTCACTCTGTGATTTCTCACTCCATATTTTCCCAGTAATGTTTGAAGTTGATAATTGTTAAAATGGGCTCCTCCATCGCTGATAACAATTCTAGTCACACCAAATCTGGGAAAGATTGTGTCCTTGAAAAGTTTACACACTGCTTTAGCTTCAGCATGAACTGTGGGTATTGCTTCCACCCACTTAGACACATAATCTACTGCCACTAATATATGCTTGTATCCGTTTGATGGTGGTAGAGGACCAATGAAATCCACTCCCCAAACGTCAAACAATTCCACTTCCAAAATTCCCTGTTGTGGCATCTCATGCCTTCTTGTCATTTTTCCAGTTCTCTGACAGGGGTCGCAGGCTTGTATAAAGTTGAACACATCTTTGAACATGGTTGGCCAGAAGAAACCTGTTTGCAGGATTTTTGCTTGTGTTTTTGCTGCTGCAGCATGCCCTCCATAGGGAGAAGAGTGACAGGCAGAAATAATGCTGAGGAATTCTTCTTCAGCTACACATCTCCTCACTATTCCATCCTTGCAATGTTTATACAGATAAGGCTCATCCTAGTAATACTCCTTCACATCATGAAGAAACTTTTTCTTCTTTTGATATCCAAGTTCACTTGGTATAATGTTACACACCAGATAATTCACAATGTCAACATACCAAGGTGAACTGTCTTGCATTTGCCATGCCTGCATAATTCTTTCTCCAGGTAATTCTTCGTCAATGGGAATTATTTCCACTGGCACATCTGCAATTCTTGACAAGTGATCAGCTACAACATTCTCTGATCCTTTCTTATCTTTAATCTCGATGTCAAATTCTTGGAAGAGCAAAATCCACCTTATCAGCCTTGGCTTAGCATCTTTCTTGCTCCAAAGGTACCTTATTGTTGCATGATCTGTGTAAATTACACAGTGATTCCCCACCAAGTACGGTCTGAATTTGTCAAATGGATAGACAATAGCCAGAAGTTCTTTCTCTGTGGTTGTATACCTGGATTGAGCTCCATCCAGAGTTCTGCTTGCATAACTGATAACACACAGTTTCTTCTCCTTCCTCTGTCCTAAAACTGCTCCGACTGCATAGTCACTGGCATCACACATTAATTCAAAGGGCAGGGTCCAATCTAGAGCTTGCACAATGGGTGCTGAAATGAGAGCTTGTTTAAGCTTCTGAAATGCTTCTTCACAACTAGCATCAAAGAGGAACTCCACATCATGTCCCAGCAGATTAGTGAGAGGAATTGCAATTTTTGAAAAATCTGGGATGAATCTTCTGTAGAATCCTGCATGACCAAAGAAGCTCCTGACTCCCCTCAGACTTGAAGGAGAAGGTAATCTGGCAACTGCCTGAACCTTAGCTGGATCTACAGAAATTCCTTTAGCTGAAACTAAATGTCCAAGGACAATTCCTTCTTTCACCATAAAATGGCATTTCTCCCAGTTCAAAACAAGGTTGTGTTTGCTGCACTTCTTCAGAACTGTTTGCAGGTTTTTCATGCAATTGTCAAAGCTATTGCCATAGACAGTAAAATCATCCATGAAAACCTCCATGATTCTCTCAATTTCATTAGCAAAGATAGACATAACACATCTCTGAAACGTGCCTGGAGCATTGCAGAGTCCAAAAGGCAACCTTCTGTAGGCAAAAGTCCCATATGGACATGTGAAGGTGGTTTTGTCCTGGTCACTTGGATGGATTGGTATCTGAAGAAAACCAGAGTACCCATCCACATAGCAGTAGAACTGGTGACCTGCCAACCTTTCCAACATCTGGTCGATGAATGGCAATGGGAAGTGATCCTTCCGTGTTGCTTTGTTTAATTTCCTGAAGTCTGTACACATTCTCCATCCAGTCTGCTTCCTGGTTGAGATTTCTTCACCATTTTCATTCTCTTTGACAGTCAAACCTCCTTTCTTTAGTACCACATGAATTGGGCTGACCCACTCACTGTCAGAGATAGGATAAATTATTTCTGCAGAGAGTAATTTCAGTATTTCTTTCTTAACTACTTCTTGAAGAGTAGGATTAAGCCTTCTTTGATGTTCTCTAGTTGGCTTTGCACCTTCTTCTAAATAAATTATGTGATTGCAAAGCTCAGGACTGATGCCCTTCATGTCAGAGATTGAATACCCAATGACTTCTCTGTATTTTTTTAGTAACTGGAACACTGCTTCTGTCTCATAAGCTGAAAGCAATGCACTGACTATAACTGGGAATTCCTGTCCGTTCCCTAAGTATACATACTTCAAATGAGCAGGCAATGGTTTTAGCTCAACAACTGGTCTTTGACATCTGTCAGTGTCAGCTTGATACTCTTTGTCGTCTGCTATTTGGTATACTGCAAAATGACACTCATTTTCCTGTTCCACACTGTTTTGCTGTAATGTAACCACTGGTTCAGAAAATTCTTCATTGACACAACAGGTTATTGCGTCAATTCTCATACACCCCTCCACTGTCTGAGGTATATGTGTGGGGTGTTTCATATCAAACATTACTTCTTCTGTGGCAAACCTCAGTGTCAACTTAGCTCCCTTGACATCAATCAGAGCTCCTGCAGTTGCTAAGAATGGCCTGCCCAAAATGATGGCTTCACTCTTGTCACTCATGTCCAGTACAATGAAATCCACAGGGTAAGCAAACTTCCCCACTTGTATTGGAACATCTTCAAGTACCCCAGCTGGCTTTCTTAGTGAACGGTCTGCCAATTGCAATGTTATGTTCTTTGGCTTAAGATCTCCTAGTTGCATTTTCTTCCAGACTGATTCTGGCATAACACTTACACTGGAGCCCAAATCACATAAGGCACTATAGGACTTGGTTCCAATCATGCTTGGAACACAAAAACTACCTGGATCATCCAACTTAGTTGGCAAGGCATTGTGAATAATTGCACTGCATTCTTTCGAGAGTGTGACCACTTCAGGTTCCTCCATTATTCTCTTCTTGGTGAGCAAGTCTTTGATTTTTTTTGCATACATAGGCACATGCATCACAACATCAAGAATTGGAATGGTTATTTGCACATCCTTCAAGAATTTGCTAAACTGCTTGTCCTCCTTCCCTCTTTCTAACCTCTCTGGGAAGGGTATCCTCACTGTTTCTGCAGATTTTTCATTGACTGCTTTAGAAGTATTATCACTGCTCTTATCAGTATTTTTCTCCTGTGCTTGCTCTGGTTGAGCAGCATGAGTTCTGAGCGCTGGGGCTACATACACTCTCGGTGAAGGAAGTACAGCTTTAGTGCTAGTTCCTGCTCTTGTTGTGACTGCATTCATTGCTGCACATCCTTTTGGATTTGGCTCTGGCTGGGCGGGCAACTTATCTGGTTGCCTAGCTTTAGAGGAGCTTCCCACTATGCTTTCAGTTTTGTTATTCAGATACTTCATTGAATCCTTGTTTCCATGTACCTCAGAATTCATCTTATTAAGCAATTCCACTTGCATTTTCAATATCTCATCCATTTTATCCATCTTGGAATTCTGTGAACTGCTTTCTTCGTTCTTCTGATTATTGAAACCAAATTGATGCATATATGGCCTTGAACGGACATTTGACTATCCAGAAGTGAAAGGCACAGCGTTCTGATGACTTTTGTACGATAAATTCGGATGATTCCTCCAAGATGGATTGTATGCTTGAGAGAAGTTTCCTTGCACTTGTGACTGTCCTTGAGCATAATTAACTTCAGACACAGAAGGTCCAAGAGTTGCATAAAAGGTGCACTCAGCAGCTGAATGTCCCATTTGCCCACATACATCACAATTCTGCTGGATTGACTGAACTGAAACCACTGAAGAACCTATTCCAGATGCCATAACATTTGCCATTTGTTTGTTCAGAATTTCAACTTGAGCTGCAAGAGAATCAGTGGCAGAAACAGAATACATCCCAGGTGTTCCTGACACTACAGCTCTCTCGCTTGTCCATTGAAAATGATGTGAGGCCAAGCTTTCAATCAGTGCAAAGGCTTCTTCTAATGTTTTGTTCATAATCCCTCCTCCTGCAGCAGAGTCAACAAATGCTCTAGTCTGTTGTGTTAACCCTTTGTAAAAGGTTTGCAGAATTAACCATCTTTCCAATCCATGGTGAGGACACATTCTAATCAAGGAATTATATCTCTGACATGCATCATATAAGCTTTCACCATCAAACTGACTGAATCGAGTAATCTTGTCTCTGAATTCTGCTGCCTTGGTTGGAGGAAAATACCTCTCCAAAAATGCTTGCAGTAAGTGCTCCCAAGTATCAGTTAGGTGAGCCGGTAAGGAATGCAACCAAACTCGGGCACCATTCTTCAGAGAAAATGGAAACAAAGACAGTCGAATGGCGCCAGGAGAAACACCATTCTGCTTCAGAGTGTTACAGTATTCAAGAAATGTTCTGATGTGTTCATGAGGGTCTTCCACAGCTGAACCTCCAAATGGTGAGTGCTGCACCATATTAATCAGAGCCGGCTACAGTTCGAAGTTATTTGCCTGAATAACAAGGGAGATAATTCCTGAACAAGCCCTTGATCTTTGGGAATCCATAGATCCCTTAGCAAAACCCTTTGATCACCCATTTGTGCAGATTGGGCAGTGAGCTTTTCCTTGGCTTCCTTCCTTCTTCGCTGCAGAGTTCTCTCGATCTCTGGATCTAAAGGAAGTAGACCGTCAGTGCTCTCTTCGTCACTCATACAACAATTATCTGTAATTTCTTGAAACCAAATACTGCCACAATTCAAACGCACATCAGTAGGTTAGTCCACAAAAGAAATAAGACTAGATCTGCTATACTACCGTTCCCAATCAGAAGTTGATTCCCCGGCAACGGCGCCAAACTTGATCAGTGAAATATAGGGGTTTTATCGTTCTTCCACAGGGAATCAAGCTTCAGCGAAAACGATTTCTAACAGTCTAGTTAAAGGAGGTTTTGATTTGATTTTAGAAAAGTAAAACAACAAGCACACGTAGGAACTAGCAAGGATCAAGGAAAACAGAACATCTCAACTCTACGCATCATATCCATCAGTAGATCACAGGTTCGAACAACAAAGGGTTTAAGAAGAACAGAGATGAACTCAGTCTGGCCAACTGTCGAACAGGTTTCGTGCTACAAGATCCACAGGCGAGTACCCGCAAAGGAATAGAAGCTAGACGAACGGCAAGAGATCAAAGAAGGAAGAAATGTCACTGGGCTGATCCATCGACGAAGTACTCAGGTTCTGGAGCACGCTTCTTCTGACGGCCACTATTCGTGTCGATGAAGGTGGCGATGATCTCCTCCACGCCGTGGCTAGCTACGCAGCCACAGCCTCCTTGCTTCCATTCTCCCGATATCGATCTCGATCTGGATCCTCTCTCTTCTCCTCTCCTTGCGGTGCGCGTGAAGTGCGGGGTGATGTCTCTGTCTCCAACCACTCCTCCTCTTAACTAGTTCCTGGCAGCGTGATGCTGCTTCTTCCCTTCTTGCACATGGCACCCGGTAGTTTTGATTCTTTCTCACAAGTAGGTCCTTACCCAGCTGGCTCCAATTGCTAATAGCCCCTCCTTGTTCTTCTTAATCCGTAAACCTTGTGTAGTGTGTTTTAAGTGCCTCCACGCACCAAATCTGTAAAGAAACAATTTGAATGTATCAAAGTGTATAAAATGAGTTTTGAATGCACTATGAGTTGTAATTTGGACATGTATGTATGCAATAACAAGTAAAACCATGCTAGAAATGTATATATAATCAAGAGATAAAAGCACTGATCAGGAAGGAAACCGGGCTACCAAACACCCGAAAATTGGGTGGGAAGAGATTTTCTCGGTTGGGCCGGGCTACCAAACACACCCTAAGAGTCTCTCCATCGGCGCCCCCGATAGGCCTCTACCAAAAGGCCCGCAGTGGTGCCCCCCCACCCCCTCGACCCCTGCGGTACGAATGGGCCCAAAATATGGCTGGTATCCCCTTGTCCACCACCAACTTTTGGAGCCGACTCGAGGTGCCAGATGTGCCTGCCACGTAGATTCACACGGGCGGGCACCACATGCCAGCAACCCCGTCATTTGCCGCGTTCTCTTCTCTATCATGTGTCTAAACTTCTCTTCGCCCCCACAGAATCCCGTCGCACGCCGCCACCCTATTTTCCTGCTTACCATCCGTCGAAGTCCCAAACGACTGATGCTGCTCACCCCGTCGTTCGCGTCGTCGATTACGACCTGCCACTCCTGATATATTGTCAGCCAGTCATCAGGACGAGTTGGCTCCCAACGCGAACACAAGGTATTCATCCATTTTCTTGAATAACTAGTTTTCTTTTAAATTGTTTATCTAAATACAGTTGATAGAATATTTCATAGTTTGATTATTTCATTGTTCAGTTCATAGACTATGGATAGTGATGAAGAGTTCATGTTCTACCAAATGATGGAAGACGACACCAATACCGTCACCAATGATGATGAGAACCAGAGGATGCTCAATCTTCTCACAGTACTGCCATCGCAGTTAAGTGTCCCTGTCTGACATAGAGGTTCGAAGCGTGGACGGCGAGCCAACAAAAATCCTCGAAGGGCTATGGGTCATGTGTTCTATATCAAAACTATTTTTCTGACAGCCCAACACATGGTATGGGTGCTTTAGGATGAAAATAGATGTGTCCATGTGCATTGTTTCACGGCGTGAGGTATTACGATGGCAATTTTCAACGGAAGATAGATTGCATTGGACTAATTGGGTTCTCATCTATTTTGAAATGCACGGTTGCGATGTTGTTTCTTGCAATGAAGCTGTTGGAGATACTATAGATGACTGCTTTCATATGGCTGAGTCTACATGCATTGAACCCACCTACATGTTTTTTTTGCAGTGATGGTGAAGGTGTTTGGACCGACCTATCTAAGAGCACCAAGTACAACATACACAACTCGTCTCATAGCAGAAGGTGTAGCGAGAGGATTTTCTGGGATGGTTGAAAGTACCGTTTGCATGCACTGAAAATGTAGTAATTGTCCATTCGCTTGGCAATGGTCATATAAATCCATGCATCTAGCGGCCCGAAATCGTTCTTCCTATAGCACCTTAGGGGATCTCCAGCCGTGCCCTCCCCCCAGCGCCCCCCCCCCCCTAGGGCGAAAAATAGCGCCGTTTTGCCTTGTTAGCGCCGTTTTTCTCCCAGTCGCCCCCCAAGAGCCCAAATAGCGCCGTTTCGGCCGAAACGGCGCCGGCGCTCCCAGGCCAAACCCAACCCACTGGGTTCCACCTGAGGGGCCCAAAATGGCGCAAACGCACGGCGGGCCAGTGCTGTCAGCGACCTGGGCAAAATGGCGGGAAAGAGTTGGGGAAAAACGGCCGGTCATCACTCATCTTCTCGTCTTCCGCGCCCATCAAAGGCCTGCCGCGCCGGTCAGGCGGGCAGCGACACATCCAATCACATGGCACGCGGCGCAGTAATGGCGCGCCACCGCCCCACCCACTCGCCTTCCTCGCCGCTATAAATCCTGCCCTCGCCGTCGCAGAGAGCACACACTCGCACTCGCCCATCCCTATCCTCTCCCCAATCTCGCACTCGCACTCAAGAAAACCATGGCCGAGTGCTTCCCCGACGACGAAGCGGCGGCGAACGGCTTCAGCCTCCGTTTCCTCCACCCCGAGGATGCTCAGATGCTGTACGAGGCGGGGTACCCGATGCCGCCGGACGTGCGGGTCCCCGGCGAGTGGCGCCTGAGCGAGGGCGGCGTCCCCGTGCCTCCGCCGCCGGAAGGGGCGGATCGCGTCTACGCGATCCAGGAGGTCCTCGCCGGGCTCACCGATGAGCAGGCGGAGGACCCACGGTGGGACCCGGCGAACGCCGCCTTCTGGAAGGCGTACTTCGTCGAGCATCACCGGCGGGAGCTAGAGGACACCAACGACAACGGCCCCGTCGTCGGCTATTGGGTTGCGGGTAAAACTTTAAAAAATTCCGTAACCTTGCCGCCAAGATCTATTATATGAAGATATGCTGCACCCCATAATGCTAGATCTAGAATACTTACAAACACCATTGCAGAAGATCTTGTGTTTGTCGAAGTAGATGTTGGTGAAGCCTGATGAAGAATCTCACGTCCACGCCAGCAGGTGAGATTGTTGCCGGTCCGTCGTCGAGGAAGTACTTGCGCAGCCCGCTCTAACAGTATCCACACGTACGCCGCGCCAACCCAATAGCACGTTCACCGCCTAGAGCTACTAGCACCGCCGAAGAGAGACCGCCTTTCGGCGTAGTTTAGGTGGTAGATCTAATCGAACTTGATTAGATCTATATGAGACTAGATAGATCTAATTCTCAACACATGAGATCTACTAGAGAGAGATTAGATGAATGTCCAATTAGAGCGCCGTCTAATTAGAGCATCGTCTAATTGCACAATATCTCAAGAGAGAGGAACTTGCACAAAAATTTGGAAATTCTCCTTGTGGGAGGGGGTGGAGTATATAAAGGGGAGCAAGGGGAGGAGGTGCTCGGGGGAGGGGCAAAGCCCTCCCCTTGGTGCGCCGGCCCTAGGGAGGCCGGCCCCTCTCCCAAGTCGATTTGGGGAGGGGAGTCTTTGTCCAACAAGGACTCCCACCCTTCCCTTTTATCTTTTTGCCTTTTTACTTTATTCTTTTCTTTTCCAATTCGGACTCTTTTAAATCTCCAAATCAAACAAGGAAAGAGAAGGGGAGGAGGTGGTGCGCCGGCCAGGAGGGTGGGGTCCAGCCGGCCGACCCACACCAGGTGTGGTTCTGCCCCTGGGGTCCACCCTTCTTCCTCCGGCACTTCCCCCCTTAATGGCAAACCTCCGAAACTTGTCCGGAACCAAATATACTCTTTAGATAAAATCATCGACTCTATCCACTGATGTTGGAATCACTTCCCGGCATCCCGGAACATCTCATGTTCGCCATATTTCTCTCTCGGGAAATTATGCCCTATACCGATATTATTTCCCTCTCATGATAACTTCACCGGAACACCTCCGAATTACTCCGGAGTTGTTTCTGTGACATCGGAGGGACTCCGACAACTTCTCATAACCACTAAACTACAACTTTATTCTCTCAATAAAAGGTTGACTCACAGCTTAAGTGTGTGACCCGAAAGGTTCGGTAAACACAAAGACATGTCCGGGAGCTTACCAGACAATAACCAGCATTGGGACCTAGACGGCCGTACTGGCTCCTGTGTGTTCACGAGTGAACGATAGAACCTGTGTGTTACTCATTACGCTAATTCCCTTACGTACACGATACCAATGATATCTCGAGATTTGATACAATGTGCTCTAGTGTGATTAAACCCTTTAATCATAACACATATAATTCTCGTACCAATACCATTCTCTTTTCTCATTCCGTATTTCATTGTCCCGTGATTAATCACACTGTGCCTGGCCAGACGATTGGGTGACAATAATAATACTGAGATGGCTGAGAGGATGTATCTCTCCATCATCTGGAGGAGTAACTGCCATTCTCGAATAATCTCTGTTCCAATACATTATCCTAGTCCACACCCAAAAGTCGCCGTTATAGTCCCCCGTTACGGCCGGACGTTAGGTGACAATCAAAGCATGAGTGTCGAATAAGCGGTCACCAGATATTCTCAGGGCATAGGAATACCGCTAATGAAAACTAAACATATGATCAATTGCTATCTTCATCATTGACGATTAGTCTCGTGGCAAGATCATACAATGGGTCGGTTCAGTACTATTATCATTCCGATAACAAACTCCTATAGTTGTGTGACTTATACAAAGTCCATGACCAGGAAAATATGATCATCAAACAACAAGATAGGCTAGTCTTAGAGACAAGACCAGGAACGCTTTTAATTGTTCGTATCTCTACACCTGTATTGGAGGTTTTCCTCTTGAACACGTTGTATTTTCTATTCAAGTGCCCAATATAGTTATAGCATAAAGACATAAACATTAATAATAAACTTGGAGATAAATTATTATTGTCTCTAGGGCATATCTCTAACAATCTCCCACTTGCACTAGATTCAATAATGATTCTAGTTAGCATGATGACATGGCACCAAATGGAACTAAGGGGTCACTCACGCTTTCGCATGCGCTCTGAGACTGTGTCCATAATTTTGATCCAATCAAAATACATAAACTTATTTAACTCCTCACATATCAAACTTGACAATGCAAAGTCGGATATATTAGGAATTGGATTTCGGCCTATCCGGTTCCGTAGTAGCATTAATAATATCAAGCGTCTCCGAATGATAATATCATACCGTCTATTGAAACCTTACCAAGTCAATGACTTATCCAATAACTTGCTTATCATGATGTCTCACATCAATGATGCAACTATCCTTTATAGAAAATCTATATATGTTGTAGAATCCACACATAATATACTAGTGATTTGATAATATCAAAACACCAAATATTTATCAATTGAAAATTGCATTTATCAGATTAAATCAATTAAGATCTGATTTCATAATTCCCCTACAAATACGTATATGAGGAACTTCTCTATATACACTATTTGAAGCTTTACAAAATCTACTAAGTCGTTATACTTTTGTAAATCCCACTCATTAGGTCCATTTAACATGTATGAGAAACATCTCAATGCAATGACCTTTTAGTGTTATTCACAACCTTTTGATTAACTGCCTTTATGAGAAAACTTTCACCAAGAATTTCTCTACTGTCGGTGGCCAAATAAAATTTAGCACTTTGGAAACTTTCTGGCTCAATGTACTATATATAGCAATGAGATAAGCAAAATTACATTTAAATATGATTTGATCTTATTGCTCTCTATTCGCTCATCATTGACTACTACAACAAAAAAGGCCTGTAGAGACGTCTAATTTATAGCTAGAGACGCCAAATTTCATCTCTACGTAGTTGTAAAGACGCTACTATAAAGCGTCGTATGAGCGTCTTCTTATCCACCGTCTCAAATACCGTAAGGACGCATTCTAAGCATCTCTAAAATAAAATGAGACGATTTCGAAAGCGTGTTTACACTAATAGAGTCGCTTTGTAAATGCCCAACACATCGTCTCTACCAACAATCAGTCGCTTTATATTGCATCCTTGAAATGAGATTTTTTTTTACAAAAATAACATATTCTTATAATCTTTGCAATCAACAAGAACCGGCCGTGCACATTATATGACTAAAATCAAATTACAGCCATCAAAAACAAAAGGAATGACAAAAACACATTGCACTGCAGAAAAATATCTATTATTTCATTGGATGGCAATTGTACTTTACAAGTGAAATCTGTTCCCTTACAAAGATTTACATACACGACCCAATAATTCTTAGAATATCTGTATGCCTAACTAATGGGAATTAATCTAGTAGGCACGCCTTGAAATGATCCTTTCTCCGGTTGCTTCTGCCGACTTTCTCCGGTCGCTATACTATATGCTGCCCTAAAATCTTCGTAAAAATGTATCCTGCAAAAGGGCAAATACAGGAGAAAAAATCAGTCGTAACTATTAACAGTTTGATATACCAACTTAATATGCTTATAAACTCAGTAAATACCATGTTCAGCATCTAGAATTATCCTAGAGTTACAGTCCGATAGAAGACATATACACATATGATGAGTCCGGCAAAACCTGATCCTGTTTGTAGATAAATCCAAACACCAGCATTAATTCCAGTATATAATTCGACTTGCATTAAAACAAATTTGAAAATAAACTTTACTTTCAGTTGGTCGATGAATTTGCTGCTCTCCGATGAGAATACCACCTCCAAGCGTTGGCTCATTTATTACATTCCGTGCAAGATCTAGAATAATATCATAACCAGCAGGCAAATACAAAGACGGACACTATAACCTGCAATACTCAAATAAAGATTTCAGAGATCTTAGAGGGGAGAGGCAGAGGACGTACCCACTACATAGAAAAATAAGGATCCCAGAGGCAAGGAGCAGTTGATCGAGCCCAGTAGGAAGAAACAATTGATCGACTCCAGCCCTCCTGCGGTAAGGAAGTCGCTAGATTCAAAGTTGATCGAGTCGAGCGGCCGGCCGTATCCTCCAAAAAGTGTCGTCGACGGAAATAATGACTTGGCGCTTCCTGATACAGCCGGAGGGGAGTTCGCTGGAGAAGGGTACCCCGATCGGATCAGGTGTGCTGTGGCGGCGGCTCTCTAGGTTTAGCACGCGGTGGGGAATAGAAAGATAAACCTGGACGAGTGGGACTTGGAAGTTTTTATTATCAATTTTGATAAAGTATAAAGCCTGGATATTAGGACGATTTGTCTCGCGTCTCAACAAACGTCTCAACACACGGGTCAACTATGGATGTAAGGACGAAAATAAAAGGGTCCCATGGACAGCGTCACTACGTGTATGTTTTGTTGTAGTGACGAAGGTCAATGTATCTTGCAAATATCACGCTATGACTTCTTGATCAAATTTCTTTGACTCAAGACACAATTCGAATTACCTTTCAGAATTGTACTTAGCATATTCATACTCATGTTTATTAAATTCTTAATCTATCTCATAGACAAAACTTTAATAAGACACTTTTTGACCTATATTTAAAACTCTTTTAAATCTTTATTTACACAAGATATACATTTTTTAATCCAGCCTAACCTTATTCAACAAATATAATATCAGCTCTTACTGTCTTTTAAGTCCTTTTGATTTATATAATGAAAAGAATAAAATCCTTGATTCATTAATACAACTGACTTCAAACACCCATAATATAATTATCTAGATTATCCTCATAATCCAAATGAATTATTCTTAGCAATCAACTTTGCTATTTTAGTCCAATAACAGCATTAAGCAATTGATATGACAAGTTTTGCAACTTCTCACTATCATTTATTCGTCCTTGATAAAACAATTTTAATCAAGACTAGCTCTATGAATATTAGATATTCACATCTGTCCTTTCTTTATGAAATATTCATGCCCAGTGATTTCACATCACGTCCAAACTACTCTCAAAATTAAATCTTGGAGCTACATGATTTTTCTTGAACTCCTTTATGACATAT
Source organism: Poa pratensis (assembly GCA_947311845.1). Classification (NCBI taxonomy): domain Eukaryota; kingdom Viridiplantae; phylum Streptophyta; class Magnoliopsida; order Poales; family Poaceae; genus Poa; species Poa pratensis. The sequence continues at coordinate 25,983,800 of CAMZMU010000056.1, read as the reverse complement.
ACCGTCACTTATGAGTATTCAATATTCTGTTTGTAATTGCTTTGCTTTTAATCATGTTCCTGGACATTTCAATAATTCAACCACCAGGTGATTTAATCATTAAATTCCTCACATGATAATCATCTTAATACTTAATTTGAATCATGTAAGCCATACATGTATTCCTGGACAAAGTAATGATATGGAAACATTTGCATGTTACTCCTTTCATTCTAACACTTGTCCAAAGACTCCCAGTCTTAATTTAGTATTTTGATTTCCACTCTCTCTTCATGAGAAGACACTTTTCTCCAATTCTAAAGTCAACAAGCATTTAGAATTATGTGTGGAAAACAAATGCCAATCTAATACTTTGGACTTTACCTTTATGCAAAACATTTATTCAATTCGAATACATACTTAGATTCACAATCGAAAATTCTTGGAACTTTCTATCAAAATAACTCCAAGTTAAAATTGATATAGGTCCCCTGGATACAAACAAAATAATATATTTATTTTAGTGGGTAATTTGGAATTCTATTTCACATCACATTAGAACAAGACACTTGGACATAATTATTATAACATTCAATCTTTGTCTTACAAAAGATTTCATCATCACGATAATTTGAATTATCAAAATTCATCATGAGTAATGTGACTAAGAAAACTTTCTTTCGTCAATGATGTTATAATACATTTTATTAGGTCTTCTTTATCTTTATCACATTTCTTTGATCTCTTATTTTGATTCACACATGCTCCCACTTAATTTTATGAAACATTGCAACTTCAATAATTTCATCAACTCTATTTCATTAATATGCAACTTCATATTAAATCTTCAATAGAATTTAATTAATGGGTACTTTCCACACCTTTATCTAATTTTCGAAATTTACTAGTGCCTAGCACTTTGCCAACTTCGAATTTTACCAAATACCTAGTATTTGTGGATCTCAAATTTTTATTAAGTGCCTAGCACTCCACAAATTCCGAGTTGCTCACGTGCCTAGCACTTTTGTGGATTTTTAGTTTTGTCTATTTTATCTTGGAATAACTTTAAGAGTCTCAAAAGAGAACCAACGAAAAGCTTCTTCCTAAATTCAAAGACTAGACCAAAATCAAACATCATTCAAAACTTTAAATGATATTTCGAATCAAAACATTTAAGACTTAACAAAACTAAATTAAAGACATATTACAATAAAGAAGATCATCATAAATCAAATTCACAAAATGTGAACTCCCACACATATTTTAATATTCGAACATAACTTTGTTCCAGAATCTCAAAATATTCATTACAAAATGATTGAACTGAAAATAACTCTTATTTAAAGTCCTAGTGTAAATCTTCTTCATTGACTTGGATTGTAGGCATAGTGGTCACTTTGCATAAAATGCGATCTTCCACTGTGCTACTTCTAGGATGATCAGCTACACTCCAAGCGCAGCTTCAATATCACTCCAGAATTTCCTCTTCCTTCCAGCATTAGCTCCTTCCAAATTACCTGCCACTGGTGCAAGTGTGAGCATCAATTAGTATCTCATACCAACGATCATAATTGCTGAAATTATGTCAACATGTATAACTCTTATACCTGTCCTTGTCCAGTTTAGATCCCCATGTTGAATATCAGCTTCTGCTTCCTTGAGCAAGGCAAACAGCATCTGAACCGGCCACTCATCCGCCATGCGATTATACATCGCCACAAAGGCATGATATGCTGGTGGCAGTGCCGACAGTATAATGTCACTAAAAAACTCAAGACCAATTGGAGAACCAAGTTGTCTAAGTTTTTCCTCTATAGCAGTTATCCTGATTTCAAACAACTGAATGGGTTCACCCAACTCAAACCGAATGTTTATCAGTTCCCTGTTTAGATTGTAACACTCAGTGCGCACTTGACTTATGAACTGAGCTTTTAATACTTCCATGAGACGGAAGGGACGAAGGTCCGGAAACCGATCGCCCAGCTCGGGATCAATACAAGCGTGCATAAGCTCCTTGACAATACACTCTTCACAAAATAAATGTGGCCCACCATGGGCTTCATTATCTGAGTCAATGGGATTCAGAACTTGTTCCTTTCCGGTGTTCCTCAGAACACTCACCATGTGGTGAAACCACTCTCCAAAGTTGTTTCCATTTGCAGCTAACGGTGCACGACTCAACATATGATTGAAATGGTATTTTTCAAAGTGGTCCATTTTCTACAACAAAAACAAGTTTATTTAGACTCATAGTTTATTACTAATTTAATTTCACTACTTTAACTCAATATAAAATTGAATCTAAGATATGCTCCCACTAAGCCCAATAATCCTCACGATTGGCGCTAAGTGATTCAGGACCCGATAACCCGACGAAACAAGTATGGAACTATGGATACATAGCATGATCCGTGGCCAACCGGTAGGCACTATGCCAGTTGTAGTAGCTACAACTCCTGTTCGTCTTTCGACGTGTGTTCAGAACTCATAACTTGTTATGCTAGGACTTCAAGACAACCAACCGATGATGCTGCTGGAACGGTTCGCGCCCACCTCCCAAACCCTTGGCCCACGTGACTCGTGGATACACGGCGTCCGGCGTCCGGGGATAAGTGCCTGGTTTGACGGTGCCACGGTTGGAAGAACACGATCTCCTTGATATTTTAACTTGAGGATTCACCCTAATAAACGACTATTGCGCAATCAAGGTGCAAACAACAAAGGATAAACATCACAGGCAATTAATAATAATTCATGTGCTCTGGTATAGCCTTTGTTATTCTCCGGAAGTTCTTGACGCTCGTCCTTGAGGATCACCATCTTCATAATTTCCGGTCACAGCAAAATTCCCGAGGGAAAATTGCCGTAGCCGAAAACTCGCCAAGTACTTGCCGCTAACATACCGCCAGCGCCTCCTCCCGGTTCTCCGCGACGAACTCTTCTTCGCTTCTTTGTCGATGACGAACTCGATCAATTGTTTTGGCTTTCACCATCATGTTAAGACACCGTAACAAAATAGCTATACCAAAGCACATGCACACAATCCTGCAAAACCAAGTTAGACATTTCTAACGTTTGTTTGCAAGTTTTACGTGGCCTTGTAGGATCTACGGAAGAACCGTCACTACCTACGAACAGAGGCACGTTTAGGCTAGTTGCTAGATTAACTTTGCGAGGTGAGTGAGATCCCAACATTACGAAAACGTTGCGAACCCCACTCTAAGCGATCGCATATGCGCGTGGCCCCCGTGAGGCGTCCAACCCTCATGCCCTGTCCATTATACAACAACATCCACAACTATAGGTATAGACCCGAAGCTACTGAAGCACTTCGTTGGCGCTGACGGGCATACTAGGAGCAGCCGAAAGGTCCGCGGATTGCCAGATGTTCGTAAGATCTTGCCTATGCCACGATGGAATATGAAGTATAACTTATTGGGAAGCAACTAAAATAAACTTAATGCAAGAATCATGCAATGCCCGCACCAACTTGTGCTCTAGATCAAATCATATCTAAGCATAGATCGGCTCTGATACCACTATTGGGTTGCGGGTAAAACTTTGAAAAATTCCGTAACCTTGCAGCCAAAATCTATTCTATGAAGATATGTTGCACCCCATAATGCTAGATCTAGAACACTTACAAACACCGTTGCGGAAGATCTTGTGTTTGTCGAAGTAGATGTTGGTGAAGCCTGATGAAGAATCTCACGTCCACGCCGGGAGGTGAGATTGTTGCCGGTCCGTCGTCGAGGAACTACTTGCGCAGCCCCGCTCTAAAAGTATCCACACGTACGCCGCGCCAACCCGACAGCACGTTCGCCGCCTAGAACTACTAGCACCGCCGACGAGAGACCGCCTTTCGTCGTAGTTTAGGTGGTAGATCTAATCGAACTTGATTAGATCTATATGAGATTAGAGAGATCTAATTCTCAACACATGAGATCTACTAGAGAGAGATTAGATGAATGTCCAATTAGAGCGCCATCTAATTAGAGCATCGTCTAATTGCACAATATCTCAAGAGAGTGGAACTTGCACAAAATTTGGATATCCTCCTTGTGGGAGGGGGTGGAGTATATAAAGGGGAGCAAGGGGAGGAGGTGCTTGGGGAGGGGCAAAGCCCTCCCCTTGGTGCGCCGGCCCTAGGGAGGCCGGCCCCTCTCCCAAGTCGGTTTGGGGAGGGGAGTCCTTGTCAAGGACTCCCTCCCTTCCCTTTTATCTTTTTGCCTTTTTCCTTTATTCTTTCCTTTTCCAATTCGGACTCTTTTAAATCTCCAAATCGAACAAGGAAAGAGAAGGATAGGAGGTGGTGCGCCGGCCAGGAGGGTGGGGCCCAGCCAGCTGACCCACACCTGGTGTGGTTCGGCCCCTGGGGTTCCCCCTTCTTCCTCCGGCACTTCCACCCCTTAATGGCAAATCTCTGAAACTTGTCCCGAACCAAATATACTCTTTAGATAAAATCATCGACTCTATCCACTGATGTCGGAAACACTTCTCGGCATCCTGGAACATCTCATGTTCGCCATATTTCTCTCTCGGGAAATTCTGCCCTATACCGACATTATTTGCCTCTCATGATAACTTCACCGGAACACCTCCGAACTACTCCGGAGTGGTTTCTGTGACATCGGAGGGACTCCGACAACTTCTCATAACCACTAAACTACAACTTTATTCTCTCAATAAAAGGTTGACTCACAGCTTAAGTGTGTGACCCGAAAGGTTCGGTAAACACAAAGACATGTCCGGGAGCTTACCAGACAATAACCAGCAATGGGACCTAGACGGCCGTACTGGCTCCCGTGTGTTCACGAGGGAACGACAGAACCTGTGTGTTACTCATTACGCTAATTCCTTTACGTACACGATACCTATGATATCTCGAGATTTGAGACAATGTGCTCTAGTGTGATTAAACCCTTTAATCAGAACACATATAATTCTCGTACCAATATCATTCTCTTTTCTCATTCCGTATTTTCATTGTCCCGTGATTAATCACGCTGTGTCTGGCCAGACGATTGGGTGACAATAATAATACTGAGATGACCTAGGGGATGTATCTCTCCATCGTCTGGAGGAGTAAGTGTCATTCTCGAATAATCTCTGTTCCAATACATTATCCTATTCCACACCCAAAAGTCACCGTTATAGTCCCCGTTACGGCCGGACGATAGGTGACAATCAAAACATGAGTGTCGAATAAGCGGTCACCAGATATTCTCAGGGCATAGGAATACAGCTAATGAAAACTAAACATATGATCAATTGCTATCTTCATCGTTGACGATTAGTCTCAAAGCAAGATCATACAATGGGTCGGTTCAGTACTATTATCATTCCGGTAACAAACTCTTATAGTTGTGTGACTTATACAAAGTCCATGACCAGAAAAACATGATCATCAAACAACAAGATAGGCTAGTCTTAGAGACAAAACCAGGAACGCTTTTACTTGTTCGTATCTCTACACCTGTATTGGAGGTTTCCTCTTGACGTTGTATTTGCTATTCAAGTGCCCAATACCGTTATAGCATAAAGACATAAATATTAATAATAAACTTAGAGATAAATAATAACTAAATTATTATTGTCTTTAGCGCATATCTCCAACACCGGCTGGAAGAACGCCACCGGGCGGAAGCAGTGGTGGAGCGCTCGAGGACGTACCCTCACGTACGTCCTCGAGTACATCGCCGGCGGCAACAGGCCCCGGCTCACCATGCCGCCGCGCCATGCGCCGGTGCGTCGCCGCCGCTTCATGCCCTCGTGGTTGCGACGAGGACTACTACGCGCCAGGGCCGAGCAAGTGGCACGACGGCGACGACGACGAGGCCGGCCCGAGCCACTACCCGACGCGCCACCGAGCGACGACGACGACGTCGGCGACTACACGGTGTTCTGCAGCCAGATGGGCATGTAGAGCGCTGTGTTTTAGTTAACTTTAAGTTTTTCCAAGTTTTAAGTATGTAATCGTCTGAACAATGCGAAATTCGCCTATATATCAATTTCGCCTATGTTTAATGAATTTCGCCTAAATTCGTATTTTCAAAATTTGTGGGCTTGTTTCTTGGGTTTGAGCACGACTGGGAGGAAAACGCCGCCCCAAGACCTGCGTTGCCCCCCCCCCCAGGCGGCCCAAAATAGCGCCGGATTTTGGCCTAGGGCCAAACGGCTGAAGATGCCCTTAATTCGGAAAAAGAAAGCATGCGCTCAGGCCCAGCACGCTACGACATCAAACGGAATGTGTCTTGGATAGCAACGGCATCATCCTCAGCTCCGCCTGCGAGCATCTGGTCGGGTCCTTGCCCATCCACGGTGGCGGCACGCACTGCGCCCATGCCTGCTTGACGACGCGACGGTGACGCCGGCCTCGCTTTCCACGAGTACAAGATACGGTGGCGCTTCGATCGATCCATCCATCCATCACTCAGACGATGAACCTGCTTGCCTAAGTTTCCTTAGGCCTCTCCCCACAGGTAGCGCAACCCAGCTCCAAGGAATCTGCATCCCATTCGATCGACATCACATCGGCAAGCAGCTAGCAACATTCGATCGCGCCCGGGCGCCCGGCGCTTTAGTTCGGAGATTCGACAGACGGGGGCATATTCTGCTCTCCTTCCTTCCTACAGTCCAGCCCGGCGTCGCCGTCGCCACATCGATGCACGGTGGACGGATCGATGCTCGTGCTCGTGCCAAAGGCGCCAAAAGATGGCTTGTCCGCGATCATGCTACGTCTGCTAGCTACGTAGCTGCCGGTGACAGATCGTCTCTAATGAAGACGAATCATGCTGTTTTGTCTTGTGTCCATTAATGGGGGAAATTTGGAGGTGGGTGCGAGCATATATAACCAGATCGGCCTGCTCATGCTCAGCAGCTCAGGTAGGGGTAATCAAGACAAGACCTGTAGATTTGGTTGGACAACATAATCTATCCTAGTCAGAAATACACCTCAAATTTCGAATGATGTAAAAGCTCATGTGCAAGCTATAACTACATGATTTGTCGTGTTTTGTTGAGAGTATATGTGATCAATTGATTGACGCCGGACAAAACTAATGTAGCTCTGGTGGATCCGGCCTTCAACCAAGTTACTTTTATAAGGGAATACAGCTGGGCCTGGGGCATGTCTGGGCTAACATGGCCGGTTCGATCGGCCTGAGAATGCCTTGGTAATCGAATAGGACGCAACAGTCCCTATTCCTTGGACGGGACTCCTGTACCTCGGGGTCGCCCTATATGTCGCTTGTAGCGAGTCGATGCTACGGACTCGCCCGCACGATTCCTGCGCGCCAGTGTTCGACGCCTCCACATGGGCCAGCCCACTTACGGGCTATGTTTTCTTTTTCTCTTTTTCGTGTTTTCTTTCCTGTTTATTATCTTTATTTTGTTGTTTCATTTTTTGTTTCTTTTTCGAGTTTTATTTAATTTCTTTTTAAATCTGGAGATTTTCGAAATTTCAAACATCTTCAAAATTGAAAATTTTAAAAAAACTTTGAACATTTTCAAAAATGAATATTTTTCAAATATGAACATTTTTAAAAATCCGAACGGGCAATTTTTAAGATGATTTTTTTCAAACTTGGAATCATTTCCAAAAATGAACATGTTTTAAATATGAACCATTTTCAAAAACCAAAATTTGGGATGCAAAAATAATAGTGAACCGAAAATACTGGTGAACCGAAAATATTAGGGAATCGAAAATACAGGTGAACTGAAAATGTCAGTGAACCAAAAATAATAGTGAACCCAAAATGTCGGTGAACCGAAAATGCCGGTAACCAAAAACAATAGTGAACCAAAAATGTTGGTGAACCGAAAATAATAGTGAACCTAAAATGTCGGTAAACCAAATTAATAATGAACCTAAAATGTCGGTGAACCAAAAATAATAGTGAACCAAAATACCGGTACACAAAAAATAATAGCGAACCGAAAATGTCGGTGAACCGAAAATAATAGTTAAACAAAAATGTTGGTGAACGAAAAACAATAGTGAACCAAAAATGCCGGTAACCAAAAATAATAGTGAGCCAAAAATTTCTGTGAACCGAAAATAATAGTGAACCTAAAATTCTGGTGAACCCAATTAATAGTGAACCGGAAATGCCGGTGAACCAAAAATAATAGTGAACCAAAAATGCAGGTGAACTAAAAAGAATAGTGAACGTTAAATGCCAATGAACTAAAACTAATAGCGGCCAAAAATGCGGGTGAACCGAAAATGATAGTGAACCAAAAATGCGGGTGAACCGAAAATAATAGTGAACCAAAAATGCGGGTGAACCAAAATGCCGGTGAACCAAAATAATAGTGAACCTAAAATGCAAGTGAACCAAAAATGCCGGGAACCAAAAATACCGATAAACCGAAAATAACATTGAACAAAAAATGAACCAAATTTTGGGTGAACAAAAATTAATAATGAACGGAAAATGGCAGTAAACCGAAAATACCGGTGAACAGAAAATTGTTCAAAGTATAAAAATAAAGTATTTACATCTTAAAAAAACAGAAAAGATAAATTTAAATTTGCACAAAGAAACAAATATTATTCCCGAATAACCAAAAAAAAAAGAAAACAAAGGAAACCCCCAACATGAAAATTTAAAAATGTATATATTTTCAAAATTTCAATGTTTTCCAAAATCTGAACATTTTAATAAAAATGAACATTTTAAAAAAATATAGAAGGAAAAACATGAACCTTTTTCAAAACATGAACACAAATTTAAAAAGGAAAGAAGGAACGGAAATCAGAAATAAAAAGAAACCGAAAAATGAAAATGAAATGGTAAACAGAAAAGTGATACGAAAGAGAAAAGAAAACCAAAAACAAAAGAAGAAAAAAAGAACTAAAGAAGAACGATACCCATAGAGGATCCCTCGTCCACTCGCGAGCTTTCTCCATGTGTAAAAACGAAATGGGTCGGACCACCTGGAACGCTCCCGCAGGCGATGTCGCACTATATAGTGCCTGCGATACCTCGCTCTTAGCGAGCACGAAGCTCGGCTCGCCAACGTGTTTCGTAAGAGCTCCAGTTTTGGCCAGCTTAAGTCTGCCCATCAATAGGTACGATTTTTTAACTTATTTTTTTCTTTGTATTTTTTCTCATATCTTTTTTTTTTTGGATAATACCTGATTTTTAAACTCTGAACTTATTAAAATCTGAACCATTTTTAAAAATGAACATTTTTCCAAAATCTTGATCATTTTATAAAATGAATATTTTCTAAATTTGAACCATTTTCAAAATGAACATTTTTCCAAAATCTGAACTATTTTCGAAAATGATTTTTAAATCTAAACCATTAAAAAAATCTGAACCATTTTAAAAAATGAATATTTTCTAATATGGACATTTTTCAAAATCTGAACCATTGTCAAAAAATGAACATTTTATAACATCTGAACCATTTTAAAAATGAACATTTTTGGATTTTTTGTTTCTTCAAAATATGAACCATTTTAAAATTTGGACCATTTTTTAAAATATGCATTGTTTTCAAATATGAACATTTATTAAATTGGAAATTATTCAACTTTGCATATCTTCATTTTTTTTATTTGAAACATTTTATAAATCTTACATTTTCAAAAATATATATAAATGAAAACAAAAAAGAAAAATAACAGGAAGAGAAAAATGAAAAAGAAACAAAAAATAAATAAAAAGAAAACAGCAAAAAAGAACAGAAGAAGAAAAACGAAAACGTAAAAAAAACAGCCATAAATGGGCCGGCCCGTCTGGGAGCTGGTGCAGGCGAGGCTGTACTGGAACTCGCAAAAGGCGAGAAATAGTTGTTGTGCCTTGGACCACCCAAATTTTGGATTGGGTATAATCTAGGGGTGGTTATGTTAAGGTAGACAAACACGATCACGATCATTGCATTTGATTCAAATTGCACAATACTGGGCCTCATCAATGTTCTCTGTGCGGAGTATCAAGTATAATGCCCTTGGCATTGTTGGATTATTAGGCATAATTTCCATGATTAATTCCAGAATATAAAGCATGATCGCAAGAGCTACTAACATGTTAATCTCGAAAATACTAGACGTATTAATTAACATGAACAGCAGCAAGACATCTACGAACACAGCCATCGAAACGTGACGAACGTACCGAACAATTGTAGATGAAGTAGTCGTTGGAGCAGAGACGGCATCAGCTTGAGCGGCGACGGTAGCAGCTCGAAGAAGACGGCGTTGGAGACGAGTCGCCCACGGACCCGGAGATCGTCCAGGAAGTCGAGCCGTGATGAAGAACTTGAAAGCAGTCGCGCGGGGCGCTTCCCAAAAACCTTATTCGCCCTCTCCCGTACAGGATCACAAGAACAAGTGGTTCCGGAGACCTGCGGTCCCGTTCGCCGGTGCACGCCGGCGCACGGGATGGAGTAGACTACGGTGGCGGAGCAAGGCACGAGATTGACAAAACCTAGATTGGTTCGGGGGGTTTGCAGCGCACGCAGTGCACGACTTTATATAGTGCGGCTCGGGAAAACCCTAACGGGTACAACGTGGGCCAAGTCCACGTCGCGCACGTTTTAGGTCGGTTACAGTAGCCCACGATCCGGGAGCGACCCGAACCAACTAACTGTGACGCGTCCGTTGATGACCCACAAGTATAGGGGATCGCAACAGTCTTCGAGGGAAGTAAAACCCAATTTATTGATTCGACACAAGGGAGCCAAAGAATACTTGAGAGCCTTAACAGCGGAGTTGTCAATTCAGCTGCACCTGTGAATAGTCTTGCTCGACACAGATTATCAGTAGCAACAGTTTTATAGCAGTAGTAGCGGTGAAATAATAGCAGCAGTGAAGTAAGACAGCAGTAGTGATTGCAGTAAACAGTAGGATTAAAACACTGTAGGCATGGGATGGATGAACGGGCGCTGCATGGATAAGATAGCTCATATAATAATCAAGACATAGGCATTGCAGATAATAATGATAAAGCATCCAAGTACTAAGTAAACGTAGGCATGTGTTCCGTATATAGTCGTACGTGCTCGCAATGAGAAACTTGTACAACATCTTCTGTCCTACCAGCCGGTGGCAGCCGGGCCTCAAGGGAATCTACTGGTAATTAAGGTACTCCTTTTAATAAAGTACCGGAGCAAAGCATTAACACGCCGTGAACACATGTGATCCTCACATCGCAGCCATTCCCCTCGGCTGTCCCAATTATTGTCACTTTGGGACCGCGGGTTCCGGACAACAATATGTGTATACAACTTGCAGGTATGATCAATAAACAGTGCATATCATTATGAAACAATAACATGTTCAGATCTGAAATCATGGCACTCGGGCCCTAGTGACAAGCATTAAGCTCAACAAGTTGCAACAACATCAATAAGTACTAACAACGGATACTGGGCACCATGCCCTAATGATCTTATAGCTTATTACATGAACAATCTCATCCAATCCCTACCATCCCCCTCAGCCTACAGCAGGGAATTACTCACACATGGATGGGGGAAACATGGATGGTCGATGGAGAAGCGTCGGTGATGATGATGGCGATGATCTCCTCCAATTCCCGTCCCGGCGGAGTGCCAGAACGGAGTTTCTGGTCCCCGAAATAGGTTTCGCGATGGTGGCGGCGTACGGTGATGTTTCTGGATGAAGTGGACGACCCCCCGACGTTTTTAGGTCAGAAGGGTTAAGTAGTCGAAAGGGACTCGGGGAGGTGGCCGAGGCGCCCTCCTCAGTGGCTGGCGCGGTGGGCCCCTGGCCGCGCCGCCCTGTGGTTTGGGCCACTCGTGGCCCATCTCCGCCTCCCCTTCTGGCTCCGTGAGTCTTCTGGTAAAATAGGAGGTTTGCGATCTTTTCTGGTGTTTTTCCCGAAAGTTGACTTTCTGCACAAAACAAGACACCAGGGCAATTCTGCTGAAAACAGCGTTAGTCCGCATTAGTTGTATTCAAAACACACAAGTTAGAGGTAAAACAATAGCAAAAGTGTTCGGGAAAGTAGATACGTTTTGGACGTATCAACTCCCCCCAAGCTTAGCTTATTGCTTGTCCTCAAGCAATTCAGTTAACAACTGAGTGCGATAAAAGACTTTCACGAACACATTTGCTTCATATGATGCATATATTCTCACTATATGTACAAATGCTTAGGCAATTCAAGATGAGGCAAATGCAAATAATGTCACTCAATAGGCATGTAAACTATGAAAAGATACCAACATACTAATAGCAAAACATGAAACATATTAATTCACAAGATTGTAATGCTCATAATAGGATATGATAAGATGGTATCTCGCTTGCCCGTTTTTGTACAGCAAAACATAAATGCCCAGGCACCTCTGAAGTTCATGGGAAGACTAGAATCAAAGATATCAAAGATAAAAGCATCAAAGTTATATCACAGTTAACCACATTCTGGGACAAGCACATTACACTAAGAATGACAACTATGCTCTCGAGAAAGTGCTCAAAGAAAGGATGGTGACTCAACATGAAAGTAAAAGATTGGCCCTTCGCAGAGGGAAGCAGGGATTATCATGTGCTAGAGCTTTTATTTTTAAAACAGAAGCAAAATTGTTTTGGGAAGTGTTTGTTGTTGTCAACGAATGGTAGTGGGTACTCTAACCCCCTTGTCAACCAGACTTTCAAGAGCGGCTCCCATGAAGGACGTTATTTCTACCAGCAAGGTAGATCATCCCTCTTCTCTTTTGTTTACACATGTATTTTAGTTTCATTATGGGTGACACTCCCCCCAACCTTTGCTTGCACAAGCCATGGCTAACCGAATCCTCGGGTGCCTTCCAACATTCACATACCATGGAGGAGTGTCTATTTGCAAATTAAGTTGCTTACTGATAAATCAGGGCAAAACATGTGAAGAGAATTATTGATGAAAGTTGTAATTAATTGGGACTGGGCACCCCGTTGCCAGCTCTTTTTGCAAAATTATTGGATAAGCGGATGTATATGCCACTAGTCCATTGGTGAAAGTCTGTCAAAGTAAATGACAAGATTGAAAGATAAAACACCACATACTTCCTCATGAGCTATAAAACATTGACACAAATTGAGAAGTACTTTGAAGGTTTTAAAGGTAGCACATGAAAATTTACTTGAATGGTTCGAAATGCCATGCATAGGTATTTATGGTGGACACTTTGGAATAACTTGGTTTTCATGGTTTTGGAAGCACGAGCAGCATTCCCGCTCAGTACAAGTGAAGGCTAGCAATAGACTGGGAAGCGACAATCAAGAGAGCAATAACCGTCATAATCATGCTTGCGACAAAATGAAATTAATTGAGACATAAAAGTGATACAAGAACTCTGAGTCAAAATAAATCATCAAGGCTTAATTGACTTTTGTTTTTCAGTCATACGCATGCATGAGCATGTGCCAAGTCAATTCGAATGAATTATTCAGAGGAGGATACCACAATGTCATACCCTCTATGAATAGAACAATGCAAGCAAACATCAACATAACATGCTACCACTATTAATAAATTGGGACCGATCATGAGAGAACAAGAACTACTAAGCATCCACTAAATGACATATACCTCACATGAACCAACTAAGCATGCTCACATAGATGAGTATATGTACAAAAATGAAAACAAATAGAGTTCATACCAGCCTCTCACCCCAACTCAGTTGTTGTAGATCATCCTTATTGCTTTTTCACTTGTGTTGCTTCGAATGATAAGAATGAAAACCAAGCTCCATCGGAGTCACGGATGGCTGTCCAACTCTGAAAACACTATACAAAACCAAAAAGAAACAACAAATATTTTTGGGTTTTCGAGTTTTTGAAACAAGAGCAAAAAGAAACAATCAATAAAGCAAAATATTTTTGGATTTTTGAATAACAAACCGAATTTTAAAACTAAGCAAACTAATACTGAAACTTAAAGAAACAAATGAAGAGAAACAACAGAAATATTTTTGGTCTTTTTGTGTTTTGGAATGCAGCAATAAAAGGTAAACAATTAAAAAGAAAGAAAGAAAACTGCAACATGGATATACAAAGTATCGACAAGATATGATATGTAGATGAGTGAGATGTCGATATACCTCCCCCCAAGCTTAGGCTTTTGGCCTAAGTGGAGATCAATAATAACGCGGGTAGGAACTCCAAGCCGGCGGGTCATACTGGGCGTGCTCAACATCCGGCTCCGCTGAGGAAGATGAGGCAGAGAGTCCAGCATCCCCAGGATAGGGGCGCGAGCCCCCAGTCCCGGAAAACTGAGTGGAGCCCTCGTCCGCCCATTCTCCATCATCCTTGTGTGCAGGGCATGTTCCCTCAAGTATGCATCGAATTCATCCTCGGTGACTGACCAAACATTCCTCGTATAGGTCCGTCAAATGCTTGGGTTGCCCATGTATCTTCCCTCGTGATCCCCATTGCGGCACCCTAATTGCTGCACAAAAAGCATCAAAAGGCAAGTGGACACTTTTGTTGTAAATTTTATAGTGAACCATAGGGTTAGGTGAAGACCAATCAAATCTAAAGTCCTGCACCACAGACACAGTTAGCTTTGCATATTGGTAGGGTTCTCCCTCTACAAAATCACTCAATCCTGTATTAGAGACAAGAGTACGAAAATCACGCAAGATCCCCGAACTTCTCATGAATTCCAAGCATGGATAGCAGGATGGGAACACTCCTTCTTCACGATGGATCCCCATGACCTCAGGAACCACCAATTCATATTGATTTAGTTGGTGTTCATTTCCCTCCATCCTCTGAAATTTTTGACACATATCATAAAAATTATCTTTGAAGCATACAAATGAGGGGAACTACTATATGACTTGCTAGAGGACTAAACATGCATCAAAACTGATTATATCAACATAGAACAAGCATGCATACTCACTTAACAAGTCACCTACAGCAGCAAAATACTCAAGGTATACTTTACTAAACAAAATTCTACTTGGATACATGGAGGAGTCACATACCGAGAGCAATTGCCCCAAATCTCAGCAGCTGAGATGGGCTGAACAAAGAGATCGAAATCGCGAGGAAGAACAGCAAAAACTCGAGTGTGAGAGAGAAAAACGAGCTGAGTGATGCAAGAGGAAGAAGTGGTAGGTGGGGGAACTGCTGGAGGGCCAAGGGTGCCCCACCTCAGTGGCTGGCGCGGCCAAGGGGCAGCCGCGCCACCATGTGGTTTGACCCCATGGTGGGTCCCCTTGGTCAGCACCAGGCACTCCCACGATGCTCTTTGAAAAATAGGACCAATGGTATAATTTTTACAGATTTTGAAAACTTTCAATTTGCATGAAATCTGGATATTTAAATTAATAAAACTTGGGCAGAAAAATTATTTTTAAAATTCAAAACAACTAAACTTTTGCAACCTAATTATCACTACAGGAGGTAAAACAAAGTTGAAGAAAGAAATGCTGTTTAGCTCTTTCATGTATGCAAATACATTTGATAACAAGGTTGATCAAGTCTTGGCACCAAATAAATTTACATGACACAAATGATTTAAACATCATGAAACACTCATGTTACCTTGTATTGTATTGATATGGATCCAATCATAATGTTTTGATATCCTTCTTGATGATCATATATAGGGCAATCAATACTTCCCACTTTGATAGTTTTAAAATTGGAGATGGTATTGACTCCATAAATCTTGTCAACTTTCTTGGGGAAATAAACAGTATGTTCTTTATCATTAACATTGAAAGTTACTTTTCCTTTATTGCAATCAATAACAGCACCTGCAGTATTTAGAAAAGGTCTTCCAAGAATAATAGACATATTATCATCTTCAGGCATTTCAAGAACAACAAAATCAGTCAAAATTAAACAATTGTTAGCCACTTGAACAGGGACATCCTCACAAATGCCAACAGGAACAGCAGTAGATTTATCAGCCATTTGCAAAGATATATCAGTAGGTATCAATTTATCAAGATAGAGTCTCTTATAGAGAGAAAAAGGCATAACACTAACTCCTGCTCCCAAATCACATAAAGCAGTTCTAACATAATTATTCTTGATGGAGCAAGGGATGGTTGGTATACCTGGATCTCCAAGCTTCTTAGGAACCTTGCCATTGAAAGAATAATTAGCAAGCATAGTAGAAATTTCCTCATTAGGAATTTTCCTCTTGTTAGAAACAATATCTTTCATATACTTTGAGTAAGGAGGCAATTTAATAGCATCAGTCAAAGGAATTTGCAAGAACAAGGGTTTCATCCATTCACAAAATTTATTATAATGTTCTTCTTCCTTTGATTTTAGTTTCTTAGTTGGAAAAGGCATTTGCTTTTGAACCCAAGGTTCCCTTTCATTACCATGTTTCTTAGCAATGAAGTCTTCCTTAGTGTACTTTGTGTTTTTAGTATGCTTTTCAGGTTCCTTTTCACTAACTTCTTTATCAAGAGCATCATTTTTATCCTTATCACTATCAAGTTCATTACCACTTTCAGTTTCAGCATCAGAGATAGATATACTATTAGGATCATTAACAGTTTCAGAGGATTCTACAACATTTTTATGTTTCTTCTTCTTCTTTTTCTTAGAAGGAGAAACTGGATTTTCAGCTAGTTGAGAATCTTGTTCAATTCTTTTAGGATGTCCCTCAGGATATAAAGGATCCTGAGTATGAGCTCCACTTCTAGTGCTAACATAGACAGGTTTTAATTTTTCTTTAGAAGCATTGGCTAACATGTCTTGTTGCACTTTAGTGAGTTGATCAATTTGAGTTTGAACCATATGGAAATGTTTAATAAGCATCTTAACATCATTGGAGGTTCTCTCCACAATATCATGCAACTTACTAATAGCTAGAGTTTTCATGCAAATGATTCTCTACTCTCATATTAAAATTATCTTGCTTAATAACATAATTATCAAATTCATCTAAGCATTGATCAGGTGGTTTAGAGTAGGGAATATCTCCTTCATCGAACCTGTGGAGAGAGTGAACCTCAATTATGGATGGATGAGGAATTGGCTTACACAAATCTTCAATAGGTGGAAGGTTCTTCACATCTTCAGATTTAATACCCTTCTCAATGAGAGTCTTCTTGGCCTCCCTCATTGTTTCATCATTCAATTCAATCATACCTCCCCTCTTCTTTGATATTGGTGTCGGTGTAGGTGTGGGGGTCGGCGCAGGTAGAGTCCAATCATCATAATTCTGGCTGATTTTAGCCAATAATTCTTCAGCTTCTTCAGGGGTTCTTTTCCTGAAAACACAACTAGCACAACTATCCAGATATGCTCTAGATTCAATAGTTAGTCCACTGTAAAATATATCAAGTAGATCATGCTTTTCCAAATCATGTCCAGGCCGAGCTCTGATAAGAGAGCAAAACCTTGTCCATGCCTCTGGAAGTTTCTCTTCATCTTCCTGGTCAAAGTTATAAATTCTCTGCAAAGCATCATGTTGAGCACTAGCAGGGAAATATTTCTGAAAGAAAACATCAAGCAAACCAGTAGGACTAGTAATAGAACCAGGAGACAAGTTGTTATACCAAGCTTTAGCATCATCTTTTAATGAGAAAGGAAAAATCTTAGCAACAAAATAGCTACGCTTCTTAATATCATCAGAAAATAAGCCACTCAAAGTAGAGAGCTCATTCATGTGCTCTACAGCACTTTCACTCTTAGTGCCACAAAAAGGAGTTTTCTCAACAATAGATATATGAGATAAATCAAGAGAAAAATCATAATCCTTATCTTTAATGTTTATAGGAGAAGTGGCAAACTTAGGATCAGGTGACAACTTGTATTTAACAGCATGTTGTGCAAGAAAATTTCTCATATTACTTGCACCAGTAGTAGCATTACATTTATCAATAAAATCATCATCAAGTTCCACATAAGTTTCATCAGGATCATCATCACAAGTATAATCCCTTAACTCAGGTGAATAAACAGGAGTAGTAGGACTTCCATTAGGTGTTCTAGTATTTTCAAGTTGTTTAGACTTAGCAATAGCAGCATCTAAAAGTGGACCTAATGAAATATTCTCATCAATCACAGTAGAAGCATCATCAATATTATCAGAGGCAATTTCAGATTCAGCAGTAGTACCAACACGTGAAGATTGTGGTGGTGTAACAAGTTGACTCAATACAGATGGTGAGTCAAGAGCAGCAGAGGTACTAAGTGTCGTACCTTTTCTTGTAGTGGATGGCAATACACGGACCCTCTCATCACGAGCTTTACCCATGATGAATAAATTTCAGCGAGCAATATAGATCACAAGTGAACTCACAAATAAAGCTATGCTCCCCGGCAACGGCGCCAGAAAATAGTCTTGATGACCCACAAGTATAGGGGATCGCAACAGTCTTCGAGGGAAGTAAAACCCAATTTATTGATTCGACACAAGGGGAGCCAAAGAATACTTGAGAGCCTTAACAGCGGAGTTGTCAATTCAGCTGCACCTGTGAATAGTCTTGCTCGACACAGATTATCAGTAGCAACAGTTTTATAGCAGTAGTAGCGGTGAAATAATAGCAGCAGTAAAAGACAG
Organism: Poa pratensis; assembly: GCA_947311845.1. NCBI lineage: Eukaryota > Viridiplantae > Streptophyta > Magnoliopsida > Poales > Poaceae > Poa > Poa pratensis. Next base: position 25,965,315 of record CAMZMU010000056.1, on the reverse strand, counting down.
CAGTAGTGATTGCAGTAAACAGTAGGATTAAAACACTGTAGGCATAGGGATGGATGAACGGGCGCTGCATGGATAAGATAGCTCATATAATAATCAAGACATAGGCATTGCAGATAATAATGATAAAGCATCCAAGTACTAAGTAAACATAGGCATGTGTTCCGTATATAGTCGTACGTGCTCGCAATGAGAAACTTGTACAACATCTTCTGTCCTACCAGCCGGTGGCAGCCGGGCCTCAAGGGAATCTACTGGTAATTAAGGTACTCCTTTTAATAAAGTACCGGAGCAAAGCATTAACACGCCGTGAACACATGTGATCCTCACATCGCAGCCATTCCCCTCGGCTGTCCCAATTATTGTCACTTTGGGACCGCGGGTTCCGGACAACAATATGTGTATACAACTTGCAGGTATGATCAATAAACAGTGCATATCATTATGAAACAATAACATGTTCAGATCTGAAATCATGGCACTCGGGCCCTAGTGACAAGCATTAAGCTCAACAAGTTGCAACAACATCAATAAGTACTAACAACGGATACTGGCACCATGCCCTAATGATCTTATAACTTATTACATGAACAATCTCATCCAATCCCTACCATCCCCCTCAGCCTACAGCAGGGAATTACTCACACATGGATGGGGGAAACATGGATGGTCGATGGAGAAGCGTCGGTGATGATGATGGCGATGATCTCCTCCAATTCCCCGTCCCGGCGGAGTGCCAGAACGGAGTTTCTGGTCCCCGAAATAGGTTTCGCGATGGTGGCGGCGTACGGTGATGTTTCTGGATGAAGTGGACGACCCCCTCGCGTTTTAGGTCAGAAGGGTTAAGTAGTCGAAAGGGGGACTCGGGGAGGTGCCGAGTCGCCCTCCTCAGTGGCTGGCGCGGTGGGCCCCTGGCCGCGCCGCCCTGTGGTTTGGGCCACTCGTGGCCCATCTCCGCCTCCCCTTCTGGCTCCGTGAGTCTTCTGGTAAAATAGGAGGTTTGCGATCTTTTCTGGTGTTTTTCCCGAAAGTTGACTTTCTGCACAAAAACAAGACACCAGGGCAATTCTGCTGAAAACAGCGTTAGTCCGCATTAGTTGTATTCAAAACACACAAGTTAGAGGTAAAACAATAGCAAAAGTGTTCGGGAAAGTAGATACGTTTTGGACGTATCATCCGTCCAAACCGTTTTTCCCGGACTGCAAAAATAAAGCTCGGCTCGATTCCCGCAACCCGCGGCGCGTCATGACGAGACGGGCGGGCGGTGCGGTGCGGTGCGTGCGTGCGAGCGGTGGCGGAGGAGGAGGAGCGCGTGAGAGAGCCTCTTGTTCTCACAAGCTTACCAAGTAGCACAACACTCCACTATATAAGGTGGTGCCACTCCTCTCAAACTAGCGGTGTGGGACTAAACTTTAGCTCCCACTCCACTCCCATGTGTGCTGCCATAAATGTGGGCTTTTGAGATTTCTGAAATTGCTATTGGGCTGCCCACTAATGGGCCCAATTCTAACAATCCCCCACCAGATCTCAAATCCCCATTTAGAGATATTTTCCAGACCTCGCGTCTTGTTTATATACCAGTGTTTCAGCAGAGACTGTTAAGTTGAACTTCCACCTAGAATCTTGAGCTACGTCTATCGGCAACTTGAACAATGGACGAACCCTGAATTGCAAGTTTGGTGCTTTTAGATTTCACTCAAAATCATAACTAGTACTTGGCTGCCAGTAGCCTACCCCATGATACGTCTCCAACGTATCCATAATTTCTGCTGTTCCATGCTTATATTATACCATTTGCTACATGTTTTATATACACTTCGTATCACTTTTATGCATTTTCTGGGACTAACCTATTAACAAGATGCCACAGTGCCAGTTCCCTGTTTTCTGCTGTTTTTGGTTTCAGAAAGTTACTTCTGGAAATATTCTCGGAATTGCACGAAACAAAAGGCCAGGTCCCTATTTTTCCAGCACGTACACGGAGTCCGAAGGAGAGACGAAGAGCCACGAGGTGGCCAAACCACAGGTGGCGCGGCTGGGCCCACAGCCGCGCCTGGTGGTTTGGGCCCCTCGGGGGTCCGCCGACATCGCCCCTTCGCCTATTTATTCCCCGAGACGCGAAAACCCTAAAACACCGAGCCTTTCATCCAGAACATATTCGCTGCCGCCGCCGTCGTCAACCCTAACTCGGGGGGTTCTGAAGCTCTTCCCGGCACCCTGCCGGAGAGGGGAATCATCACCGGAGGGCTCTACATCGCCATGCCCGCCTCCGGAGTGATGCGTGAGTAGTTCATCCTTGGACTATGGGTCCATAGCAGTAGCTAGATGGTTGTCTTCTCCACTTGTGCCATCATGTTTAGATCTTGTGAGCTGCCTATCATGATCAAGATCATCTTATTGTAATGCTACATGTTGTGTTTGCTGGGATCTGACTTATATTGATACCTATGTGGAGCTGAATATTATATTATCATGTCTATGTCATTTGTGATCTTGCATGCTCTCCGTTACTTGTTGAAGCCTTGGCCACGTGAATACTTGTAACTCCAAGAGGGGGTATTTATGCATGATAGTTGGGTTCAACCTCTATTTAACCTGGGATAGTGACAGCAAGTTCTAAGGTTGTAGATGTGTTGTTGCCACTAGGGGTAAAACAGCAATGCTTTATTCAAGGATGAATGTATTGTTTACATTACGCACATTACTTAATGCAATTGTCTGTTGCTTGCAACTTAATACTGGAAGGGGTACGGATGTTAACCGGAAAGTGGACTATTTAGGCATAGATGCATGCTGGATAGCGGTCTATGTACTTTGTCGTAATGCCCAAATGAATCTCATAGTAGACACCACAGCTCACACATGCATGTTATATGCACTTATCAATTGTCAATTGCCCAGCTGTAATTTGTTTACCCAGCATGTTAGTTATCTTATTGGAGAGACACCACTAGTGAACTGTGGACCCCGGTCCATTCTTTTACATCTGAAATACAATCTACTGCAATCATTGTTCTCTACTGTTTTATGCAAACAAACATCATTTTCCATTCGATACGTTTAACCCTTTGTTTTCAGCAAGCCGGTGAGATTGACAACCTCACTGTTAAGTTGGGGCAAAGTAATTTGATTGTGTTGTGCAGGTTCCACGTTGGCACCGGAATCCCTGGTGTTGCGCCGCACTACACTCCTCACCAACACCTTCGAAGCAAACCTCGTTTTCCTACTGGTCGATTAAACCTTGGTTTCATACTGAGGGAAAACTTACTGCTGCACTCATCATACCTTCCTCTTGGGGTTCCCAACTGACGTGTGACGTACAAGCATTGTTTCTGGCACTATTAACCTAGAGCCACCAACACGTTTTCTGGCGCCGTTGCCGGGGAAAACAGAATTGCTTCTGCAAGGGGAGTCTCTCACACCCAATCTCTTTACTTTGTTATTTGTCTTGCTTAGTTTATTTTTATTTAGTCTTGTTTGCTCTTTATCAAAAACACAAAAAAATTAGTTACTTGCATCTAGTTTATTTTCTGTTTAGTTTTTATTATTTCATCATGCTCTCCCTAAGTACACTTTAAAAGAAATATCTGTGGGTAGTGGGTCTATCATTGGAAGAGACAACATTGAAGAATTTTTTAGTCATGTTAGCAAGCTGAAAGATTTTGAAGATAGATCCTTGGTAGAACTTGCCCCTAATTATGAAATTGCTGCTGCCTCCTTAGTCCACATGCTTGAAGCTAGGTTTGTTAACCTTAACCCTATAATGCAGCATATGTTTCTTAGACTTCATGATATGGAAGAGGGGGAAAAGAAGGATTTTGTTTTAGAAACCCTTCTCAAAGAATTTGGAGATGTAGCTAGTGAAGCTAGAAAAGTTTTTATGCGATATAGGATGCTTGGTTATTACATTGATATCGCCAATATACTTGAAAAATTAGAGAAGGAAAGATCCAAGTACACTAAAGAAACTAGTTATGAAGGAGAGAATAAAATACCAATTCCTTTTAAGATTGCAGGAATGCATGAGGCACTAGAAAAGAACTTTAATTGGATTGTGCCTGAAAATTTATTTGATGAGGATAGTTTACCTAAAAGTAATGAAAGGGGAGTTTCTGAAACTTACATAGATAAAGTGCAATGCATCGTTGAGAAAACTTCTAAACTCTCCGTTGATGCTTCTCTTGACAACACTTGATTTTCACTTTCTGCGCCTAGCTGAAAGGCGTTAAAGAAAAGCGCTTATGGGAGACAACCCATCGTTTTTATTTGCTGTTATTTTTGTTTTCTTTGAGTCAAGGAGTTTTGTTACTTCTGTAGCAACTCCTTTGTATCTTTATTTTATCGCAATGTTGTGCCAAGTAAAGTTCTATATTGAAAGTTGATGCAAGATTTGGATTTCTGCGCAGTGACAGATTTTTAGCTGTCACGGATTTGAGCTTATCTCCCTGTAGAAAATTCAAAAAATTCTGAGAAAAATCACGCATATTCCTGAGATATGTACGCAACTTTCATTATTTTAGGCCAGATCCATCTGAGCAACTTAAGTGCCTCGAAAAAATTCGTCATTCCAGACTGTTCTGTTTTTGACAGATTCTGCCTTTTGTTTTGCATTCGCTCTTTTACTGTGTTTGTGTGGATTTCTTTGCTCCACAAAGCATTGGTGGCTGTAGCTAATGTCCAGAAGCTTTGGGATTGATTGTATCATTACAGAATATGAGAATTTTTGATTATGCACTAACCCTCTAATGAGAACTGTCTTGAGTTTGGTGTGAAGGAAGTTTTCAAGGATCAAGCGAGAAGGGTGATATTATGTGATCAAGAAGAGTGAAAAGCCTAAGCTTGGGGATGCCCCCGTGGTTCATCCCAACCATATTCAGAGAGACTCAAGCGTCTAAGCTTGGGGATGCCCAAGGCATCCCCTTCTTCATCAACAAACTTATCAGGTCATCTCTAGTGAAACTATATTTTAATTCTTTCACATCTTATGCGCTTTACTTGGAGCGTCTGTGTGTTTTTATTTTTGTTTTTGTTTGAATAAATTCGGATCCTAGCAATCCTTGTGTGGGAGAGAGACACGCTCCGCTTTTTCATGTGAATACTCATGTTCTTCACTTATATTTGTTGAGTATTCTTAACTAGCTACTGCAGTGCTTTTAGCTCCTGTTTTTCATGCATCTCTTCGAGCTGTTAGCACTTGTTTATAAATACTCTCTTGCTGCATTATATTATCATTTGGAGAGTTTATGTTTAATAAATTATTGGTGTTTGTTTGGAAGAAAGAAAATGCTACATGTAGTAGTTGGTATTGGAAAAGACATATGCATTCTTGTAGATCATTGTCTTGTTTTGATTTGATGCTTTGCAATTGTTTTGAGCTCTCAAGTAGATCATGTTTAAGCTCTTGCATCATGTAGTTAAAGCCTAGTAGTGGAGAACTACCGTAGAGCTTGTTGAGACTTGGGATGCATATTTGTTCTCTCTAAGGTCTAGATATTTTCTGGTAAAATGTTTGAGCAACAAGGAAGACAGTGTAGAGTCTTATAATACTTGCAATATGTTTTTATGTGATTCTTGCTGTACCGGTTTATACTTGTGTTTGCTTCAAACAACCTTGCTAGCCTAAACTCTGTACTGAGAGGGAATGCTTCTCGTGCATCCAAAACTTGAGCCAAAACCCATGCCATTTGTGTCCACCATACCTACCTACTATGTGGTATTTCCTGCCATTCCAAGTAAATATTTCATGTGCTACCTTTAAACTATTCAAAACTTTATTACTCCTTATTTGTGTCAATGTTTTATAGCTCATGAGGAAGTATGTGGTGTTTTATCTTTCAATCTTGTCATTTACTTCTGACAGACTTTCACCTGGACTAGTGGCATATACATCCGCTTATCCAATAATTTGCAAAAAGAGCTGGCAACGGGGTGCCCAGCCCCAATTAATTACAACTTTCATTAATAATTCTCTTCACATGTTTTGCCCTGATTTATCAGTAAGCAACTTAATTTTGCAATAGACACTCCTCCATGGTATGTGAATGTTGGAAGGCACCCGAGGATTCGGTTAGCCATGGCTTGTGTAAGCAAAAGGTTGGGAGGAGTGTCATCTATAAAGAAACTAAAATACATGTGTAAACAAAAGAGAAGAGGGATGATCTACCTTGCTGGTAGAATAACGTCCTTCATGGGAGCCGCTCTTTGAAAGTCTGGTTGACAAGGGGGTTAGAGTGCCCACTACCATTCGTTGACAACAACAAACACCTCTCAAATACTTATTTTGTGCTCTCTATATGCTTTCGAAAACTTAAAAAGCTCTAGCACATGATTTAATCCCTGCTTCCCTCTGCGAAGGGCCTATCTTTTACTTTATGTTGAGTCAGTTTACCTACTCCTTTCTATCTTAGAAGCAAACACTTGTGTCAACTTTGTGTGCATTGATTCTTACATATTTACTTATTGCACTTGTTATATTGCTTTATGTTGACAACTATCCATGAGATATACATGTTACAAGTTGAAAGCAAATGCTGAAACTTAATCATCCTTTGTGTTGCTTCAATGCCTTTTACTTTGAATCTATTGCTTTATGAGTTACCTCTTATGCAAAACTTTTTGATGCTTGTCTTGAAAGTACTATTCATGAAAAGTTTTTGCTTATATGATTCATTGTTTACTCTTTATCTATTTGTTAGCAAACTATAGATCATTGCTTTGAGTCACTTCATTCATGACATGAGCCTTGCAATATATTGATCAAGATTGTGTGAAAGCATGTCTCCTCAGAAATTATTTGTTGTTATCGTTTTACCTACTCGAGGACGAGTAGAACTAAGCTTGGGGATGCTTGATACGTCTCCAACGTATCCATAATTTCTGCTGTTCCATGCTTATATTATACCATTTGCTACATGTTTTATATACACTTCGTATCACTTTTATGCATTTTCTGGGACTAACCTATTAACAAGATGCCACAGTGCCAGTTCCCTGTTTTCTGCTGTTTTTGGTTTCAGAAAGTTACTTCTGGAAATATTCTCGGAATTGCACGAAACAAAAGGCCAGTCCCTATTTTTCCAGCACGTACACGGAGTCCGAAGGAGAGACGAAGAGCCACGAGGTGGCCAAACCACAGGTGGCGCGGCTGGGCCCACAGCCGCGCCTGGGTGGTTTGGGCCCCTCGGGGGTCCGCCGACATCGCCCCTTCGCCTATTTATTCCCCGAGACGCGAAAACCCTAAAACACCGAGCCTTTCATCCAGAACATATTCGCTGCCGCCGCCGTCGTCAACCCTAACTCGGGGGGTTCTGAAGCTCTTCCCGGCACCCTGCCGGAGAGGGGAATCATCACCGGAGGGCTCTACATCGCCATGCCCGCCTCCGGAGTGATGCGTGAGTAGTTCATCCTTGGACTATGGGTCCATAGCAGTAGCTAGATGGTTGTCTTCTCCACTTGTGCCATCATGTTTAGATCTTGTGAGCTGCCTATCATGATCAAGATCATCTTATTGTAATGCTACATGTTGTGTTTGCTGGGATCTGACTTATATTGATACCTATGTGGAGCTGAATATTATATTATCATGTCTATGTCATTTGTGATCTTGCATGCTCTCCGTTACTTGTTGAAGCCTTGGCCACGTGAATACTTGTAACTCCAAGAGGGGGTATTTATGCATGATAGTTGGGTTCAACCTCTATTTAACCTGGGATAGTGACAGCAAGTTCTAAGGTTGTAGATGTGTTGTTGCCACTAGGGGTAAAACAGCAATGCTTTATTCAAGGATGAATGTATTGTTTACATTACGCACATTACTTAATGCAATTGTCTGTTGCTTGCAACTTAATACTGGAAGGGGTACGGATGTTAACCGGAAAGTGGACTATTTAGGCATAGATGCATGCTGGATAGCGGTCTATGTACTTTGTCGTAATGCCCAAATGAATCTCATAGTAGACACCACAGCTCACACATGCATGTTATATGCACTTATCAATTGTCAATTGCCCAGCTGTAATTTGTTTACCCAGCATGTTAGTTATCTTATTGGAGAGACACCACTAGTGAACTGTGGACCCCGGTCCATTCTTTTACATCTGAAATACAATCTACTGCAATCATTGTTCTCTACTGTTTTATGCAAACAAACATCATTTTCCATTCGATACGTTTAACCCTTTGTTTTCAGCAAGCCGGTGAGATTGACAACCTCACTGTTAAGTTGGGGCAAAGTAATTTGATTGTGTTGTGCAGGTTCCACGTTGGCACCGGAATCCCTGGTGTTGCGCCGCACTACACTCCTCACCAACACCTTCGAAGCAAACCTCGTTTTCCTACTGGTCGATTAAACCTTGGTTTCATACTGAGGGAAAACTTACTGCTGCACTCATCATACCTTCCTCTTGGGGTTCCCAACTGACGTGTGACGTACAAGCATTGTTTCTGGCACTATTAACCTAGAGCCACCACCCCACGGGTGTAGCATATGCGTCATACTACTTGGTCTCTTCATGAGTTTACTAGAGATCACCCAAATCTCATAGATTGCGACGTTTAACAATCTAACTCATATAGGTGTGTTCTTTCAAGAATGCTCTGTAGAACAACATCTTTGCTATAAATAGCCAACAGAAAACACATTAAGGCATGTAGCCAACCTGCCTTACAGATTTTGAGAGTTGTGCATCTTCACATAGAGAGGGTTAGGTAATAACTCTCCTCTGTCACACCACTAGCTTGTTTTTCCCAAGTCCTAATTCACGGGATCTCCGATCACATAGGTTGGGTTACCACTATGGAGTAACACTTATGAGTCTCAACCCCATCTCCCTCGATGCACTTTCTATCACATTACGTGATAGTCCCTTCGTAAAGGGATCTGCCAGGTTTTTGTCTGTTTGAATATACGAAACAGATAATACTCCGGAGTTTCTCAATTTCCTGACAGACTTCAAACGTCTTTTAACGTGTCTTGATGACTTCGCGTTATCCTTAGCACTGTTCACTTGGACGATAACCGTTTGGTTGTCACCGTTCATAAGGATGGCCGATAATGGTTGCTCAACCACCGGCAAGTCCATCAAGAGCTCACACAGCCATTCTGCCTCAACAGAAGCTGTATCTAAAGCGTAAGTTCTGCTTCCATGGTTGACCTCGTCAATATGGTCTGTTTGCAAGACCTCCATGATACTGCGCCACCTCCAAGAATAAACGCATATCCACTTGTGGCGTAGAGCTCATCAACATCTGAGATCCAGTTCGAATCACAATATCCCTCAAGCACAGCAGGGTGCCCTGAATAGTGAATCCCATAGCTCATTGTACCGTTCAGATAGCGCATGACCCTTTCAAGTGCATGCCAATGATCAGTACCCGGGTTAGACATGAACCTGCTCAATTTGCTCACAGCAAAGGAGATATCAGGCATCGCGCTTAAGTTACATGAGTGAACCGATCACTTGAGAGTATCTTAATTGATCTCTCGTCTCTTTCTTGTTCTTTCTGAGTGTCACACTGGGATCATAGGGTGTTGGAGAAGGCTTGCTGTCTATAAAACCGAATCGGCTCAAGACCTTCTCAACATAGTGTGATTGTGTTAACGTAATCCCACTCTCATCTCTAATCAGCTTAATGTTCAGAATCACATCAGCTTGTTCCAGATCTTTCATATCAAAACTCTTTGACAGGAAAGACTTGACCTCATTTACCACTATCATGCTTATACCGAAAATTAGTATGTCGTCAACATACAAGCATAATATGACACTATCGCCCCCACCATGGCGATAATACACACACCTATCAGTCTCATTAATGGCAAAGCCCGCAGAAGTTAAAGTTATGTCAAACTTCTCATGCCATTGCTTAGGTGCTTGTTTCAGCCCATACAAAGATTTTAACAATTTGCACACCTTTCTCTCTTCACCTTTTACTACAAACCCATCAGGCTGATCCATATAGATTTACTCTTCCAACTCTCCATTAAGGAAAGCTGTCTTTACGTCCATTTGATGAACGATCAGACCATAGGAGGCAGCCAGGGAAAGTAGTACACGAATGGTGGTCAGTCTAGCAACAGGTGAATAGGTATCAAAGTAATCTTCGCCTTCACGCTGGGTGTAGCCCTTGGCCAAAGCCGTGCCTTGTACTTTTCAATAGTACCATCCGGCCTTAGCTTTTTCTTGAACACCCACTTACAACCCACAGGTTTGCAACCGTAGGGTCGTTCAGATAATTCCCACGTTCCATTATAAAGAATCGAGTCCATCTCATTATGGACAGCTTCTTTCCAGTCATCAGCATCAGGAGATGCAAATGCTTCTGCGATGGACGTGGGAGTATTGTCCACAAGGTACACAATGAAATCATCACCAAAGGATTTTTCAGTCCTCTGTCTCTTGCTCCTCTTGGGAGCTGATTCATTGTCATCCTTCTCAAGGACTTACTCAACATGTGGTTGTTCAGAATGATCAACAGACGTACTAGGTTTAGCAAATATCTCAGAAGAAATTCTAGCAATGCTATGCATATCCTTCATAGGAAACATGTTCTCAAAAAAAGTTGCATCACGAGATTCTAAAATAGTATCAACATGCATATCAGGGATCTCAGATTTAACCACTAAAAATCTATAGCAAATGCTCCGCTGAGCATACCCTAGAAAGACACAATCCACTGTCTTCGGTCCAAGTTTACGTTTCTTAAGAATTGGAACATTGACTTTCGTCAAACATCCCCAAGTACGAAAATAAGAAAGTGATGATTTTCTCCCAGACCACTCCTCGTAAGGTGTCTTCTCTTTATCCTTGTTAGGAACTCTATTCAGGACATGACACGAAGTCAACGAAGCCTCCCCCACCATGCCTTAGATAAACCAGCAGTTTCCAACATGGCGTTCACCAAGTCGGTCAGCATGCGGTTTTTCTCTCGGCAACCCCATTTGATTGGGGCGAATAGGGAGGCGTCATCTCATGAATAATACCATGTTCCTCACAGAATTCATCAAATACGTTGGAGAAATACTCGCCACCACGATCTGACCTAAGACGTTTGATCTTTCTCTCTAAAGTCCACACCGGTAAACTTGTCCGGCCTCAGCGCATCAGATAGATGTCCCATGTTTAATTCAGGAAATTGCCTATAACAAATATAAGATTTTTGGATTGTTGGATTATTAGGCATAATTTACATGATTAATTCCAGAATATAAAGCATGATCGCAAGAGCTACTAACATATTAATCTCGAAAATACTAGACGTATTAATTAACATGAACAGTAGCAAGACATCTACGAACACAGCCATCGAAACGTGACGAATGTACCGAATAATTGTAGATGAAGTAGTCGTTGAAGCAGAGACGGCAGCTGCTTGAGCGGCGACGGTAGCAGCTCGAAGAAGACGACGTTGGAGACGAGTCGCCCGCGGACCCGGAGAACGTCCAGGAAGTCGAGCCGTGATGAAGAACTTGAAAGCAGTCGCGCGGGGAGCTTCCCAAAAACCTTATTCGCCCTCTCCCGTACAGGATCACAAGGACAAGTGGTTCCGGAGACCTGCTGTCCCGTTCGCCGGTGCACGCCGGCGCACGGGATGGAGTAGACTACGGTGGCGGCGCAAGGCACGAGATTGACAAAACCTAGATTGGTTCGGGGGGTTTGCAGCGCACGCAGTGCACGACTTTATATAGTGCGGCTCGGGAAAACCCTAACGGGTACAACGTGGGCCAAGTCCACGTCGCGCACGTTTTAGGTCGGTTACAGTAGCCCACGATCCGGGAGCGACCCGAACCAACTAACTGTGACGCGTCCGTCCAAACCGTTTTTCCCGGACTGCAAAAATAAAGCTCGGCTCGATTCCGCAACCCGCGGCGCATGACGAGACGGGCGGGCGGTGCGGTGCGGTGCGGTGCGTGCGTGCGAGCGGCGGCGGAGGAGGAGCGCGTGAGAGAGCCTCTTGTTCTCACAAGCTTACCAAGTAGCACAACACTCCACTATATAAGGTGGTGCCACTCCTCTCAAACTAGCGGTATGGGACTAAACTTTAAACTTTAGCTCCCACTCCACTCCCATGTGTGCTGCCATAAATGTGGGCTTTTGAGATTTCTGAATTTGCTATTGGGCTGCCCACTAATGGGCCCAATTCTAACAGGCATGACATGGAATTCTTCTAAGAAATGCCACATATGGTGTTTCTCGAATCTCAAAAAAAAATACAATGTAAAGTTGGTGGATGCAGAAAGAAGGGGTCGTTATGGTTATTTCCCAAGGCTTATGACTAAAACTCTCCACTAGAACTTGCAAACCATACAGTACCAGAAAACCTCAATTTTTTGAAATTTCAAATATGATTTTTTTACTGTGTGAGGAGAGAGGTGATGAGAGATTGGAGAAGCGGGTTATAAATTAATAGCCAACATGTGCTCCAAAACACTTTGAATGGGTCACATACTAATAAAGTAATACATCTTTGTAGCTAACTCCCGTACTCCGGTGAAGATGAGCTTTTTTTGTGCAAATATATGTGAAGATTATCTTAACTTCCTGCAGTTGGTTCTACTATTAGACCGACCGCAGTTGGTTCTACTATTATCTTAACTTCCGGTGAAGATTGCAAAAGAAGGCCATTGCAACTTGCAAACTGTGTAGTACTAGCATGCATGCTATTCCAGCCTTTGCTCACACTGAGATAGTGAGATGCGTTCGTTTCTTCAGATGAGTGCGAGAAGCTCACACTGAGATGTGTTTGGAATTTTGGATGGCAGGAGTTGTAAGTACCAACCGATTCTGAATCATATTCTGTAGTACGGTAGCGAAGCCTTCAAGGCTTCAATGATGTTTCAGGCCATGACCTCGACTCGACCCACAGGCTCACTGTTCCGTATCTGATTCATCCGCGGCAAAACTAACCTAAGGGAGATCATTTGAAAAAGTTAACGGCGACTCCTACTAAACCAGGTGAACAGATAGTATGCAAAACAATGGGCTCGTGGTGGAGTCATTATCGATCAAGCTGTACATGCAAAGGGAAGATCAGATCAGAACTGGTGCTAACTGATTGTCAAACTGGTGCCAGCCGTACAAACTGGATCTCTCACTGCCATTACTCTCGTGAGTGTCTTCTTCGACGTCGGAGGAGTGACCACCAACCAACCTGAACGCACTCACTCACCGATCCGACCACACCTCCAGCCGCTGAGCGTCACTCCCCATCACCGAACAACCGAGAGCTCCTCCGCTCTGTCCATTCTCCATTGGCACGGCCGGCCAGAGGCGGACCGACCACTTAGACCGACTCAACATAAATATATTCAAAAGGGCGTACTAAAAACAGTTTCCCCTCTATTTCCCAAAGAAAATGCATATAGCTATACTCTAATTCTAACAGTTTGATATCAACATAATTCAAACTTCTCATCATTACTCAACATCACATAATATAATAACATTGCAAACAAATAATTCGATGGGATAGCTAAAACACATACTTGAAACGACGTAGTACCAACACGTAACTTAAACGGCATAGTTCGAACACAAATGCAAACAACATGGTTGAGATAATTCAAACTTCTTAGGGCACATCAAGATTTGATGATGAGAGATCGTGCCCGGTATCGGCGCCCATCCCGTGCGAGGGAGGACTGACTCATATGCAGGTGACATCAGCCTCTCGTTCCTCGCGACAACCTCTATCAAGAGGCACCAGGCAGCTTCGAGCTCCTCCTCCTCCTGTTTCTCTTTCCAGCGTGCTTTGTTTGTCGCCTTGGTCCGGCGTGTTTCCTTCATCGCCCGGTCTTGCTCCTCTGCAAGGCGATCGTCTCGCTACCACGATTTCAGCTCGTGGGAGGAGCATGCGATACAATCTTTTCAGTGAAGCCACAATGACCGGCGTTGGTGGGTTGTTGCACGATGAAGACGACCAGCTCAATTTGTTGGCGGATGCAACGCAATATCAAAGCGCACCACCCGCGGCGCCTTCCCGACATGGTCTCACTCGAGCTCGGCTTTGCGGCGGCTTCGGGGATGTGACGGTGTCAGTTTGGGGACGGGGACTTGTCGACAGGCTCGTGCGATGGAGCAGACACGGGAAAGGCGGCGGCGTGCGTGAAGACCTGGGATCGTCGGCGGGTGAGGCACAGAGGAGGCGATGATGGCACTAGGACGTGCAGAAGAGCTCGAAGATGGTGGCGGTGGAGGCACGATCTAGACTCGTGAGTTCGTGCAATAGGCGAGGTGTGGGGACGCCGAAAACGGTCGGCGGTGGGCATATGTGGCTACGACGACGCTCGTTGGCCGCCTGAGGAGCTCATATAGGTGACAACGTGAGTGGACCAGAGAGAGAGAGAGGGGGGGAGGGAGGGTGGGTGGTGGGGGATGTATGTACGTGTGTGTGGGGTTGGGGGTTGAAAATTCAGTCCGGCCATGTTTCGGCGGTTTGTAAGTACGCTGAAAAAATCCCCCTCTCTTGACCCACCTATAAATTTACAGACCGCGCGAGTGCCTTTTAAGTATGTTATAAAAAAAATATCAGACGGGGACATTAAAATTTTCTGCTAAACCCTTCCTTTTGCTCCCGTTGAAAATTCACAGCTTTGTAGCATAACTTCTTTTACAATATCCGCTAGAGTTTCTTCTAAACCCCATTTTTCAGCGTATGCTACTAGGCTCATGGTTGTGCGGCCACCGTCGATCCGTACCCCACCTAGAGTCCTAATCATGCCGTTAATTGCCCAATAACCATGGGCTCGCAAGTACGCCTCCACCACTAAACTTTTAACCCCAAAGAAATCATGTGAATAAGTTAAGGGACTACTTCTACGCCACACAATTGGTTTCATCTGGGACGTGGAGTGGACTACTGTTTAGTCCTGCGTGTATCTCTAGTATACCAATTTTATCAGTAATATGAATCGTATAACATAAAAGATATACGATTTGAAAATATAACATCTAAATTTTTAATTTACTTTTTGTGCTAACTTTATTTCTAGTGCAATTCAGTTTTGCTTCATACCAAGAATATTTTGCCTTTGGAGACAACAAGATTGCTTCGAAATTGGTTTGATCCAGTTTGTTTCCAACACAAAAAACCTGTTTCATAAGACCAGCAAATCGTTTCCATGTAACCTTTAATGGAATAAATATTTGTTTCTACAACGATGTCAGGGAGGAGCGTTCGAGAGACTTTAGCGGGGTATTGGAGCAACGAGGATGGCATCGCTGAAGAGGCAGACATTACTTGTTGTCGATGAGGCTATGTGCCAAGGTTGTTGTTGGAGAGGTTGTAGACCGGTCGTCAGCGAACCTCAAAGCCGACATACGTGGGGTGGGGCAATGAGTGCGACGAGGATTGACAACGAGGATGGAGTGCTTGCGGATGACTTACTCGCCTATGTACATGTGGCGGCAGGATCAGTGCGACGAGAATCGGCGGCGGGTTGGAGACGAGGGTAGGTAGGGCTCGGTCGTAGATGTGGCTTCGGTTATGTTTTCTAACCAGATGCCATCGAATGCATCGTCCTGAACGATTGGCGTGTTAACCACTACTTAACGGTGGTACACTTAGAGCATCTCCATCGGAGGCCCCGATACATCCATCCATCCGTTTAGGGTTCGGACAAAATCCAGCCTCCAACGGAGTCTCCATTGGTCCAAAAGTGATCCAAAAGTGTTCGGACATGTCCGGACACAACACAACGTAGATTTATGTCTAAACTGGCCCAATTGATACTCTTACCCATTTTGTCTGGACATCCTACTGGGTGTTGCCATCGGGACACCGATCCCATTTATGCGTACATGGTGGCCAGACACTCACAAACGGACAATAATTTCAGGCACGCCATTGGAGATGCCGTAAGCTCAAGGGCAGCATTCGAGCCCTTGAAATAGAGTAGTAGCATTTGAGGTGACCCAAGTTGCGAGGCCGAAATGTAAAAGGGACTCCTTATTTCGAATCCGAACTGTATGAGTATGACAACGCAAAGAAAGAACCAGTGTGCAGTCCACTAGCGTGCTAGTTTGTCCGTCGGCATGACAGACAAATTAGGGAAGATCGAATCAGAAGTGGTGCCAACCGATTGTCAAACTGGTGCCAGCTATACAAACTGGATCTTCCACTGGCATTAGCATCGTGAGCGTCTTCTTCGACGTCGGACGGAGTGACCACCAACCAACCTGGCCGAGCGTCACTCCCCATCACCGAACAACCGAGGAATCCTCCTCCACATCTCGGTCCATTCTCCATTAACTGACACCGCCGGCCAAGTTCGTACCTGTGTGGCCACCTTCGATCCTAACCCCACCTCCAAGCTACACTAATCACGCCGTTAATCGTCCCAAAACCATGGGCTCGCACGTACGCCTCCGCCGGGAAGCCGCGGCAACACCTGGCTGCTTGCCCCGGAGGCTAAGAAATCTAAAGAAACGAACCGAACCATGGGCGTTTTGGCCGTCGCCGTCGAGGGGGACGAATGGCCACGTCGGAGTTTCAAATACATGCACCGCTTTCCGCAAACGTGCCGCGCCTTTGCCCCACACTGACCTGACGGACATCCGAATCGGGCCCGCCATTTCCACTAGCTCCGTCGAGCTCGAGCTCGAGCGAGCTAAAGCTAAACTAGGTGCACCGCTAAGGCACGCACGCTCCCTCTGAAACCTATAAAACCCAACAACCCCGCGCCATCATTCATCAGCAGCTCCATCGCAAGGCAAAACACTCCTCCTACTCTAGAGTTCTAGCTCGCACGCCCACGACGCGCCATCTCTCCAGCCAACCAGCCTAAAAGCACGAGCAGGAACAGGAGCACGCCGAGGACGAGGAGAAGTGACGAGCGCGCTGCGATCAAAGAAAGAAAGCACGGCCATGTCGATGTCGTCGGTGTCCATGTCAGGGAAGGCGAGCGACCCGGGTTCCGCGTGGTTCGGCGGAGGTAGCAGGAGCCCGTCTCCAGGCCCGACGCGCGACGTGCGGCTCATCGCCACGGCCGTCGCCGCGTCCGTCTCCGTCATCGGCCTCGCCCTGCTCCTGCACCTCTACATCTGGCACGTACGCCGCCGCAACCGCAGGCGTGCCGCGGTGACCGTCCTGCAGGCGGCCGAGCCCAAGGCGCCCAAGACCGGGCTGGAGCCGTCGGCCATCGCGGCGCTGCCGACCGCGGCGTACGAGGAGTCCCCGGGCGGCGAGCCGGGCGAGTGCGCAATCTGCCTCGGCGCCGCGCGCCAGGGCGACGCGGTGCGCGTGCTGCCGTCGTGCGCGCACGTGTTCCACGTCGCCTGCGTCGATACGTGGCTCGCCTCCAGCTCCTCCTGCCCCGTCTGCCGCGCCCTGGTAGAGCCGCCGCCGCCATCAGCAGCGGCAGGGCCGGTGCATGAGAAGCAGGTGTTGGTTAAGGAGGACGCCGGGACCTCGGGGCCGCCATGTGGGCTGGGCGCGTCGCTGATGAAGATGCTGAGCAGAGAGAGGCCGTCGCCGCGGAGGCCGCTGCAGGATGAGCACGCGCACCAGGTGGAAATGCGTCTGGAGGATTTGGAAAGCCAGCAGACCCAGCAACAACACACTGTGAATACTACGAGTAGTAATTAGGGAGTACTTTTTATTGCGAGTACGTTGTCTTGTTTCTTGACATTCGCTGCTCGAGCGTCCGGATGATTGATTATTCAGCAGTGGGAAAACACACTCCTGAAGTCTTAATCGGGTCCTGGTGCTTCAGGCTGTGCAATGGAGCTCACCCAAGTCCCTCGTATTTGTGGAAAGAAGGGATAGTGGATAATATACAGAGCTCTGTTAGACTTTCTGTAGCCATACTGCTTTGGTCTCGCCGAGGATATTGTTGTTATGAACGGGACATGTTTGAACGAAGAAATATTTCCCAACTTTATGGGGAGATTTCAACCATTTTCTGGTCCCTCACGGACCATGGTGGAAGAGTAGGTTTTTCCTTTTTTTTTGCAACTTTTGCCTTCGAGCATCCGTTTCTTTTTTCATGGTAATACGATTCTCATTAATAAATAAAAGACGAGATACAAAGTACGTATACATCGATCTTATAGATCTGTAAAGATAGGATAAACCTATGTGACAAAGCAAGTCCTATCCATCTTTTTCGGCACCACCGTAGCAGCCACCAAAGAAAAAATAGACAAATCACCTCTTCACCCGAGCTCGACACGGCTCCATCGCCGATCATCAGGTTTTCGGACCTCCAAAGTAGTTTGCCATAGGACAAACCATTGCCGTTGAAAGATTCAGACCTGGGCAGCACGACCCCGGACACGCCATCGAACTTCAGCACTGGCACCCCCGCACGACGACGTCGGAGTAGGGAACCAGAACTGTCAGCCTTCAACCACGAACCCAGCACAAGGTGCACCATCTTCCAGCTGTCACCAGTGCAGTCCACTGTCTGCACGTATTCCTGGACGAATCCTCTCTGCTCCACCATGGCGCCGGAGACAACGCCGCAGCAACGGGGAAAAAATAGGAGGAAAAACCCATCTGATGGAGTCGTCGCTGTCGCCGTCGCCTCGACGACACCATCCATGAACCTTACAGCGCCGATCTGAAAGATCGGCAAGCACACAGTGTCACCAACTCCGAGGCGCCGCCATGAAGGACAACGCCAGTGTGGGAGTAGAGTTGAGGCAGATTTATTTGCTCGGGCGCCGCTCCCACCACCCCAAGGACGCACCATGCCAGAACCTTCCTAACCCTAACTACCATGCAAAAAATGGGGGTCCCCCTCCCTCCTGCCGCCGGAGCGGCAAGTGGAAGGAGAGGGGTCCAACTCTTCCGCCGGTGGAGTTTGGTGGAACAAGAGCGTCACCTCCTAATCGCCTTGAGCAGCAGCTCCGGCGGCTAGGTTAGGGATGAGTTGCTTCAGCCTTCAACCCAGCTTCTCGAGCACCCGTTTCTTTCATGCCACTTTGCTTGTATAGTGACTCTTCTTTTTTATCGATAAAGTTTGGCAAATCTTCGGTCGTGATTCAAAAAATGAAGTTCCCCCAACCGCATAAGTGGGCGACTCGATGGCAGCATTGGTACTTTTTAAATAGTTTGCCCACGGATATTAGCCGGTATATCAAAATTTGTGGCTTAACTGTAACCTATGCCAGCTTGGCAAGTGGGAGCAAGAGTCTGCAGCCCACATTATGTTCAAATGCCGATATTCGTTGAGAGTTTGGAATGGCATTTTGACTTGATTGGGGCTTGACCCCTCTCTCACATCATCTTGTGCTAATTTTACCACGGTTGAAGATTGGTGGTACACCACCGTCAACGCATATGGTATGCGGAGAAAGGCCATGACTTCCCTCCTCATGCTCGTCTTCAAGAGCTTTGGAACGAGCGAAATGCACGGATTGTCCCAAATGCGCACTCCATGCCGTCTCAAATAACTAGCAAGATTAAATCTGATGCCGTCAGCTGGGTTTTGGCCAGCGCCAAACATTTGAATTTTATTATGCCGCGAGAGTATAACTTTTTATCGTTTTCTTTATAGCCTTTGGCTATCTTTCTTTTGAATTCTTCTTATTTTCCCTTCGCTTGGGAAAAATAATACAATCCTCATTTTTTAAAAAGGAAACCAGATTTTGCAGTACCACCACTATCGCGCTCGTATCTACCCTGTTAAGTTGACACCAGAAAGCTAATACCTGAAAATTACATGACCACGACTGCACTTATACAGCTCCTACGTAGTGATTAACACCCCACCAGAGAATGAAAGCAATTCGGCCATCCAGGGGCACCAGAAAAGATGTCCGGTCATTTTAGGTGGATAAAGAGTACATAGGACGACGCATTCCCGCGAAGTTATCCAAGCAGATGGATGATACGCATCTGCAAACTGACCACCGTGGCGATTCGGGTAAAACCATTTCATAACTCCGGATCTTATGCTATTATTCTATCTTAAGCGCTCAGTGCGATCTTAAGTGCTTCGATCTGGTAAGTGGAAGCAAGTGCGCACAATTACACGCACGCATCCTAGTACCTAAATAAGCACTGCATACGATGGAGTCAAACACTAGACTAGAAAAAGCACCGTCCATCCGGGTTCAACGTGAGAAATCAGAAAAATTATAATATGTGCGTCCCATATATATAGTAGATATGTCTCGATCATACATAAAGACTTCCATTCCACCAACGCTTAGGTTCTTGGTTTCTTTACGTCTGCTGGAAGAAAAGCAGGCAGTGGAAGTGGAGTAGTGCTGTTCCGACTCAAAAGGCTTCTTCTCCGACGAGAAAGTGGGGAGCGGTGACTCGGAAAGTCGCCGCTTACGTCCGCCGTACCGGGAAGATCCGGCTGGCCGGCCGGCCTGAAAAAATATAGACGTGAATCGTTAAGCAGTGGGTTGATGGCCTCATGGGGTCCTCCAAGTCCATCCCATCACGAGTTCCATATAACCACTGTTAGCTTTGAATAAGATCTTAGTCTGGAAAAGCTGTTAGATCTGTTTTTCGAGCAAGATTAAACATGTGAAGAAGGTTCACCCTAACTGATATTCAGTGACAGGTGCTCCTCTTAGGGACTAAACAAAATTTAGGCATCTCAGGGTAATGTACAAATGATGCTGTGATCAATCTGGACCGATCGATGGCACTAGTTTTCTAGCAGGAATAGATTCGATTCGTCAACTGAGGATGATCAAAAGCAAGATAAGGCTCACCAGATTCGCTTGATTAGTCGTGCTGCTGTGGACGCTAGCTCCGATGACTGGGTGGTAGAAAATGATAGATTCATAGATATCACCTAAGGACTAGGTTCACTCGCACTTTTCCACCGTCAAAAGGTTCTTATTATCCAGAAGGTGATCGAGTTGTGGATAAACTTCCCCACCTCCCTGCAGCCTCGAGATAAAACAGTTTCCAGAAACGGGAAGCGAGTGACGGGCAAGAGAATAAACGGCATCGCAAATTGATAAAGTATGGTAGTAGTACCCAGAAGAAATGTGTAATGGAAAATTTCAAAAACCTTTGATGTTGAACACGCAGCGTGCCATGGTTTCCACCTATCTGACAACTAGAATTCGTGACAGAAGCAAGATGGAGATTGGTCATTAAGAGCCTAAAACTGTCATAAATTTACTTCCGGGATGTATTTTCGATCAAGATAGATTGCAGCAACCCCGCAAAAAAAAAAAAAAAAAAAAGATAGATTGCAGCAAAGTGGCTCGCGCATTGAATCTATCAACGGAATGTTGTCCTACCAACAACCTCAAAGCTGGAAACCTCATGACGCTTTTCAGCACAGGAGCTTTTGGATCTGGAATCCAGGCATGGGAAAGGAAGTTTAACAAGAAGTGCAAATTGAAGCGGATAACAAAATACTACTATAAACAGTAATAACAGAACTAGCTATGCTCTTTTCGTAGTAGTTTAGGCAATTCACTACAGGATTATACATTTATCTGTCCAAGTCCAACTGATTAACAGCTACATCATATTTATCATGTTAATTAGTTGATAACCCAATAAGTTGCAGCTTAAGCTTGTAGATATCACGAATTCATGATAAACTAGCACTCGAGATAATAATCGCAAATTTAAAATCCACATTGCGATTAAAACTTTCCATCAAAACTTAATGTCGCCTGCTTTCAGAATCGGTTGCTCTTGAACTTAGCGTGCTAATTTAATCACATGGTTGAATAGACGGGTGGCATTCTCTCTAGTTGCAGGATTGATTACTTCAGCTATGGCACGAGATCTAAAAATTAGAAATTACAGTTTATCAAATGAATAGATACAACAGTGTTAGCATAAAACACTATATGACTCTATTGTTTAACACTTGTAACACACACCAGGGTGAAATTTTATATGGATGTAACCTTCCCTCACATTACGTACTGGAGCACAAACACCAACCACTATATGGAACCAATCAGTAATGAACATTGAACAGTTGAAGTTTGCATTTAGAGAATGCAAAACTTTGCAATGATATTTGATCACAACCCTCAGATGAAGGCAATCGGTATAAACCAAGGAGACAAGCTTAGCATAAAAAATGGCTTAGAAAATATAATACTGCGCATAAAGAAAATCTACACTCGGGCATCATTTGCAGGCTTCCTTTCAAGAAAGGACTTTGGGATCTTGGATGTTACTACAGGGATTTCTATTACAGAATCTACTGAATTTTTCTCCAGAAGCATTCCAGGTGTTGAACATTTGGCGCATACTTTGGCAAATCTACATTCAGGAAGATAATTTCAGTCTCTTTCTACTCTGATTCTAGAACAAAACAAAAAAGAGATACTAGAACAAATATTTTATAACTTGATCCTATTAGTTAAAAAATTGCTGATTTATTATCATCTTTGGAAGTAGTGACTTGCATTATGTCAGAAGTGTTGCTGTGTTTTAGGAG
Source organism: Poa pratensis (assembly GCA_947311845.1). Lineage (NCBI taxonomy): Eukaryota > Viridiplantae > Streptophyta > Magnoliopsida > Poales > Poaceae > Poa > Poa pratensis. The sequence goes on along the minus strand of CAMZMU010000056.1, from coordinate 25,942,940 downwards.
TCTCTGATTTGGAAGAATGTATGTCCAGTTTTCCGTTGCTATGTGCTTAGCTGCTTGAAGCGTCTAGTATGGATGAGTTGCCTGCTAGTATGGATGAGTTGCCTGCTAAGAGGGGCTCAAGGCTGAAAAGGATGTATATGAATATTTATAAGCAATGATAAGAGATCTTCTACCAACAATTGTAGAATATCTCAGGGCCTCTTTGGTTCACAGGAAAACACAAGAATGGGAAAAACATAGGAATTGGATATCAAGCCACGCTGAATCCTACAGGATACGTAATGGAAATCATTTGGTTGCGCCACTGTACAAACATAGGAACATCATGAAGGATTAAGTGCATGCCATACTTCTCACAGAAACGAAGGAAAAAATTCATAAGGTGGGATTCCTCAAAAATTCCTTTGAATGAAAGAGCACTTAATAACAAGACAAGTGGATACCTTCAGAAATAGACATAAATCTAGAAATATATTTATATGGTTACAGGCTTACAAGGAAGAAATAAAGAACTGACAAAACTTGTACTTTGAGCTAGAGGCATGGTCAACAAAGAGTACACCAATATTCAAGAATAATGACGTGACGGGTTCTGGGATAATAAATCAGAGATAAAGTTACGAGTTGCAACTGGAGTACACTTCTTAGTTCACACTTCTTAGTTCGTAATACTAGATTGCTACCTCATCAGTACTCTGATTTTGCAAACTACCATATAATAACATACTAAGATTATTAGCAAGCAATAGTGTGAAAAGTTCAAAATGGTATATTACTGCAACAAAGAGCATTCTGTCATAGTGGAAACTATAAAACTAGACACCGGATGACCATGCACTCTGTTCAACGAATAAATCCAATCCCTGTCACAAAGGTTATGAGAGATACATTAAAATATTTCAGGTAGTTACAGTTTACGAGTATAAGGACACTGATATATCCAATATCCAAGTTTTAATAGAAGTTTGTTACAACTTAAAAGACCAAGATCCATAGCACTGAAACTTTAGAATGGTACTGTATCAGTTCAGAGTTCTGCTTACGAAAGAACATTAGACTGTGTCTTGCATTACTATCTTTTAAGCAAAGTTCAGACCAGACGGGACTTATGGAACTTTGGAACGGTTTTGGAACGTTCAGGATGATACATTACTATAGTTTAGGCAAGTTCAGACTAGGTGGAACTTTTAAATGTTGTCAGGGGTCCATGAACACCAAAATCATCACAGGTAAATAAAACAAGCAGTCAGCACCACAATGAACAGTACATATCAGAATCAGACAATGACAAATTGATTGCATCAAGCAAAATATTCACAGCCTGCTGAGGCTAAACTTCTTGCTGGTCTTTGGACATAGGCCCACTCAACAACCCAAATAATACGGGCACATGCCATCATGAGGATACCATGCATTTTTGAAAAACATTATGGATTGATTGATTCATCAATATAATAAGCCAGATGAGCCTACGGTTAACTAGAAGTCCAGATCTAGAGTGGAAACAATATTGACTCTCATACTACAGAAGCGGCTCCATTTTGAGTTTCTGACAATAGGCCTACCATCAAATATGGTCTTGCAATTTAAGTCAGTAGAGGGTTAGTATCACAGCAGACTATGGCTACAGACTACCGAACTGTGAATATTTAAGGCACCATGAGAATTTGAGATGTCTCTAAAAAAAAATAAGGCGAGCAAACTGATGTGAAGATCACTGTTTCAAAATAAGAATAAGATCTGAAGTACATCGAATGTCCTTCAGAAGTTAGTGATCCAACAACTACAGCTAACAGAAGTTGTAGGCAATAAAATGAGCTGTTACTGGAGAAATAATTAACAGTTCTTCAGGTTACATTAACGGGATATATAAGTCAGCACAATATCCAAATATTTATAGATTCCATTCATAGGAACCACTTTACTTGGTCGAAAAGATGTCGCAAATAGATTATTTACAGTGGAAAAGTGTTTAACAGCATTTATCCCATGAAATTTTCTGCTGCTCATAAGAGTATTCAGTGAAGCAGTCAAAGAGATGATGAAACACGGTATGGAAATAAACCAACTACTACTTTTGTGCACCAGTTGTTGCCGAATTTACTCGGCCAATATGAATTCAAGCAACGGTAAAAATAAACCAACTACTTTTTTGCACCAGTAGATCGCCCGATTTCATAAAAGAGAATCACCATATCATTACAGAGATCAGTCCGACATGAAAAGTAAATACGAAAGGGAAAGGTCGCATATGGCATAGCCTTCAGGTTCTAACCAAGTATCCATTAAAGAGATAATGCACGACATATCAGCTCCAAACTGTTCATCATAAGCTATAGACATAAATGAAACCGAAAGCATAACAGAACAACTAGTCAACAATAGACATCCATACGAGAACCATCTCGGTAATTTCAGCAATACCAAAATATAAAACCCGTACAATCTGTCACATCGTCAGTGCACACCCTTCTGCCTGCCAAAGACTTCAACTAACAACGGCCACCAGCATCAGCATTGTAGACTCCTGTGGTAGAGCGAAACCAGTATGTCTAAGACCAGAGCTCAACTCTCACATATATACAACAGACCAAGAATGATTAGGAATAAGCATGAACTGTTTTCAGAGGTTAACATTTACCTAAGTGCACAAGTCACAGATGAGGTCCCACATTGAGATCTATAATTGGCCTGGAATCCTTCAACCTTTGCATTTCATTGTTGAGATCTGAAAGCTTTGTTAACAACACTGTAATCTTCTTAGCACATGCCAAAAACTTCAAAAGCAAAGGTTTTTGAAACCCATTAATAATTTCATAGGCACGACGTTTCTGCTGCATCAAACGTACCTGATTCTTCTCGTCAGCCACAACATCCAAAGATGAAACACCACTTCCTTGGCACTTCATCTTCCTATACTCCAGAAATGCAGCAGAGGACTTTTCAAGCATTTTTTTGCATCCATGAATGATGCTGGACATTACCATTTGGTCATGCTCAAGTTGAGTAAGTGTAGTGACCCTTGCTTGAAGTTCCTTCTTTGCTTCTTCAACGATCGATTTGATTTGATTGTTTTTCTCCTTCTCCTTCACCCTCATTTGCTGTATTTCAGCTAGATTTTGTGCCAAAGTTCTCTCCCCATCCAAAACTGCATTCTCCATGTAAGAGAGCTGAGCTTCAATTTCTTGTCGACTGGCACGGAATGAAGGAAAGCTAGAACCAACATTGACATTGCCATCGTTGCCATCTTCTTGATCTTCAGTTCCAATTGTGTGTTGTCGATCCATGACATATCCAAACGCTGGCATCTTCTTAAACTCTCCAATGTTTTTGCTCAGTCCAAAAACCAATCCCTCTTCAACCTCTGCTTCTGCTGCCATGGGTTGATCATAGCCGCTGTTTCCAAAAAGCAAGTTCTCCTCCCCCACCTCAGCTTCATTACAATGCACAAACTGCCCATCCATCCTCCGGCGTTGCTGCAGAATCAGGCCTCTCCTCCTCTTTCCAATGAACCTCCCATCAACCTCGGAGAACAGATCAGGCCTTTTGCACTTCATCAAACGGAGAAGGTACCGACCGCAACGCCGCCGCTCGCCGATCAACAAATCCGACCTCAGAAACACCCAAACCAACCTGCCCCAGTCCACCGCGTACGCCTTCCCCACATCCACCAGCCGCAAGGCCGCGACGACCTCATCCGGCAACACCTGGCCATCCCCTGTTCCTCCCAGCAGCAGCCTGTCGCGGACGAACACCCTCACGGCGGTGATCGCCTCCACGGAACAGAACAAGGCCGCCTCCTCCGGGGCGAGGGGAACCGTGCCCAGCGGCAAGGAGAGGGCTTCCGCGAGGTCGTGGGGCGAGGCCGTGACGCTATCGCCCCCGATGGAGACGACAATGTAGTCCGATGAGCGGTCCACCTTGGCGGTGAGGTCGAGGCCGTCGGGCGGGGCCGGGAGGCCGAGCCGCGCGAAGCTCCCCAGGCCGAGGGCGCCGAGCAGCGCCGCGCGATAGCAATCGCCGCCGTGGACGGCACCGCCGCCACCACCACCGCTGCCGCTGCCGCCGCCGCCGGAATGGGCCGGCGGGTCGGGCCGCGCGAAGCTCCCGAGGCCGTGGTTGCCGAACAGGGCCGGGCCGCCGTCGCCGCCAGCGGCATGGCCGCGCTTGCGCGCGCCCAGAGACATGAGGCTGCGCCGCCGGCTAGGGTTTTCGCTGGGGTTGGGTTGAGTCTGCTCTGCTCCGGTTTGGGGTTTTTGCTGAAAGTGGAGTGGTGGCGTGGGAGGCGCAGAGGAGGTTGGTTTGGCCATTGATTTGAAAGAATGGCGAAAACTGAGGATACGTTGCTGCGGCAAATCGTATGTCACTGACGAGTGGGCTCACGCGATATGGTGCCCACCGGTCGGTGAGTGAGCTGTTGGTGACGATAAAAAGTTGTGGCGCTTCGCAAAAGGGCTCTGACAGGTTGAAGACGAAGCACGAAATTGGGTAGACGAGAAGACGAGACGAGAGGCCGATTGACCGGCGGCCATCAATTAGATAGAGTGTATCGTACACCTACTTATAAATTTCACTGAATTCTACTCCCTCCGTTCCAAATTAATTGACTTCTATTTGTTCAAATGTGGATGCATCTATACTTGTAACATGTCTAGATACATCCACATGTGGACAAAAGAAAGTCAATTAATTTGGAACGGAGGGAGTAAAAAGTATAGTTAATGCGTAGTACTCCGTAGTAATCTAAAAATTTGCCATTTTTCTCTTTGATTGAAACCATTACTGCAAGGAAGCCCCCGCCGAAGCCTCATTTTATTAAAAAAACAAACTACAATTTTTTTTTACATAATCACATGGGTAGACCTGCCTGATCATCCAACAAAGGTTGTGGTCATGATGACAGTCATGGTTTTAGAGATTCTTTCACCCATGCATAAGCTTGCTGATCTCGTATGTAGGCTTCCCAACTCTACAATGTAGGCTTCTGGTTTATGAAAATCCAACCATTGTTTTGCTTCCAAATAGCTTTAGTCCCCATGTAAAAATAAGTAGAATATTGTACTAGTAAAATGAAATTGAGAATCATTATTTTTTCTATATCTTTTTTATTTCAGGATTATGTCAAACGATGTCAATGGCCGTGTTGTGGCGTAAGCCACCTCTAGCGTTGTTGCTGGCTAGAGAAAGACACCCCTGTATGTATATAGCCACGATGTCATACAAACCCATTATAAAACTTGATAAAGGAGGATAGTTACAATAGAAAAGATTCCCTAGTATATCTAGAAAATATACCCCTCGAGCGAATTGCGGTGAAAAGGGAAGCAAACCCAATTGCAATCCTAAGGTAAAACCCAGAAGTTGAAGTGCCAGTTTCTAGCAATATACTATTAGTGAGCTTTCTCCTTCCTCGGGGATGAGTTTTTTTAAAGAAGATAGGCCAATACAAAAGCAAGGTATAACAGTCGACTTTCCTATCAGGATTTTACAACCTGAATACCAAGGGACTGCTATTAGAAGAGAGCATAATAAGTAAATGTCGACGCCAACTTTGACTTTTCTGATGGTCGGCGGCGACATAAACTTGATAATCTGCACCGCGGAGTCAAGAAATTCAACTAAATAGAATCCTAAAACAAACTTATTCGAGCACACACGGGACCCACACTAATGAAATTCACACAAGCGGCAATTATTTGAGCAGAGAATGGAGAAGGGAAATATACTTGAAATTGTTTTTCCGAATGCGAAAGCCTTTGGCAAACTCCTTGCAAATCTGTTTTTGCCGAGCACAATAGACATATCTGCTCAGTCACAACATAAGGAACCCCCAATGTTCCTCAAAGCCTACTCATCCTGACAGCCTTAGTTGAATGATATGATCTCGAAGAAAGCTTTATACTCAAATTGCTATGACCGGAACAAAAACAACTCAATTCAACCGTCCAGTCGATCTGAAGTATGAATTGGCCGAAGCAGATAGCAAGGCTTCATTGAATAGAGGACTAGATGAGATGAGGCTTCGGCTGGTCGGATCCTTCTTCTATAGAAATTGGAAACATAAATCCCTATTATAGCGGAGCCATATGACCTAATCCTCGCCCGGGGGTTCCGTGGAATATGCGTACATGAATTAGGGGCCTGCCCCTAACTCACTGTCCCGTTCTTATGGGCAGACAGAAAGATCGAATTCAAAAACTGCCTCCTCAAGTGGGCTGCCCTCGGCGGCTAAGACACATGTTTGGTACTATTTGTGGAAAGTGATGCTTGCGATATCTTTGTCCTGGACAAAGACCAAGAGCTGATGCACATCCACACATATGAGAGCCACTTTATCTTTATATATAAGTGAAGTTGAAGAGTGAAGATAAACCTCACACGCAGAAGGCACACACTGATGATCCCGAAGAGCAAGTCTTGATGCCTACACAAATAAACGGGATTAGGTTGAGACTCCAAGTGCAGAGTGTATAGTAAGTGGAAGACAGTTTTCCCCACGAGGGGTGACTCGAGGGTTTAATATCGAACTCTCGGGGAATCTGAAGTGGTAGATTTATCTTCTTATCCTTCTTTTGGTTACCTACAAAACAAGGTTAGATGTTTTAGTCCTCAACCTCACCTGTGGTTGTCAAGCACAAGGTGTAAGAATGATATCAGGATAGTTATGCAATGCAAACAAGAAATAAATATGCAATGATGGTGGATGCAATGATAAATGATATTTTTGGGTTTTTGAATGATGTATGCAAGATGAAAAGTATTTTTATATTTTCGGATTTAATGATGGCTGAAAATAGAAAAGTGGTATATGGTGTTGGAAAGGTGTTTCTTATGATTAAAAATGGACTGGGGTTCATGGTTTCACAAATGCACTCTCTCTTTATAAAGTGGTAGACAATGGAACACACACAGTTAACATATGAGATTGCAACACAGGGTTTGATAACAAGTTACTTAGATATATGGGCATCACGTCCTAACATAAAGATCTTTTGGTTATTAACCTCTCTTATACTCCACCAAGATGCGAACTAAATCATAACACCTCAGTAATTAAGATAACTCAGAGTATAGCATTAAGTATCATGACATGAAGTGAAATTAAGAACATGCTAGATCTAGTCATGGAGTAGTGACAATGGTCACGCCCACATCCCCGGTAGCATGGTATTTTAGTTTATCCCTAGTGAGGTAACAAAGTAAGGTAAAGATACCAAAGTGGATTGCAGAACTTTCTCTCACGTTCACTGCACTAGCCACCCCCCGTTACTCCAACTAATGCACACGTTCCTCCACACACGCTCTCACAAACATGCTTGATCAAAACAGGTAAACAAGAACGGGGTATATAATATGCATCTATACTCATAACTGAAACAAACATTGCAATCTCAAACATATATTAACTCATAAAGATCCACCACAAAGGTATTACAACGGTGACCGTAATCATGTTCAGCAGCTCATACGGTGCTAATTAGTGAAGCTCAAGAGATGAGAGATACATAAGTTACTTCCACAAACCCATAGTCCAGAGGTGGACTACTCCCTCTTCATCATGGAGACGGTGGAGAAGTCGATGGAGAAGATGGAGACCACGCCGGCAGCGCCCCGCCGGAGTTTTCCCCCTCCAATCTGCAGCTCCTGATCTCCGTTTCGGTGTTTCTGTGTTTGTGCAGCGCTCCTTCCAGAGAACGACGGGGGACCTTTTTTATAGGCGTTTTTAGGTCAAAACTACGTCGGTGGAGCGAAGATCGACGGCAACGGAGCCACGAGGGCCAAACGAGTGGGCCCCACGCGGCCACAGTACCTGGCCGCGTGGGCCACCCCGTTTGGTCCTCGGACCTCCGTTTGTTCGCTTCCTTCGCCCACAGGTCTTCTTCCTTCCAAATATTGACGCTCGCAAATTTCCAGGTGATTTCGTTGACGTTTGGGTCCCTGAAACATTAAAATAAGAAAATGGGGTTTTCTGCCTGTGCAGGGTTAATTCCATAAAAATAGGAAATCATTGAGATATTTTCCAAAATCATGATAAAACATTGATATAACCCTTATATGATGCAAATATGATTGGAATATAGGCAATTAAAGTGCAAAGTTCATGTATGCATTTTACATGCATCAACATCCCCAAGCTTAATCCATGCTCGTCCTCGAGTATGAAGATGATAAAACTAACATGGACTTTGCAATTTAATACTTAACAATGGATATCAAAGATGATTACTATTGCTACATATAGTCAAATGATTCATTCTTTAAAGGAGTAGCAATATGCAAATAGTTTATGAAGTGATATCAAGTATTCAAGACAAGGATGTTCATTGATAGTTCACAAAGTGTAACATGGTAGCAAGTAATATGGAACACATGTATGCATAATGATAAGTAGAACATCCTACAATGGTCATAGAGTGTAGATGAAAATCTGAATATGATAGGTGTACACTTTGGAAAGATGTATATGTGAGTAGAGGTAAAGCATGCATAAGTTTCGTCCAACTTCCAAACTCTTCTACTTAAGTTAATGATTGCAATAAGGTATTCATTGGTGTCAAGCTCTCATTGCCCCTATCATAGCATCTTGAATGATTAAGGTTAAAGTGAAAGCAAATATGAGTAGTGTGCTTGATAAAGAATGGGTTGAATGTCTCATGCCCCTTGAATACAAGTACTTACACCATGTGTTACTCAACTTGGGAAACAAAGCAAGTTCAATTAAATATCATTGTAAGCATAATAGTATCATCAAGAGCGTCAACTGGGGTACCTCTTGTCCCAAGATATGGAACAAGCCCATATCAAAATGATAAGACAAACAAACAAAATGAACAATCTCAACACCCTTTTTATTTACCATTTGGAATAGTTTTTTATTGCAAGGTGTATCACAGAAGGTTCACCATAGTATGTAAGTAAATTTACACAAACTCATTTAAACTCACTTTATTCCACATTTATTTCAACATGATAAGCATCCATAGACAAAAGCACATGATATCAACTAAATGAGATGAAGAGCGTGTTGAAAGCTTGCCATGTGACAGCACATATGGGCTAACTTCCAACCCAAAACATTCATCAAGCCACAAACATCATAATCTTAATCACAATGGGTCAAGTTTTATTATGCAAATAAAAGAACATTGTGCATCAAGTTCGTGAGAGCTATATAACCAATTTTTTCCATTGCAATCAATAACATAAACATTTTCATTCAGAGGTAAGATAACACAAACAACATGTTAAACATACTCGGAATAGCATAAAGCCAATAGGTAGATATGGTGGACTCACTGGAATAACTTTGGTTGAAGGTGTTGGAAACAAGTTTTTGCTTGTTGGAGTTTTTGGGCTAGCAAAAGGGAGAAAGTTGACCATCTAGATGCATGCATGAGTGTCCATAGAACTAACTAATCCATGTTAAACCAAGTGAAATAACAATCAGCACCAAAACATGAATAAGTGATAGCTCTACAAAAAGAATTTGCAAACTATTACTCATAAACAAGCTCATGAATCATGCAACTATATGTATCATTAAAAATCAAGTCAAACATCCCTTTTCCCAATCTTATAAAAGCATCCAACATATTTCAACCCATATTTCCAGTAGCTCTCTCATATATAATTGATAGTGTGGTGGTCTCTCAAGACTCAAACAAAAACAAAAACGACGCTCCAAGTTTATGCGATAAAGTGTTTCGATCGAAAAACAGAAGTTGGACGTGTGCAAACCGAGAGTGTGTAGGTCCAGCGGGGTTGTCTTCACATCCCCAAGCTTATGGTCTTCACCATCCTTGGATAGCTCTTGGTGCATCTCCTCCAATCCCTGTGAAAAAACTTCAAAACACCGTTTCTCCCATCTCTTTTCTGTGGGGTGCATTAATAGTGATAAACAAATAGGTTCCTTGCTGCATATAATCCTTGAACAAAAATTCATATGACATGTCCAGAAAGTGTATAATGTTGTATGCCTACTCATAAACTCAATTGGATCAAAAAGATTCAACTTAAAAGCTCAAAGCATGCATCAAACAAAATGGGACAGAATCTGTCCAGAAAAACAGCAGCAGCAAAACGTATTTTTCTACCCTACCAAACTTTCTCGAAAAATTCCGAAAAAATTCATGCATACAGAGGATGAAAAGTTGCAACTACAGTTCAAATATGAGCTCATTCGGAGTTACAGAATAAGAATTAAAAATCATACCGTGCACTGACTCGTGCAGGAATAAAATCTCCGAACGCTATAAGCAACTTTTCAAACCAAAAAGGGTAAAACTTGGCACTTTATTAAAAACTCCAGAACCTAACTAGACACAAAATCTCTTGTTACAGCAAGAGGACACAAAGAAAAATCACACACAAAAATAACCGGGTTGCCTCCCGCAAAGCGCTTTCTTTATAGCCATATAGCTAGGCTTCTTACTTGTTGTTTTATTGTGGACGAAGCTCATGAGGGAGCTTGAACTTTGGTGGTTCCCTCTTCCTTGGAAAGTGTTCCATGCACTTCTTGTGTGGAAACTGAAACTTTACATTCCCTTCCTTTGAATCAATGATAGCACCTGTGGTACGAAGAAAAGGTCTTCCAAGAATAATAGGACTAGAGGTTTTATTCCCCATATCCATGATTAGAAAATCCACAGGCACAAAAGTCATATGTAACTCTACCATAACATCACTTACTTTTCCCAAAGCATGTTTAATAGAGTCATCAGCAAGTGCTAGTTCAATAGAGCATTTTTCAAGATTTTTCAATTCAAGCACTTCATATAGTTCTTTAGATAAAACAGAGACACTAGATCCTAGATCAAGTATGGCATGGTGTGTCTCTTTTCCAATAGTTACTAGTACCTTAGGTATCCACATATCCCCAAGCTTAGGTGGTATCATAGCCTCTTGGTTGTACCTAGCAATCTTTTCTTTCAAGACATGATTAGCAATATAAGAACCAAAACCTGCTTGGTTAGTGTTGATGGAAGGATCACTTGCAAATTTTTGTAAGATAGATATTAATTCATGCAAGCTACAATTTTCTAAGTCAAGCAAAGGATCCTTGACTTCATTAAGCATTTTAACTTCCTCAACTTTCTTTTCCAACTCAATCAGCATAAGAGATTCATCATGTTCAGTTTCTTTAGCTTCTTCTTTTAAACTACCAAGTTGAGACATGAGTGGCAACAAATATTCAGGGTAGTTTAATAATTCATCAAGAGTTTCCTCCAAAGTAAGAGGAACATTTTCAGCAATGTTAACAGAATTCATTCCAACCACAGGTGATGCTTGTGGTTTCCCTGCAGACATACTCAATAAAGTGGCTTGATTATCAGCTAGTTTAGACAAAGCTTTGTCTAGTCCTGCAGCTTGGAGTTGTAAGCCTTTAATATCAGAACTAATAGAAGCAACAGACTTATTCAACTCTTGTATCATGGTATTATGACTAGCAACTTGTTCCATGAGAATTTTGTTAGCCTCAGAATTATCATTGCGTGATAACATAGGCTTCCAATTATTATCATTAGCATTAGGATATGGAACAAAAGGACGATTGTTGGGAACATATGGGGGTTTATTATAAGAGTTATAATTGTTGTTACCATACCCATTATTACCATAGTTCCTAATGAAGTTGACATCAATATTTTCAGAATTGTTTCCAACTAGTTCTTGCAAAGGAACATTTTCAACACTAGGTTTATTAAGCAAAGCAAGAATAGTATCCATTTTAGATGACAAATCATTAGTTTCTTCAATAGAGTTCACTTTCTTAGAAGGATTAGGTGCCCTATCAGTATGCCATTGACTATAGTTTTGTAAAATGCTTTCCAATATATTTTTAGCTTCTACTATAGTCTTACTCATAAAAGCACCTCCAGCAGCAGAATCAAGTATGTTTCTAGACATGTAGTTTAAACCATTGTAGAAAGAGTGTAATATGGTCCATTCATTAACTCCATGTGAGGGACAAGTTCTAAGCATAAGTTTTATCCTATCCCAAGCCATAGCAACATGTTCATTTTCATTTTGCCTAAAAGAAAGGATGTTGTTTCTATTTTGCAAAATTTTAACAGGGGGATAATATTTCTTAATGAAAGCTTCTTTTAGATCATCCCAAGAATTAATACTACCAGATGGCAAGGAATGCAACCACTCTTTAGCTTTTCCTCTAAGTGAAAAAGGAAATAACTTCAGTTTTAGGATATCACTTTCCACATTTTTAAACTTTTGCATGTCACATATTTCAACAAAGTCATGAAGATGCATAGAGGCATCCTCCATAGCACTACCACCAAATTGTTCCCTAGTTATCAAGTTCAACAAACTAGGACTTACTTCATAACTCTCAGCATTTATCTTAGGTGTGGCAATAGCTCTCGTGATAAATTGATCATTAGGAGTGTTTGTGTAGTCACACAGCTTAGTTCTTTCTCCCATTTTAGCAAGTTTTTTTTGGTATTTTTAATTTTTTATGCAAAACTGAAATAAATATGATATGATATGCAATGACACTAACAAAACAAATAAATTGCTTTGTAAGTAAAGATGGATAAGATGGTGCTCACGTAGGTGCAACCTCCCCAAGCTTAGGTGTTAGCACAAGTTGGTGACGTTGACTTTGTTGTGAGATGAATGCGATGATGCACACCCTTGGATAAATCTCTCAGCTACGATTCCCCGGCAACGGCGCCAGAAAACGTCTTGATGATCCCGAAGAGCAAGTCTTGATGCCTGCACAAATAAACGGGATTAGGTTGAGACTCCAAGTGCAGAGTGTATAGTAAGTGGAAGACAGTTTTCCCCACGAGGGGTGACTCGAGGGTTTAATATCGAACTCTCGGGGAATCTGAAGTGGTAGATTTATCTTCTTATCCTTCTTTTGGTTACCTACAAAACAAGGTTAGATGTTTTGGTCCTCAACCTCACCTGTGGTTGTCAAGCACAAGGTGTAAGAATGATATCAGGATAGTTATGCAATGCAAACAAGAAATAAATATGCAATGATGGTGGATGCAATGATAAATGATATTTTTGGGTTTTTGAATGATGTATGCAAGATGAAAAGTATTTTTGTATTTTCGGATTTAATGATGGCTGAAAATAGAAAAGTGGTATATGGTGTTGGAAAGGTGTTTCTTATGATTAAAAATGGACTGGGGTTCATGGTTTCACAAATGCACTCTCTCTTTATAAAGTGGTAGACAATGGAACACACACAGTTAACATATGAGATTGCAACACAGGGTTTGATAACAAGTTACTTAGATATATGGGCATCACGTCCTAACATAGAGATCTTTTGGTTATTAACCTCTCTTATACTCCACCAAGATGCGAACTAAATCATAACACCTCAGTAATTAAGATAACTCAGAGTATAGCATTAAGTATCATGACATGAAGTGAAAATAAGAACATGCTAGATCTAGTCATGGAGTAGTGGCAATGGTCACGCCCACATCCCCGGTAGCATGGTATTTTAGTTTATCCCTAGTGAGGTAACAAAGTAAGGTAAAGATACCAAAGTGGATCGCAGAACTTTCTCTCACGTTCACTGCACTAGCCACCCCCCGTTACTCCAACTAATGCACACGTTCCCCCACACACGCTCTCATAAACATGCTTGATCAAAACAAGTAGACAAGAACGGGGTACATAATATGCATCTATACTCATAACTGAAACAAACATTGCAATCTCAAACATATATTAACTCATAAAGATCCACCACAAAGGTATTACAACGGTGACCGTAATCATGTTCAGCAGCTCATACGGTGCTAATTAGTGAAGCTCAAGAGAGGAGAGATACATAAGTTACTTCCACAAACCCATAGTCCAGAGGTGGACTACTCCCTCTTCATCATGGAGACGGTGGAGAAGTCGATGGAGAAGATGGAGACCACGCCGGCAGCGCCCCGCCGGAGTTTTCCCCCTCCAATCTGCAGCTCCTGATCTCCGTTTCGGTGTTTCTGTGTTTGTGCGGCGCTCCTTCCAGAGAACGTCGGGGGACCTTTTTTATAGGCGTTTTTAGGTCAAGACTATGTCGGTGGAGCGAAGATCGACGGCAACGGAGCCACGAGGGCCAAACGGGTGGGCCCCACGCGGCCACAGTACCTGGCCGCGTGGGCCACCCCCGTTTGGTCCTCGGACCTCCGTTTGTTCGCTTCCTTCGCCCACAGGTCTTCTTCCTTCCAAATATTGACGCCCGTAAATTTCCAGGTGATTTCGTTGACGTTTGGGTCCCTGAAACATTAAAATAAGAAAACGGGGTTTTCTGCCTGTGCAGGGTTAATTCCATAAAAATAGGAAATCATGAGATATTCCAAAATCATGATAAAACATTGATATAACCCTTATATGATGCAAATATGATTGAATATAAGCAATTAAAGTGCAAAGTTCATGTATGCATTTTACATGCATCACACACTCACTACTATTTTCTAGCTCTTTAGAGGAGTGGGGGGGGGGGGGGGTCGAGCTTCAAGAAATTATGAACGATCTTATCAATACACAAACATATGCAATACGCCAAACCGACACAGAACCGGCCGCGGTCAGTCGATCGGCCTCAAACTGGTTCAAAACCGGCGCTAGACCGACCTCTAGAAAATACACCAAAAGTGGATTTTCAAAAACAACTTCTTCTCAAGCTCGATATGGTGGAGATGTATATAGGTGGTAGGTGGTGTAGGAAGGCTTCTTAGTTCTAAGGTCAACCCCATCAAGAACATCAAGCATGCCTCTCTTAATTGTGTGGTCTTCCTATTGACTTGGGTAAAGAGCAAGAGTAAATAAAACAAACCACAAGCACTTGATCATATGAAAATGAGGGGCCTCCATCCAACACACGTGGACAAAACCTGAGTATATACTTCGTAGGTAACATTAGTCCTCTCGAATTCGAGTGTCATCTTAAACCAAAATATAATTAGGGACATTGCCCTTTCATTTGCCCTCTGTGTACTCCTCTCAATGACGCCTGGGCCCGTGATCGTGTGGCCCCTTTGCGTCGCGCGCGTGCCTTTCTCTTCCTGCTCTGTTCTACTCGGTCAAAAGGTTGGGCGCCGAAAATCGATCGAGTGAAAACCTAGATCGAGATCGAGGTGAAAAAATCCTTGTCGTCTCATCCTCTTCACCGATTCTCCTCGCGCTGCTACCCCCGCCCTTCCTCCTTGCCCTCCACCACCTCTCCTCCCGCTCAGCGGCGGACGCCCCGCCGCCATCCTCCTTCCCTCTCGTCCATGCTTTGGCTGCTGGTGGGCGATGGTGGCAGCTGGTGGATGACGGTGGTTGTACGATGGTGGCGCTAGTGGACGACGACGGCTGCCTGGCGGCGATAGACGGGTGGAAGACCGCGGTGCTGACATCGACCAGGCTTTACTTGGCCATGCCCTGTACGAACGGCGAAGGAGGAGGGGACGGAATTGGCGGCGGCGATCTAGGGTTCCCCTGTTCGCCATGCAGGGGCGGCGCGAGGTGCATTCCATGTAGGCATATGTTGTTTAAAATGGTTTTTAAAAATCTCTAATTTCCCTCACCTTGCAACTTTATCCAAGTACTTGTTATGAAATTACATCCCACCAAGCGAGGGCATGCGCATAGAGTAAAATCCATCAAACATCACCGAACTAGAGATCATTACTCGCCATCATCACCGTACATAGCCATTTACTTGAGTTTGGTGATGTCCGATGGATTTTACTCCTGCGCATATCTCCCTCCCTCCCTCCCACGGTAGGTAAAATAAATTGATGGGACGAGAGTGGCGTTCACTTTTTTTTTACTTGAGTGTCGTTCACAGTTCACTGGTCACGAGCGATCGGCGGAGATGCCAAAATTTCCTCTTTCGGCTTGGGAGCGCCTACCATAGCAACTTTACCCACCACCCTGCCCAAAACCATCAAAGAGACCTCGTTGGCTTCACAGGCTCTCTCCCCTCGCACTCCCCACTCCACTCTTGACGGCGACGCAGGCGGCGGACCGGGCACGACGCGGAGGCGATCGATGGACGGCTCTAAGAGCATCTCCACTCGTGGCGCCCAAATAGGCGCCCAAAGGCCGTCCGGACAGGCCCTTTGGGCGCCGTCCGGACTGCCTTGCCCATTTGGGCGCCCTCGCTCCCCACTTGCGACGCCCAAACATTATTCATATATGAAATTTTGATACGAAAATGCATATATTTCATTGAAATTTCAGTCGAACTAACATAATTCATTCAAATTTAAATCTAGACCTATACTAGATCTAGTAAGTAGGGTGGCACGCCGGGCACCCGTAGTTGGGGCAGGTGCCGCCCCTTGCGGCGGCGAGCACTGGACCCCGGCGGCAGTCCGAGCAGAGGCAGTAGAGGTAGCCGGTGGTGGAGGTGGTGGCGGCGGAGGCGGTGGCGGCGGCAGAGGCTATGTCGGCCTCGATGGCGAGCTGCATGTGGCCAGGATCCCACTCCGGCGTCGGCGGCCAGTCCCCTAAGCCGTCATCATCACCATCGACCTCCTCCGCCTCTTGTTGAGGTTGCGGCGGAGGAGGTTGCACGCGGCCTCGTTCCGATCTTGCGCGACGAGCCTGCTCCACCTCCTCGTAGCGAACCCTCTCCCGTTCCATGCCCGTTGCGAAGTCCTCGTCGATGGTGTTGGTGAGGCCGTCGTCGTCGGAGTCTTCGAGCCAATCCGTAGGCGTGCTCGATCTCGACCTGCTTGTCCCAGTACGCCAAGTTCGGCTCGAACCTGGGTCGTCGTGCAGCTCCGGCGCCATCGTCCCCATGCACGAGGCGACGTAGTCGAGCCGCGCCTGGCCGGCCAGCATGGGTGCAACGGGGACGTGCACTGGGTTCGTGGCCCATCCCTCGGGGAGGACGCAGTCCGCCGGCACCGGCGTGTTAGTGCGGACGAGCTCGCGCGCCTCGGCTTCCGTGAGTTGGTTCGCCGGTGGCGGAGGAGGCGGTGGAGGAGGTGGCGGAGCCTTGACGGCCTATGAGCCTGCCTCCTGTGATGGCCAGCCGCGGCGAGCCATGGCGCTCTGCCAAGCCTGGCTGTCACGGCGGCGACGACGGGCCTCCGTCTGCGCTCGTCTCTCTTCCTCCGTGGCGCGCCGGGGAGAGGCCATGGCTAGGTGTGGGATGGAGATGGCTGTGTGAGATGGTGGAGACGGCGAGGAACCCGCTCTATATAGCGGCCGGGGAGGCGAACGGATGAGGTCGCCTTAACTCCGGCCATCCAACGGCTTGCCTGCCACACCATTAACGGCTCGCCTGCATTGACGCCACCGTGGCGCAGACGCTTCCTCGTCGCAGAGCGAAGCGATGCGTCGCTACGCCTGGCTGGGAAATTGAGACGCCGCCCGGCATTAATGCAGCCTCTTATCTCACTGCCAGGCGTGGCCCGTGCGTCGGGAGCCGACGTGGCGTTGCGTTTCCTTCCGTCCGGGGCCGCCCCAAGCCTCCCCAAGTTGAGGGCGTGGGCTGGGCACGCCCCAAACGGCTTTGGGCGCCCCGACTGGAGATGCTCTAACCCAGGTAACCACGACCTAGATCGTTCTTGGTTCCTGGGCAAGGGCTCACCTTGGTTCGCTCCCGTAGTCCCGTTTACGGGTAGAAAACACCGTCTCATTTTCTTGATTTCTGATTGCTCTTTCTGGTCTGGTCGCCTGGGCAATCATCAGACTCTGGCGGCGGTGGCTGCGGAGGGGAATGCGAGATGAACGACGACTGCGGTTGCGAGGTTTGCGCGATGTGGAGGGGGATATTACTACTATATTTAAAGACGAGCCAAATCGCGCCCTCTCAGCGCCCCGGCGACTGTAGCTTAGTTACAGTTCGCACTGTTCATCTACGGTGTTGAACAGTGCCCACCGGTTTTTTTGCAAAAAGACCCCAGGTTTGCCTAAAATCACCATTCGGTCCTCGCAGCACACAGCCCTCGATGCAAAGGGCCTGTTTGTAATTACGTGAAACTCCGGGTTCTTTTTTGTAAAAAATCACAAATCCCCCCTTCCTCCTCCTTCTTCTCCCGTGGCGCTCGAAATCGCCGCCGGCGCCGCCGCCCCGCCCCGCCGCTGCACTGCTCCTCCTTCAAATCGATCCACACGGTGCGCTCCGTCGTCGCCGCCCCTACCTCCTCTCTGAGCGCTGCCTGCCGGGAAGCCTCGCCGTCGCCGAATCGACGCCGCCATCCTCGGCGTCCTCCACCGCGTTTGGACGCCGCCGGAGACGCGCCGGCGACCTAAAGGTGGCGGCGCCACCACCCCCGCGAAGCCCGCGTCGAGCTGCGCCCGACGAACCCACACGCGCCTCGCCGCTCGCCTTCACTCGGCGCCGGCATCGGCGTCGCCGCCACGGCTGCCCCGCCCGCCGCTGACGGCAGCGTGACGACGCGGCGGGAGTGGGCTGGGCAGCGGGCCGCCTGCTGGGCCGGGCTGGCTTCTGCGAGCCTGGCTCGGCCTTTTTTCCCCCTGTTTTTTAAAAAAAAAACCTTTTCATTTTCCAAATACAGCTCCAAATAAATTCAAACGAATTTGTAAAAAAATGTAAACATCTAAACAGTTATTCCAAATACTTCAGAACCTTTTCCTAAATATTTGAAATCTCGGAAATTTCAAATAGTATATAAAGGCTTTTCTTCCCTGTTCTTTTTTTTCTTTTTTTTTTTGAAAAAACTTTTGCAACTTCTCAAACACAGCTCCAAATAAATTCAAACCAATTTGTAACAATTTGTAAATATGCAAACATTTATTCCAAATACTTCAGAACCTTTTCCTACATATTTGAAATCACGGAAATTATACATAGTATATAAAGGCTCAGTTGACACCTTTACGTCATTTCAAAAAACGAGGCTTCCATAATTTTCTTTCGAACTCAAATAAAACCGAAAAAATAGTACCAGCACTGTCATTCAATATGACAAACCCAATAAAATATTTCCCCGGTACAAGACATCTCATTTAAACAAAGTTTTTGTTTTATCATCTGAATTTTGCTTTAATTATATGGAGTTGAATTTAACAAAATTCTGTAGCTATGGAATCCAAATGAATAAATGTGACTTTGCATCCACTGTGGACTTAAAATTAAAATTAGTAATTTTTGAGCATTTCAACTTGCTTTAAAATTGGAGATACTCTAAAATATATCAACATGCTCAGAAAGAAATGCCAACTACTTACAGAAAAAAAATGATGCAGCATTTGTAATTGGTGAAAATTTTAAGAGAAACAAATGCACTCCCCAGAATGTAGAGTTCAATTTAACAGATGCTCACACTACGTACTCCCTTCGATTATGGACTCTAATTGAACATTTCAATTAAATAAATATTTCGCAAAAAAAAAACCTCTAAATATGAAATTCAGATGCAACTCCTCAAATTATATATTAACTTTACTAAATGCTTATACAATGCACATCTTCGGATTACAAAGCTAAACTAATTATTTATGCCAACATACAAACATAATCGAACATTCAAATTTGCTAAGTATTTCAAATTACCCTATACGAAAAATTCCGACACATTTCACATTTTGAATTACAACAGACGTGGCCCTACCTCTGTGCCTCTTTTAGAATTCCGATAATTTAGAGGTTTGAAAAACTTTCGGATACAGACAATTCCAAATTTAAAATTTACCCCGCGATGAAGTCAGCTGTCGAGCCACAAATTAAGTTTTTTTTCCAGCAATAATTGCAGAAATTGTTATAGCTCCGACATGTGAACCCACTTTAATTACACAATTTTCAGCAAACTGATTTTTTTTCAAAAATCAAAATCTGTGAACGTATCCGCCAAGGAAAATATGCACAATACAACAAAACAATCAGAGAAAAACGTGCTAACAACTTATGCTTCTTGAAAAAAAATTTAGTCAATATTTGGATATAATTCAAATACATTTTCTCTATTTACGGTTAAAAACTGATAGGAACATAGAAACATATTTAAATATTTCAATTTGCTAAACATTTTGACATTCCCTAGAATACATAAAAATGCTCAGAAAAAATCAACGCTAACTACGTCTAGCAAAACACAAAACATATTTGACCAATTCAAAATAGTCAATATTTAGATGCAACGTAAATGAACTTCTCCGAATTGTGGACTCGAATAAAAAAAATATGCATTACTAGTAACTACGTACTTAAATTAAATATTACTTGCAAGAAAGAAGCATATTTCGATATTTCAAATTGCTAAAATATTGAAGGTACTATAAAATATATCGACATGCTCAGAAAAAAATTATACTTACTAACGCCAAAATACAAACATATCTAACCAATTCAAATTGGCTAATATTTGTATACAATCTAAGTGAACTTCATCTAACTACGGAATTAAGTTTAACAAATGCTACCAAAAATAACCGCAGTATACTCATAACAAATACCAAATTTATTTCAACATTACAATTTGTCCAACATTTCGACACGACACGAACAAATTTTACCCAAATGTGGAACCAAATTCAAATGGATTGTTCTAATTTCAATTAAATACTGACGTCGAAATACAAACATGTTTGAGCATTTCAAACCTTCAAATATTTAAATATTGTACACAATATATCAGAAATGCACACAAAAAATGGCACCTATTCATAACAAAACAAACAAATGTTTCAACACTTCAATTTAGCCAACATTTTGGTTAACAAAAAAAAATATTGCACAAAACAAATCACCAAGGGCGTGGCGCGACGCCACGCCAAAATTCAACTAGTATAGCTGGAAGCACAAGAGCGACGGCGCGAAGCAGTGCCTCGTCCCTGCTTCCGACGGTTTCAGAGACAGCTCGGCTTCCGACGATTCCAGAGACAGCTTGGTGAGAGCCCCTTTCCTCCCGCCTTTATTCAGTGTCTTCCGGCCGGTTCTGCTCTCTCCTGAAAAAGGTTTTGGGGTTGTTAAAAAATTTCACTGAAAAATTGGTACCAGAGACGGCGACAGACGCTGGGAGGAATTGACAGATTATTTCCCGACAGATTTTTTGTGTGTAGGATTTTACGATTTTCTAGTGTCGGTTTTGATTTGTGCACCGGCGTCTTGCAAACTGTCGCTGAAATTTCTGTTCTAGCTGGCAGAAACGTCTTCAGGTGATCTCTAGTGTTTGGCTACCATGCTAAGCTGATGTGAAACATGAAGCCACGTTTATTGCTAATGAGGATGATGTCAACGAAGGCTCAACCTACCTGAGATATTAAATGTGATACACCATTTTCTTTTTTTGGCATATGGTTTTATAAGTATTGAATGTGATATTGACTATGGGTCTATACCTGCTGTTCCTTCTTGGACGACTTTTCAGGCTTAATTGCTCTGAACAAGATAGAAATTATTTCTGTGGAGGAACTGCAGTTTGGCAAATATGGTAAAATGCCTTTGAAAGTAAATATTCACCGGCTGTTAACATTTTGAAGTCGTGTTAACTTGTTTTCTAGTATTAATATTCTTTCCACCATTTCCATTCTTATGTATAAGGGTGTGCTGAGATTATTATTGTTTCTGAGAGCGTTGTGCTCAATTCTCATGAGAAGAATAGTGGAAAAATAGCCTCAATGACGAAGGCGATACATGTTAATATTATTTTTGTAGAATACTGGATTCCTCCTCCGAGATGTCATAATTTTCTTCTCTGTTCCTTACATGAGCATAACTTTGCTCCTACTTCCATTAAGTCCTTGTTTGATGCTTCTTGTCTATCTTGCATGCATATTAGAAACAAGTAAACATGCTCCAGGTATGCATCTAGTTGACAAGCAGGCTTAAGTATACTGATTTTGAAAAAACACTTAGTTCAAAATTATCGCCGGGATAGAAACAGACCATCTTGGAGATAACAGGAGAGTAATTATTTTCTGACTTTTGCAAGAGATACCAATTAAGTTTGTAATCATTTTTGTTTCTGCGATCATGGTTAAAAAGAAGTATTATAAGAAATAAATAAAGTTCCATCTTTTGGATCTGTCATATTGGTGTTAGGTACTGTCCGTGTATCTTACTCGCGTTTGTGAGTATGCCTTATTTGCGCAAGAGATACCAATTAAGTTGCAAATATCACAATGATTATATCATGTCAAGGGCTCTCCTGTTTGTTACCACAACTAGAGCAATAAAGTGCCATCTTGTTGGTGAGTTTTCTTTCAAATAAATGTCTCATCTCCATCTTGGTGATCTCGTGCGCTCCTTGTGTTTTTTCTTTTATATCCTATATGGTGCAGTGTACAAGCGTTGCCGAGGAAATCAGATACAACAACTTAATAAGGGTATGCATATAAGGATAGTATTAAAGACATAATATGTTGTTAGTTTTACCCTTTCTTTGCTTTGTCATCATTTAATCTTTCTTTGCATCTTTATTTATCATAATTCTCAGTCTCCATTGTGCAACCATTTTCTGTCTTTCTGTTTTTCGCATTATTTTCTGTCTTTCTTCATCCTTTTTTATCTTTCTTTGGGCTGTGCATTGGGTTTTTTCTTCCAGTACTAGTTTATTTCTTAGCTATGTGCGTGATTTTCAAAATTTGTGTGCCGATAAAATTGTTTCGGGGTATTTTCTTTTGAAAAATTGTTTCACAACATATGAATGGGTAGCGAAAATACTCTGTACATGCATGAAAGACACTATTTACTAATATTACAAGCATGATTGCTAATGAAGCTCTTATAGAGATAATTAATGTGCTGCTTGTGTGCCACCATGGTCATTTTCTGTCTTTCTTCATCCTTTTTTTATCTTTCTTTGGGATGTGCTTTGGTTTTTCTTCTAGTACTAATTTCTTTCTTAACTATGTGCGTGATTTTCAAAATTTGTGTGGAGATAGAATTGTTCCAGGGTATTTTCTTTTGAAAAATTGTTTCACAACATATGAAAGGGTAGCGAAAATACTCTGTACATGCATGAAAGACACTATTTACTAATATTGCAAGCATGATTGCTAATGGAGCTCTTATGGAGATAATTAGTGTGCTGCTTGTGTGCTACCATGACTGTGCTATTTATTTTTATCCACACGCGATAATCGGACGAAAAAACTGTGTGAAGCTCTTCCATGTCCCTGCTGGTGCTAAAAATGCATGTTCCGGACATATAATTGTTTGTTTCGTTTGTTTTCCATGTCCTTTGGTAGTCATGCCATCTAAATTTGTTGCAAATAGCATGAAAATCAATGCCCCCAAACCGTGAAACTTATAACCCTAACCAAAGTGAATCTTCTTTGTCTCTCAACAGCGCATACCTCAGAAGGTTGGATGCCATCTGAGGATCCCTAAATCCGAGCCTGTAAAAGCTCCTGATGGCCGCACATGTGCAGAACAAGAGGTGACTGACCCTGGACATGTTCAGACCTCAAATGACATTGTTTACACCACGTTACCCGGGTGCTTTCTGACGAAAGAACAAGATGAGAAAGTACAAGAAATAGCTTGTACCAGGAAGCCTGAAATTCCTCTGTTTGTGGCAGCTATGAACAAAAGAAATGTCTACTTGAAGGACTCATCTGTTGTAAGTTTCATCCTTTCCCAAGTGATTTCTTCCTTATGTTTGTTATTACTCCAATCCATATGAAATATTCCTGCTCGTCAAGGCTCCATCTTTTTAATCTTATCTCTTTTCTTTCTCTGATCCTGCAGTACATACCGTTGCTACTTGTGCTGAACCATTTCAATGACAAAGTAACTAAACCTATTATTCAACTCGAAGCCCCTGACAATCGCATATACAATGTTGGAGCAAACAAGCACAATGATGATCAAGTAGTCCTAGATTCTGGGTGGGATACTTTTGTAGCTTCTCACCGTATACAAGAGAATGATCTCCTCATTTTCAGAAGCACGGACAAAAGTTGTCTCGAAGTTCTCATCCTTGATCCAATCGGTCATGAAAAAACCTCCTCATGTTTTGTAATGGGAAATTCTTCCAGTACCCAATCAATGCCTGGAGATTCTGTTCACATTGTTGCCCCACCCCCTCGTGCAGTTTTTGAGTTGAGCAGCTCTGATGACGATGACATCGTGAGAAAAGGCACGAGAGAATCTTGCAGGACGCAAAAGCGGGTGGCACGTAGTTGTGTGAAAGCTCAGAAGATAGCATCAATGGCCGGGTGTAATACTTAAACTATTGAGTAATAAAGCCCTTTATCTAAAAAAAAAAGTAGTAGTTACCTATGCATGTTTTCAGGATATGGAGCTCGCAAACCGCATGATCGGGCATCTATGAAGCTCGGAGTCGGCTCAGTGCCTGCGTCCAACAATCTTGGTGGATCTTCCCAGCAGCCATACATTTTAGACAAGCGGGCAGCTCTACCTCTGCCGGTGGAGAGGAAAGTCGAGGAGAAAGTCCAAGAAATTGGATCGGAGCTTCCTATCTTTGTGAAAGTGATGAGCAAAACTTCTCTTGAAGACCGTAGCACGAGATGTAGAATGGTGAGACTACATACTCTTTTATCTGCAGCTGCAAATCCGGCTGAGATTCTCGGCCCATTCTTTGTAGTTTTTGTTTTCTGATTCTGTCACGAAGATTGACATCGGTAGTAACATTGCACAACTTGCACGAAACACACGAGGCAAAGTTAGGAAGTACGCAAACTGTTTTTTCCATTGAATTAACCATTAATCTGAAATCTCAAACTTTTTGGATAGGATTTCTGCATGGACTATGCCTCAGCATGTCTCCCGGACGAGACGCAGCCCCTCATCCTCCAGCTGGAGGGGAAGAGGAAGCTGTGGCACGGCAAAAAATTCTCTGGGAACCGGCCGCAGCATCTCCCTCCTACGGCCCCTCCTAAGATTGTGACACGTCAGTTCAGATCACCAATTTCAAAGCTCCTCCTAATCCTACCGAACCGGGGAAAACGAGACGAGGCAGTGGTACCCGTAGGCCGCATCGACCAGCTCCAGTTGCATCTCGCAATTGACGGCGCCGGCGCCGGCGAGCATCCGAGTCCTCACCACGGATTTCTGCTCGCAACCCGCCCCAGCTCGCCTCTCCCTGAATCTCGTAGAAGCGACGGACCCATCCAGCGCCCGACTCCTCACCGCCGCCTTCCTGGCGAGTCGCCCCGCCGACTTCTGCTCGCGAGCCGCCCCGCCGTGGCTCCGCTGCTTGTCGCAGAAGCGACGGCGCCGGCGTGCACGATTCTGATGATCGTAGAAACGAAGACCCAACCTTGTGATTCCTTGCCATTCTTCCCCAATTTTGTACTAGTCTATTTTTCACTGAAATTTGGTGTTGTGTTATGCAGGCAGTTCACTAATCTATTTCCTTTGTTCGTTTCAGAGAACTTCATACATCTTATGTACTGTGTCTCGTGGATGTTGTGCCCATCTTCTTGTCCATTGCAAATTTCTTGTCATCAAGTTTTTGGAGCTTGGTGCGCTCCTAGGCTGCTGTTGATTTGCCCAGCCCAGGTCGAGAGGGCTACAACACTAAAGATTGTTGGTTGCTAGCTAGGAGGAGAGTCGATTCTGTAGATATATTACTGTATGTCATATGTACTGTGGTTATGGTCTGTCCCAGATCTTTCCTCCATACTCTCTGAGTTTTAGTGTTGTATTTGTAACATCATATTTTCTTCTTAATAAAGATCCGAGTTTGGCATTCTGAATTATTCTAAAACTTACTTGTGTTAAACTCAAAAATAAAACTTACTTGTGGTAATATAGCAGAATCATTCCAAAGTCTGATGTGATATAATGGAATTTCAGTGTAAACATCATGTACAAAGTACCTAGTACTATGGAGGCATGTTGTAAAAGCATCATCCTAAATAATACAGCAATTCTTGCCACTTCTGCTCAAAGTATACCACTGAGCTTTCAAGGTATACAACTCTCTTAAAATCAGCAAGAAACCGAGGATGGTTTGAAATTACATGGCTAAGATGTTTAGCGGCATTTTGATAAATGTGCCAAAGACAGAGAAGGTGCTTTGTGCTTGGAAAAACAATGCTAATTGCCTTCCCTATAGCTGCACACTGATCTGTGAAAATTGAAGCAGGTCGTTTGCCAGACATTGCTGTTAAAAATGTGTTGAAGAGCCATATAAATGAGTCGGCGGTTTCATAAAATAGTAGCGCAGCTCCAAACAGAATGGTCTGTTTATGATGGTTAGTTCCAAGAAGTGGCACAAAAGGCATTTCAAACTTATTTGTTGAGAAAGTGGTGTCAAATGACAAAGCATCACCAAAGCAAACATAGTCCATGATAGATTGACCATCTGCCCAAAAGAAATTTGCTATCCGGCAATCCTCCTCATGTAGTTGTATGGCATAAAAAAAGGAAGGATCTTCTAACTGTTTGTTTTTCAAAAATTCTAGCAGTGTTTTAGCGTCATTGACTTCCAAATACTTCTTGCGCTCACAACCAATATGGTTATTGCAATCCACCCACAAGAAATGTACATGATTAGGTCCTCCATACCACTGCTTGAAAAAATTGTACACTTCGGCAGGCTTTAATCCTGCTCCCCTCATATTACCAATCAAAACTTTATCAGACTCTACCAAACGGCGTTGTGACCGCAACATGTGTTTCTTATTAGGACTTGCGAGATAATGATTGTGCTCGAGTACAACCTTCTGCACCTTCCATACACCATCACGAGCAATACTAAACTGAATACGGGCATCGCAACCGGACCTTGTGGCAGCATTTTGTTTCACCGTGTCATGTTTGGAATGAGTACCTCTTTCCCCTTCATTATTACAAACTATATGCTTCTAATAAACTGATTTATCAGGTCTCAACTTTGTGTGGCTCTTTCGAATGTTAAAACCAATGTTACCAGCATACTCGTTGTAAAATTCATATGCATCATCTTCTGACTTGAAAACCATTCCAACTTTAGGAACAATTGTTGATTCAGAACCAGTATCATGCACCTGCATTGAAATATATGTAAACTGAATAGCTGCAAATAAAACATGATATTTTGGCAAAAACTACACGGATCAGTTTGGTACCTCGTTGCTATTGTAGCTGAAGTTTTTAATGCGGAAACAGTCGAGCTGGATGGGATCGCCGCCTCACACTCGAACTAGTATCATGATCCTGCAACTAAATATATGGAAACTGAATAGCTGCAAGTAAAACATGAAAATCTTGGAACAATACATAATCAGTTTAGTACCTCATTGGTGGATGCCATTGTAGCTGAAGGTTTCAACACGGAAGCAGTCGAGTTCGATGGGTGAACAGAGAAGGAAGGAACCGGCAGTGTGCCGCCGCCGACGGCAGCAGAGACATCGGAGGTCTCGGCTCCTGTGCTACCCTCACGACGGGTGGGCAGTGGCACAATTTCTGCGGCTCTGCCGGTGTGCCGGACGGCGGAGGCGGCTGCCGGCGATGGGTAGTCTCCAGACGCCATGATCTCCTCCTTCAACAAGACGCACGATCGTTTCCCTGAATTTCCGGTGGACAGTTCTTAATCACGTCTCGTACCCTCTTTTTTCCCGGTTCAGTACGATCTGTAATCAACTGCCGAGGTGGTTACCCAAGCTTTGAGATTGATGATCTGAACTGACGTGTCACAATCTTAGGAGGGGCCGTAGGAGGGAGATGCTGCGGCCGGTTCCCAGAGAATTTTTTGCCCTGTGGCACGCCACGTTGAGCGTCGCGAGTCATGGGCAGAGGCGGAGGCAGGTTTACCACGGCTGGAAAGAGTTCGTCTGGGAGAACCAGCTGAAGGAGGGAGACGTCTGCCTCTTCCAGTTGGCAGGCAAGAACACCCGGAACCTTAGGATGACGGTCCATCTGGTCTGCTGAGTCGGAAGTGGAGCCACCCATGCCATCTAGTATGTTTCTGTAATGTGGTGGCTTTGACTCTCTGATACCCGTTGTAAGAGCTCGCCGCCTGATGCGAGGTTGTTCAGGCTAACTGTAGTTGTTGAACAACTTTTCTCTTGTGGTGCTACTATCTAAAAATCTGAGGAAAGACTGCACCATATTGACTGTTTAACTCTCCTCCTGTAGCGTTTCCAATGTTATTACTTGGTTTTGCTATTTTGTTGCCGATTGGGATGCCTACTTCCATGTTGCTTATTCAGCTTGGAGCAGGGCTTGTTCTTACATTCAAAATGTTGTGAGAAGCCTGTAGTAAGTAGATGCCTGAACCGCTAAATGTAAGCAGATGCGTTCAGGTCAGCCTAGAAACAAAGAGAAGGGTTGCTAGAACTTGGAAGCAGATGCAAATAATGGCAAATTATAGCTTAGGAAAACAAAAGGAAAAAGCTGTGTGCATTGCCATCGGACAGTTTCAAGTTTTTTCTTCTTATAAGCGAAATTAATCGTCTCACGAACAGAAAGAAATCGATCAGACTGTAAACAGTAAAAAGAACTATGACGATATGATAGAGTAATGACAACTTTAACATGAAAAACACTTTTAGCAACCAGGTAAACACTACAAAATTCTCCGCAACAAATATACTAAAAGAGAGGAACTCAAAACGGCAAACGAATCGTTCCCTCAGGTAAGGAAAGATATTACACCGTCGACACGATAAACCCAACATCATGTTACGATTCTTGCTAATGGCAACACACCAAATAGATTCAGATCATAGATTCAGATACAACTTGGATACAATCAGAGGAGATTTCAAGGGAGAAGAGCAGAGAGGAAGGGGAAAGTAGCAGCAGCTACGTCATAGTTCATCATCGATATCCCTAACTCAGTCATCTCCACCTTACATAACTGTCTCGCCCGGTATGCTGGCCACAGCCAGGTTTGGCTTGGGCTTGATCCACTGGGCTTCAGTGTTGATGCGGTCCACTTGGTCGACATGGGCTGGACCAAGTGTGTGGCATGGACCCGGTACATGACACATCACCTATCTCTGCATTCTTCTCTGAACCTGCACCACACCTATCTGCACTGTCCTCCTTGCCGCTCTTCTCTGGCTGTACATCACCACTGCCCATGTCACTCGAGTGAAATCAAAAGCTGATGGAACAGCCATCTGCAGGCAAATCCACTTCACCTCTTTTCTGAATTATCCCTTGACAAGAAGCACATTTGTCTATTTATTTATTTTTCCTCGAAAGTAACAACCGGTTTCGTGACGCTTGTGATTTTCATTGAAAAAGCCCAAGAAAGTGGGAGCGACCAACAATTACAAAGGTATAAATTATTAGCAGCACGCCAGCACCCGCCAACGGTGAGGCCAAGAAAAATGCAACCATCCTCATCAACCAACCTACGACCACAACTGACATGAAACTCCCCTTGCCCAGCCTTTGGCTATGAATGCTTGCGAAGTAGAGCAAAGGGCCTGGAAGCCGCTTCACGGCAGCTGCCTGGTAGCACCAGAAACCAATACCACGAAACCAGGACTGCCCTGGTCAACTCCCACCACAGAGCCTAGGGAACTTGTGTCAGCAGGCAGAAGGCATGATGAGATAGATCAAGTGCTATATAATCCTGTCCTCATAGAAAGAATGAAAGCCCCTCGGCGATCTTAAATTCTTCGACAACATCGTCCTTTCTATGCACAAGCTTTAGACATGCCCACTGAGATGAGATTAGACCGAGCAAGTGAAGGCCAACCCTGCATCAGCTGCTCTTGCCAGAGTTATAAATCCTGCAATGACGTCACCATTGACGACATAGATCAAGTGCTGAAATTTTGCTCCGAAAGTTGACGCATTGGTCCTTGCCGAGATCGTACATTGTTCCAGTTTCGGTAACTTGTAATACCTTAGAGCATCTCCAAGCGGAGCCCTCAAATCCGTCCCCCAAACTGCGCCCGGACGCGCCCGGACGCGTCCGCGGACACCGACCGGACGACCCCCAAAATTGATCTCCTACAACCACAATGCACAAAAATTGACGTCCAAATCCATGCAAGCCATGCAACGTCCATCATAGAGATAGTTTTGATGTTTTAAAAAAGTTCACACCATGTTATTACAATTAATAATTGTACTTAAGCAAATAAAAGTAGCCGGACAAATCAGTCCCTCCCCATGAAGACATACATGTGTTCCACCAGATCTGTGAGTAGTTGGGTGTGCACAACTTGATCACGAAGTTGTCGATGCATCTCAAGGAATTGCAAGACATACTCTGCTTCTTGTTCAGGTAGGTGGACATGTTCTCCGGGCTTCTCAAAGTCAATGCGAGCAGCCCCTTCTCCTCATCCTCCACAATCATGTTGTGCAAAATTACACAACAAGTCATGACCTGCCATAGAACCTCCGGATCCCACATCATAGCCGCTCCACGAACTATGCCCCAACGAGCCTGCAACACACCAAATGCCCTCTCCACATCTTTCCTAACTGATTCCTGCGCAGCTGCAAATGCTTTTCTTTTGGGAGTAGTGGGATTACTTATAGTTTTCACAAAAGCCGCCCACTGAGGATATATACCATCTGCAAGATAGTAACCCATGGTGTAGTCGTGTCCGTTGACGGTGTAGTTGCATGGTGGAGCTTCCCCATCACAAAGCCTCTTGAACAGGGGAGAGCGCTGAAGCACATTGATATCATTGTGAGAACCGGGCATGCCAAAAAAAGCATGCCAAATCCACAAGTCTTGGGATGCCACAGCTTCAAGTACAATTGTAGCCTCCTTGCTGTGCCCTTGGTACTGCCCACGCAATCCGTTGGACAGTTTTTCCATTGCCAATGCATGCAATCCACTGAACCTAGCATTCCAGGAAATCCTCTTGCTTCTCCTAGTGCAAGTAGCCTTGCGGTATCCTCAGCATTAGGTTCTCGCAGATATCTTGGCCCAAAAACCTTCACGACAGCGTATGCAAAGTGCTCCATAGCCTCAATGCATGTACTCTCTCCCATTCGGACATACTCATCTACGGCATCAACAGCTTTCCCATAGGCGAGCATCCTCAAAGCAGCGGTGCATTTCTGCATAGGGGAGAAGGATAACTTCCGGCAGCAATCATACCTCAACTTGAAATAATCATCATATTTTGTGACTTCCTCCTGTATGCGCTCAAACAGCCCTGAGCTCATCCGGAACCGGCGTCGGAAAAAACCCTCGAAACACCGGATTCGGACGCTTGAAGTAATCGTCATAGAGATCTCGAGCTCCTTTGAGCCTGTCACGTTTCACGGTGATCCGCCCCTTAATTGATCCCTTGAAGTTAAGAACATGCTCCTCCTTCTTCTCCAATTCCTCTTGCATGCTCATCATGGACATGGCGTTCTCTTCGTCTCCGTCGTCAAGCTTGTCTTCATCACTCGACCCTTCGACAAACTCCTTGTAAATGAAGTCATCGACGGCCGAGTAATCATGGTCCTCATCGGACGAAGAATTCATGCCTACATGCATGAAAAATTTCTCAAAAATCCGGCTCCGGCGTTTCAACAAACACTTTGAGAGCGAGGTGGATGTCCGCCGATGCAAAACGTACCGAAAACTATGTCAAAACGGGCTCCGGCGGCTCCCAAAGGGCTCCGGCGGTTGCCCCGGACTTGGGCGCGGAGTCTGTGTCTTCGGGGGCGGCGGCGCGGTCGGACGGGGGCGGCGGCGGAGAACAGTGGGCGGGCAAAACTGGACGGAGCGGTGGTGGAAGGGGAATTCCGGCCGATTTGAGGG
Organism: Poa pratensis; assembly: GCA_947311845.1. Taxonomy (NCBI): domain Eukaryota; kingdom Viridiplantae; phylum Streptophyta; class Magnoliopsida; order Poales; family Poaceae; genus Poa; species Poa pratensis. Next base: position 25,911,381 of record CAMZMU010000056.1, on the reverse strand, counting down.
GAAAGTTGGGTAGGCCCGCCTTGATAGATCCGACGTGGCGGACGCGTCCGGGCGGCCCCAAACCCGCCCTACATATGGGCTGCCTTTGGGGTGTGCCGGACAGCCCGGACGTTTGGGCTGACTATAGGGGAGCTGGTTGGGTCAAGGATTTTGTCCCAAATGCCATCCGGGCTGTCTGCCCGGGCGTTTGGGACGGATTTGAGGGACATGCTTGGAGATGCTCTTATGGGTTCTGAATGGTGAACACCGGAGAAGTGGCTTCCCATCTGGAAAACATCGTCCCCAGATGGAAGCATAAAGTTTTATAATCAGGCATCGTAGCATTTTTAGCTCTTAACAAATCCAGAAAATTAACCACTTTGATTGATTCCCAAAACCGTGGTTTATCTCCCCCTCCACAGAATATCTCAAGTACCTCGGATACTCCACAATCGCTTTCAGAGACTTCTTCATGTCTTGCAACAGAATCTAAAGTTTTGGTTTCATAACAAGGTCAATGCCCGAAAATACACACTAGCTCTCGGCGTACGTTTGCACCCGATATTTAAAACAAATTAATAATTCAAAAAAAATCAAATATTTTAAAACTTTCAGTCGGGCAAATATTATCAAGTATTGCACCCGTACAAAAAATTGTCTCCAAAAATAATATTAATCGTAACCTGGGTCAAAGTGCTTAAAAAGACGCTATATACACGCTATATTCGTCAAAGATTTGTCTTTTTTCCCAGAAGTCAATAAAAAATATTTGTGACCAAATTATTTACACGAGTAGAATACTTGATAATCTTCGAGCCTAAAAAATTTCAGAATTTTGTAAACATTTTTTAATTTTCTAAAAGAAATCCATATATCAGTTGCGCTTCTCTCCGTGTGTTGCCATTAAATATATCGTTGTCCATGACCGATTGCATGCATGTGAGCAGGGCCGTCTACGAAATCTAAGGCCATGTGCAAAAGCCAAAATGAACCCCCAAAACACCATTTCTCTAGGGATTTAGCTCCCCTTTCCTCTTTGAATTTCTCAAAACATGTTTTCGCCCCACTTTATAAAGAAAATCCGACAGCGCACCGATACAAAGTGATCTAGGAGCTGCCTTTGCCGAAGAGCCGCCAACACCAAGATCCCCCGCCGCGCCGCTTCTTGCCATGCACATGACTATGGAGAAAGACCACCACCACTGCCACGTCGCCCACCGTACCCCTCTTTGAATTTCGAGTACAAATACTGGCACTACTAGACTTCTTGTGGAGTCGCACTAGTCAGTAGAACCGGACCAGCAAAAATCACTTTGGCTCTCGCAGCAACGGAGCCATGAATTTGGGGACAGGTGTAGACTCGAGCACACATGCAGAGCAGCGAGAGAGAGTGATCAATTTTTTTGGCAGAATGATCGATCTATCTTGGTCTGCTTATGCTGTACCTGCATGAATCAGAGCTGTAGTTCGGTTGGTCACTTGGTCTGTCTATGGGCTAATGGGTTTTATTACAAGTATATTCAGGAAGCGAAAAATTACTCTGGGACATTTAACAGCTATTTTATCGGGAGGACCTATATATCGCTTGAGTGCGGCGCAAAACGCTTCCGCCGCCTGAAGCAATGATTTATGCACCGCTTTGAAGTGGCCCAATGAAAGGTACCGTTATTTATTTATTTTGAGTTTTTTAAAAGCTGAATATTTTTTAAATCTGAACAAATTTTAAATCTGAATATTTTTTAAAAAATCTATTTTTCTTCAAAATCTGAAAGTTTTAAAATATTTTAAAATGTGTTTTTTAAAACATGAACAACTTCAAATCTGAACAATTTTCATTTCTGAACATTTTTTAATTCTGAATAAAACTTGAAACTAATTTTTTAAAATTATGATCAATTAAATTTTGAACATTTTTTAAATTTGCACGAACTTAGAAACTATTTTTTTAAATTATGAACAATTTCAAATTTTGAACATTTTCCAAATTTAAACATTTTGAAAATTTGAACATTTTTTAAAATTTAATATTTTCCAAAATCATAAAAAGTGAAGAAAAAGGAGAAAAGAAAAACATAAGAAAATAGAAATGAAACATAAAAGGGAAAAGAAAAGAGATAAGAAAGAAGAAAAAAGGAAAAAGAAAAAAGAATCCGCCAAATGGGCCAGCACTCCAGTGAACCTCTTGGCGGTGGAAGCGTTCCGCGCCGCAATGAAGCGATATATAGGAATCACTTATTTTATCGCTAATCGGGGGAAAACGGAACCACTCGGGTCGTCCCTGAATCTGTGCGCCTTTGTTAATGGGGCCCACAGCTCGGCCACATCTTTTCCCTTTCTCTTTTAACCACACACGAACAGACGAACAATTTGTATTCTTGGGTCCATGGCGATGAACACTATCTATATAGAATTGAGGGCCCTTAATACTTTTGGGGCCCTGTGGGGCCGCCCATCTCGCACACCCCTATCGATGGCCCTGCATGTGAGATAGAGTAGGAAAGCACCATATATGGGGCGGTTACGTAGTCTACTATTTGCATTTTTTTAAGTAAACATGCTTTTTTTTTCTAAAACACCTGAATAAATGCCAAATCCTTGCACATGGCAAAAAAAACTTGTTATGTAGAGCTCACGCTGGGCTCAAACGAAACACTCTTGGTGCAAACCTAGAGATGGATATACTAGTGCTACACAGCCCAAACCTTCCCATTGCACAGCCCAAACCTTCCCATTGCACAGCCCAATGGTTCGAGTCTGCAAGGATATGGCTTATAAATTGAGTGAAAACACATAAAAGAAATACAAAAATTACAACATTTCGTAAATACAATATGAGAATAATCTTATGGTGAATCTATATTATGAAAACATATCTTATGGTGAATCTATTAATATTGATTTGGTATTATAAATATAAATATTTTATATTTTGATATATGTATTCGGTAAAACTTTTTTTTTTCTTAACTTTTTTACTCAATATATATGCCACCTATTTGGGACGGAGGAAGTACATTTCATCGGCATGAAGGCGGGTCTTAGCGTTTCACTTGCAAGATTGGAGATATGCGGCACAACATCTGATCTATCCGTATAGAGAGACACACACCGCCCTCAAAGCATGTTTCTTGAGTATAAAGAAGTCACTGGATCCTTTTTGATAAGAGTATTAATTAATAAAAAGGAATGGTAAAGAGATCGAGGACAGAAGATTCGGGCGTAGCGTGGAGCTAGACGCGCGCGGTGAGATCTCTGATCCCGAGGGAGCGATTTGCGAACATGCTCGTGTCTGACGAAATGATACGCGCGCACGCACCTAGCTTTCCGGCGGAATGCAACCTGACACGGTTTCCTGTCTGTTCCTTTCCAAATTCCATACATGGAACGATTATTGGCCGCAACTAGAGTTAAGGATGACTCCAACGGGCCGACGCAAACGGACGCGTGTTTGGTCCACGTTTAATCCGTTTGCGTCGGCAAACAGACAGGCCCAGTCCGTCTATATCCGTCGTGGGTGGCAGTGTGCCCAACGGCCCGACGCATCGCAAACGGAAACATTTTTTCTAGTCAACGGGTCACATATGGGCCTTTTTCTCTCATATTTAGGGGGTGGGCCACAAACGGCCAATTTACATATATATTCTTAAAACAAAAGTAGATAAAACTAAATGTTTTGCCCTTCGCGGGCTTCTAATCGTTGTCCCAGAGGACGAAATACTCCGGCACCTGCCAGAGGTGCGCCGGTGGGACGACGGCCGGCGGCGTGGGCGGCTGCTCCTGCTCCGGGAGGGGTGGCGCCCGCTGGACCTCCCAGCTGCCGCCATTCCAGATCCAGCGGTGCCCGAGCAGGCCGGCTGGAAGGAGCGGCGCCGGTGGCAGGTCCACGGCCATGCCTTGCCACCATTCCGGTGGCTCCATGACCGCGGCCTGCTGCGCCTGCAGGGCCTCCTCCTGCTCCCGGGCGATGTCCTGGAGGATCTTGGCCCAACGCTTGGCCTCGTCGTCGGCCATGGACTTCCTCGAGGCCTCCTTCACGGCCTCGAGCGCGGCGTCGTCGTCGTCCATGTCCACCTCCATCTTCATGTCCGGTGGAGGCAGCAGTGGCGGTGAGCCAATCCGCAGCGCGCGTGGCACTGGTGGTGCGTCCCGCCGCAGTGTGTGCGGCGGCGGTGACCAACGGCCACTGGGCGGCGTCGGAGCCCGCGTGTACAGGGCCTGCCGCCGCAGGCTGTGCTCGTCGCTGAACCACGTGACCCAGTTGCGGGACGTGGCCGCGAAGGCGGGGTCGTTGCGGAGGGAAGCCGGGAGGCGCGTGCGGCGGCGCTCAATCTCCAGATCCCGCGCGCGGCGGCTCGTCGGGAACGGTGGCACCGGGATCCGCTGCGGGTTGCGGTGCCAGTTGTCGGGCAACTTGACATCTGGCCATGGCAGCGGGACTGCGTGGTTCCAGTACCACCAGCAGTCCTCCACGCGCACATAGACGCGGTCGCGCCGCGCAATCTCGGCGCCCGGTGGTGCGAGATTGAAGACCGCGGGGAGCGGCGCCGGGGAAGAAGGTGCGGAAGGAAATGGCGATGGCGTCAGAGTGCGGAGGCGGCGGCGGCCAGAGGATGACCCCGCCTCGCGGTCGTTCTTGGCCTTGCCGAACCCCGTCCTTCGAAGCGGCATCGCGGCGAGGGAGGGTTTGCTGGCTAGGGTTTGGTCGCCGGAGAGGAAGCGGCAGTGGGGCAGTGGAGTGGGTGGGGGTCCCTATCCCATGGTATTAAAAAGGACTGTGTCAGGGGAGGCTGACAGGCGGCGTGTCGCTGCCAAGTGGGCTCGGGGAGGACACCACGCGTGGCCGCGCGGACGCGTTTCGACTCCGCCGCGCGTCCGCGCCGACGCATCCGTGGCCCAAATTTGGGCCAAGAATGCGTCGGGGCGGACGCGCGGCGGACTGAAATCGATCACGGTCCGCTTCTGCGTCGCCCCGTTGGGTCCTTGTTTTGGTCCAACACGACCCAAACGGACGCGCGCGGACTCGATGCGTCGCGTCGTTGGAGTCACCCTAAGCACAACTGAAGATGCACATGCAAGATTGTCCGGAACGATCTCGGGTCATGAATATGAGATGAATTTCTCTGGCTTATCATGTCACAACGCAATATATCAGTTTGATAAGGCTAGCTAGGAGACGCCGGTTTTGGACGACAAGGACGGCGAGTTCCAGTTCTCGCCATATATGCACAGGCAGCGATCGAGCAAGGAGGCAATGATGGGAGAAGGAGATCCATGGATGGATCGACAGCGGCACGTGGATGGGGATTCCTGCCCACCTACTTAAAACTGCCTCGCTTAAAACCGTCGATCGATCGTCCCCACCATCATCTTCGATGATCCGCTCCCGCTCCCGCGCACTCCATTCCCAGGCTAGCTGGCTCGGGCTGTCCTCATGTTCCAAAAGTCTCGTCCCATGTGACCCTCCGATTCCAATTCCCATCAATCTCCATCTCCATCCAAGCTGCAAGTGTAGCTCATCTAAGCAGTAGTATAAAACAAAGGTCTATGCGCGCCGGCACATTACGCAAACTAGTTAAGCTAGCACCGGCGGAGGCTAGCTAGCTCTGTTGCGCATTGCCGTGTTCTCGTCCAGCATGGCGCAGCTCCCGCCCAAGATCCCGATGGCCGCCGGCGCGCACCACTGGCCCGGGACCGGCGTGGGCGTCGTCGACGGGCACCACCACGCGTGGGCGGACGAGTTCTCCGAGTTCGCGGCGGCGCGACGGGGCGCACACCGCCGATCGCTGAGCGACTCGGTGGCGTTCGTGGAGGTGGCACCGGCGGGGGCGGGCGACTTCGACAGGCTGGACGACGACCAGCTCATGTCCATGTTCCCCGACGAGGGCGGGTCCACGGCGCCGGGGTCCGAGAACGGCAGCAGCGACAGCGACGGGGACAAGCGCGGCAAGGATCGGTACGGCGATGAGCGGAACGACGACCAGGAGGAGGAGCCGGCGCCGGGACAGGCCACGCCGACCTCGTCGACGGAGACGATCCGGGACCCCAAGAGGGTCAAGAGGTGATCTAGAGTGCCAATGCCAATGCATGGATGCAATTAATTCTTTGGTTATGGTTGCTATAGCTTGATTTTAATGTGGTTTGCAGGATACTGGCAAATCGTCAGTCGGCTCAGAGGTCGCGGGTGAGGAAGCTGCAGTACATCTCGGAGCTAGAGCGGTGCGTCACCACGCTGCAGGTATGCATAGACGTACGTCCTGGTAGCTAAATTTCTGAGCTTAACGGGGTCGAGCTATAGTAGATACTCAAGCATAGTTAGTTGCTCCACATGGATCTCAATTCTCGGAAATGTGCCTCTTGTCACCCATTTCCTTGCAAGAAAGAAGCAGAGTAGGAAGCTAGTATAATATGCGGTGGACAAATCGATGTATACATGCTCGAGTAAATCCCGTAAATACACTGCGCACGCATACAGGCACAATTCGGCATGCAGCGCCTCTCTGGGCACTATCTAGTCAAGCATGCATGCGTATCACAAAAATGTGTCACTCGATCGTAAGGCAATTATCGCAAGACCACTTCCACACAGACAAACATATTAATCGGCCGCGCTAGCTAGAGGTCGACGGATCGGCACAGGCTGGCTAGCAGCGCCTAGCACGCAAGGATCTATCTATGTCTATGGTGGTGAAGTGAAGCCATGTGGGATGTCATGCACGGCGATGTCTTTACCCGCCCGTACGGTACCTACCAACGCCCCCCGGCCCGCGATCCAAATGCACATGCTCTTGCATCTGCACGCGATGGTCCCTCGACTCGACCGGCCGGCCCGCTCGGTGGATCAGATCAACTTCCATGGCTGCACTAGTGGTACGGCACATGCAGATGCAGGCGCCTTCCTGCCCGATCCTCGCTAGCTAGCGACACATCTGATCGTTGTCTTAAGCAATGATGCAGTATTAATACTTTTTTTTTTTTGAAAGGAAAGGCCGAGGCCCCAATTTTCAAATTTTATTATGCAGTATTAATACTGGTAGCATTTAACTATTGTCCACTTGTGCTGCCAAGGGTATTAGAAACCGCGACTTTTACTCCTGCCCTCGTGGGTGCACATGGAGATGGAGATGTGTAGTTAAATGTTTCTTCAGACAGGATGTTATTAGCTAGCTAGGCAGCCAGGAATTAATCTGACAAGTCCTCGGTCAAAACTTAATTAACCGTGGCATCAGGCTTAGTTAATATGTTCATCATGCATACTCCTATGCTTACTGAATGCATGAGTCTGACGACATGTTTCTATGGTCGATTTGCAGAACGAGGTGTCCGTGCTGTCTCCCCGGGTGGCGTTCCTGGACCAGCAGCGGACCATCCTCACCGTAGGCAACAGCCACCTCAAGCAGCGGATCGCGGCTCTAGCGCAGGACAAGATCTTCAAGGACGCGCATCAGGAGGCGTTGAAGGAGGAAATCGAGAGGCTCCGGCAGGTGTACCAGCAGCAGAACCTCAGGATGTCGTCCGGCGCGGCGGCGGCCGACCAACATGCCCACGCCCACGGCGGGCCGCCTCCCGTGCGCGCTGAGAAGGAGCTCATGAGCTGATCCAACCACATTGCACGCATGTCCGTTCTGTACTTCTGTTCTGTTCTGTGCAGTCCGCCACCAGCTCCGGCCTCCGCCTTATTATCATTGACCTGGGAGGGAGGAAACATGCCATCTTGCGTGCACCAAACTGTGGATGCTTTCTTGATTTCTTTTCTCTCTTCTTCTTCTTCTTCTTCTTCTTCTTCTTCTTGCTCATTAATTGACCTGTGTATCATTCTTTGCATGTCGATTTCAGTTTTGGTTTACTACGGTTGGAGAAAAAAACTCAAAGTTCGTTGTAAATTCTGTTGTAGCACACCGCCTCTTGTGTATGTAGATTGTTTCAGTTCAGTTTTGAGATAACTTTTTGGAAGCTCATATTAGTACAACTCTTGTTTTGTCCTCAGATGCTGATCTAGCAGACTCCGTGTCTGCGGTCTTTTGAATCATGCATTCAGTAGAATATGTATCTCCTTCAGGAGGTTTTATGCTTCTTATGGCAGTAGTGTCCTTTTGTCCGAAAATATTAGCTCGTACATCTCAATGTAGAGATTGATCGAATGTTTCTACTTGATTTACAATTGAGCCGTGTTGGATAATTTATACGTAAGGTGTCTTGTACAACAAAAGAATAACGAGTTGCTTTATAATATACCATTTTTAAGAGGACTCTGAAGAGTCTTTCACTTAATCATGTGAATTCTTACATATTCCATGTTGGGGGCGCGGGGTTCTATTCTGTGCAAAAATTCAGGATTTTGCCTTTTCATTGCCCTAACTATGCTCCAATCTTTCTTATTTTTCAAGTGACTGCTTAAAGTGTAATGATACATCAAACTAAATATTCTAATTTAGCATGCATATGTATGTTCCTTCTTTTCGTAGCTCGGAGTCTCTTTATTGTTGACCCTACATTCCTCTCTCAAAAATTGTCCTCGTTCTATCTAGGGCATGTCCAATTTTTACTAAACTTTAATACTTATTTATTTGTTTTTTACATGTTACAATTTTTACTAAGTATGATTTTCTATTTATTGGCATATTTTAACCATTAATTGGCAATGTTATTGAATATTAGTTTTTTTAAGGAATAAGGTAAGGGAAGCTCCTACACCCATTTTTCTATAAAAAAAAAGAACCTAATCCGCTTCCGTGAGGACTTAAACATGTGTGCCTAGGTTGTACATCCACATCCCTAACCAAGTGAGTTAGAGTCACTTCTTTACTAAAATATTGGTTGATATGTTTTTTGTTTGTACAAAATATCATGTAAAGATAGTAATATATATTTTATAACAAAAGCCTGTTCTAAAACTATTTTTTCTATAATGCGTAATCTATATAATTGATACGTATCTATCATAAAGATCTCTGAAGAACATGATCTAACAAATATCTCAACAGCGGTTTCTAGTGTATGATAAATTTAGCATATTTATGGAAAAATTTAGAGTGTAAACTGAATGAATTTATTTTGTACTCATTTTTCGTGGTCAAAATCATATAACAAGTAAAAAATTTAACAAAATGTGCACGTTGCTACTTGGTATTGAAACAACATTGCTTAGAGTAACCAATAATATAAATTGTTGTCGACTCTAATATGTTTACATATGTAAATTTTATTTGGCATGATCATCATCTAGTGCATACATGTCCCTTGACACTTTACAAAAAATTAATGAATTACACGGAATTAAACATGTAAATACTTCCGACGGACCGAAGTGTATGGATTGATCTATATAAATGGCATTGTTGCATTGTCTTATGAAATAATTTATTCATATGTATTTATACTATTTCTGAGACATATTATAAGTGAAAATCATTGTCAAAGCCGTGCGTTGTTGACTAGAAAAGTCATTCGTATTTTAGGCTCTGTCTGGAATCTCCCTTCTTTTGGAAACCAAAATATATTAATATCACCCATGCAAGCAATAATATAGATTTTCTCCTTCCTCAGCTGTAGAAGAAGAGGGGTGGACCACTTTTTCAAATACTTAAAAAAATTGAGAATACCATGGTTTTCAGAACTACAATATTTGTAGAGCAAAACACCTAAAGGCATGTTCAACTGTAGTAATTTTATTAATCATAGTATTCCAAAAAACTTAAAAATAATTTGTTGCCAAACGAACCCTTAAACGTTTATAGCGTCAGTATTAAATAGTTAATTGGGTGTAATGGAAAATACCATAGTGATTACTATATAGTTTACCATTTTGGGATCTTTTTCTATCAGGCCCTTGGCCTGTCGCCCGTCTTGCCCTGCCTAAGGGTTGGCCTTGATTCTCTCCAGGTGTTCACATTTTCCACTTGATTTTTTTATTTTTCGACAAACACAAAACAAACACATACGCTCGCGAACACGTATGTACACTAACCACTATGACCTCATGTAGTTATATACAGTATCTCTCTTGAGACAGGATGTAGCTAGGCAGCCAGGAATTGATCTGACAAGTCGTCGGTCAAAACTTAATTAACAGGCGGTATATAAATTGGCCGTTTGGCCATTCTAGTTGAACTGTCGTGTAAAATGTCCACTTCGGTCTGACGACCAAATGTTTCATTCTATGCATGGTTGGTTAATTTGCAGAACGAGGTATCCGTGCTGTCTCCCCGGGTGGCGTTCCTGGACCAGCAGCGGACCATCCTCACCGTAGGCAACAGCCACCTCAAGCAGCGGATCGCAGCTCTAGCGCAGGACAAGATCTTCAAGGACGCTCATCAGGAGGCGTTGAAGGAGGAAATCGAGAGGCTCCGGCAGGCTAGAAAGCGCGGATACGGCAGAAAAGTTGCGTATCAGGGTTGGATACGTATCGGATACATCAGGATACAGAACGCCTCCATCGAACTTGATGCATTGCTATCCGCCTCGATCAAATGCAGTCCAGATGTTGAATGTTGCTCATGTATTCCTCCAAATGATGATCGGAAGTGGCAGGCATGTACAGAAAGTCACGAAGATTTCTATATACTACTAGTATTTTTCATTCTCGTAAAAAAATCACTAATTTATATGTATTATTAACTTAATTATGTATATACAAACGTATCCCCGTATCCGTGTTTTTGAAAAATCGGCGTATCGGCGTATCGCGGTATCGGTATCGGTATCCGTATCGCCGTACCCGGGCATCCTAGCCGGCAGGTGTACCAGCCGCAGAACCTCAGGATGTCGTCCGGCGCGGCGGCGTCCGACCTATGCCCACGCCCACGGCGGGCCGCCTCCCGTGCGTGCGGAGAAGGAGCTCATGAGCTGATCGAACCACTGCATGAATATCCATTCTGTTCTGTCTTCTGTGCAGTCCGTCCGCCACTCCTCCGCCTTATTATCAGTGACCTGGGAGGAAGGAAACATGCCATCTTGCGTGCACGAAACTGTGGATGCTTTCTTCATTTCTTTTTTATCTTCTTCTTCTTTTTCTTTTTTTTGACGTGAAACTTTTTCTTCTTCTTGCTCATTGACCTGTGTATCATTCTTTGCATGTCGATTTCAGTTTTGGTTTCTTACTGTTGGAAAGTTGTGAAGAAAAACTCAAGTTGTAAATTCTGTTGTAGCACGGCCTCTTGTGTACGTAGATTGTTTCAGTTCAGTTCATAGGGAGATCCACCTTTAAGGTAACTTTTTGGAAGCTCGTATAAGCACAACTCTTGCTTTGTATCCTCATGCTCATCTAGCAGACTTGGTGTCTGCAGTCTTCTGAATCCTGCATTACGATAGTATATGTCTCTCTGTCAAGAGGGTTTACGCGTCTTATGGTATTATTATCCTTTTGTAATAAAAAAAGAAAACCTCGTACACCCTATGTCCACGAGTAAGGGTCTGTTTGTTTGGGCTGCTGCTGTTGAGAAGCAGCTATAGCTGGTGGGCTGTTAAAAAGCAGCTGTGGGAAGCAGCTGCTGGAAGCAGAGATTTGATGTTTGCCTGTGGTGATTTTGATGGCTGATGTTGCAGGTTTGAAAGATGAAATGGAATGCCCTGAATGATAAGAAGTTGTATAAATGTTGATTCTAAACGAATTAGCTAATTCTCAGTTTTATTGTTTGGCAACTAGCTGGTTGTCTGGCTGTAATTTGTGAAAAAAAAATCTTTTATAGGTATTTTCAGAATATTTTTGTGTTTGGTCAGTTCAATTGCATCACTTGTTGCATGTACACGGCGAGCTACTCTCACCTCATAGTCTATATGGTGACGGCGTGCTGCTGTGGAGGTCGCGGTAGGTGGTGGATCGATGGCGGAAAGTTTGGAGCAGCAGCAAACATGACCACACCATGAAGTGGTTCAACGAGGAGAAGGTAAACGCGTACATACCTACAGTACAAGATATATTCATATACGTCGGCCTAAACAAAAAAGTTACAACATGAAAGTTGTGGAATATGGTGCGATCGATCTACTCATGAAAGGGAATTTCAAACGGTCGACCGACTACGGTGAATTTGATAAAATTCGTCCAAAAATAATGTAAACTTCGTCGAAAATTAAGATGTTACACTCCATGAAACTCGAAGCCGATCACGGGAATGAAACATACTCATTGACGCGTATAAATTTCGGGTACAAATTATTTCGAATTAACTTATACTCCCTTTGTTTTTTAATATAAGATGTTTTAGTTTTTGTCCACATTCACATGCAAACAAATGTATGTAGACACATTTTAATTTATATGTTCACTCGTTTTAGTGTGTATATAGACAACGTGTGTACCACCTAAAACATCTTATATTAAAAAACGGAGGGAGTATTTATTATATTTATGTGAGATGAAGAGTATGTCTTATCCGTACAGAAGCGCATGCACTGGAAAGTGTACACCTAGAAATCGTACAGGTAGAAAGCGTGTGAAGCCAAAGAGAAGGGACCGGTTGGGCTCAGGATGGCAGCCCTCTTGTAATTTCTAGCAACGGAGTGGGCATTAAGGAAAAATGATTCGCGGTTTGAGTAGGAAGCTGCGGGGGCTGCTTCCGCTCCTTCGCTCACGTCTAGTGCATTTCTGTACGGCGCTTGTCGGCACTCGGCAGCGCTCTCCTATTTGATGCCGTTTGTTTAGGCTTCTGTTTCCAAGCAGAAGCCCAAATAAATGGGGCCTAAGTGTACATTTAGCGTTTGGCATAAGTCAACTTATTAATACTAGCACCATCCCCACACAGGTCAAGTACGAAGGAGTCAAATCATTATATTCATCTTGCCCTCAAGAGGAGGCATCATCGATCATATCTACATGCACGCCGTCCCTCACAAGGAGGCGAAGATCATAGACACAACATTGATCTTGCCCCTACAAGAAAGCAAGACTGATATATTTGACAAGCATAATCCACCATGTAAAGTGATATTTGCTACATCGATATCTTTGCCGAATGTCGATTGAGACAAAGGCTATACCAATTATTTTGTTCATATGTAGAAGTGCCGACGAGGCTAGACGGAACCATGGCCAAGTGCCGACGAGGCCAGGTCACAAATCTATTTACGTGTCCCAAACCTACGGGATCGAACACACACCGTTGCTGGATACCGACGAGGCGATATCAACACACACATGTCCGCGTTTGATGGAATCAGGACGTTACATGACTGGGTACCGACGAGGCGAAAGTCATCCTCTTCATCAACACATATCCCGTTGGTCCTACCAACATGGCGATAGTACACGTGACCAGGTATCGGCGAAACAAATCCACCCACACATAGTTTCACAAATATTACAATGCATATGGATGGGCAATACAAACATGACGAAGACCATCAGCGCAACTTAATCGGAGGTATTCCGCGAGTTTTACCATGTGGATGTAATTAACTGTGTGCTTACACAAAGCACCGGAAATCAATGAACTACGCAATCTGCTAAAGTCAGATACTCCATGAGTGCGACGCAGAAGGAAAAAAATATGTTTAATCCTTTGTATTCAACAAGCCAGGGAGATTGACAACCTTCCTGTTTCGTTGGGGCAAAGTAGTTTGTTTGTGTTGTGTGCAGGTCCACGCCAGACTCCCGTCAACAGATCTTTTCTGGCACGGTGTTGAAACTCTTCCAACTCCTACTAGTTCGATAATCTTGGTTTTGCAATCAAGGGAAACTTGCTACAACGCTGCGTCACACCTTCCTCTTGGGGTTCCCCAACAGGCTGTGTAGGCCGCATCACACGCGCGCTGCCGCATTATCCTGCGCGCGCCAAAAAAAATCGCGCGCGCTGGAGCTGCGCCCCAAGGCTCTGTGGACTAAATTGGTGGTTTTTCAGCGCGTGCTATTTTTAGCGCACATGTTGGAGATGCTCTAAGCCTGTCCCATCCCTAGGTAATGTGGTTGCACGGGGTAATTGTTCGGGCGATGGCTAGACATGTCCTTTGTTTTTCAAAACACCTGCCTTCTCTAGTTGCTCACTGATGTCTACGCACGCTTCTATTCTTGTAGACAGTGTTGGGCCTCCAAGTGCAGAGGTTTGTAGAACAGCAGCAAGTTTCCCTTAAGTGAATCACCCAAGGTTTATCGAACTCAGGGAGGTAGAGGTCAATGATATCCCTCTCAAACAACCCTGCAATTAAGATACAAGAAGTCTCTTGTGTTCCCAACACACCTAATACACTTGTCAGATGTATAGGTGCACTAGTTCGGCGAAGAGATAGTGAAATACAAGTAATATGGATGATTATAAGTAGTAATTGCAATCTGAAATAAAAATGGCAGCAAGCAAACATGTAGCAGAACTTGTTGTAAACGATGTTTCAATGCTTAGAAACAAGGCCTAGGGATCATACTTTCACTAGTGGTATCTGTCAACATTTTAGCACAACTGAACGCAAGTAAGTGCTACTCGGGATTATTCTCCTTCTTGGTGAAACAAGAGTACTATGCGTAGGGCTACAAAAGCACACCTCAAAGTCTGAGTAAACAAACACCACAATTCCACAAAGAATAAGCCATGATAATATCTAAATTATTTATAGAGTCACACACAAGTACCCACACTGTCACCTTGATACCGTGTTGTCACAATGACTCCGGAAACTAGATAAAATCACTTGAGTAGCATAAACATTACATATGAATTCAGCGATACTAGCAATGCTCATGATCACATAAAGATCACACCATGGGAGAGAGAGGTAAACCACATAGCTACCGGTAGAGCCCTCAGCCTCGGGGAGAACTACTCCCTCCTCATCATGGGAGGCGGCAACGGCGATGAAGATGGCGGTGGAGTCGATGGAGATGGCTCCGGGGGCAATTCCCCATCCCGGCAGGGTGCCGAAACAGAGACTTCTGTCCCCCGAATTAGGGTTTTTGGTGGCGGCGGAGCTACGGAACTCTTCTGGAGAAATCGTCGATTGTTTTAGGGTTTTCGAGGCAGGAGGATTATATAGGCGAAAGAGCGGCGTGAGGGGGTGGCCGAGTCGGCCTCACCACGTGGTGGCGCCACCCCCCTCCAGGCCGCGCGGGGACATGGTGAGGAGGCCGTGGGCCTCCCCCGGGCTTGCCCTTCTGGCTCCGTGTACGTGTCGGGAAAATAGGAACTTGGCTTTTTGTTTCGTCCAATTCCGAGAATATTTCCAGAACAGCTTTTCTGGAATACAAAAACAGCAGAAAACAGGAACTGGCACTGTGGCATCTTGTTAATAGGTTAGTCCCAGAAAATGCATAAAAACGCTATGAAGTGTGAATAAAACATGTAGCAATTGGCATAATATAAGCATGGAACATAAGAAATTATAGATACGTTGGAGACGTATCACTCACATCAACACTTGCTTCTGTCAAACATTTTCCAACTGAAAGCTTCCACTTGGGCAAGGTCACCCCTTCCCAAGGTTTTTCCAACACAAAAACTTTTTCCAAAAGACAACTTTATGAGGGGTTCCCATCCTACAATTTTTAGAGAAGAAGTAGGAAACTCTATCTTTAAAAAAATGTTTTAATTTTCTTGATGACGCCTCCAGTAAAGGGGCCACAAGAGATTCTAATATAGGAGGCCTAAAATACTGGATACTTTTAGAGAGTATAACTTTCAAACACAAAAAGGCTGGCACAAGCCACTTATAAAACTAAACATGCATTTTGATAAAAGGGGTAAAACATGCATGATAAAGCCAGTAGGACAAGTTTATGCTAAAAGGATGGCTTGCCTCGTTCAGCATTATGTCCCTGGACTTCTCCTCATAGATCAATAAAAATAAATTCCCATCCTTCTTCAATAAATCATCTCCAATGGCCACTCCAATAGCGTTACCGTCTAACGTCGTAAACAAATAAAACAACACAATTAACAATCCCTCTCAAACCACTCATGCACTAACGCACAACAAGAAATGTCTTAAAAGCACACTCACTGAAACTAGCTAACAACATCACAACCATAAAGAAAACTAATTCAACAAGTTTGGATTTGAAAAACTTGGGTTATTCTTTTTAGAGCACAAAAGGCATAGTCATAAATAAATCTTAAACAACCACTTTAATGGACCAGGAAGCACAAGCAACACTAAAGGAAACATTTTAATATACAGAACCCAAACCACTAGGCCTTTTCACCATAAAGATAATTAAAAAATTCAAAACAAGCTTTGAATTAAAAGTAATTAAACTAGTACTTAAAAGCACAATCTTATTAGCAGTACAATCAGCAAGTAAAAAGCATATCACGAAATATGTATTTATAGGTGGAGACTATAAAAATTAAATTTGCATCTTTAGGGTTTATAGAGAATAAAATATGCATTTTTAGTGAAGAAAACACTTGTTTTGAGAGTAAACCTACCATTTTAAAACTAAATTCTGAAAAATCTAATATTCTAGGACAAGCAAGACATCACTCAACCAGACTACATGGAAGAAGATTTACCTCAAAAATACTAACATGATTTAAAACTAAATTCGTATAGTAGCTACATCCTTTTTAGGTATCCCGATACAATACAAACATTCAAGATGACCAATTAAAGAAGGCACAACCTCTGTTAGACATGTGCTATCATTTTACATTTTTACTCAATTACTTCAAGTGTCTACTCAAAATTTATAAATATTTTCAAAATCATAATTTTCTTAATCACACAACATTACCTTATCATCGATATCAGTGAAGTTGCGCACATACTTAACCTCATATCCCAAGTGCCTTAAGTACCTGAGAATGAAAATCAAGTTAAGATAATAAGTGCAATGATATTATAAAATCACACAAAGTTATTACATATAAAATAAATATATATATATGAAGCAATGTTAAAAGGTTTAGCACAACAAAGATAGTTTTCCAAGCAAAATGCTCCAGGTTCTACTATACAAAATAACGAGCATCTAGTAAGAAATCTTAACAAGCATGGAAATTCAAAAAACAAAAAGGAATAAATGAAGCATACAACAATGAAAGAATTACATACTTATTTTTCCAGTGCAAGTTCGCTCGTTCTATATGGTCATCTGTCCAAGGTGCGTCTAAGTTGTATCCATCACAAAGTATATCTAATGTTTTTCATAACTGGATTGATTGTATTGATCAAAAGTTTAGAGTACTTCTTAGGGTAGGGACTCTTGCCACAATATGGTGACTTTAGATTTGTAGAAATGACAAGATTTTTAATGGTTAGAATTCCTCTCTTCTACAGGTTGTCTACTGGTCTACACACATGCTTCTTTCATGTTGTCTCTACAATGCGTTGAGTTTCACGACCTGTTTATGGAGGTTTTTGCGCGGTTGGAGGCTACCATGAGGGATATTTTTATGCCACATGGGTGATAGCAGCCTGATATGCGGATTGACCCTCCAGTTTCATAGGCGTTTTACGAGCACTACTTTGCTCTTGTATAACGCGTTTTTTTTCTTTTCGGATGTTCGTTTGTGGCTATGTGGATCCTTGTTATGCATAGGATGAGTGGAAAATAAACTTTCTATTTTTGTGACACTTTGATTAATAGAATGACCATTGCCAAAAAAACAATCACTTGCATGAGGGGAAGGAGAAGAGGATCGTGGATTCGTGGTTTCACGCAGTGTGGGGAGGTGGAGTGGTGGAGTCGATGTAGGACATTAGAACTGAGCGAGATAATCTATTCCAGTATTAATTGCTAACGACTAAATGAGGAAAATATGTAGATAAAGTTGGAGAGACACACTCTCGTAGGGAAAATGGTATATGACCAAGAAACATCATAGATTCAAAATTGAGTCCACGACATACATACTTTATTAAAATTACCTTGACATTGCTTATCAGGTCAAATTATTATTGCATAAACCTGATCGTCATGTCAATTTTGCTCAGTTAACCGGCTTAAAGGACAAGATAGCAGCCGTCTGGTTCAGAACCGCCTCGTACTTGCATCCCTTCCATCACGGTTGGTTGCATCAATGAGGAGATAGAGGAATGCACCATGTGGCGAATCCTCATCAACCTCAGCTCTCAGCACTTTGTTGAATTTGATCTCGTCGTGTGCCTGCTGCACACGCACCCACACAACCCACTTGCCAGTCAATTGGACGTCTGGATTATGGATGTCTATTGGTGAACGTGCACCACGTACAGACATGGCGTAAATGGCTACAAGGCAACCGAAAATAGGAGGCTATTTCTCATGTTTTGGCGTGGGATCGATGACACCTTGGTGCTAAGAATCACAATCTATATGGGTAAGGTGCAAGATGTTTTGCTGTGGCGATGAAGGATGATGAATAGGGGCATTTATAATGCTCTAGGCCTAGCTATTTTGCCAACAAATGGACAAAAATGATATTTTTTTTTTGAAAAGGACTCATTAGTTGTGTATCAAATCTTCACCATATCTACACAAGATCTTTAAATTTATAACAAAATGATTGACATGATTTGACAAACTTTATAGGGGAAAGTACCCGCATTTATGACACTAGATTAATTTCACTAGATTCTTATTGAAATAAAGTTTCAAAATATATCAATTTAATATCATATATTTGCTATTCTTTTCTATAAAGTTGATCAAATTTCAAAAGTTTGACTTACAACAAAAGTTAGAAGTGCACTTATTCGTGGATGGAGGGAGTACATATCAAAGTAGAAGATGTAAGATTGATCCAAGTATTTCTACTCCATATACAATCGAGCGCGTTTGATATATTTATATGTGGGTGTCTCGTAAAGTGGTTCGTAATCCCAAATGGAGCCCAAGCTACATGGAGCTCGTTTAAGAAAAACTCAAATCTGCATTCTTATGTTTCAAAAATTCGAACAATATTTTAGGTGTAGATAATGTCGAGATCCACCGGTGTGCAAAGTTTTGGTCCGCCTCAAGATGTAGATAATGCCACGTCGCACCACCTCAAAATTCGTCCATCCAGCACAACTCCTAAAATGATCCCCCAAGAGGGAAAAGAACATTGTGTAGTTTCAACAACAAGAATGACCATCATCATTAATACAAATTTAATCCCGACATGATAAACCTAAATTTTCCTGAGTTACCTTTCATGCTGTTGATAGTGCATCAACTCTCATGGAGGGCCGGCTCATAGGCCGGGCAAAACGGGCGACCGTTCAGGTCACTGAGAATAGAATAACCAAAATGGTAAACTGTATAGTAATTGCTATGATATTATCCGTACACCCAATACAAAATTTAATACTCACTCACTAAAATTATTTTTGGATCATTATGATTTATAAAAATAATACTCCCTCCGTCCCAAAATATAAGGCACACTATTTTTTATACTGGTATATGTTGTTTGACTTTGACCATTATATGGATTGCGAATGTATAAATGGTACCGTTGGATTTGTCTTGCAAAATTCTTTCATTCATATATCATTATACTAATTTTATGGACATATTATAAGTATAAATCATGGTCAAACTTGTACGCTATTTGAACAGCAAAATTTAACGCCGCCTTATATTTGGGACAAAGGGAGTGCAGTTTAACAAATTTTGAGGTGTTTGGCTCCATAAAAGGTTACAATTTTGAAAACCATGGTATCCTTGTTTTTGAAGTATTCGAAAAGGAGGTCCACCCTCTTTTTTTTCTAAATTTAGAAAGGAGAAAACAATGAAGTATTGATTACCCGAGAATAGTATGACATCGATGTAATTTGGTTTTGAAAAATTGTGATTCCAAAGAGTGCGCACATCAGGAATGACCTTTTTTGGTCAAGAATACACAACTTTGACTATAATTTTCGCAACACAAAATGCCAAATATACAGCTCAATCCATACGCTTCGAAAGTATTTATATTCTTAATTATGTGTAGTACATTTTTTATTCCATAAATTGGTCGGGGACTTGTATATACCAGATGATAACAAACACATTGCATAAGAGCATATAAAATAATATATTTACCTCTAGAATCCACACCATTTTATTCATTGGTAATTTATCTAAAAAATGTTATTTCAGTATCAAGTACAGAGTACGCACACCTTGGATCTTGAAAAACTAGCAAAGAATAATATCATTGGTTCAGTTTATACTCCAAAGATTTCCATAAATATGATTACTTAATCATACACTAGAAACTGCTACTGAGATATTTGTTAGATCGTATGCTTTGTATATCTTTATCATAAATATGTATAAATTATATAGATTATGCATAGTAAAAAAGAAGTTCTATAATAGAATCTTTGTTATAAAATACAATTTACTATGTTTCAATGATACTTGGCACAGACAATAAAAACACAAGCTAATATTTCGTAAAATTATAATTTATATGGTTAAACTATGCCGACAAATAGAATATCTATTATATACTAAAAGCAAAATGAGGGTGTCTAATAGAGCCACCACGTTAATCCACATCATCTAAATTAATTTTAATAGTTAGATATAAAATATGTGGCTAGGATTTAATAAAATACTAAAAGTTACGTAACATATTTGACACGATATATGTGCAGAATCACGTCTCCTACAATAGTAATTAATGTTTAACATGTTGTCTGTTTAAAGACCAGCCGATACTAGCTGGAACGTGTTATCTGCAACAAAAAAAGGTAACACGTACATGGGCAAGACTCTAAATGGCTCCGTCCATTTAAAAAACCAAATAACTACCTACCTTCCAGAAACGTGGATACCAAAAGGGGTACGAAAGAGATTGGATTTCTATCGATCACGTTTTTTCTGACAGAGCGATGAAAATAAAAGAAAATATAGATTGACTAGATGGAACATTATATGTAGACCGAAAGACCAAGGGGGGTTAGGGGTGGAAGTGTTGGAACTTAAAAACAAATGTTTACTCAGTAAGTGGTTGTTTAAACTTTTAAATGAAGAAAGGGTTTGGCAGGAATTGCTGCAAAACAAATATCTTAAAAATAAAACCTTAGCGCAGGTTGAAGCACAACCAACTGACTCACCATTCTGGAAAGGTCTAATGAGAGTTAAAGAGGATTTCTTTAGTAGAGGATCCTTTAAGGTTGGTAACGGGGAAACCACAAGGTTCTGGGAGGACACTTGGCTTGGTAACTCTCCGTTAAAAGATCAATATCCACTGCTTTACAATATTGTGCAACAACAAAATGTATCGATCCATGATGTGTTACACAATAGTCCACCTTTGAACATAGGCTTTCGTCGGGCTTTAGTTGGGAACAAGTGGGATATGTGGTCTCATTTATGTATTAGATTAATGGATGTCAATCTTACGCAGGAATCAGATAGGTTTGTCTGGAAATTGACACAGAACGGGATATTTACAGTTAAATCTATGTATGAAGACTTAATGAATGGTCATACTAGATTTTTACAAACTTATCTTTGGAAGTTGAAAATTCCGCTGAAAATTAAGGTGTTTATGTGGTTCCTTCATAAAAAAGTGGTACTCACTAAAGATAATCTAGCAAAACGAAAGTGGAAAGGTGACTCTCATTGTTCTTTTTGTGGGAATAGTGAAACTGTAGATCACCTCTCTATTTCCTGCCCTTTTGCACAACTGGTTTGGCGTGTGGTTTTTTGTACCTACAATATTCCTCCTCCCACCAATGTCACTAATATGTTTGGGAATTGGTTAAACGGGATGGATAACAAGACCAAAGCTAGGATTCATATTGGCGTTTCAGCGATTGTATGGTCGATTTGGAATTGTAGGAACAATTTGGTTTTTAACAGGAAAGAATCTTTTCATGTTTTACAGGTTATCCATATGGCGGTGCACTGGATCCAACTATGGGCCTTCTTGCTACCTTCGGACCAGCGGGAGCTTATGGTGGCTGGATGCACGCGACTCCTGCGCGTGGCACAGGATTTTTTCTCCCGGCATACGTGGCAGCATATTAGACGACTTTCGTAGTTTACTATACTAGTCATCAACCCGTGCACCTGCACGGGCTAGAATGTTTTTCACATTTTTTAGTGAATTGATAATATTTATAACTTGCAATTTTTTACCAAAAATGTGAGTTCTTGCATACCTACACATTCTTTCAAAATTATAGATTTTTTTTAGATTTAATGCAATGGTTAATATAAGAAATAAATGACAATTTTATATTATCAACTTGGACAGTTGGACTACATTCTTAGTTTTGGTTCCTGGAAAAAAGTTATAAGCACACGTTGAGTAGTGTATTGATAATCCGGTATAGAACAACAATGACTATTTGAAGTGTGGCATGCAGTTACGTACTGAAACATTAAATTTTAAAGGATGTTAATTATATAATTTTTGAGAAGAGTATAACTCTGAATTATATGTAGTAAATGTGTGGCCTCCATTGCCAAGATTTGTTTGTATTTTCATAAAAATATTTGTAGGTGTATTTTCCATTATTTATCAATTAAGAAATTATGGTACGCATTTTCATGGACACGCACACAATTTAGCATACCAAATATTCATAGGAGACCTTCCCAAAACAATACAAAATTATTCATAGAAGAGCCTGTTTTTTTTTTTTTTTGCGAAACACAGTACAACGCAAGCGCTCATATACACGCGCACACACTCACCCCTATGAACGCACGCACGCACACCCTACCCCTATGAGCACCTCCGAGAGACTGAGTCGGCGGGTCGAGTCTTGAGATTGACGAAGTCACCACGGGCGCCTCGCTGTCGACGGGAACGTCGCCTCCCACTGAAGAATATTCCGCCTTAAATGAGAAACACCAGCGTCAAACCTGGGGTTTGAACTCTGGTGGGCTAGGGTACAACCACCCAACTAACCATCTTGCCACAGGCAAGTGTTGTTGGAAGACGAAAAGATATAGAGTATTATCTGAGAAAAAAATAAGACACATACGTATGTTTAATTGACTCTTGAGATTATAAAGGTACATGTTAGATTCATTGTCCAACATGGAACACATTTGCAAACCTGTGTTATACAGAAAAAAGCAGTATGTTTAGACACTATTCAGAAGCATAACATTAAGAGATGTAATTAACCCTTTACATATATGAATTATTTTGACCGCTATCAATAAGTAGGGCATTATCAAATAAAACCTCCTGAGAAATAACTTAGTGTTGCTAGTTGAGCCTAATGCACGCACTAATAGAAAAAGTGAAACAATCAGACCAACAGCAATTTGCAGACTTAACCATGGGTGAAATCGTAATGAATATGTCGATGATATCAACTTAACTTGGAAGTGAAACACAAAGCCCCAATATGGCTTCTCGATTTGCCTTGTGACACACGGTGTGCAGGCCTTGCCATCCTCTGCTTCCAAACGCATCGATCGTGCTAACCCTACGGATTATGTCGGACAAATCTGAGAGCATGAACGATGAACCGCTCTGCACCTGTTAAAGTTGCGAAGCTGGTTTTTCTGGGTGGACAGATGATAACATCAGCGGCGGCCGGTGGCCGTGAATAAGATTGCTTCAGCAGTAAACCAATGTTCAGAGAAAAAAGTAAATTTAACGGAAGGATAAGCATTATTGGATACAACATTGTTTCTTACCCTTGCCCTGATTATCTCTGTTTTTATTTCTTGTTATGCTGAATCTTGACCTCACGGTGGGTTTTGCATACCATCTGAACAATCAGCACTGAACTGGAATTCATCGGCTTTGCATACCATCTGAACATTGACCACTGAACTGGAATTCATCGGCTCGTGTACGTACCTGGAGAGAGATTCCATCAAGCCATTATCAATTCGTTCGTGCATAGACCATAAATTTGTGCTTATACGTGACTGCAGAGGGGTGAATTCGTACGAAGTTGCTAAACTTATTGTTTAGTGAATGCATAAACCTCTATGCTAATTTGCTTAGATCAATCAAACAAACACTTACAGAGTAGCTGGATAGCAATGCGACATACTTTCCGGCCGTCCGCAACAATGCTACGTGATGGGCTTGCTTAGAACATAGATAGAGCAGAATAAAAGGAACATGGTCAATGCACTGGCAGATTATATTGCGTTGGGATGACGCCGGTGGTATAGAACCTCCATGATACATATAGGACGCTGGGAAGGTCGGTAGGACTGGAGGCACATCCGACCATTGACCACGACACATCGCAGGTACATGTCGACGATTTCATCAAGCTCGGCTGTTGTCGCTGCCGCCCGCGAGGAACTTGTCTGATGCCGCACACAGAGGCCAGATCCTCCACAACTCGAGGGACAGGCCAGGCGACCGCCGCCACGACCAGCCTATCGGGCCTTTCTATGTTGAAAACATGGGTATTTTCAAATTGTTTACCGTCGGTACGCCCTCCACCTCTGCTCCAGGAACCATCATGCGATGTATTCATCTAAGGGACAAAAAACTGATGCTGAATCATAGCACGGTCAGAATTTGTATGCTAAAAAGAATAAAAACTTGTAGGAACAAAGGGTTCAATGCTTGCCAGTCGAAAGTGACGCACCGTGGAGTCCAATGCTCCATACTCTCTAACTCTTCTTCTATGTTCAGATCAGCTGCCGCTTTCTTACAAAACGATCTTGATTTAGATCAGCCAAAAGCACCACAAATTCTGCCCAGTTTAGATATGTGCAGATTCAACACATGGCTTACATTGTCGACCTTGTTATAGACGTAGAATTGCAGAAGACGGAGCCGTGCAACAACCTGCTGTCGCCGCACCTCCCGGTTGCTCTGTCGCCGCACCCCTCGGCTGCTCATTTGGTCAGACTACCGTAACCCCAATCCTAGTAAACCGACTACGGCGAAAGAGATCGAGGTATATGCAACTAAGTACAGCGCATGCCGCCATGGATTTTGCATTGGCATGCAAAGGCGAGAGCTAACTTTTTTTTGAGGGAAAAAGGCGAGAGCTAACTTGATCCAGTATTAATTTATTTGTTCAGCTAGAGGAAACTCAGTTATTCAATTCCGCGAGTCGATCCGAACTAATAGCGTTTAAACTCAGGATCCAGATCCTAACCGTCTCCTTGTTTATTTGTCTTTTGCATGTGTGTTGCACTTGTTTGTCACGTCCTACCAAACTTTTTTTTTTCCACGGTGCTACCGGCCAATCTAATATCAGGTAACAGCCAACCTTTTTTTTGACTTGACAGCCAACGTAATTTTAGCAGCACTAAACGTCAAGAGTCCAGATCGTAACCGTCCCATTGTTTTTTTCATCACATACAATTCGATGTCGGGCTATCGTGCCAGATTATTTGTAACGTGCTATGTAACATTGTTACGTAGAGTTAATCCTAGCCGTAAAACCCAGATCTAACAGCTTAATTAATTTTAATGATGTGGATTAACGTGGAGGCTTTAAAGGTGCCTCCAATTAGTAAATATAAGATAGTTTGCTCCTGTCTGGTTGAGGCCTGTCTCATTTTCTTAGTGATCTTTTGAGATGTAATAAGCTACTTGATACAAATTTGTTTAATAAACGGCTGTGTGCATCACTCGATGCAGAGGCCGGGACAACCCCATTTCTAAAAAAAAAAAAAACCTTCCAGAAACGTGCGTGATAGCAAAAAGAAAAAAAATCTTGAGCATGTTGCCAAAGGGAACGAGCTACTAGGACAGGGTCATGGTCAGTTTAAAGAAAAACTAAACTCATCAGTAAATACTTCGTGTACTTTATTTACTGGATCCTGAGTATAGTTAAAGTCAAATTTTATAAAGTTTGAACAAAAATGTACCTAAATAACCGAATTCGTATGACATAAAATATAATTTACGACGATTCTAATTATAATGATTTTATATCTTAGATATCAATATTTTTTTCCTGTATATTTAGTCAGATTTTAAAAAGTTTGATTTTACTAAATTCAGAATACACATGGTAATTATGAACGGATGGAGTATGTTGTTTCTATTATTACATGCACATCAATGAAAATTTTATTCGATTATATCATACCAAAGTACTAAGAAAACATCTGCAGAATTTGAAATTGTGGAAATTTAAAATTAATGACGTCGCGACATTGATCACCCTACGTACATTGTTTTTATTATCGAGTACACATATATTGATAAATGACAAATTTATTCGACCGCTATCAGACCAACACTCTCTCAAAACGTCTTTTGAAATCGTGGAATTTTAATATTAATGAAATCACAATTAGTCGCACTATCAATGGAATGTCCCTCACACTAAGAAAATTATGGACTTAATGATACACACATGGCTGAGTCAACACCTATCTCAAGAGAATTTGAATGAACTTCCACTGAACGAATATTCCAACTTAATGTGACACAAAGCATCAAACCTTCAAAATTGATGAAGATACAAAATTAGTCGACACACTATCGATGGGAATGTCCTTCATATTATTGAATACACATAAGTGACAAATTTATTCGATCACCATCAGACCAAAACTCACACAAAACGCCATCCAGAGTCGTGGAATTTTAATATTAATGAAATCACAACATTAGTCACACTATCAATGGGAGCGTCCCTCACACTAAAAAAATTACGGACTTAATGATGCACACATGGCTGACTCAACACCAATTACCCCGAGGATGTGAATGAACTTCCACTGAATGAATATCCTTACTTATGAGACACAAAACTTTAAACCTTCAAAATTGACGAAGATACAACATTAGTCGACCCACTGTCGATCGGAATGTCCTTCACACTATAAAATATTTTGTCTCAATGATTCACATAGGGTTAACTCTCCATAGATTCCTGCTCGATATGTTTCATGTTGAGTATCCGAGCATGGTGTGCCAATACTATTTTTAATCCGACGACCTGAAAAGCATACACTTATTTTTTATGAATTGTTTTCGCGGATATTTTTGTGTTTCCATGGTAGAAATTATTGACTATTGTATGTGTTTGTCTCTCAAGTAACAAAATTAACATATAAGGACATGTCATTTCAATTGCAGAACAAAACTGATGACCAATTAATATATAGTCTTGAACTATGCTATCTAAACGACATAGTCATTTTGCATAGCACAACAAATAAATGTGCCAGGGTCTGTAGAACCATTGAATGAATATCATAATAAGTCAAGACTCTGGAGAAGTTAGATCCGTGCTTCTCTAATTTTGAATACTGATGTATAAACATGTTAACGAATATGCCTAGAACAAAATAATTTTTTCTTAGTAACATATTCATATAAAAATAACAGCTAAAGTTTCAGCATGTTCATGTTTTTAAAGTGTTGTACATTGTGACATGCAGCGAAGAAATGAGAGAAAGAAACATAAAAAAGACATAAGGATAAACTGTTTTATCTAAATTCAACCAAAATTAAATCAAAGATAACTATCCTATCGTACTGATCTAACATTATGTAAGAACTATAGTTCAATTTGCAGATCCAATGCCACTTACATGGATGTTTCAACATATGACATGATAATCATTTGATCAGAAATTTCAAATTGCCAAAGATGTTGCTCGCATACGTGATATTTTGCTCACCGGAACATTTGCAGTATTTGATGAACAATTTTATATAAGATGAACAATTTTATATATTGTCACATAGTAGGAAATAAAGCGATATCAGTGAAACAATATTGTTATTTCTTGAACACTTTGAACCAACTACGATGATGCCCTCGCATTTGCGAGGGCCACCATGCTAGTTATACTAATAATGTTGTAACATGCTAAAAATAAATCAAGATAAGTATTAAAGTCTAATAAAAATGTATTTAGTTTTACTCACCCCAGATCAAAATTTCCCTGTGTTAAGGATATATACTTGGAGCAGCTGCCCTTACCCCCCAACATTGGGGCTAGCATTGCCAAGGAATATCTTGCTAATAGAGCACTGCATAAAATATGCCTCATAATTAGAACACTAACACACAGTTTAGGAAGTACAACAACATACTATGTACAAAGCACACACAAAAGTATACGTCTGAACAAAGAACATAATGTACTTACAAGAGTCGAAACGAAACAACCACAAAAAAATGTACAAACAACGTACCTGTATGTACCACTAGGTACATAGAACACAATAATCCCTAGTTTAATTATTGGCACATTGAATTCATAAAACTGGTAAAACCAGGAACTCCTCATACAAATCACACCCATAGTTCCAACGGATGTGCCTACAATACAAAGGAGAACGCTCTTGCGCATTACTAGGTAACTTAGGTCATGTGTTGAACACATTGTGCCATATATTAATCCTCGACTGATGCAAAACAAAAACAGTGAAAAGCATAATAGGAGCCTCATAGTAACATAGCAAACATAATTCAAATAGATGATCCTACTCTACCAAGTAGTATGCACAACAAATGTGCTTGTATAGCACTAGGTACAACAAGGTCATCCCCCGGAACACAGGATGCCATAAGCATTGGTTGTTATGAGATCAATCATAATTGACATGCACTTGATGTGACCCATTGGAATCTTTAACACACACCATGTGAATTAATCATTTACCTAATTAGTGATCTCACTCTAAACATACAATATCCCCAAATTGGGCTAAGATGAAACACTAAATAGAGAATATCTCCAAATCGGTCTAAGATGAACTAAGCAGACAATATCCACAAATAGGGCTAAGATGAAACACTAAACAGAGAAAATTCACAAATCGGTCTAAGATGGCCTAAGCAGACAGCAATCCCAAATCAGCCTAAAGATGAAACCCTAAACATATAATATCCCTAAATCATTCTAAGATGAAACCCTAAAATGAAAACATCCCCAAATCTGCACATTACCACACCTACGGTAATACAAAATCAACAAGTACGAGAAAAATCAAACTAATGGATGCAAAATTTACCCTAGTAAGTACAAATTTACCATGCATGTCATCAGTAAGCAATGAACTAGGCTCCTACGTACAGATCTACGATCCTACAAGCATCGTAAGAGTGGGTTGAGGGCTTATACCACCATTGACAGAGGTAATGGGAGTCGATTTTCCGTTGGTGATGAAGCGCGTCGTCAATGTTTTGACAACCAGCGTGTCGAGGCAGGAAGCGGAGGTCGACGATTGGATTTTTTGCCATGATGGTCACTGTGGCGCTCTGAATGTGCCGGCGAGAGTGGAACGACCAACCGTAAGAGGAGAGTGAGACGTGAGGAGATATATGACGCGCGTTTCCAAAATGTCGTGTTGTCTCCCGCTCTTCGTGCACGTGTAGTCGTTGGCCACTTTGCGCTTCATCGGGTTCGGCAACACGAAACAGTAGATTCAGGTGTTCCTCCGGAGTAAGGTTCTGAGTTGTTTTAAGATTAGTGTGATGCAGACACATCCGAATGTGCGTATAACCAACCAAAAATATTTTGGGTCGTTCGGGCCTATTTGGGTTTTTTTTGCGGGCAACAAAACACGCCCTTGGTATCCGTAAAATCTTTCTGACTTCGGGTACAACTTCTAGCCTCCTTCAAATAACTAGACAGATTATCTGGGCGGTGTTGTTAGCGCAGTTGACTAGTGGTGGTTGAGTATCAGAAACTTTCAGCTCATAAGTGGAAAGAGATTGTCTTATTATAGCAACATAGGGCTGACTCAGCTTAATCATTTCTTCTCTCTGTGAGTTTCATTCTCAAGAAAATAACTGGTTTTTGAACTACAAGAAAGCTCCATTTGGAACAAAGGAAAAAATCATAGGAACTTTTGGAGGATGGGATTCCTATATGAGAAATTCATATGGTACCATTTGATAAAAATAAATATGCAATCTTAGACTCCTCTGAAATTCCTATGGATTGAGATATTCGATAGAGATTATCGAGAAAAACAAACATGAGGAAAGTACGCGAAGTCTTACCTCATGTTTTGATCTATGTGTGTCTATAATTCTTGTGTTTTGACATAACATCCAAATGAAACTTTGAAGTTTTTATGTGGTTTTGATTATATAAGCATCTAGGATACTTGGTTTCTCACTTCTTTCGTTTTTTATACTCCTTTGTTCTAAAAGGGGACTAAATATGCCACAATTCCTTAGGTATTACTAAAAATAAGTATACAACCTATCAACAGTTTCATACGTGTCTCAAAACAAATTAGAACAATTTCCTTTGGAATGATTTTGAAGGACATAGGAAGCTGCACCTTGCCAATTGGAAACGGGTATGTAGGCAAAAAGAATTTGGAGGATTAGGGGATGAAGGGAAACTGTGGAAACAGATAGTTGACTCTGAGTACAACACTGACAAGCCCAACATCTTCTGTAGCAAAACATT
The DNA here is from genome assembly GCA_947311845.1 of Poa pratensis. Classification (NCBI taxonomy): domain Eukaryota; kingdom Viridiplantae; phylum Streptophyta; class Magnoliopsida; order Poales; family Poaceae; genus Poa; species Poa pratensis. The sequence goes on along the minus strand of CAMZMU010000056.1, from coordinate 25,881,239 downwards.
GGGAGTTTCCGAGTTTTGGAAAGGAGTATACGTGGGCTGGCAAAAGTATAAAATTTGAATATAGATGGAAAATTGGGACATGGCGAAAATTAGATTCTGGGAAGACACCTGGTTTGGTACTTTCCCCCTAGTTGTCCAATTTTTTGTCATTTATGTCCTATGCAATGAACATGGGAATATTGTTCGTGAGGTTTGGGATGGTTCATCCCTCAAACTCACATTTAGGAGTATTTTTGTAGCAAACTCATGCAGCTTTGGCATGAGCTAGTTGAGGTTGCACCAAGCATAGTGTTGTCATTCATCATCTTTAATTTCTTTGATTGCATTGTTGCAAAGCAAATTTGGAGAGTGGTTTTCGATTTCTTTCAAGCCCAAGTTGGAACTGACTACACCTATGTAGCCAGTCTCTGGATAGCCAATAAAAACATGTTGTTTTAAATTCGGTCTATGCGTCTGTTCTATTCTTTAGAACCTCTGGAAGGATAGAAATGACCTAGTGTTTAATGGTCACTATTGGATTGACGTTAAACAGGTTTGTAGGAGGATCGTGAGCTCTTTGAAGAGTTGGAAATTGATCTTCAAAGAACATATGTTGGGGCTGACAGAGAGCTTCTATACCCACATCCTGACCATACTCAGAGCCCCAATGCTGCTCGGAAGTAGGTGATTCTTGTGCGCCAAGAAGTTGATCATGATGATGCTGACTCTCGAGGTCGTTGATCGCCAGGGCAGAAAAAGATTACGATGGTGGGAACTTATGCGACACCTACTTCGAGCCTGGGACATGCTTCACCTCCCCAGTTGTCTGAAGTGATGAAATGCTCCCATGCTAGCTCCACTCCGCTCTATCCTCTTGTAGTCTTGTGGACCTTGTATAACTCCCTGCCATTCGAAAAATAGCCTTTTGTTTTCTTTCTCTCTTGTTCTAGCTGTAGTGCTAGTGGAGAGCCTTTAGCTTTCCTTTACTTTTGGAGCTTCATGCTCGAAGGGGTGTAAGTTTTGAAACCCTATGTACTGCTTTTGAACCTGCTGAACGCCAGGTTTCGTTGAGCTTGTCAATAGAACCGGAGGTGAGCCCCTGAGGATCTAAAAAAACAAATTAGAACATAAAAGTAATTTTGACATTACAGGCATAACCTCTCTTGCATGAGCGTTCCCTCATCACACGATGCATCATAAATATGTGATACAGTAGAAATAACAAGAACACAAAATTGTTACTCAAATCTTAAAAGTAAACATGCACTGCTTAGCATAATTCTCATCCGAACATAAAGATTCATTTGAAACCATATTGTAGAGTTGAAAGTTGAAACCATGGCGGAAGTGTAAAATTTCAGTTTAAACTGGAAAAAGGAAAAAAAATCAATTGTAACCGTAGTGCAACTAAAGAAATCAATTGCACCATGGTGTGACTGGAAAAAATCCAGTTGCAAATCATTTTGTAACTGGCCACCACAAATCTCCACGTCAACAACCGGTGTCTAAGGAGTTGATTGAGCCCTAAGCTAATATCATTGGAATTAGAATTAGCGAAACCTTTTTAAAGCAAAATAACTGGATCAGTCCAACCGCCATGAGCTCATGCTCTCTTCAGTAAATTCAGGACGTGCTAAATTTGCAAAATGCAGACATACATCAACTAGTAGATACTAGCGTTTTTCAGTTCACAGGTCACGCACACTGGTGCACTACTAGTTCACTTCACCCCCACAATGGGCTGCTGTACAGTTCCTCCGTGCAGCCCTCGCCGCCGGCGTAGGATGGGTAAACCGAGTAGTAGCTCATCCCATCGTCCCACTCCATGGCCATGCCGTCCATGTACACTCCCCCACGCAGTCGCCGGTGAATGGGCCAAAGGCGGCGGCATCCATCTCCTGATCCGTCCAGTACTCCACGGGGTTGCCGCCGCCGTCGTCCACCACGTACGGCGCCGGCGAGCACCCGCACCCGTCGAAGCCGGACAGGATGATGCCGTCGAGCCCGCAGTCCTCGCAGCCCGCCTCCTCCTGGTGCGGGTGGATCGAGTCCAGGTCGTCCCAGACGTTGCCGACGTCGTGGGCGGGGAAGACGAGCTGACGATCCTTGCCGCGCCCCGCTGCCTCCTCCTCTTCCTGCTCGGCGGCATCCATGAGCTCGACCAGCAGCCCCGTGGCGCCGTCGATTTCTAGAACCTCCGTGGCGCCGTCGCGCTCGTACTGCCGCTCCGTGATGCACTCCATGTGTGGGAAATGGAAAATGCAAGATGAGGAAATGTCAAGTGTCGTGCTTTGATCATGGCAGGGTGGTGTGATGAAGTGTGTGGAGCGTTCTTATAGCGAGAGGAGGCCACCAGGTGGGACGTGCCAGCTGTGTGTGGGTGCCGAACTGGTCGCAGAGCGACCGGCCCGGTCGGTCGGTCTCGCGCCAAAGCAGCCGGCATGCATGTGCTTGGACCGGACGGAGCGCATTGATGATTTGATGGCTGCTGCTGCTTGGCCTGATCAAGGATTCATTGCTTCTAGTGGGAGCAATCTAATTATTTCGCTTCGCTCTGCATTTGAACGCAGACTATCATGTACAGGGCCGGCCCTGGAGGGTGGCAGGGTGGGCGGCCGCCCCGGGCCCCCAAAATCCAGGGGCCCCACCCCAAGTACATTGTAGTATATGTATCAAGGTTGTATAGATACGGCACTACCAAAAACGTACCCAACCGGTAGGTACGGAAGAGACCAGGCGATCACAGGGCGATCGTAAGTCGATCAAGTTTTCCGTCCCAGCCGCCGGCGACGCTGCTGGTTCGCCCCGCCTCCAATGGCTTTCAAGGCCTTGGAGCGGTGGCGGATCTCGGCCTCTCGCCGGCGGGATGGTTCCTGTTTTCCGTTTTAGCTAGTTTTCGTGTCTTTATCCGGGTGGTGAGGCGGCGGCGACATCCCGGAATCAGAATAAGGTACTCTCCGCCCTATCCTCGCTCCGATGGTGCATCTAGTGCTAGCGGAGGGCGCGTGGAGTTGTGTGTCCGACGGATCTTCTGGGATCTGTTCGGTTTTTGTGTTCGTCAGTGTGGTTACAGGTCAGGTTCTTCCGATCTACGGTTTTCATCTTTGGCGATGGTTGCTGCTCTGGTGCGCTGGCCCTTTGGGGTCTTAGCACGACGACTTCTCATCTGTCTACTACAACAAGCTCTCCGACGACAAGCTTTGCCCGACTCCGGTGAGGGAGGGGCGAGGACAGCGGCGCGCCTTCGGCTTGCCCCCAGTGTTCGTAGTCGTCGCTAGGTGGTCCATGTACCTATTTGTAATTTTTATTACTTTTTGGGTCGTTTGTACTGTTGTGGATGATTATTAATAGATCGGTGGACTTTTTCGCAAAAAAAAAGGTTGTATAGATACATAAACATGTATTTAACAGAAAAAACGACATGGGCCGGCCAGGCTATAGGAAGTAGGAATGTGGCCCATGGGAAAGGAGCTATTCACATGCTGGCCCAGGTCGCATCCATGTTAGCACGCATAGGTACAATCGCGACTCCTCTCGTTTTGTTCGTCAGTTCGTCTCCTCGGCTCCTCGCCTGACGGCTGACGCCTGTGATTCGTCTCGGCGATCCCGTGTCAGATCTGGCCATCATTGAGCAGGAACTAGAAGTTTAGAACTAGGCGATCTCATCCCCAGCAGTCGCCGCCGTCGCACGTCGCCGGCTCGCCGCCACGGTCAGGCCCTGGCCACGGTAAATCGTATGCGCTCTTCTTTCTGTAATCCGTACTGGTATGTGTATGTGAATATGTGATGTGAGACAGCGTGATACCTAATTAAACTTTATTTCCAGCATTATGTGGGATCATGTCATCAAGAAAGTATGAATCTGATAGCGCTAAAAGGAAAAGAGCAAAACATGTAGATGATTTGGTACAATCACAAAGAGGAGATATTCTTAAATTTTTCAGGGGTAATACTAGTGCTTTGACTTCGATAAAACCAGATGAATGGGCGATTGTTGCTCTGGAGGAAGAGCACCCAGCTAATGAAAATTTTGAATCTGATTAGCAAGAACAAAATGTTGACACCAAAATTTTGCATCTTATTTACTGTGTCTGTGACTGTCGCCTCGGCTGAAAGAAGCATTTCAAAGTTGAAATTATTGAAGAACTACTTATGGTCTACAATGACTCAAGAGAGGTTAAACGGGTTGGCAACATTATGCATCGAGAAGAAATTATTGGATGGCATTGACATCGAGCCCATCATAAGTGAATTTGCATCGAGAAATGTTAGAAGAAAATTTTAAGGTAATTTGCATAATTTATTTGATATGTTTACTGTTTTAGATGCATTCTAGTTTTCCTAAAAAATAATTTTTATACATATATTCATTATTATTATGATAATGTTTATATTAAGGGTCTCAAGTTTTAGTTTTGTCCCGGGTCCCGAAAATCTTAGGACCGGCCCTGATCATGTACTCCACATATGTGCACTCGGATTTACGAACGTACGGCTCTTATCTTTACGAACTTCTTTGAAAGACTGAGCCGACAAATGTTGAGATCGACGAAGTCACTATAACCGCCTCATAGTCGAGGGCCGTGACGTCTCCTATAAAAAGACATTGCTAGATAGTTTGGAATAAATTCATAGAAATGCGAGCACCGTCCCAAAATATATGATTTCGACCAAATGGACAGGTTAACCATAAATTCTAACCAATTGAGCTAGGTTCAGTTTACGCGAACAGTCACTCCAGCTTGGGATAATGATCGTCCACAAAGCGCTATGGAGACAACAAATGCAAGAAAAGATAAATTTTCTTCTTATGTACGAGGGGATACTTCCTTAATTTTCATAGCCACAAAAACAGGAAGCCAAGAAGGTGTTAAATGTTGAAGCGCATAACAATATCTGGTTGAAACTGTTGAGAAGACATATCCTAATTGTTGCTTTTTTGAAAATGAACCAAAACTTTTGCTTCATCTCATTAATTAAAAAGAAGAGAGTTGTCCAATTAATTAGCGAAAAACAGAGTATAAACCGTCACAAACAACCTCACCGACCATCATGGAGCACGAACAGTCTTGAGGACACACATGGCCAAGTTGTCTAACAACACTAACCGAAAACACGCCACCAAAACGAGAGTCGTCGTCGAGGTTGCCCACTGGTGTTGTCGTCATCACTCCATAAGAGAACTCAGAGCATTTCCCCCGGCAGGCCCCAAAGCTTCTCCGAACGGCCCAATGAGGTCTGTACCAAAAACAACATCCCCAACGGCACCCCTCAACAGTTCGGGCCGCCCGAAAATATGTCTGATATCCACGTATAGACCCCAAACTTTTGGGGCCGGCTCGGATGCGCCGGACAACGCCCACAAACACCCGCCAAGTAGACCCGATAGGCGGGTACCACGTGCCAGCGACACAAGCTTGCCCTTTCCCACGTCCTTTATCCTGTCCCAGTTTCGCTCTCTCCGCCACAGAATCGCATCGATGCCGCCCCTTTTCGTCGCCAACTCTCCGCCGGAGTCCCCAGCGACCATGTAGGCTGACTCGCCGACGCCCCATGTACTAGTTTTGTGCCACTGTTTGCGAGATGCCGCTCCCCACAACTCCTTCGGCCGGCGGCCGAGACTATCGCCCGCCCCGCCACGCAAGGAGTTCGGCCGTTCGCCAAGTAGGTAATTTCGTTGGAATTCCTTTTTCCCTAGGTAGTGTAAAGGTTTGTAGTTTCATTGTTTGTTTTCCAGGCTATGGATAGCCACGATGAGTTCGTGTTTTTACAAATGAGGAGGACATCAACCTCGCAGACAATGAAGAAAAGAACTAGATGATTCTCATTGTTCTTTTAGCTGCGCAAGAGGAGCTAGAAACCCCTCCCAAACGCGGAGGATTGAAACCGGAGTGGCAAACCAACAATAATTGTCGAATGGCTATGATTCATGTGCTGCCATTAAATATTTTTTTTAGAAACCCAACAAACAGTCAGATTCCATTTTGTCGGCACTTTCTAATGAAGAGGGATGTGTTCATGTGCATCGTGCATGGTGTTCGGAAGTATGATGACTACTTCGTGCTGAAGAAAAATCGCACCATACATTTTGGATTCTCATCTATTTAGAAATGCACTTCTGCAGTTCTGCTACACAATGTCCTGCATATGAAGTTGTTGCAGACTCTGTGGATGCCTACCTATGTATGTCTGAGTCCATATCTATTGAATCAATGTATATTTTTCGTGCAGCGGTGGTGAAAGTGTTTGGACCGACCTATGTATGATGATTGGAGTCGTCGATTGTATGTATTGGAGATGGGAGAATTGTCCATTCTCTATAAAGGAGGTCATGTTGGAGCGTGTAGTGTCGTAGTTAAATTTGTGGCAGATTATGACATGTGGATTTGGCACTCTTTTTCGGCATGGCCGGTTCTCATAAGGACATCAAAATGCTGCAACACTATCTGGTGTTTGCGAGACTTGCTGAAGCCCAAATTCCGGAGTGCAACTATGAGATCACAATACAAGGGGTACTACCTATCATATGGCATCTCTCCTCGTTGGTCGACATTTGTGTAGACAATGTGCAGCCCTGTTGGTATGATAAAATCTCACATTGCATCAAGACAAGAGTGTCCGAAAAAATGTAAATCCATTTGGTGTACTCCAAACCCGTTTTTCTATTGTCCGGTACCTTTCACTATCAAGGTCGTCGGATCAGATGTGGGACATCATGAATGTTTATGTTGTCATACAAAATGTCGTCGTATCGGCATCTTGGATAGGAGACGGGGTCCTGCTAGCCGAGGGTGAACGTAGGGCAAGAAGGTGGACGTCGTCGAGGTCGGGATTGTACACGGCGGTTTACCCAGCTTCAGGCTCCACGGCGGTGGCGGAGCCCTACGTGCTGCTATAACTCACTATAGGCAATAGCCGTGATACAGGTTACAATGAGTTGGTTGCGTATGAAAGTATGCCCTAAAGGCGTCCCGGGTCCAGCTTATATAGGCGGCTGGACCTAGGGTTACAAGGAGATTACGTATCCGGCAAGCATACAGAGTCCTAAACCTAGCCGGCAAGTCTGCCGCCTTCCGTCTTGGTCTTGGTGGCTTCATGGGCTTCAGTCTTGGGCCTCCTCCTTGCCGGCATCCGCCTTCCTTGGTCGTCAGCTATCTGGGCCGCCCGGCAGGCAAAGCCTTCACCACCACTGCGGGCCACCCTGGACTAGCCGGATTGATCCATGCTGGTGATACCCCTAGTAGGTATATCCCCAACATTAGCCCCTGGAAGGGTTCGAGTTCTTCAGGCGCCGTCTTCTTTTGTCGGCAACGTCCGTCTTGTCTTGTAGCGGCTGAAGAGCTTGAAGCATTCCAAAGTTGAAAGTAAGCGGCGTCCGCCTAACGTAGTCGGATGATTTGCCGCCATCATGGGAAAGACGGCCTGACCGTTGTCAGGAATCTTCCCGGCACCAGTCTTGTCATTTGACCAGTCCCGTCAAATGTTGACGGATGACGTCATGCAGTCCACGACAGTTTGGACTTGGGCATGTGTCATGATGTTTCTCCACTATGCACAAGAATCGGGGAGAGGGCCGCAGACACCGTTGCCACGACGTGCAAATCGTGGGCACGTGGCGGAAATCGTGCGTCCCCCCAATCTCGCGCACGAATCTTGGCGCGTGGAGTTAAATACCCAAAGGGCACGCCGAGGTTGGTCTTCTTCCCCATTCGCACCCACCACGGCCTCCTCATCTTCCCGAGCTCTCCTCCTCCCCGTACTCAACTCCGGCGAGCACGAGCAGAGCCTCCACGGCAAATGGCGAGCACTCAGCAAGATTCGGCGGCGGCGGCGGCGCTGGCTGCGGCCTCGGCGACCACGGCTGGATCTGGATCTGCGCCAGCGGCGGCGGCGGTTCCCGCGAGCGCGCCGGTGACCTCTCCTGTCGCCACCGTGGCCGCGGGTGAGGTTTCCTCTTCTTCCCCAACTCCGGCGGCGCCTGCAGCATCTGCTCCGACCTTCCCGCTCCCATCTCTAGCGGCGACCAGCACTGAGGCTACGGCGGAAGCTGCCGCCGACGACGACGACGAGGATGAAGAGGAGACGGCGGACCTTGGCTCCAGGTATTGGCTGCCGTCAGTTATGACGTCAGCCTATCTGAAGGAGCTGGAGGAAGGCGGCTACATACCGCCAAAGACGGAATGCTCCTGGAGGGTTCCAGGCGACGAGGCAGTCCCTGACCCGCAAGACGGCGAGCGCGTCATGTTGGCGTCGCACAGCCTCCGCGGTATGTCCTTGCCGCTTTCCGCCTTCTTCTTGGCGGTGCTTAGTTTTATGGGCTGCAGCCGCACAACATAGCGCCCAACAGTATTCTAGTGCTAGCCGGCTTCCAGGCTTTGTGCGAAGGGTACTTAGGCATAGCTGCGTCCATAGAGCTATTCAAGTACTGCTTCCTATGCCGCCGGCAAACCATACCAGGCGGCCATCTGGCAACTTGCGGTAGCGTCACCTTCAACTGCCGCCAACCCGACTGGTACCCAAAGATACCATACATCGAGTCGGTGAAGCACTGGACCAGCACTTTTTCTACTGCAAGGACATCCCGACACCGGCACACACAGGGGATGCCTGTTTTTGTCAACGGTCCGCCAACCCACAAGGCCTGTTGGACGGCAAAGGTGCCGCTTAGCAGCTTGTCGGCTGAGCTTCGAATTGCCGTCAGGCGGATCGAGTTCTTGACGAAGACGATGATGGCTCCGCAACTTGACGGAGTTGACACCGTCATCTGCTGGGTGTCGAGGAAGATAATGCCACTCCGCCATCGCCCACTGAAGATGTGCGAGTACAAGGCGGATGACGCCGGCAACAGCATCCTTGACCAAGATGCACTAGAGTACCGGCTCAGAGAGCTTGTCAAGCCTCTGTCGGTGAAGGCGGCTGAAGGCGTCGCCATGTTCACCCATGACAACCCAGCCCCAGGTAAGCCAAAGCTACTTTGTCATTTCTTGACATCTTTGTCCACTGGGTACTGAATTAATGTTCTGTCTTTTTCCTTTTCAGCTGCAAACCTTGGGGGAGGAAGACTTGGCTCCTAACTGGTACGACACCGGTGCCAGCAAGTCGAAGAAGCGCAAGATGAGCAGCTCCACCAAGGATTTGGAGAAGAGGAAGAAAGCGGCCACCTCCGCTGATGCAGAGGATGAGACCTTGGGGAATGTCCCATTCAAGCGGTAGGCAAACTTTTGCTTTCCCTGACTTAGCCATTTTGATATAAGTTTGTGCTGACAAACTTGCACTTTTCTGCTTACAGGGGCAAGCCAGCCATGCCCAAGCTCCGCGCCAACTGAAATTTCTGCCGGCAGGGCAAGCCACCACGCTCTTCTCCAGCCGCTGCGCCGACAACGCCCACAGTTGGCGTTCCCGTGGTTGTATGCCAGGGAACGTACAGCTGCTGGTACCGCAGAGGCGGCTACGGAGAAGATGGCGGGCAAAAAGTCAGTTGCCGGCCCACTTTTTCCAAGACGGCTGAAGCTTCGGCTAATGATGCCGCTCGATTTATTGCCATGAAGCAAGAGATGGACGACAGGATGGCGGCTGACCAAGGCGGATCGTCCTCCCATCCTGGCTCTCAATCTGGCAAAGGGTTGCAAGACCCCCGGCAAACGCTAAGGACCATGCGTGAAGGTACCCGTAAATGGTACGCGCACATGGATGATCTCCACGAGACCCTGCATAACCAACTTGAGGTAATGTAACCTATAGTCCCAGCCCCCGAGCACTTTGGCGGCTGAAAAAATTTTAGCCGGCAAAGTGGTCTCGTTGACTAATAGTGCTAACCGCAACGTTGTTTTCGTGCATGCAGGCCGTTCTTGCTTCCAACCTTGAGCTGTTCCGTGCTCAAGAGAAGAAAAACAAAGAATGCCAGCAACTGCAGCAGGACGTGGAGATGAAGGACGCCCAGATTGCGAGCTTGGAAGAGGCTCGCAAAAAGGATGAAGGTGACAAAGTTTTCTTTGCCTTCTTTTCGTCCGACTTCTTTTTGCTTTTCCGACAAGTATTTTAGTCGTCTTTCTTTTTATTTGTAGAATTACTAAACACTGCGCAAGATATTCTCAAGAACTCCACTGACATGCAAGCTTTGATGAACGAAGCTGCAGATCTTGCTGGTTGGTGGCAAAGCTGAAGGCGGATCATGCCAAGGAGCTGGATGAGCGGGAGCTGGCCCATGCCGCCGAGGTTAGCAAGTTGACGGGACAACTTGAAGCCATGAGCAACAACCTCGACCAGGTGAACAAGAATGCCAAAGCGCAGCAGGAACAACTGTCACAGGCAGTCCAGCTGCTCAGGAAACACTTGAAAACCATCTGGACGAGGTCAACGCCATCCACGAGCATGTCTTGGGTACGTCTCTAATCCTTCATCTTTCTTTGATACTTGCACTCTTGAAATTTGAAGCTGCAGTGTGTAACTGTTTGTATTTGTGCAGTGCCGGCTAACTTGGGTGATGACATGGCTACGACGCCGCGCCTTGCCCGTATCTTGAAGTTGGCGAAATCGTCAACCAGATTGTCGGCGCAGGCAAAGCGTTTGCCGCCAAGTTCTACCCTGGGAGGACGGCGATCCCGTCAACTTCGATGCCTGCCGGACCTGCTGGAGAAGGCGGCAACCGAACACGACAGCACGCTACGCTCAGCAGCACGAGGCGGCGCCAAGTTGGCATTGGCGATGACGGCGGCGTGGTACCCGGAGGCTGATATTCATCAAGTCACCGAGTACTTCCCCACCGAAGACGAAAACAACCAAGCCATCGTGATGCAGGACGTGCTGCGGTCTGTTCGGGCTATGCGACCCGGGTTGCCAACATGGTTGACATCCGCAAGTTCTACAAGGAACACCCGGATCCGCATGTTGCCATAGCCGATCCCTCCTTGGCGGATCCTGAAGCTGCCGTAGGCGGAGAAGGCGAAGCCGGAGCTGACGAGCGCAGCCCCCAGGATGGCGGAGCCAGCCCCAAGAATGCCGGCGTCAGCCCCCAGGATCTCTCCACCTCCACCAAGGCGGCAACTCCTTGACTGTCCTCTCCTGTAATGGCAGCACAAAACACTGCGTTAATCTGTTAACGCAAAAAACTTTATATTTTGGGTTTGTAAATATTTGGGCCAACTTTTATGCTACACTTGGCGGTAGGCTTATTTAAGTGGCCCGCCTTAATATGTATCTCGTTGCATGTTTAGCTTTTTCATATGTTGGCGGAACCTCATCTTAGTTACTTTAGCTGAGCCAACCAGGTGCAATACCAACTAATTTAGACTCAGAGACCAAAGCCAGCATGTTGGTGCCAACGACATACTACTAGGCGACCCACACACAAACAGACAGATAAGCATATTAGGCGGTGCAAAGATTGTTTGCTTTTTTAGCCGGCAGACGGCAAATGTCAAAAAGTTTGAACCTTAGCACGGAGCAAAAACTTATTTTGTTTGGTAACTTTTATGACAACAGATATATGATTGCGAGAAAAGACAAAAGATGGCATGATCCCAAAACTGAATGAGCAAACCACAGACTTTTATTTCATAATCATATAGTACTTATTACAATGTGGAAATTGCTAAGTGTAAAAAGGACGTAGCTGCTCAATGTTCCAAGGTCGCTTGGTTTCTTCATACTTGTCATCAACCTTCCTTTTGCGCTTGCGACCTCGCTTCTTCTTGTATCCGTCTCGTGCGTCTACCAAGTAATAAGAACCATTGAGCAACACCTTACTGACCACAAAAGGTCCTTCCCAAGGCGGGGATAACTTATGCAAGCCCTTCCTGTCTTGGATTAGGCGGAGGACCAGATCACCAACTCTAAAACTTCGTTGCCGCACTCTTCTGCTGTGATAACGCCTCAAACTTTGCTGATAGATGGCGGATCGTGCGAGAGCAACGTCTCGTTCTTCATCAAGTAGGTCAAGGCCATCCTGTCTTGCATCTTCTGCGTCTTCCTGGACGTAGGCTTGAATTCTGGGAGAATCATACATCATGTCGGTCGGCAACACTGCTTCTGCGCCATAGACTAAGAAGAAAGGAGTAAACTTGGTTGATCTGTTTGGAGTTGTGCGTAAACTCCAAAGGACAGATTGCAATTCATCCACCCAAGCCCCAGCCGCTCTGTGCAATGGTACTTCGAGACGTGGTTTGATACCTTGTAGGACTAAACCATTTGTACGCTCTACTTGACCGTTTGCCTGCGGATGTGCTACTGAGGCAAGATCTAGGCGGATGCCATGCTTATAACAGTATTCCTCGACTTCGCCTTGCGACAAGTTAGTGCCGTTATCGGTGATAATGCTATGAGGCACCCCGAACCGAGAGATTATTCCCCACAGAAAATTTGCGGCTGTGGCGCCGTCTAGCTTTTTGATAGGCTTAGCTTCAACCCACTTGGTGAACTTGTCTACAGCCACAAGTAAATGTGTGTAGCCACCAGGCGCCGTTTTAAACGGACCAACCATGTCCAAGCCCCAGACTGCGAAAGGCCATGTGATGGGTATTGTTTTAAGCTCCTGAGCCGGCATGTGTGATTGTCTGGCATAAAGTTGGCAGCCCCTGCATCTTTTGACGATGTCCTCTGCATCTTGCTTGGCTGTCAACCAGTAGAAACCTTGTCGGAAGGCTTTTGAAACAAGGGCGCGTGAGGAAGCGTGATGTCCACATACGCCAGCATGTATCTCATCCAACAGTTCTCTGCCTTCTTCGGGCGAAATGCAACGTTGGTAAACACCAGTGGTGCTACGCTTGTACAATTCGCCTTTGATTATTGTGAATGCCTTGGCTCTTCTTATGATTTGCCTTTTCAAAACCTCATCATCCGGTAACTCCTGATTGATCAGGAAGTCCAAATATGGCGTCGTCCAATCCGGCTTTACCAGGTAGACGGCATAGCTAGCATGTCAACTGGTTCTGCCGATTCTGGGTCAAGGAGGTCTGCTCCTTTTATTGACGGCTTGTGTAGGTGTTCCAGGAAAACATCTTTTGGTACCTTTTTGCGTTCAGACCCCATTCTGGCAAGTGTATCTGCCGCCTCATTTTGAGCTCTTGGGATGTGGCGGACCTCGTAGCCTAGAAAACACTTGGCGAATTCGTCAACGGTAGCTCGATATGCCGCCATTGTCTCGCTCTTTGTGTCCCAAGTACCACGTATCTGTTGCGCCACCAAGTCTGAATCTCCGTAGCAGAGGACACGCTGGACGCCAAGTTCCTTGGCAATGTGTAAACCATGAAGGAGAGCTTCGTATTCAGCAACATTATTAGTTGCCTTGAAGTGAATTTGTAACACATAACTAAGCTTGTCTCCTTGAGGGTTTCTTAAAACAATGCCAGCCCCCGAGCCCTGAAGCATTTTTGATCCATCAAAGTGCATGATCCAATATGCATCTTCAGGGAGAGGTACTTCGTCCATGGCCTCCGTCCAATCTGCTACAAAGTCTGCTAAGGCTTGAGATTAATGGCCGTTCTGGGTTTATACTGATGTCGAAGGCGGCAAGTTCGATGCCCCATTTGGCAACGCGGCCTGTTGCATCTGTATTATTGATGATATCCCCCAGAGGTGCCTTGCTCACAACCGTTATTGAATGCTCCTGGAAATAGTGCCTTAACTTCCTGGCGGCGTAGAAAACACCGTAGACCAGCTTCTGGTAATGCGGATAACGCTGTTTTGAGGCGGAAAATACTTCACTGATGAAGTAAACCGGACGTTGTTCCGGCAAGTCTGAATTTTCCGTCTTGCGTTCCACAACCAGGACCACGCTAACAACCAAGTTAGTTGCCGCGATGTAAAGCAGCATTGGTTCCTGCGAACGAGGAGCTGCCAAGATTGGAGCAGACGTTAACGCGTCCTTGAGTTGCTGCAAGGCGGCGTCTGCTTCGTCTGTCCACTCAAAGTTGTCGGATTTCTTCAGAAGCCGGTAGAGAGGCAGTGCCTTCTCACCAAGACGGCTAATGAAACGACTGACGGCAGCCGCCGAGCCGGCAAGTCGCTGCACGTCCTTCAGGTCCTTGGGCCTGGATATGTTGAGGATCGCTTTGATTTTTTCTGGATTTACTTCTATTCCTCGTTCGGAAACGATAAAGCCAAGCAATTTGCCGGCAGGAACCCCGAAGACGCATTTTTTCGGGTTGAGCTTCATCCTATATACCCGGAGGCTATCAAAGGTTTCTCTCAAATCGTCAAGCAAATCTGCCTTCTTTCTTGACATGACGGCAATGTCGTCAACATAGACGTGAACATTGCGGCCAATTTGCTCGTGAAGGCATCTTTGCATACACCGCTGATACGTTGCGCCGGCATTTTTTAGACCGAAGGGCATCGTGATGTAGCAGAAGGTCCCGTAGGGCGTAGTGAACGCTGTTTTGATTTGGTCGGATTCTCGCATTTTGATTTGGTGGTACCCGGAGTACGCATCCAAAAAGCACAGCAGCTCGGAGCCGGCTGTGGAGTCTATGACCTGATCTATACGAGGTAAAGCAAAGTGGTCCTTAGGACAGCACTTGTTCAAACCGGTATAATCAATGCACATTCTCATTTCCTTATTAGGTTTTGGAACCATTACAGGATTTGCCAACCAATCAGTGTGTACTACCTCCCTAATGAACTTGGCTTCTTGCAACTTGATGATCTCCTTCCCTATTGCTGTCCGCTTCTTCTCACCGTAGCGCCTTATTCCTTGCTTCACTGGCTTGGCTCCTTCGTAGACGTTAAGAGAGTGCTCGGCAAGTTCCCTCGGGACACCTGGCATGTCGCTGATGACCATGCAAAGATGTCCTGATTCTCACGGAGGAACCTGACGAGCGCGCTTTCCTATTTGTCGTCCAAGCCTGCCCCTATGGTGACTTGCTTGGAGCTGTCACCTGGGACCAGATCCGCCTTCTTTGTGTCTTGGGTTCTGCGTGGAGGACTGCCTCAGCGAAGGCGGCGTTGCCACGCTCGCACTCCTTTGCTTTCTTGAAGTTGCCATTGACGGTGATTGTACCGTTGGGTCCCGTCATCTTCAACTTGCTGTAGATGTAACACGGCTGAGCCATGAACTTGGCGAAAGCTGGCCGTCCAAAGATGGCGTGGTAGGCACTCTTGAAGGGGACTACTTCGAACCTGAGATACTCCGAGCGGTAGTTTGTCTCAGCTCCGAAAGTAACCTCCAATTTGATGCTTCCCATAGACTTGGCTTGCTTTCCCGGAACGATGCCATGAAACTTGACCTTGCTGTAGTCAAGCTGGCTTTCCGACAAGTTCATGCGCTTCAGTGTGTCCGCGTAGATGATGTTGAGGCTGCTGCCGCCATCCATCAACACCTTGGTGAGTCTGAAGTTGTCGACAATTGGGTCGACGACAAGGGCGTATTTGCCGGGGTGAGGTACGTGATCTGGGTGATCATCTCTATCCCAAGTTATTGGCTCCTTTGACCAGTCTAGATACTAGGGAACGTCTGGTACAGTGGCGTTTAGCTCGCGCATCTCCGCCTTTTCTTCCTTTGCCGAAGGAGTGCCCAAAAAGCACACCAATTGGCCATGTACCTTGGGGTATTCTTTTCTTTGCGCACCAGCTTGGGCTCCTCATCCTCGGACATGGAAACTACCCCATCATCATCTTCCTTCTTTGTCTTCTCAGCCTTTTTGCTCTTTTTTGACTTCCAGCCAACCTCGGGGTCCTTCTTGAAGTCCTCCATGAACCGGCATTTCCCCTAATGTGTGGTTAACTTTGCCTAAGGACGCGTGGATAGGGCAGGGCAAGGCTTTTGCTTGATCGTACGTCAGGCGTTGCTTGCTGGAGCCGTCATCTTTACCCTTTCCTTTCCACTTGCGGTTGCCGCATTTGCCTTCGAAGGCGGCGGCGACCTCGTTTGACGGTCCGGCTTTGTCGTCCTGGGGAGCCTTGCGTTTGTGACTTGCTCGCCTGCTTGGCGCCATGTCATGTGCGCCATCTCCATCGCGTGCATCATCATCCGCCTGTGCGTACATGGCTGCTACTTCGAGCATGACTCCAAGATCCTTGACTTGCATGCGTACGAGCTTATGTCTGAGACTTGAGCCCTTCAGGAGGCCTGTGGTGAAGGCATGGATTGCTTGGTTGTCGTCTACGTTCTCGCAGTTTGCCTTTGTCTGAATCCACCTTGCCAAGAAGCTAGTAGCTGTTTCATCTGGCTTTTGCACGCAAAGAACCAAATCTGTGTATGTATTGGGTCGCTTGTACATGCCTTGGAAGTGCTGTGTAAACACCTTTTCCATGTCATGCCAACTATGAATGCTTTTCTCCGGCAAGTTTTCGATCCAGCTTCGGGCTGTCCCCTCTAGCATGAGGGGAAGGAAGCGTGCGGCGACGAGACCATTACCTCCGGCAATTTCAACTGCCAGCGTGTAGTCCGACAACCATGAGTTTGGCTTGTCCGCTCCATTGTACCTTTGATGAGTTTTTGACACTGAGGTCATATCTCGGGGTACTTGGACGTTGCGGATGGCTGGGCCAAAGCACTCAGGTCCTAGATAGGCATCCTGCTTTCCAGCCTTGATGTCATTGAGACGATGTCGTGCGTCTTGCGGACTGAGCTGCTTGCCGGATCTGTCGGCGTTAGGCTCGTCCTGCGCTGCCCGGCTGTGCCTAGGCTCGTTGTTGTGTCCCCGGCTTCCGCCTTCGTGCCTGGGCACTGGTGGTGGGGACTGTGTGCGGTCCCTGCTTCTTCTTGGCGGCGGGGCGTTGTCACGATTGCCGCCACTCCTTGGCGGCTGCTTGCTGCCCTGCTTCCGCCTTCGTCCCGCCTAGGCGGAGGGGGTGAGGCCTTGCGCCTGTTGCCGGTTCTGGACGCCTCGTCACGCTGCCTTTTGGGAGGTGGTGACTTGCGCGGGTCCTTGTCCTTGTCCTTCCCTTTTCCGTGGCTACTGGAGCCGGACGGATCTTCGGGTTGCCACGGCCGCAGCTTTGCAAGCGTTGGATTTGGATTCCAACTTTCCTCCCTTGCGTCCGCCATGTCGGCGCGAGAATCAGCACGGGCCTGCTGCTCTAGAGCTTTGTGAGCAAGGATCGATGCGTAGTAAATTTTCTCGTCCTTGTCGTAGTCATCATTGTTGAGGATGTCTAAGGCGGCTGCACTGTTGAGGACAGGGGTGCGAGGATGATGTCCCCGTTCTTGTCCTTACGCTGCGGCGTTGTAGCCCACTGGAAACCAAGCTTTTGGGCAGGGGATTTGAAGTTGTCAGGATCCCTGCCCTTCTTGCTTTTCTTCTCTGCACGGGTCCTGCCGGCTTGGGCAATGGGGTGGTGGTGAAAAGATTGCGCTTGGGGTCTAACTTGGCGGTTATCTTGGCGTTTTCCACCTTGGCTTCGTCGAGGAGGCTCTGGACCTCTGCTTGCTTACTTTTGAGGTACTCAGTTTGCTCCACCAAGGTGTTTCGAAGCTTCTCCAAATCAGCCGGGTTGGTTTTGTTGGTCACCGGCGTGTGCAGAACTTCTGCCAGGGCCGCCATGTTCCCTGTCTTGCTGGGCTCGCCTTGCTCTAGAATCCTCTTCTTCGGAGCCCCAGGAGGCTCTGGAAACAGTGGATCGGTTGCCGGTGTCCCCAGGTTGGCGGCGTCAGTTGCCGCCGCCTGCTCTGAGGCTGCACCGGTGACATCCGCCACAAAAACCTGCTGCATGTTGACGGAGGAGCCCGTAGCCGCCTCAGAAGGCGGAGGATCAGGTGTAACGAAACATTGCTTGACCCGTTGCTCAAACATGCTGGCAGAATCTTCTTCGGAGTCAGAATCTACGTTGACGTGAACGGTAGATCTGGATCCGGCATCCGACATCGCATCATCCTGGAGCGCAGGAAGAATAGATTCGGGATCTTGACTGTTGGGCTGGGAATCGGATCCCAGTCCCGTCATGCCGACAAAGTGTAGATCTGAATCTGCGGACTCCTCAGGGGAGGCAAACTCAGATCCGTCTTGATTGTAGGGCGGGTGGGATGGCGAATAAATTCGCGGCAACCCATACGCCTTAGAAGTGTAGCCGATGAACACATCGACGCCGCCAAACGGCACAACTCCGCATCCGACAATGTAGTCGTCTGCGGGGATGTAGGACTCGTCGCAGCTGATGTAGTGGTTGTCGCCATAGCGAACAGCGCGGCCGACGGCGATTGTTTCGCCGATGCCGCCTAGGGTTCCCGCCTGGAACGTGACGCCTGACGCCTTAGGCCCCACGGTGGGCGCCAACTGTCGTCGTATCGACATCTTGGATAGGAGACGGTGTCCTGCTAGCCGAGGGTGAACGTAGGGCAAGAAGGTGGACGTCGTCGAGGTCGGGATTGTACACGGCGGTTTACCCAGCTTCAGGCTCCACGGCGGTGGCGGAGCCCTACGTGCTGCTATAACTCACTATAGGCAATAGCCGTGATACAGGTTACAATGAGTTGGTTGTGTATGAAAGTATGCCCTAAAGGCGTCCCGGGGTCCAGCTTATATTGGCGGCTGGACCTAGGGTTACAAGGAGATTACGTATCCGGCAAGCATACAGAGTCCTAAACCTAGCCGGCAAGTCTGCCGCCTTCCGTCTTGGTCTTGGTGGCTTCATGGGATTCAGTCTTGGGCCTCCTCCTTGTCGGCATCCGCCTTCCTTGGTCGTCAGCTATCTGGGCCGCCCGGCAGGCAAAGCCTTCACCACCACTGCGGGCCACCCTGGACTAGCCGGATTGATCCATGCTGGTGATATCCCTAGTAGGTATATCCCCAACACAAAACATGATCTTGGAGAGTGAGGATGTCGTTATGATGTTTTATAAATAGTTTGAGTATCAGGTCCCTCTTGTTGAGTCACATCAGGGCAGTTTTCTGAATTCCTCCTCTTGTATCAGGAAATTCTTGATAAAACAAGTCGTGACCGACAGCAAGACGATATTAGCCGAGCACTTGTGGGCGCTCAGATGAAACAAGTAGTTTAATTGTCATATTGTTTACTATGACTTGCAAAATTTAAATTTTTAATTTTAATTGTTGTAATAACTATATTTTTCTATGTTTAAATTATTGTTAGCTACGCAATCAAGTTTTATGTCATTTAGATAGAAATATGAACATATCAATAAAAATAAGCAAAAACTGAATAGAGATGTATGTTTTGAGGGCGCCGCTGCGGGCAGCCGTCTCAATAGGCAATAGCAGCAGACATGTGTCTGGCGTCCCCGATAGCGGACACTTACTCGGGTGTGCCGAACACATTATCGGGATGCAGGTAGAGATGCTCTCGGTGCACATCAATTGAACAGTTTGCGGCGACGTCGGAGGTGAAACTAAAGAGAAAAGACGGTGAGCACAATTTTTTTTCTTTTTTTTTGTACAAGGGTGAGCACAACTTGTGTCCTCTGCTCCTGGGCTGCTCAACGCAGCAGCCGACACCGCGCCATGGTAGATCCAAGTATAGTGAAGGTCCCTGCCTGCACTGTTTGATCGGGTACCATACTAGTGTGGTATCAGCGGTCAAACTCACTTTCCAGAAGAGCAAATAATAGAGCAGAGCGGCTATTGACTAGCAGTGTCAGTAGATAGTAGATACCACTGTACAGTTTAGTCACGAACTCACGATCCTTCCTACGGTGTATGTACATACTCCCTCCGTTCCAAAATACTTGACGTTGATTTGTCCAAATTTAGATGTATCTACACACTAAAACTCGTCTAAATACATCCGATTTTGGACAAATGCACGTCAAGTCTTTTGGAACGGAGGGAGTAGTACATACCGCCATACCGGTAACCTTTAACTTCCCTCGAATATTCTAGTGCAGCACATGCGCTCATTCATTTTTACCTTGGTCAGATGGTTAGACGGAATGTTCCAGAAACCGGAGCAGCCTTCCCTCCCTACCAGCCAACTAAAAAACGTTGCCTATGGAAACGTTCATTAACTTTTACCTTGATCGTCATCTACTTCATCACCGTTTTTGATATGCCTATGGAAGTTTTCCATAAGACTGATATCATCATAAGAGCCTATCTTTGGACGGCATGTGACATGGTCATCGGAGGGAAATGCAAAGTGAATTGGAAATGATGTGCAAACCAAAGGATCCTGGAGGGCTTGGAATTCTCAACCTCAAGAAATTTGCTTCGGCCCTTCGCTTGCGGTGGCTTTGGCTAGAGTGGAGGGATGAACTTAAACCTCAGAAGGGCCTTGGAAATCCATGTACCACAAATGATCATTACCTATTTGCGGCGGCCACTAAGGTCACCATTGGCAACGGAGAAAAAGCGAGATTTTGGGAATCAGGCATGGCTTGATCAAAGGCATGCGGTCAGAAGGATGTGGGGCCTCTTATTTTTGATGTCGCAAAGAAGCGGAAATGTTCGGTGCGGGAAGCTTTGCAAGATGACTTTTGGGTGTCACAAATTAATATCCAAGGAGGCTTCACGACTTGAGCACATAACTCAATTCGTCACCCTTTGGGAAATGCTTGCCAATGTCTAACTTGTTGGTGATGCCTCGGATAAGATTGCATGGAAGTTCACGGAAAATGAAAGCTACTCTTCCGAGTCATCATACAAGATGCAATTCTCGGGGAAATTACATCGACAATGCCTCCCTTTGTTTGGAAACCATGGGCCCCTCCAAAGTGCAAAATCCTCGCTTTGTTGATTCTCAAAAACCGAGTTTGATGGCCGATAGACTTGAAAGAAGGGGTGGCAGAATTGTGGGGCTTGCAAATTGTGCAACCAAGTCCAAGAGTCGGCCGCTCATCTATTCTTCCAATGCCGCTACACAATGAGAATTTGGTCCATGAAGACTTGGCTTGGGCTTCATGACCTCGACCTACAGTTTGGCATGCGGTGCCTACCGTCAAAGAATGGTGGGTGGAGGTGATCCATAAGCGAGGAGAAGCACAAAAGGCCATGGCTTCTTTGGCGATGCTCGTCTCGTGGGAAGTGTGGAAAGAGATAAATGCACGAGTTTTCCAAAACAAATCGTCCACCTCTACTATGCTTATCGTGAAGATCAAAGATGAGCCGAGTTTGTGGTGCCTTGTGGGTGCTAAGGCTTTAAGTAACATAATACAGCGAGAGTGGATCGTATTATTTGGGTCTTGACCTTTGGTCAAGACTAGGCTTGTAAAAACCTCTAAATACCTTCTTCTTTAATTAATGAAAATGACAAATCTTTTGCCTAGTCATACTACATAATGTCGTGCACTGCGTGCGTCGTCACATACACAAAATCAATCTAAATTTTGTCACTCCTCGTGGCTTGCATGGTCATCGTAGTCTACTCCCTCCAGAGCGCTCGGCGTGCACCGGCGAACGGTAGAGCAGGGCTCGGAACTAGTAGTTGTTGTGATCCTTTACCGGAAAGGGTGAATTATATTTTTAGGAAGCACCTCGCGCGACTGTTCGCCGTCTTCACCACGGGTCGTCTACCGTCTAAGTCGGGTGATGCTTACCGGCCTTCACCAACGATTGTTGTCAATAACATTATTGCTGGACCGACGGCTACTTTCTTTACAAACGACCATTACGTGCTACGTATTCCTGCCTACTGTTTTGCTATGGCTGGTATTGCGTATGCACTGCTGGACCAGCTGGTGTCGTTATGTTTATGCATTACGTGCTACCTTCTCTGCGCCTAAAAACTGGACCAGCTGGTGCCGGCCTCTGTCCTGCCAGTCTGCCACGGCGCGCGACATGGTCGCCAGGGAGATGGGTGCCGCCACGAAGGTGAATCATTTGCTGCCCTAGTGGCACATAGGTTCGGACCAGATGCAGCTTTAACAATCCCTCAGTGTGGTCGCTCGAGATCCAACATTGTTTTATCAAGTTCAGTGACGCATGGCAGAATTTCCTTCTGCTTTGGCCAAACAATTGTGGTTGGTCAATTTCCCTCGGTCCGTCATTGTAAACCTGCCACACGTATTCAAAAAAAGAACTTGAACAACGAGTATATCATTAGATTCGCATTTTAAAAAGTTTCAATGGTATAATTTTATCACATAAATCATATTCTGTTTATCAAACCGATGGTTAAAGTTTTCATGCAGACCTTATAAACTCGGACGGAGGGAGTACTCTCACTACTCTCACTCCAATGGCATAACAAACCGACTGTAACTAGTCGACGAAAAGTTACGTACCGAGACGGGAGCCTGGAAACCTAGCCGCGCCGCCGCCACCACTTCCGCCTCCACCATAGATCGGTTCCCCCTCCTCCGGCCGGCCTCGCCGGTGTCGCGAGGGGGGGAACCAGATCTATGGTTGGAGTTCTTAATAAAAATAGTGTTTTCAATAGATCTGATTAGGGTTTTGGTGCCGTCTTCTTCATCAATGGAGTTTTCAACATCTACAATAAGCAATCTCCAATTCTTCCTTCGACGATGATATTTTCTTCCCGACGTCAATGGTGGTGTTGTAAGATTAAATTTGTCTAGGTTTGGTCCTTCAGATCTTGCTTCGCCGGATCGATGTTGGATCTTTTCTTATGGTTGCCGCGAGGATTGTCCTCGCAATATTTATCCCGGCTGCTACGTCCTCGACAATGGTGATTCGTACTCTCGGCTCCCAGCGATGTCGACCAAGCTGTCCGATTGTTATTCCCTGAAATATTGGTGTTGGTACTCTTGCCAATGTTGGTTAATTAACTTAATGGCTGCGTGTGTACACGTAACCTTGGCATTGCGGCTCAAAATTATGGGAGAACCCTCGTTGGTATTCGCAGGTTTGTGGATTGGTATCTTTTTCGTTCTACGGCTGCCTTCAGAAAAGTTCAAGATTATGTCATGGAAAAAGAAAGTGTTTGAAGATTTGCTCTTTTATTTTAGACTTTATTTTGAAAATAATCGCTGTAATCAGCTCATGTATTTCTACCATGTACTTTTTTTTAGAGGAAATAGCTACACTTAATTAAAACCCGGCCCTATCAGAGTCCAAGAGGTTCACGATACAACTAGGGGGTACAGTAAACCAAGTATTACAAGTCTCTAAACAGCAGCCTTCCTTCGCGAGAAGATGAGCAACGCCGTTCGCCGAACGTCTCGCCCATTTGACCACATGGTCATCCAAGGATCGAAGCTCACCCTTGATCTCTTCAATTAGTGGCCCATGCACCGATCTGTCTTTCTCCATGTTCATCAACTTCGAGACCACACCCAGACTGTCCGTTTCCAAAACAACCCTATTCAAGTGTAGCTCCTTTGCCAGGGACACGGCTCGACGGCACGCTCGAAGCTCAGCTTCATCAGGATCAGAAACCGGAGTGAAAAAATGGCAAGCTGCAGCAATGAAGCTTCCATGGTGATCACGGACAAGCACCCCTCCGCCACCAATACCTGAAGATCTTGTCATGGCTCCGTCAGAATTCAGTTTCGTCCACCCCACCTGTGGTGGACACCAGTGCTCCACTTGGACAGGGGTTTCGGGTTTTAGCTTCCTGTATGTTACGCCATTCTTCCGTGAGATGAATCACACATTTTGCCAGCACCCCAGGATCTTCCATCTGTCGAGATTCACTGGCCTCATTACTCGAGAGCCACAAATGATACAGCGTCATCATCGTGGTGTCCAACTCTGAGTCCTGCACAGTGCCCAGCTGTCGTATCTCGGGTGACGGACACCGGGAGTAGATGATACCCCCTTTTTAGGTTCGGCACGGGGCGCGAAGGAGGCTGGAAGACGCCTTACCCGGGAGTAAGGACGCCAAGTTCTTCGTCGAGAGGGAGAGATCGAACAACACAGCAGGACACACAGAGTTACCCAGGTTCAGGCCGCCCGGAGGCTAAAAGCCCTACTCCTGCATGTCTGGATTGAGAGGTTCATCATGGTGTGGTGTACAAGGGTGTTCTGGGGTGAACCCGGCAGAGATTCGGCCGGAGGTAGACGAAGAGCAGATCCTGCCCTGGGGAGATCACCTCTCTCTCTACCTTCCGAACCCTAGACTAGTCTTGCCTGAGTTCTAGCTTGCTTCTATCTCGTCTCGTCTTGTTCTATCCTTTTTCCCTCCCCCTTCTCCCGGTGCCATGGTCCTCCTTTTATAGGCTAAGTGGATCCGACATGGGCACGCGAGAGGTGTGAGGGGTCTTGGCGGGAAAAACCCCTCGGCGGTCCTTGGAGGAGACGTGGCACTCTCTCCTCCAAGCGTTCTGAGGAGGGCGGCGTGGTCGTCCGCCCTTGGAAAAGGCGGGACGGACAAAGCCTGTCCGTCCCACCAACTACGCTCGTGGCAACGTCACCAGGGCGCGGCCTTCATCTTGGCTACGGATGGATACCCGGGACGCGCCTGGCCTCCTGCTGGGAGCACGGACCCGCGGGTGTCTTGCCTGGTTCTCCGGGCGAGGGGGTGACCCGGAAGGTCACCTGGTCCTTAGCCGCACAGACTTGTTGTCGAACTTGTCGGGTGTCCTTGAGACAGATGGGCTAACCCATCTGCTGTACTTGACTCCTTGCCTTGTCCATCTTCTTGGTGGGCCCCAGCGGCGACCCACTTTGGCAGCATCAGGGGAACCCCATGTTCCACTGCTGTGACAGTAGCCCCCGGGCATGGTCCCGGCGGCTCTTGCTTCAGTTGCTGCCGGGGCTATGGCCAAAGAGTTGGCCAAAGTGGGTACCCGGCGCCTTGCCTGCTTTGCCTGGGCTCGCCAGGGCGAAATAGAGACGAGGCCCCGAGTTTCTCTTGGACTGTCGTGGCGAACGTTGCGGTTCGCACGGACGACCAACGTCTATCTTGAATCCAACGGGAGGGAGCGCTTGAAGCGGAACGCCCCCTCGATCCCCGCGTCAGTCGGAGTAATGGGGCCGCGACGTGACGCGTGGGAAGCCTTATGAGTAACACCTCGCAGTGCTGCCGTCTGCCGCTGCAGCTTTCCCTCCGCTTCAATGGAGGCCTTGTTCCCGAGCGATTATTCCCGAGCGATTATGCTGACAGCGCCGAGATGATGCGGAAAGCCAAGCACCTCATAGTGATGGAGTCCGACGAGGCGCCTGGAGCTCCCGCCCGAGTGCCGACGAAGGTTTTCCCACCTTCGGAGACCAGGGCGCCTGGGCAGATCCCAATCTTTGATGGCTTCATGATGATGGGACTCGTTCCTCCCTTCTCGGATTTCTTTCTGGAGATCTTGCGCGCGTACGGGTTAAAGCTTCTGCATCTAACCCCGGGCGCGATCTTGGATTTGACGGTTTTCGCCCATGCTTGCGAGGCATTCGTCGGGGTGATGCCATCCGTGGCTCTGTTCCGCCACTTCTTCTACCCCCGCATTGGGAAGGATGGCTGGATGGGGGCGGTGTTACCTTCTGCTTTCGCCCGAAGGTCAAGCGGAACTACCCTTACTTGCCAATCAAGTCCAAGTGGGATGAGTGGAGGCAACGCTGGTTCTTGGTTGAGGTGCCAGAAGCTCTGCCACTCCTGGAGGAACCGACGGAACACCCGGTGAGCTTGGATACCTGGAACTGCGTCAACCTCCAGGATGACGATCTTTCGGCCGCGGTGGAGCGCTTCAAGCTCCTTCGTGAGAGAAAGGTTTCCTAAGCTGCCATTGTTGCCCACTTCCTTCGCAATCGTCTGGCGCCTCTGCAGAAGTGGCCACACCCAGCTTGGGACTTCCAGGGTCCGCTGGACCCATCTCGCCTGAGGAATTCTGACATGGATCGCACCCTCCTCCGGCGCAACATGACCGGGATGTTTACCCGGGACGTCAAATACGAGCTGTCGGCAGGATTCCGGCCCCTGTGCGATGACCCAGAGAAGGCAAAGATTCTGGAGTCGATGCCGACTTGCGATCCCCTCGGAATTGTGGGCCGCCCTGATCATGGGACCAAACCGGCTAAGACGTCAATCCGGAAGGCCAAGGCTCCCTCCAGCTCTGACGAGGAAGGAGAGCTCCTTGAGTTTGAAGAGGAGAGCGAAGAAGAGGATTCCGAGGAGGAATCCGCCGGTTCTGACGACGAAGATGGCGGTGACGGCAACGAGGCCACCACAGGTGATGATGACGGCAGCGACGATGAGGACGACGGTGAAGACGGGGATGGCGACGAAGATGACACTGGTGGTGAGGATGCGGAAGAGAAGAATCCTTCCCCGCACCGCTCCCCGGAGACCACCGTGGTCCCCGACCCGGGGCGAGCATCCTTTTCCCGCCCGCAGAGGTGGTAGGCGGCGAGGGCGACCTCATGGAAGCGGGGATCGCCGCAGCCGACTTTGTCTTGGCCCTAAAGCTGGAGATGGTTTTTGTTTAACCGGGTGTAACGGTTTGGTTTTTGCATATGGGGTTCTTTGGTTCGGGTAACAATGGGGTGAGTCTGTAAAGAGTTTGGTTTAGTTCAGGTCTTTGAGAAAACAAGTCAGGTGTGGTCAGGTAAGGGTTCAAACCATTCCAATTCCTACAGGTTAGGCCCGTGGTTCTCCAACCGGTTCCTTCGTCTGGGTGTTGTCAGGTATTGGCTTAGCTCGTTAGGCTGCTCGCTCTCTTCCCCGTTCCTGCATCTGCCGCCGCCGCCGCCTCTCGTGGCTCGCCGTCCCCGTCGCCGCTGCCGCCTGTCGCGGCTCGTGGTCTCCGGCCCCGCCGCGGCCGCCGCCTCTCCCGGCTCGTCGTCTCCGACTCCGCCCCTGCCGCCTAACGCGGCTCTCCGTACCCATCCACGCGACACGAGCCGCCGCGCTTCTTCCAAGAAGAGTCCCGCAACGGCGACCAACGGCTTCATTCTCAGCCCTCCAGCCAGAGGCGTCGGCGGGATCCTAGCCTCGACAAGTCAACAACCGCGACACACCATGGCGTCAGCGGGCGGCCATCTGGCGCTCCAGAGTCCAGCCAGAAGCAACGGCGGCCGACACATTCCAGACCTGCGCGGGTCCTCGTGCGCAGCTGCCTCGAAGGGCTTGCGCGCTGCTGCTTGGCACTCGAGACAGAGGTGGCGCCGGGAGCGAGTGGCGGCGATTTGGGGGCGTGAGCACCCTGAGGCCTTGCCGGCTGTGACGCCCTACCATGGCGGCTCCTTGGCCGTGGCAGCATGAGCGCGGCGACGAAGAGGTCGGCGGCGCGGCGAGTCACTCCGGCCGGCATCCTCCCTGTGTGGCGAATCGAAGCGGCCGGTGGCGTACTGTGGCGCATAAGCGGGCGCTCAGGCCCATCCGATGGCGACGCCGGCCAGTTTGCTCCGGCATGCACTTGTATGTCCGTCCGCTGCGGTTAAGATTAAAAAATCCCCTCTGGCTACACGTTGTCCATGTAGACCAGACTAGCGGAGATTAGTTCGTAGTACCTCGTGAGTCGTGACCATTTGTGGCACTCCCTGAGTAGGGCTGGAATCGAGCCGAGCCGAGCCGGCTCGAGGCTCGGCTCGGTTAGGCTCGGAAAAGTCGAGCCGAGCCAGGCTTGGCTTGCCTCTAAAACTTTTCTGGAAAGAGGGCTCGAGGCTCGGCTCGACAGGCTCGAGGCTCGGCTCGGCTGGCTTGTCGAGCCGCAGCGCTTTTTTTTTACATTGATGAATCGGTCAAGTTGAGGTCGACTCGTCCCCGACGGCCCGACCTGTGCCTTGCGTCCTCGACTCCTACTCCCAATTCCCCAACGCGTATACGCGATTTAGGGTTAGCCCCGCGTCGCCGGCCGCCACCAGCCCACCACCGACGCGGACGGCTGCCGCCGGCCACCCCCCATGGCTCCCCGCCTCCAACTACTCCCTGGCCACCGTCTCCTCCCGTAGCTACTCGCCTGGACATTCAAGGACGCCCCCAAATCGTCCGATATCACATAGGAACGGCCGCCCTAGGACTCTGTTGGGGGAGAAGGGTACTCCTCCCCACTCCTAACCATGCCTCCAGCAGATTAGAAGAGCAGCGCCATGGCTGGTCTTTTTGCCTGCAGCGGAAACTATGGAAGTTTTCTGTACAGCTTCGGTAGGAAGAAGATAGTCTTTTTAAGTGGGCCTGGAATCTGCTCGTATGGGCTTAAGTGATAGGGCCCATAAAACGTTCTACACAACCTTCCACTTGTTCTGTTAAAAAAACTTCTACTCGTTGTTTTTAGGTGTGGAGCCAGCATACTACTCAATTATTTTGTATAAGTTACCCCATAAAAATATTTAGTTCATGCCAGTGTTATATATTCATGCTTTATTGCTGATTACAATTGTCAAATGTTACATTTTTGGCATAGGTCATGTCAATTTTTTTTATTTCATCGAGCCTTCGAGCCGGCTTGCGAGCTTCACCGAGCCGGCTCGTCGAGCCTCGAGCCTTGTCCGGGAGGTCAAGGCTTGGCTTGCGCCACCTCCGAGCCGAGGCGAGCCCGAGCTGAGCCTTGTCGAGCCCGAGCCGAGCCTCGAGCCTCGAGCTTCAGGTCCAGCCCTATCCCTGAGTCCCTGTACATGTATTTGTACCCTTTCAGAGCATGAATACAATTCGTGTTCTGCTATACTGCTTCGTTCAGTTTCAACCCACTTCAGAAAAAGGGTTTAAACCCACGGTTACGTACCGAGTTTAAATGGGTATGAGTGGAAAACGTACTAGGTTCAGTTTTGGTTGGGCTGAAAATGATATTGAATGGGTTCAGTTGGGGTTGGGCTGACAGATATGTTTGTACGGGTATGGTTGAGGTATGGTTCAGTTTTGAAACCATTCTCACATTTACTTGGCCCCACGGCCAAGGGTGTCCCCCCACCGTTCGCCTCCTGTGGCGGGACCATTCACTTCTCCGGGTGAGCATCCACAGAGCCCCCACGCCTCTTCCGCCGGGTCTGCGGATTTGCCGGTGCCTTTGGGGAGCAAGCGCGCCCGGGAGTAAGCCTTCCCGAACTTTTTCCATTTCTTCGCATTTTTTCTCTCTCTCCAAGGAAAGTGACCGTGTGTCGGTGCAGGGGCTCACTCTCCCTGGAGACCAGCAAGAGGCGGCGCGACGCAGCGGAAGATGATACCGCTACCAGCTTCGGAGCTTGTGGCGGAGGGATGTTCCCTCCCCCTATGGCGGAAGTCGACGGTCGTCGCGGGAGCGGGGTGGGGAGCGCGACCATGGCCTCCCCGGCCCGCCCTAGAGAAGGTCCCGACGCTAGCCCGCCGGAACAAGCAGGTATACTCAGGTTCACGGGTCATGCCGCTCTTGTATCAAGTCTCCAATAGACCTGACGTTCTCTTGCTTCCAGAAGCTTCTGTGGCGAATGACTTTTCCCCGGGTGACCTGCTGGGCGTTGCCAGCCAAGAAAAGCCACCCTCCTTTACTCCTTCGGATGGCCAAGAGGTGTCCAAAGGCGCACCCAGCTCTCGCGTAGCTGGGACCCAGACTATGACTCCTGCTCCTGGCCAAAGTCGTAATGACGCGCCGGGTACCGAGGTCTCCCTGGACTTGCTGGAGAGCTCGTTGATGACCGGGCAGATTCTGAGGGCGTTCACCAACTTCTCCACGGATTCCGGAGCCAGTGAAGAAATCGCCGAGTTGACGAGGATCAAGGAGGACCTTGCTGCCAAGTGCTCGAAAGCTGCCAGTGCCCCGGGGAGCTCGTCAGAGGTGGCTCCCCAGATCATTATCAGTGGAGAGAACGCCATGGACGCCATTCTCCGTGGGATGCGTTAGTTGGAAGAGGAGTTCAGAGGTCGTGAGGCGGCCATCGTGGAGGTGATTGGAAAAGCCGAAGATCTGATCCAAAGAGGAATGGGTAAACTCAACCGCCTCGTGGTTCAAGTCTCCAGCCCGCGTGAGGCCCTTGAGCAGAAGGGTGCCGAGCGGAAAGCTGAGTACAACCGACGCGAGCGGGTTATGGCGGAGAAGGAACAGCAATTGGCGTCCCGGGAGATCGAGCTGGCTAAGAAGATCAAATCTTTGGAAAGCCAGAAGCTGCAGCTGGAGCAGGACACGGAACGGCGTCTGAAAGAAGCTGCTGACCTCCATCGGGAGGCGCTCGAGGCCAAGGACAAGGAGATCAAGAGCCGCCAACACAAGGAGGAGGAGAACAATCAGATAATCGAGGGTATCAAGAAGTCCCTCCACCAGGAGCAAGAGTCCGTCCGTGCTTTGCAGCAGCAGGCCGAGAAAGATGGCCAGAAGATATCTGAGCTCGGAGAGTCTATTAAGACGCGGAGTGACGAGCTTGCGAGGCTGAAAGAGAACAACCAGGAGCTGGCCCAGGCCAACTCCCAGGCGTCAACTGAACTGTCGGAGCTTCGTCGCTCCAACCAAGAAGGTCTTGCCAAGATTGCAAAGGCCTGCCGAGAAGCTACGCTCCGGGTAGAGCGGCTGAAACTGGGCACTGCACTTCCTGAGTTGGAGCCGCACTGCCAGAGCTTGCCCCTCGTCGCAGAGTTCATTGCGAAGGTTGCTGCCGATGTTTGATCCTTCAAGAACAAGATGGCCAGCCAGCTAGCTTGCGACAAGCACGAGGCGAGTAAGCTGACAACAACCTCTGTGATGGCGGTGTTCCGGGAGGCCAACCCGGGTGCCGTCATGCCGAATTTCGTGGCATCATCCCCTTCCGAAGACTCCCGCCAGGCGGTGAATGCTCCTGCGACCGCAATTGCCACGAAGATGTTCCTGCGCCGCTAGGTTTCCTGCAAGACATTCGAGCACCTCGTGCCCCAAATGTAATAAAACTCTGAGTCAGATTTCATGCTTTGACTCCAAAACTTGGATGTAATATGCTAGAACTTGCTTTGCTACTCTACTTGGCGAGTATTTTTACTGAGCTTAGCATGTTTTTACTGTCTCCACGTCTTTCTGAGGGGTCCTTCGGGGATGTAAGCTTACCCGTGAGGCCCTGACCGATCAGGAATGCGCTCACAAGCCCTACCGATTCCCAGAAGGCCGCTCACTCTGTTGGCACGCACGTCCCCGGGAGGTATCAGGTCTCGCATCGCTTTTTACCCCCGGGAGAGTCGCTACCCCATGAGTGCTCGCTCGACGGTCGAGCCACGTTCCCGATTTTTTACACATGTTTTATACCCGCGAAATAGATATCTTGCACACAGAGAGGACTTGCTCAAGGAGCACTTATCTTTTATTGATCTCAGGAGCTCTTGGATTGGTAATGTGATTCTTCCGGGTACATCTCGCAACGACACGTTTCAGCGAGCCTGGCGGGGAGGAGGGTTGAGAGCTTCCTCTTCCCTGGCACATCGATCAGCCATGCCCCACAGGTCCTCCAACGTGTCCACGGCGTGGAGGCTCAGTTTCTCGCGCATCTTCAGGTTGCGGACGTTAACGTGGAAGACAACGATTACGGAGACTTTTCTGAGATCAGCCGGGGGAATGCGGTCGACGACACCCCGGAACCTCCAGATGTAATGACACAGGGTCTCCCCCGTCTCTTGTTCCAGGTGATAGAGGTCGAGGACGGTCGCCGGGTACGGTGTGCAGCAGGTTCGGAGGTGCGGGCCCTCCCGACCCTCCATCTCTTCCCGGGAGCGCCGCCGGGGATTGGAGCTCTGACCAGTGCCTTCGTGGAGAGACTCCATGGGCCTCTTGCCATGAGGATCTTCAGGACGCACTTCCTCCGGCGGCGCCGGTGCAGGGACAGTGGTGCCGGCATCGATGGTTGGTGCATAACTCGCGGGAGCGTGGCATCGGTGAGCATAGTTCAACAGACTTTCCAAGCTAGCGATCCATGCCTTCGCACGAGGATCGTCCTTGCACTGATCTGGCGGGAAAAAGAGAAGCGCTCGAGCTGCACCCAAAGCCTCCCCTAGCCCCCAGCTGTTCCAGCTTGACGGACTGGTTGGCTCACCAAGGACCCCCCGTGCTCCTGACATTTTTCCTGCTTGCTGATGAGGCGACCGTCTACCTTGGCCGGACGGTGCGGATGACCTCGCTGGAGAAGAAGAGTTGAGGGCAACTTCTGTCGCGGACAAGAAAAAGGCTGTCGAATCTTCCGCGTGCGCAGAGCTCGATGAAGGTCCTGAGACGGTCGGAGAGCTCGATTTAGATCTGGCCTCGGACGAAGTGCACGATGTAGAACTTGACGATGAACTTGACGTTGAACCTGAGGTCGATGAAGAAGAAGACGAATCCAGCGCTTGCACCCCCTACCTGGCGCGCCAGATGTCGTGTCTCGGGTGACGGACACCGGGAGTAGATGATACCCCCTTTTTAGGTTCGGCACGGGGCGCGAAGGAGGCTGGAAGACGCCTTACCCGGGAGCAAGGACGCCAAGTTCTTCGTCGAGAGGGAGAGATCGAACAACACAGCAGGACACACAGAGTTACCCAGGTTCAGGCCGCCCGGAGGCTAAAAGCCCTACTCCTGCATGTCTGGATTGAGAGGTTCATCATGGTGTGGTGTACAAGGGTGTTCTGGGGTGAACCCGGCAGAGATTCGGCCGGAGGTAAACGAAGAGCAGATCCTGCCCTGGGGAGATCACCTCTCTCTCTACCTTCCGAACACTAGACTAGTCTTGCCTGAGCTCTAGCTTGCTTCTATCTCGTCTCGTCTTGTTCTATCCTTTTTCCCTCCCACTTCTCCCGGTGCCATGGTCCTCCTTTTATAGGCTAAGGGGATCCGACATGGGCACGCGAGAGGTGTGAGGGGTCTTGGCGGGAAAAACCCCTCGGCGGTCCTTGGAGGAGACGTGGCACTCTCTCCTCCAAGCGTTCTGAGGAGAGCGGCGTGGTCGTCCGCCCTTGGAAAAGGCGGGACGGATAAAGCCTTTCCGCCCCACCAACTACGCTCGTGGCAATTTCACCAGGGCACGGCCTTCATCTTGGCGCCCAAGTCTTCCACCAGGTTCCGGCGAGCTGGCGATCTTATCCTCTCGATGGTACGGATGGATACCCGGGGACGCGCCTGGCCTCCTGTCGGGAGCACGGACCCGCGGGTGTCTTGCCTGGTACTCCGGGCGAGGGGGTGACCCGGAAGGTCACCTGGTCCTTAGCCGCACAGACTTGTTGTCGAACTTGTCGGGTGTCCTTGAGGCAGATGGGCTAACCCATCTGCTGTACTTGACTCCTTGCCTTGTCCATCTTCTTGGTGGGCCCCAGCGGCGGACCCACTTTGGCAGCATCAGGGGAACCCCATATTCCACTGCTGTGACACCAGCCATTCCAGAAACCATTGTTGGAGGTCACGTCGGGTTCTTACATTCCCAGGAGGTTCAGCACCATGGCCAGTGCCAAGGCTGTTAATAATCTCCCACACATGTTTAGAGTGAGGGCACTGCCAAAACCTATGTAGGACAGTCTCCTCTCGTCCACACGCAACACATACAACACCTTTCTTGATATTCCTATGCTGAAGTTCCGAACCCACGGCCAGGTCATTTCTTATAAGTCTCCAAACGTGGATTTTAACTTTACCAGGCACCGGAGCACTCCAAAGATCCAGCCACCCCTTGTGGGCATCAGCTGAGGTGGATGTCTCAGCCCCTCCCACCCCAGTCCTTCGCAGCTTCATACAGAGATGGTAGGCGGACCGCACCGAAAACACTCAGTTTTTTTGTGAAATTCCAAGCATGGTAGTCCGCTGTTCCCACACCACCAACTGAAACTTTCCGTATGTCATTTACATCAAAATCATGGAAGATTTGCTGCAGCTTATCCACATTCCAGCTCTTCCCCTCACTATCAAGAAGATCCGCAACCTTAACAGCATCTGTTTCGCACTTCCGACCCAGTGGTCGCTGTGCACCATCTCGGGGGATCCAATTGCTGCCCCAAATATCAACTTGTGAGCCATCACCTAGCCGCCAAATAATCCCCTTACTCAGTTGATCCCGGCCATGTAATATGCTCCTCCAGGTAAAGGATCCCCTAGCTGGGCAGGTTGCACGTAAGAGGTTGGAATTCCGAAAGACAAGACCCGAGCACACAGCGAGTTTGGTACAGTTAACAGTCTCCACGCTTGCTTAGCTAATAAAGCTTGGTCAAAGGCCTCAAAACCCCGGAAACCCACTCCTCCCTCATGTTTCGAGCTACACATCTTCTCCCATGAAATCCAATGCACTTTCTTCGATCCATCAGCCGAGCTCCACCAAAAATTTGAGGAGATAGAACTTAACTTCTTGCACTGTCTCTTGTTGAACCTGAAACAGCTCATCGGGTAAGTGGGGGTTGCTTGCAGGACTGATTTAATTAAAGTTTCATTGCCTTTCTTTGAGAGCCCATGTCCTTTCCAACACCCCACCTTAGCACCTGACCTGTCATTGATATATTGGAAGCTACCTTCCTTTGACCTACCAAAAACAGTCGGTAACCCAAGTAACGCTCAGACAGTGCTTCAGCCTCGACCCCAAGAGCCAGCTTCAGGTTGTTCTTAGAACCTTCATTACACCCATCTACAAAAAAGATGGAGGATTTCTGCAAATTTACTCTTTGACCCGAAGCAGCTTCATACCGTTGTAGAATACCTCGAATACCGCTGCAAACCTACCATGTATTAATTGTTAAAAAAAACCGACTGTAACTAGACAGTACAAATTCTGAGAAGAAAACTTCACACAAAAAAGGCGCAAAATTTGGTTCTCGCGACCGATCAATCTCCCATTCATAACATTAACCTAGAATGCAGTGCAATATCAACCGCATTGTGACTACTTGCCCTTGACTTGTCATGACTACCACGGTAACAACACAACGCACAAGAACACTATGGCAGCAAGGGCCCAACGATTGGCAGCACAACAGGTTGCCAACGTGGTAGTCTCTTCCACACATGGCAGGGCAGGACCATGGTACAGAACGTATTCCCAGTCCATCTACTGCATGATGCAAGTTGGTCGATCTGTAAAAATAAAGGATAACTGCTACTATTAGATGATAATAGATGAGATTAGACACCAACAGAATTGGCGGTGCAGCAGCGAAATGCTACACCAGCTGAGTGACTAGTTACTGACTATTATGAGGATGTGTGTTTAATGAATTTGAGATGCTTCAAGGATGAACTGTGTGTTTCCAGTGAAATACAGTACTTATCCTGGCAGGCCATGCATGAGTGATCAAGTGAAGGTTGTCCTGGAGTTGTCACTACAGATTACAAGGAAAACAAAGTGTAAGTCTGTAAACAGCCATGTTCAGCATGATGGTGCATAATTGTTCAAAACAAAGCCCGTTTTGAAAGATAAAAAATCATCCGATCGCCTGCGCAGCTAATGGGGTATGAATGCTAGTTTTAAATGTATTGAGCAGGGTTTGAAGTCAACAGTAAAAGAAAGTGACACTTTGTTGTAGAGTGTAGACAACAAATGATGTAGTGCAACCTAGGACCATCACCATGTCAAGCACTCCAACATACCAATTCCCACCCTTTTGGATGGTATGCTACGTCATCTTCTATCTCATGTTGATACTAGGAGTGTCACGACGACTACGGATACACGAGAGGATGACCAAGGTGCAAGAGGAATGGAGGACGCCAAGACGGTGGCTTGAAAGAGGAGAAGGAAGAGAGCAAGCAGAGTCAGGGGCGGTACTACCGCCAGCACGGCACTACTGCCGCCACTACCGCCAGAACCACCCTTCGGGTGCCATGTGCGGCACCGGCAGCGGTACTACCGCCGACGCGGAGCGTAGCTCCCGCACCAGCGGTACTACCGCTGCTGCGGGAAACCAGCAGGGAATATTCCCTTATATCCCTCTCCCACCTACCCCTTTGGTCAGCACTATAAATAGGACCCCCTTTGCTCAGATCTAGGATAGACTATGTTTTGAGATTAGAGTAGAGATGTGCTCCTTCACCTCAAGATGGTCTCCTTCCTCCCCTTGTGGGGATGGTTCCCCCCCTTGTGGAGAATATCCCTCTAGTGGATTCAAGACCTCTACTTGTAGTTTGACTGCTTGCCAATCTTTCATCCTCGGGTGACTTTATTGGAGCGGTTTGGTTGACCGTTGGAGAAACAACCATCCAAGATCCCTTCTTGTATCTACTTGCCGATCTCCCACCCTCATGTGGATTCTATTGGGCCGGTTGGACCGACCAGTAAGGTAAACGGTTCTTGTATCGGGTTTGTGTTCTTGTATTCTTGGTGTTCTTCGTGTTCCTCGTGTTTCTTGCGTGCGTTCGTCCACCTCCGCCGTCAATCCGTGAAGATCGGGCCACCCTAGAAGTCCCAACTTCATCATATGGTATCAGAGCATGGTTGCCACGGATTTGACTTTGTTTCCCCCACAAATCCACCAAATTTTTCTTTGATTTTGAGAAATTCGAAAATTTCCACCAAAAATAGCCCCAAATTGCTTTTGGACCGATCTGAGATTCGAGTGCGTTTTTGCAGGTTTTGATCCATAGATCTATTGCTATACTTGTTGATCTACCTTCCTTTGCGTTCCCATGGCCTAATTCCATCATTTGCCCCTTCGATTTGAGGTTTTTCGGCGAGTTTTTCCGCCAAAATCGCGAATTTTCGCGTTCTCGGGCGCGTCCTGCGACCCCCAGCGGTACTACCGCCAAATCTAGCGGTACTACCGCCCCTACAGTGCTACCGCCAATCGGTACCGCCAAAAACGGCTTTCTGGACCCCCGAGCGGTACCTCGAGCGGTACTACCGCCTAAATCAGCGGTACCTCTAGAAAACTGAAATTTTCAGAAAATTGTTTTCGTCATATCTTTTGATTCCGGACTCCGTTTTTGGTGTTTTTCGGCTCGTTTCGAAGCTACGGACAAGGCCTTCATCACCATTGCAGAAGATCCATCATCCACCACAACCAAAATCCGTGGGCAAGCACGACACTTCTACAACAAAGGGTGAAGAACATCGACGAAAGGTATAACATCGCCAAACTTTACCCCTTGCCATTCCGTTGAAAGACACACTATATCTTTGCGATTACCATGTCCTATTAAGGCTAGCTCTTGATGATTGCTTGGGCTTTGCACATTTGCACCGTGTAGTTTCGGAGCAAAAGTTGTATGCGCTAGTTGATATATCTTGTTAGTGGCATCAAAAAGAAGTGGGTGTGCAAAAGAGAAAAGAGTCAAAAGAGAAAAGACTCCAAAGAGACAAGAAGCAAAAAAGTGCCAAATAAAAAGAAAGAAACACCACTTGCCATATCTCTTGTAGGAAGCGTGCAAGCTCGATGAACATCTAGTAGGTGGTACATTTTGTGCAAATCTTGTAGCCCACCAATAATTTGCAATCGAGCTAGTGGCTCTCCTTGTACTTGTGCAACACGAGCTTATAGTCTTCGCTAGGATCATATGGTTCTTTAGCTCACTTCTTGGTTGCATAAGTCCCATTTATCTATCCTCGTGTGTGTTTCCTTGAACTACATTCCTATCTTCGAGATTGACTTGTTTTTGCTTTGTGATCATCGTGGTTCTCTACTTGCTTTAACAATATCTTGGTTTCCGGTTGGTTCAATTTGCTTTCCACCTACCATACCTACCTACCAACTTTTAAGCCGTGTGTGTTTTGGAGTTTGCTTTGGATACTTGAACACAAGCACTTTACTTTGTGATCGTTCCCTTTGGTTGTCCACGACGTCCAATACTATCTACAAAGGTGAGAGGTCTACACGATGAGTCACATGGACTTGTCTTGTGAGTTGACATGTCTAGGGAGAGTGAATGCAACTATGGAGCCTATGAGGAGGACTACACGATGAGTCACATGGACTATGATGCCTAAAATTTTGAGGACATGGGGGACTACTAAGACTACACCGACAATGACCCCCATGACATGATGGAGCATCACCAAGACTTCCGCTACAACTACTCCGACTACGACTCCGACTATTCAAGCGTCCACGACATGGAGCGGTACCATGACTTCGAACAACCTTCCTCATATGGTATCGACTCCAAGTACACACGAATCTACCACGACTCCGACTACACAAGCTCCAACGACAATGAGGCGCAAATTCCCTCACATGCCTCATCATATGGTACCGACTTCGACAACAACAACATGGTGGAGCCATACATCGACGAAGATTGCTCAAACTTCACCGACATGGAGAACTACTACGACTACTACTCCAAGTACTCCGTCGAGAACTTTGGTTCTACCATGGTCAAGAGCGGCACCACCAAGCGTCATGGCACAACCTACTATGGGTCAAGCGCAAGATGGCACAACAAGAAGACCACCATGAGTCAATCCTATGAAGTTCCATCTACGTCAAGAAGGGGCCATGACAAGGACATCGCCAAGAGTGCCAAGCTTCGACATTCTCCATCTACTTCAAGAATGCGCCATGACAAAGACATCGCCAAGAGTGCCAAGCTTCGCCATTCTACATCGACAACAAGACGACGCCCCAAGAAGTGCATAGACAAGGCCAAGCCAAGTCAAGGCCCATCTAGCTCAAGAAGGCGCCACAAGAAAGATGCCACGGTGGACCACAACATGTCCAAGCTTCAAGACGACATCGACACACTTGCCAAGCTTCGGCACATGTCACCAAGCTCTAGTGGAAGCTCCAAGGAAAGGTCGCCAAGGCAACAAGCACGCCGACGTCAACATGAGGAGAAGGATCCAAATGACTTTCGACGACATCCCTCCACTCAAGAGCGTCAATGTCGACATGAGAAGAAGAAGGCGACATGGAGAACTACTACGACTACTACTCCAACTACATTGATGCCAACAAGAGCTCCAAGGTTCACCTTCGGCGAATTGCCAAAGTTTGAGTCTTGCATTGACGAGATCATGTCCGACTTCGACAACTTCATCGAGCAAAGCTTACGTCGACGCCAGAAGAAACATGGTCACACATGTGAGGTCACAACCAAGACGGCGCCCTTCTCAAACCCTTCACATGATATGGTCTCTATACCAAGTACCACCATCACAATGGCCCCCATATGGAAAGATGAAGACCTCATATGCGACAATTGCCAAGGCCATGACCATGATCCGCGGGAATGTCTCAATCTATTGTGCCCAATATGCAATGGAAAAGGTCACATGATGTGGGATTGCCAAGTTGGTGACCAAGGAGATGATAAGATGGTCGAGCATGGGATTTTCCCTTCGACCAAGGAGGCGTGCATGGAGAATGCTATCACCTTTGACCATGGGTCAAGTGATGATGATGCCGAGCATGGGATGTTCCCTTCGGCAAAGGAGTCGAGTGATGATGCCCACATTATGGCATTGACTTTTGGAGGCGAGTTGGTTGAGGAGGTTGAGCATGGGAGTTTCCCTTCAACCTTGGAGGCGTATGGAGATGAGGAAACCGAGCCTATCCCTATGAGCTTGAGTTATGAGATGATACCAATCCCATGTGAGCATGAGAGCCACTTAGCCCACTTGAGTGAGAGTGAGAGTGAGTTGAGTGCCTCCACCATATGTGAGTTTGAGTGCTTTCACTTTGAGAGAATGAGTGATACACCACTTGAGTTGAGAGAGGTAGTTGATAGGTCTTGTGAGGCCATTTCGATTTCTAACAACTTAACCTCTACCTCTAATGTGTTTTCTCATTGTGTGCTAGGTTCCATGGATGATGAGACGCCACTCCTCGACATGATGATGCCTCAAATGGAGAAGATGTACATGGAGGATGATGATGATGCCACTCCATGTCTACTTCAAGATGAACAAGTTGGCTACACGGAAGAACCTACTACTTCAACACCTACTTCACATGAGCGGGACCACAAAGGTATGGGTGTTGATGTGACCATGATCCCACTAGCGGACATGATGAACTATGATTGCTTGCATGCTATGGATGATTTTCTTGCCCCATCATATGATACATTCTTATTCCCTTGTGATACTTTGTTTGAAACCAATGTTGATCATATGGAGTTACCCATTTGTGATGTTTCTACCATAGACATGCCTTGTTATGAATGTTTCCATTTTTGTCCCATTGTGGCATGCAACATGTTGAACAATTTATCTTTCATATGTGTTGCTTGCAATAATGTTGAAATTCTTGATAATGAGATTGCCCCCATAGCTTTCTCACATTCTAGAGATGTTTCGTTTTCTCTTATGGACCTTGTTCCATCCTTCACTTTGCATAGTGACCATCCACATATGTCATATTTTCCAATTGATTTTTGTGTGGTTGGTGATGTGCAAATGAAGAGACACTTCATGATGGATGATGTGTTTATATACCGTGCACATAACTTCTTCATATGGTGTCTTGTGTGAGCCGGTAACCGCATGATAATGTCAACCTCAATTGAACATGAGTTGACAAAAAGAGCTCTTGAGAGCATACATGTGAGTTGTGGATTGAATCCAACTCTAATACTTTGCACATGTTTTGCATCAAACAAGTTGAACAATTTCTCTTGGTTATGGTTTGTTTGCAATCATGTTGATGCTTTTGGTCTCCTTTATGACAAGCATGTTTACTTGATCTTTCACATGGATGATTTATGTGTTGCCACAAATATGAGGAACACTTGTTCTTTCCAATGGCTTGTTTGCAACCATAATGACATTTTGTGCATTTCTTGTCATGAGTTTATTGGTTTCTACCAATTTGGTGTTGCAACAAATATGTTGAAAACTTGCTCTTTCATGTGCTTTGTTTGCACCCATGATGATATTTTGGACATTCTACATTGTGTGTTTTTTCCAAATTCTTCTCTTATTGCATCAAGGATGATTACAAATTGTTCTTTCCAATGCCTTGTGTGCACTAATGATCATATAGTTCAAAATGGGATAGCTATCATGGCCTTCTCACATTTTCATGGAGTTTTTGTGTTTCCACATTTTGAAGATGTTTCATTGGATTGTTTGCACATTGACCTTGCTTATGCATTCACTTTCATATATGTGTGTTGTGCTAATGGTGTTATAACAAAGAATGGACATGTCCTTCATGATATGCTCCTCTATTTTGCACACACATGGTTTGCTTGGTCTTTGATGTGTAGGTCGTACCTTTGGATGAGCCTCCATGAGTTGTTTCAACCACGCATCCCTATGACGGAAGATCTTGTAAGAAGAGCACATCGGCATCTTGCTAAGGTGACTTCCTTCTACATAAGCGCTCATGCGATGACCTTCAAGAATTGGCTACTCTTTGAGTGTTGTTTCGTCTTCGTTGTGATAGGTTACTTGAAAGGCGAAGGGACATTGAAGAAGTGCCACATCATCTCCATCGACTACATGGTGAACCACACGACAAGGTCTACACATCTACCTCCTTGCCATGATGATGAGCAAGAGTCGAGGACGACTCTTTTTGAATAGGGGGAGATGATTTAGTGCAACCTAGGACCATCACCATGTCAAGCACTCCAACATACCACAAGTCACCACGGACATCAAAGGTGAACTCATTCCTCTTAGATAACTCAATTCCCACCCTTTTGGATGGTATGCTACGTCATCTTCTATCTCATGTTGATACTAGGAGTGTCACGACGACTACGGATACACGAGAGGATGGCCAAGGTGCAAGAGGAATGGAGGACGCCAAGACGGTGGCTTGGAAGAGGAGAAGGAAGAGAGCAAGCAGAGTCAGGGGCGGTACTACGCCAGCACGGCACTACGCCGCCACTACCACCAGAACCACCCTTCGGGTGCCATGTGCGGAACCGGCAGCGGTACTACCGCTGCTGCGGGAAACCAGCAGGGAATATTCCCTTGTACCCACTTCCACCTACCCCTTTGGTCAACACTATAAATAGGACCCCCTTTGCTCAGATCTAGGATAGACTATGTTTTGATATTAGAGTAGAGCTGTGCTCCTTCATGTAACAGCCCAAAGTTGTGAACCTCGAAAACCCGAGTAAAATTTTCACTTTTGCATATCATGCATGCATCATGGCATCATTTGTTCAAATTGCTCATGTTGAAACCAAGATTTGGACAACAATTAAAACAAAAGGGAAACCAGAAGCAATACTTGTTTTCAAACAAGTTACACTCCAATGAGTTGGTTGTGACAAAACCAATTCAAATAACTTCCATATTTGTCAAGGAAGTTCCAAGAGTCTACAAAGTAATGTTTTGCAATTGCTAAATTTTCCAAATGGGCAACATCTTGAGTTTAGCAAAATGCCTAAATCAAACACTATGAACAAAAGTTGGTCAAAACATTTTATTTTTAAACCCCAATTTTTGTGGAGCAACTACATGACCAGGGGGCATCTCCAAATTATTTCATAATTTTTGGAAGTGTTTAAGTTGCTCAATTAAATCAAATACAGCTGCTGGAATCTTTTCCCAGAACAGAAGGGCCAATCGGTGATGGAAACAGAAGTTCCAGGGGGCTATTTGAAAAATCGCCGTCTTCCTCACTGTTGCGACCGAGCACCTCGTGCTCGCGCCGCACCACCGTCGCGCGCGCCCGGGCCCCCTCTCCTCTGCCTCTCACTGCGAGGAGCAAGCTCCACGAGGTCGCCCTCTGCTCACTCCCCCGAGTTCTCCCCGTTTCCTCTGCCCTCGTTCTCCCTCTCGCTCGCGCCATGGCCGCCGAGGTCGCCGTGTTCGTCCCCGCCGTCTGAGCGCACCCCGTCCAAATCGAAGGGCACCAGCGGCTCCGCTGTGGTCCGCTCTACCCCCACGCCAGAGGAATCGAACTCGGACGCTCGGAATCGGCGCCGCCATCCCCGTTCTTCTCGCGGCAGTCCGAAGCTCCGCCGGTCGATTCCCTCGCCGTCGCTGCGTCCTCGACCTCGACGTCGCTCCGTCGACCTGAGGGTGAGCTTCCCGTGCCGAAGAACCTCGTCTTCCTCCCCATCTCGCGCTAGGTCACCGAGGTCCCGCCGTGCTGTTGCCGGAGTTCATCGCCGTAGCCGCGCGACCGGCCGTGGCACCGGCCTAAGCCGGGCTGCGGACTGGCTCTCACGGGCCCGTAACCGGCCTTGGGCCCGGCACAAACCGGCCGAGAGGCCGATGCTCTCTGCCGCCTGGCCAGCCTCGGAGCCAGCCCAAGCTGGGCTGGGGGCCGGACCCCTCGGCTGCTAGGCCGGCCTGCCAGCCGGCCCAGACCGGGCTGGAGGCTGGGAGTACTGTTTTTTTTTTAGGGTTTCCTTTTCTGCTTCCTCTCCGATAGCATATGTTTCCCCGCTCCTCCCTCGCAACGTAGGGACGTCGACTCCGATGATTCCTACTAGTTCCTCTCTCCCTTTCGAGTCGAGTAAATAAAATATTTATCGTTGGAATTAAAATAATCAAAAGTAAATATTTAAAAAGAGGAATTATAAAATTAATAACTTTTGATCGGGGCCTCCGAAAAATGTGTTCCTTATATCGAAATGCTCAGAAAAATGTGCACTGATCCTTTGCATCACTTGCATGCATGTTTACATGAACTTATAGCACAGGAAAACATTAAAACAAATGTAGAGCTATATTTCTCTCTTGATTAAACAATTAATTATCGCACCCCATATAAAATGGGTAGAACTTGCTATAATAATTCCAGTGCATTAAAAATGCCATGCCATCATGTGTTTGTGCATTGCATTTGTTAAAGCATGTGTGGTGATTGATTGCTCTTCTGTGGTTATTGTCTCGATAGATCAAGCAGCCGGGGTTACTCCACAATACCCCGAGGATCCGTACTTCCAGTACCCTGAACAAGGCAAGCGTAATCCCCCCTCTGAGCATGTCTTATCCTATTTTCCGCAAATATTTTCTCCACTATAATATTGCATGCGGTTCCAAATGTCAATTTGCTTGGATTAGAGTATCCTATAGTTGCATTAAGATTCCGATGCCAATTACCTGTTTCCCCTCCTATTATCCATAGGATTGTATTGTGGCCTGAAATACTTAACTATGCAATGTGATGCTTAGCCATGCTTAGTTAAATGCTTAGCCGTCCGATGGATACTTCATGTTGGAAACAGGTTGTTGAAGTGTTCAGATGATGGTGGAAATTGTGGTGACAGGTAATAAATGCTTAAAGGTGGGGATGAGAGGCCACTTGGTATGGTGGTGTTTTGTCTCACTCTCGCCGCCTAGGTGCGAGTTCTTTACCTCTTGAACCAAGAATGAGCGCGCTTCCATTCGGTGGGGTATATGGAGCCCT
Organism: Poa pratensis; assembly: GCA_947311845.1. Classification (NCBI taxonomy): domain Eukaryota; kingdom Viridiplantae; phylum Streptophyta; class Magnoliopsida; order Poales; family Poaceae; genus Poa; species Poa pratensis. The sequence goes on along the minus strand of CAMZMU010000056.1, from coordinate 25,837,424 downwards.
CGTCGACCGACTAACTTGTGGCGGACTAGCCGAGGGTCCTCTAGTTTGGCTTTCCATTTGCGCGTGCGTTGAGATGGTGGCCAAGACTGAGATGAGGATGGTGGTGTCAGGAAAATAAGTGGCCGCGGGACAGGGTGCTGGAGGTACCCTTGTCCTACCGCCACTGATGATCCTGGGTTAGTCTCAAGCAAGGTAAAGGTTGTAACCGTTCCCACTCAGCCGGCTTTCCCCGGAAGAGAGCTACGTGTAGGCAATGAGCCGGGCGGTACCGAAGGTAAACACAGTGCACCCCTGCAGGGTTAAATCTTTTCGAAAAGCCGTGTCCACGGTTACGGACAACTTGGGAAAGGACGATAAGATCATAGAATAACTTGAACGGAATGATTAAAAACTGGGTACTAAAGGTACCACTCAAGATGCAAGGTGAGCTTCCTCGAGGGTGATTCGGGGAGGTGCCTTTGATGAACAGGTACAGTGGTTGATGATGGTTGATGTGAGAAAGTGATCAAGAAAAGAGTTACTTCTTACCTCTTTTGAAAATACTCTGAATAGTCGATGCCATTGAGTTATGTTTTCATAAATAAAATCAGCTTTATGCAAAACAGCCATAAAACTTTGAAAGCCTCATCGAGCTAAAGCTCTATATATAATCTTGCGAGTTCGTCGAACTCAACGTCGTTTGTTTTGTTTCAGAGGAGGACTTCACCGACCTCGAAGGTGGGTTCTTTGTGGACGTCGACGAGTAGTCTGGGGTTCCCAGGTGGCAGCTTGGGACATCCCGGAACAGCTGGCGCTGGATGTTTATCTGTAGGCCTCTTAGGCCATATTTGGATCTTGTTGTTTAGAACAACCTAATTCGCTTCCGCATGTTGTAATGTTGGGTCTGTGACCTCTGGTTGTAATTTGCTATCTTTCTCTATTATAAGAGTTGAACTATAATGATTTGTGTCGTAGAGTCTGTGATGTGCCAGTTGTTCCACAAGTCTTGATCTCTCTATTATACATTGAGGGTTGTGCCTGTGTTAAGGCATCAATCGGGGTGTTGCGTTGCCGATGATCCATTCCGAGCAACGCCTGCCAAAGGTTTTGGCCGGGGATTGGTAAACCCGTAACCTCCGGTTGTATCGCTTAACCGGTGACACACAGCATCACTGTATAACAGTCGGGTCGGGGCGCCACAAGTTGGTATCAGAGCAGTACTGCCTGTAGGAAACCCTTCTACTGGTCGACGTTGAGTCTAGTGTTTGTGAAAATATTTTAACCTAAAAATGAGTTGTGAAAACCATCTTAGGATTCTTTTTACTCCTTATCTGGTTACCCTCTAATCTCGGAGCAATCTTACCTCGATTTGAGTTAAAGGTTTTACTTCTCATCGTTACTTCAAAATGATTAGAAACGTGGGTGGGTTCGACCTTTAGTGTTATGTGTCACGTTGCTCCCGCTGCGTTGCAATCCCAAATCAACTCAGATGTTTCTACCGAGTCTAATCATTTGCCTTTTTGGGTTTTAACCCAAGGACTTGAACATAAGGTCCCGGATTGTGCCAACTAGAGTGTGTTAAGTTGTGATTTCTTAACTCTCACTAGTAGCACATGATGCTGATCTTTGACCCAAGTTCTATCTTGTTGATTCCTTGTCTTGTTGCACAATGTATTATCGTCCCTAGTCTGTGTACTTGAGTAGACGCTAATGCTATTGTTCGACCATTCGGAGAAAGATACTAACGTGTCATTGTCAAATCTCCAGAATGGCTCGAGGAGGCCGTGGAGGCCGTGGTAACCACACAATGATGAGGATGATCTGCCGCCACCACCCTCGATGGCTGAGGTCTTGATGGCCATTGAGGAGAACCGTGGGCGCAATGAGCGCTTGCTTGAGCAGTTGGTGCAGCAGAATGCACGGAGGAACGAGTGCAACACTCTCACTGAGTTCCTGCGCCCAGCCACCCACCTTTGCTGATGCTAAGGAGCCACTGGAAGCTGATGATTGGCTTCGTGCTTGGAGCGCAAGTTCTCCGCGCTGCATGTCCCAGTGGCTGAGCAAGTCAACTTTGCCACCTACCTCTTGGTTGGTGCTGCTGGCTGTTGGTGGGAAAGCCATGTGGCTTTGTTTCCAGCCAACCATGTCTTCACTTGGGCTGATTTCGCACTGCCTTCCGTGCGGAGTACATTCCCCAGCCGATCATGGATTTGAAGAGGAGGGAGTTCCTGGATTTGCAACAGGGACGGATGGACCTCCGCACTTATGGTCGTGAGTTCAACCATCTCTCTCGTTACGCCCCAAGGGACGTGACCAATGATGCTGACAAGCAAGAGCTGTTCCGCAAGGGTCTTACGCCGCAGCTCCGCTATGAGCTATTGCCCTTCAGGTTCCAGACCTACCAGGAGCTGTTCAACCAGGCTTTACTCTGAGCAAGGAAGAAAGGAACTTGAGGCTTCCAAGAGGCCCGCACAGGGGACCACCAGAGTTCCTCGGGTTCTGAGAGCAAGAAGCGCAGGGTGTTTGTTCCCTACAGCGTGTGCCTCGTGCTCCATTCATGCCGGGCCGCGGGATACAGGCCACCTCCTCCGCGCCCCACTACTTCGACACTTGGGGTAGGCGGAGTGGGTACCGTCCTATGCTACCTGCTCCACCTGGACTCACTTGCTACACCTGTGGCCAGGCTGGCCACTACTCCAGGGAGTGCCCCCAGAAGGCACCTCTCGCGATAACTCCTGCACGAGCCCCTGCCACTCCAGCTGGCAAGGCTGGACCTATTGTGCGTGGTCGCCTGAACCACATCTCTGCTGAAGAAGCTGAAGAGGACCCCGGCGTTCTCATGGGTGAGTTACGAATCAACAACAATCTTGCTACAGTTTTGTTTGATTCTGGAGCATCGCATTCATTCATATCCATAGCTTTTGCAAAAGACCACAAAATACCGTTGAGAAAATGAGCCGTTGGTGATTCCACTCCTGGCTCCAAATGGCAAACCGATGGGGTTACTCCTGAAGTCCAGATTACTATCGGTTACTACTCTTTTCCTTTCGCTTTGGTAGCTCTGAGGTCAAGTGGCATTGATGTCATACTGGGCATGAACTGGCTAGCCAAATACCGGGCTAATCTCGACTGTGCTGCCAAGACCGTCACCGTGACCAATTCTTCCGGTGACAGTGTTAAGTATTGGTCTGCACTGTCAAGACCTCCATGTTCATCATACCCAACTCACCTGAGATCCTCCTTTGCTTTATGGAAGGCGAATCCCCTCCTGAAATCCAGGACATACACGTGGTGTGTGACTTCCCGGATGTGTTCCCGGAAGAATTGCCTGGCATGCCTCCTGACCGAAGTGTGGAGTTTGTCATAGATCTACTTCCCGGTACGCTCCAATTTCCAAGAAGCCCTACCGTATGCCGGTGGAAGAGTTGGCTCTGTTGAAAGAGCAAATTGATCAGCTGTTAGCGAAGGATTTCATCCAGCCTAGCAGTTCACCTTGGGGTTGTCCGGTACTCTTTGTCAAGAAGAGGGATTCTACCGTGCCTCGTCTAGTCTCTGACTATCGACCGTTGAATGCGGTGACAATCAAGAACAAGTATCCTATTCCTCGCATCAATGATCTGTTGGATCAGTTAGCTGGTGCAACGGTATTCTCCAAGATGGATCTGAGGTCAGGCTACCATCAGATCAAGATCAGAAAGGAGGATATTCCAAAGACGGCATTTGTTACTCGCTATGGCTCATATGAGTATACCGTCATGTCCTTTGGTCTCACAATGCTCCAGCTACTTTCATGAGGCTCATGAACTCCATCTTCATGGATTATCTTGACAAGTTTGTCGTCATTTACATTGATGACATCCTCATCTATTCCAAAACCAATGAAGAGCATGAGGAACATCTTCGTTTGGTTCTGACACGACTTCGAGAACACCGCCTCTATGCCAAGTTCTCCAAGTGTGAGTTTTGGTTGGATAATCTGTCTTCCTTGGTCATGTGATATCCGCTAATGGTGTGGCTGTCATTCCCGACAAGATTCAGTCCATTTTGGATTGGAAAACTCCAATGTCAGTCAAGGACATCGTAGCTTTCTCGGATTGGCGGGTTACTACCGCCGATTCATCGAAGGTTTCTCCAAGATAGCCAAGGCCTGACTGACCTTCTCAAGAAGGATAAAAAGTTGTATGGACGGCCGAAGCTGAAGAGAGCTTCAAAACACTGAAAGCCAAACTCACTCCGCTCCTGTGCTTGTCCTGCCGGACACAAGCAAGGATTTCGTCGTCTTCTGTGACGCCTCTCTGCAAGGCTTGGGCTGTGTGCTAATGCAAGATGGCCATGTGGTGGCATATGCTTCTCGCCAACTTAAGCCGCATGAGCACAACTACCCAACTCATGATCTAGAACTTGCCGCGGTGGTCTATGCTTTGAAGCAATGGAGACCATACCTGTTTGGTAACCGTTGCGAGATCTTCTCGGATCACAAGAGTCTGAAGTACCTCTTCACCCAGCCGGATTTAAATCTCAGGCAAAGGCGTTGGTTGGAGTTAATCAAGGACTATGATGTGAGTCTGAACTATCAACCCGGCAAAGCAAACGTCGTGGCTGACGCGCTAAGTCGGAAGTCCTATTGCAACAATCTGATGATTGAAAAGGCCCAACCTGCCCTTCATGAAGAGTTTGCCCGTTTGAACCTGGAAATTGTTCCCTCGGCTACCTTGCAAATCTGGAGATCAAAGCTACTCTTGTAGACCAGATTAAGGATGCTCAGAAGCTGGATGAGGGTATCTGAATATCAAAAGAACATTGCTAGTGGAAGGCCAAATGTTTCTCGGAAGATGAATCCGGGTTGTTTATTTTGGTGACCGTTGGTGGTGCCAAAGAACCGAATTTGAGGGAGCTCATCCTACAAGAAGCTCATGAATCACCTCTCTCTATTCATCCCGGTAGTACCAAAATGTACCAAGACCTTCGACCACAATTCTGGTGGACTCGTATGAAACGAGAAATTGCCAAGTATGTTGCTGAATGCGACACTGTCGACGGGTAAAGGCTGAACATCAAAGACCTGCCGGCACTCTCGCCCTATTGCAGTCCCGAGTGGAAATGGGATGAAATTGGTATGGACTTCATCACCGGGTTTCCCGATCTCAAAAGGGCAACAATGCAATATGGGTAATCATTGATCGTCTTTCCAAGGTTGCTCACTTCCTACCAGTCCGTGATGATATACGGCAAGTCAACTTGCTGACTTATATTTGGCTCGTATTGTTCCATTGCATGGGGTCCCTCTGAGGATCATATCGGACCGTGGAAGTATCTTTGTATCCAAGTTTTGGCAGAGTTTCCAAACTGCTATGGGGTCCCGTCTCAACTTCAGTACCGCCTACCATCCTCAAACTGATGGTCAGACCGAAAGAGTGAACCAAGTGTTGGAAGACATGCTTAGGGCATGTGTATCTCTTTTGGCAAGGGTTGGGAAAAGTATCTCCCTTTCGCGGAGTTCTCCTACAACAATAGCTATCAAGCTAGTCTGGGCATGGCTCCATTCGAGGCTCTATATGGAAGAAAATGCCGCACTCCTCTAAATTGGTCCGAGACCGGAGAGAGAGCACTCTTTGGTCCGGATGTGATCAATGAAGCTGAGGAGAAGGTTCGAATCATAAGGAGAATCTGAAGATTGCTCAGTCTAGGCAGAAGAGCTACTATGATAAGCACCATCAGGATTCACTATGAAATTGGTGATAAAGCTTATCTCCGCGTCTCTCCCCTTCGTGGCGTTCGCCGCTTCGGTATCAAAGGGAAATTGGCACCTCGCTATGTTGGCCCTTTCACCGTTCTGGCCAAGCGAGGAGATCTTTCTTATCAATTGGAGTTACCGGTCAAATTCCCAAATGTACATGATGTGTTTCATGTCTCCCAACTTCGCCGGTGTTTTAAGGATCCTATCCATGGGGTCAATCATGAGGAGCTGGATCTCCAGGAAGATCTCACTTATCGCGAGCATCCTATCCGTGTCCTGGATGAAGCCGAAAGGAAGACCCGTAACAAGACTACCAAGTTCCTCAAAGTTCAATGGTCTCACCATTCCGAGGAAGAAGCAACTTGGGAAAGAGTCTAGTCTTCGTGAGGAGTATCCCGACTTCTTTCCGCAACCTTAGAATCTCGGGACGAGATTCCTGTAAGGGGGTAGAATTGTAACAGCCCAAAGTTGTGAACCTCGAAAACCCGAGTAAAATTTTCACTTTTGCATATCATGCATGCATCATGGCATCATTTGTTAAAATTGCTCATGTTGAAACCAAGCTTTGGACAACAATTAAAACAAAAGGGAAACCAGAAGCAATACTTGTTTTCAAACAAGTTACACTCCAATGAGTTGGTTGTGACAAAACCAATTCAAATAACTTCCATATTTGTCAAGGAAGTTCCAAGAGTCTACAAAGTAATGTTTTGCAATTGCTAAATTTTCCAAATGGGCAACATCTTGAGTTTAGCAAAATGCCTAAATCAAACACTATGAACAAAAGTTGGTCAACACATTTTATTTTTAAACCCCAATTTTTGTGGAGCAACTACATGACCAGGGGGGCATCTCCAAATTATTTCATAATTTTTGGAAGTGTTTAAGTTGCTCAATTAAATCAAATACAGCTGCTGGAATCTTTTCCCAGAACAGAAGGGCCAATCGGTGATGGAAACAGAAGTTCCAGGGGGCTATTTGAAAAATCGCCGTCTTCCTCACTGTTGCGACCGAGCACCTCGTGCTCGCGCCGCACCACCGTCGCGCGCGCCCGGGCCCCCTCTCCTCTGCCTCTCACTGCGAGGAGCAAGCTCCACGAGGTCGCCCTCTGCTCACTCCCCCGAGTTCTCCCCGTTTCCTCTGCCCTCGTTCTCCCTCTCGCTCGCGCCATGGCCGCCGAGGTCGCCGTGTTCGTCCCCGCCGTCTGAGCGCACCCCGTCCAAATCGAAGGGCACCAGCGGCTCCGCCGTGGTCCGCTCTACCCCCACGCCAGAGGAATCGAACCCGGACGCTCGGAATCGGCGCCGCCATCCCCGTTCTTCTTGCGGCAGTCCGAAGCTCCGCCGGTCGATTCCCTCGCCGTCGCTGCGTCCTCGACCTCGACGTCTCTCCGTCGACCTGAGGGTGAGCTTCCCGTGCCGAAGAACCTCGTCTTCCTCCCCATCTCGCACTAGGTCACCGAGGTCCCGCCGTGCTGTCGCCGGAGTTCATCGCCGTAGCCGCGCGACCGGCCGTGGCACCGTCCTAAGCCGGGCTGCGGACTGGCTCTCACGGGCCCGTAACCGGCCTTGGGCCCGGCACAAACCGGCCGAGAGGCCGATGCTCTCTGCCGCCTGGCCGGCCAAGGAGCCAGCCCAAGCTGGGCTGGGGGCCGGACCCCTCGGCTGCTAGGCCGGCCTGCTAGACGGCCCAGACCGGGCTGGAGGCTGGGAGTACTGTTTTTTTTTTAGGGTTTCCTTTTCTGTTTCCTCTCCGATAGCATATGTTTCCCCGCTCCTCCCTCGCAACGTAGGGACGTCGACTCCGATGATTCCTACTAGTTCCTCTCTCCCTTTCGAGTCGAGTAAATAAAATATTTATCGTTGGAATTAAAATAATCAAAAGTAAATATTTAAAAAGAGGAATTATAAAATTAATAAATTTTGATCGGGGCCTCCGAAAAATGTGTTCCTTATATCGAAATGCTCAGAAAAATGTGCACTGATCCTTTGCATCACTTGCATGCATGTTTACATGAACTTATAGCACAGGAAAACATTAAAACAAATGTAGAGCTATATTTCTCTCTTGATTAAACAATTAATTATCGCACCCCATATAAAATGGGTAGAACTTGCTATAATAATTCCAGTGCATTAAAAATGCCATGCCATCATGTGTTTGTGCATTGCATTTGTTAAAGCATGTGTGGTGATTGATTGCTCTTCTGTGGTTATTGTCTCGATAGATCAAGCAGCCGGGGTTACTCCACAATACCCCGAGGATCCGTACTTCCAGTACCCTGAACAAGGCAAGCGTAATCCCCCCTCTGAGCATGTCTTATCCTATTTTCCGCAAATATTTTCTCCACTATAATATTGCATGCGGTTCCAAATGTCAATTTGCTTGGATTAGAGTATCCTATAGTTGCATTAAGATTCCGATGCCAATTACCTGTTTCCCCTCCTATTATCCATAGGAGTGTATTGTGGGCCTGAAATACTTAACTATGCAATGTGATGCTTAGCCATGCTTAGTTAAATGCTTAGCCGTCCGATGGATACTTCATGTTGGAAACAGGTTGTTGAAGTGTTCAGATGATGGTGGAGAATTTGTGGTGACAGGTTATAAGATGCTTAAAGGTGGGGATGAGAGGCCACTTGGTATGGTGGTGTTTTGTCTCACTCTCGCCGCCTAGGTGCGAGTTCTTTACCTCTTGAACCAAGAATGAGCGCGCTTCCATTCGGTGGGGTATATGGAGCCCTCGTCGACCGACTAACTTGTGGCGGACTAGCCGAGGGTCCTCTAGTTTGGTTTTCCATTTGCGCGTGCGTTGAAGATGGTGGCCAAGACTGAGATGAGGATGGTACTGTCAGGAAAATAAGTGGCTGCGGGACAGGGTGCTGGAGGTACCCCTTGTCCTACCGCCACTGATGATCCTGGGTTAGTCTCAAGCAAGGTAAAGGTTGTAACCGTTCCCACTCAGCCGGCTTTCCCCGGAAGAGAGCTACGTGTAGGCAATGAGCCGGGCGGTACCGAAGGTAAACACAGTGCACCCCTGCAGGGTTAAATCTTTTCGAAAAGCCGTGTCCACGGTTACGGACAACTTGGGAAAGGACGATAAGATCATAGAATAACTTGAACGGAATGATTAAAAACTGAGTACTAAAGGTACTATTCAAGATTGCAAGGTGAGCTTCCTCGAGGGTGATTCGGGGAGGTGCCTTTGATGAACAGGTACAGTGGTTGATGATGGTTGATGGTGAGAAAAGTGATCAAGAAAAGAGTCACTTCTTACCTCTTTTGAAAATACTCTGAATAGTCGATGCCATTGAGTCATGTTTTCATAAATAAAATCAGCTTTATGCAAAACAGCCATAAAACCTTGAAAGCCTCATCGAGCTAATGCTCTATATAATCTTGTGAGTTCGTCGAACTCAACGTCGTTTGTTTTGTTTCAGAGGAGGACTTCACCGACTTCGAAGGTGGGTTCTTCGTGGACGTCGACGAGTAGTCTGGGGTTCCCAGGTGGCAGCTTGGGACATCCCGGAACAGCTGGCGCTGGATGTTTATCTGTAGGTCTCTTAGGCCATATTTTGGATCTTGTTGTTTAGAACAACCTAATTCGCTTCCGCATGTTGTACTGTTGGGTCTGTGACCCCTGGTTGTAATTTGCTATCTTTCTCTATTATAAGAGTTGAACTATTATGCTTTGTGTCGTAGAGTCTGTGATGTGCCAGTTGTTTCACAAGTCTTGATCTCTCTATTATACATTGAGGGTTGTGCCTGTGTTAAGGCATCAATCGGGGTGTTGCGTTGCCGATGATCCATTCCGAGCAACGCCTGCCAAAGGTTTTGGCCGGGATTGGTAAACCCGTAACCTCCGGTTGTATTGCTTAACCGGTGACACACAGCATCACTGTATAACAGTCGGGTCGGGGCGCCACACTTCACCTCAAGATGGTCTCCTTCCTCCCCTTGTGGGGATGGTTCCTCCCCTTGTGGAGAAGATCCCTCTAGTGGATTCAAGACCTCTACTTGTAGTTTGACTACTTGCCAATCTTTCATCCTCGGGTGACTTTATTGGAGCGGTTTGGTTGACCGTTGGAGAAACAACCATCCAAGATCCCTTCTTGTGTCTAGTTGCCGATCTCCCACCCTCGTGTGGATTCTATTGGGTCGGTTGGACCGACCGGTAAGGGAAACAGTTCTTGTATCGGGTTTGTGTTCTTGTATTCTTGGTGTTCTTCGTGTTCCTCGTGTTTCTTGCGTGCGTTCGTCCACCTCCGCCGTCAATCCGTGAAGATCGGGCCACCCTAGAAGTCCCAACTTCATCAACAAAGGCCACCGTGTGCTTGCAGTTCCACAATGATTTAAATTTCACTAATGCTTGCCACTAATTTCCACATTGACTGGTCAATGACTGCGCAACCAACTGGCCAACCGGTCTTTCACGCTATATGGCAATACCATGGCATCCATTTAAATAGCCCCTTAGCTCAGAATCTGATCTCGACCAAAACAATTTCCTCCTTCAGCCATTCAGTCTCAACCTAAAAAAATCCGAATGGAAGTGGTTCTGTCTGCGGATGTAGGTGACCTTGTTAGCAGATTTTTCTCCTTTTTGGTGAACACGTATTCGGACGTCGCATGCTCGGAGGAGAAGCAGGTGGAGAGGCTGCAGCAGCTCCTGCGAAGAGCTCACATGGTTGTCGAGGAGGCGGATCGGCGGTACATCACCAACTCTGGTATGCTTCTGCAACTGAAGATGCTATCTAAGGCTATGTACCACGGTTATCATGTGCTACATACCTTCAAGTGCAACCAGCTAATCAAAGAGGGTTCTAAGGATGTGGGGATTACTGAATCATTTGCATCATATCTTGGCACTCCCCTGAGCGCTTCCGTGCAAACTCTGGTACATTAAATCGCAAAGTTGATAACAGATGTGACATACAAGATACCTTGTTAAAATTAGAGACTGTCATTTCTAATATGATAGAGTTTGTTATACGTTTGAGTGGATGTGAATCCATGATGTTTCACAGACCCTATGACACATATCTTTACGCTGACAACTTCATGTTCGGTCGTCAGACCGAGAAGCAACAACTCATCAACTTCTTGTTACAGCACAACCCTCCTGGTTCGCCACATGTGCTTTCCATCATTGGTGGCAACTGTCGGAGAACTGGTCCCAGGAACTAGGGATGTCTCACTGATGCCAGGAATCGAGTAAGGGGCTGAACACGACGTCAAACAAACCCTCAACTACCTCGGCGACGTTGCTCGTCGAGCTCGGTGAGGAACGACACGACAGAGAGTGAACACGAGCCGCTACCCAGGTTCATGCCCACCGTGAGGTGTAAAGACCCTACGTCCTGCTATGTTGTATTGCACTGCTTGAAGAGGTTACAGTACAATGAGCTTGCTGAGGGCTCTGCTATGGCTATGGTGGAAAGAGCTTTGTCTTCTTCCTTGTGGGATTGCGGCCAAGCTCCGAATGGTCGATCCCCTCCTTGGTCGTACACTGCCTCCTTTTATACTGCCTCGGTCCTCTTCCCCGAAAGCGCAAGGCGGGAAGGGATACCACATGGTGGCTAAGGTGGAGCGCAGTGCATGGCGTCGGGGTTGTCCATGGACGCGGTCCATGGCAAAGAGCAACGTCTCCTTGGCAGAAAAAGCCACCGTCCATCCAGGACGATGGGCTGGCGCCGCAGAGGTCAGTGGCGCGCCCCACGTTGACGTCGGCTTGGAGCGTAGCGGCCCCTGGTCCCCTTATCACCAAAATGGCAATACTGGGAGTCCGCTTTGCTTGCCACAGCTTTGTTGACCGCTTTATACACGAGAACGGCAACAGTACAATGAGCTTGCTTCCACTTGAAGGAACCCCGCTAGGGCCGGGCGCCTCGCCGAGGTTCTGAAATACTTGACGCCTCGCGAGGGGAGCCTCGCGAGGGTGGCGCAGACGTGCGCCAGGACTTAGCCATATTCCGGACAGGAGAGGCCCTCCCGGGGGAGAAAGTCCCTCACGAGGTCTGTCAGGCTGATCGACTGGTCCTTAGCCGAAAATCTCAGCAGAGTGAAGAAGCCCTCGCGAGGGAAAAGTCCCTCGCGAGGCTCGCCAGGCTGAAACCCCTGGTCCTTAGCAGAATCCTCTGCAGAGCGTCGAGGGTTGTGGAAGGCCGGCCCATGGTACCCTGGTTTCCACTGGGCCGACAGTAGCCCCCGGGCCCGCGATGGGCACGCTGGAGTTTCGTGAACGCAGGCGAAGCGTCGTGGGCCCAAAGAAGCCTGCCTGGCCCGAGACACGTAGAGAGCTGCGGCTGCCCACGATGCCACGATCTCCTCTATAGTAACGGGCGTAGTGGCGGGACCCACCACGTCCTGGTAACGGCTCGATGAGCCGATAAAAGCCGGAGAGCTCGGCGCAGACGGCCGTTGCTCCATTCATCCCCTTTCGCCTCCTTCTTCCCAGCGCAAAATCTCCGAGCTTCTCCTTCACAATCCCACTGCAATGGCGCCCAAGAAGGCCGTCGGCTCCAGGAAGGGCAAGGCGGTGATGCAGGCGAGCGAGCCTGCCGCGATGCAGCAAGACGGCCTTCTCAAGCCGGCTCTGGTCGGGTTCAGCATCAGCACGGAGGCGCAGCTGGATAAGGTACGCCACATGGCAGCCTCCGCGAGCAACGAGCATGGCGCCACGGTGCTCAAACCGGCGAACAACCCCTGCGGCAGCCTCTATCCCATCTTCCTGCACACCCTCTTCACTGGGCTCATGCCTCCCTTCTCCGATTTCTTCCTGGCGGTTCTGGAGCGCTACCAGATCCAGATTCTTCACCTCCACCCCAACTCGATTCTCATCCTCTCCATCTTCGCCTACCTCTGCGAGGCGTACATCGGCATTCCTCCCTCGGTCGACCTCTTCTGCAGCTTCTACGCGCTCCGGTTCACGGCGAACAACGAGCGGACGGGGTGCGTCTCCTTTCGCATCACTCATGGCATGGGCGGCGTCTACATCCCCATTGCGTGGGCCGGTGAGAATCCTGTGACCAATGTGTCGAAGAAGGTCGAGGACTTTCGCAAGCGGTGGTTCCTCGTGGACGTCGGGAGCCAGATTCCCTTCTTCGAGATGCCTGAGGCGCCCCCGACAAAGAGGGCAAGCTGGTCGAGCGCGACTCTCAAGGGCTCAACGCTTGGTCCCGTGGTGAAGCATCTAGCGGATCTTCGCGAGGCTGGCCTCACTGGGCAGATGGTGGCCAGGGACTTCATAAGGCGTCGCATTGCTCCGCTCCAGAAGCATGCAGATCCGATGTGGCTGTACATGAACCAGAGGGACAAGATGCGCCTGAGCGCTACCCTCTTCTCACAGGAGGAAGTGGACGGCATCATGGAGGTCCTCTTCACTTCTCCATCCATCCCCAAGCCTGCCGACAACGCCGTTCCGCTCCACAGGTTTGAGCTTGGGCCTCGTGTTACATTCGTGGAGACGATGCCTGAGTTTGACCAATGGGGCCTGGTGCCTGAGGGGCAAGTTGGGCCCCTTGAAGACCCGGAGTCGGCGTCGCAGGCGGCGCCAGCTGATGGCGAGGAAGAGACGACGGAGACGCCTGCGGAGTCTGACGCAGGCGCAGCCGACGCCTCAGGAGGTCCCAATTCCAGGCGGGGAACTCGAGCTCCTCGAGGGGCGTGCCGCCTGAAGCTGAGATCCACGAGATCTCCTCGGGCAGCGGCGACCAGTACCTGGTCGTCCCCTCACGGCGCGTCGAGGGGGAGGAGGAGAGCGACGACGAGGAGGCCTCGTCTGGCCACTGCGAGCCCCGCTCCAAGGCGATCCACGACAGGAACGCCGGAGCTCGGGAGGAGGCGGAGGCCAGTGCTAAGGTGGGCCAAGACAAGCCTGCCGAGGCTCAGAAGAGTGCGGAGCCCAGTGCTCCGCTTGTGCGGCGGACGACAAAAAGGTGGATCGACACCGCCGTGTAAGTCTTCTATTTCTTTTCTTTTCGGATGTGTTCTTGATTGACCCTCTCGAGGGATTTGTGAACGTTTTCTTCGCCAGGCGTCCCGCGGAGGCGAAGCGGCGGAGGCTCCGGAAGGTTGGAGAGGGCTCCAGTGCTGCAGCAGCGTCTGCAGCACCTACGCCTAAGGTGGTGCCTCACGAGGCTGCCGCTCCTCCTCCTGAAACAGCGGCTCCACCTCCCGGGGCGGATGAGCGCCGCAAGGAGGAGAAGGCTGAGGCGACGGTGTCGCCGGCCGTGCGGCCTAGCGCTTCTCCTGCGCAGCAGGAGAAGGCGGCGGAGGAAGATGCGGCGAAGACCGCAACGTCGACGGAGGAGCGCGCTGACGTTGAGATGGAGGGGGACACCGCGCCGCCACCTCCACCAAACGCAGGCCTTGAAGCGCCGGTGATGGACTCCGAGGCTGCGGCGGGAGCGGCCTCGGCGGAGAAGGCCGATCCTGCCCCTGGAGGGGAGAAGGACGCGCCCCAGGGGCAGAAGGACGCCGGGGCTGATGGCGAGGGCATCCCGAGCCCCAGAAAGCGCCCGGCGCGGATGAAGAGGGAGGCTCTCACCAGAGCCCCCAGGCGCGACTCGAGGCCATCCGAGCCCAAGGCACGATGTTCTGGAGTCCTCAGCAGGCGCCGGGGCTCTGGGTCCCCTGGCGACGCGTGGGCATTGGTCCTGCGGGGTCGGCGCCTGATTGCGGTTTGCCGAGATGCTGTCTTTCGCTCGGCGAGGGAGGTGCTTGACGGGCTCGAGTCCCAGCTTGCCGAGGAAGATCGTGCCAAGGCGGAGGAAGATGTCGAGCTTGCGCGGGGTTGGACCGCCTTCAGGAGACCGTGCAGCGCTGCCGCCGGGAGGACGAGGCGGCCCAGGCGCGGCGTGAGGAGGCGCAGCGCTTTGCTGAGGAGGTCCGCGCCAGCGTGATCCGCGAGGCTGAAGAGACCCTCGCGGACTTGAGCGCTAAGCGCGAGGCCCTCGAGGCGGAGACCGCTGCCAAGCACCAGGAGCTCGCGGCACGCGAGGCGGCGGCCACCACCAAGCATCAGGAGCTCATGGACCGCGAGGCAAAGATTATCGCGGAGTCAGAGACCGTGAGGCAAAACTTGGAGAAGTTCCGCGAGGACCTGCACACTCGCGAAGGGCTGATTGAGAAGCGCGGGGAGGATCTCGACTTCCGTGAGTCCGAGCTGCGCAAGCGCGAGCAGGTCGAGCAAATCGAGAAAGACCAATCTGCGCAGCGGGAGAGCCTGGAGTTTCGCGAGGGCAAGGTGGCCCAGGACGAGGACTTCTACCAGAAACGCCTCCTGAAGACCAACGAGAACCTCCGCGTGAAGGAGGAGAAGATGAAGGAGGAGTCCGCAACTAAGGAGAAACTCTTCCGCGACAACTGCTCCAAGAAGTTCGCGAGGAAGGCCAAGTTGCAGGAGGAGCGCTTCACGAAGAAACGCGACGAGCTCAACGCTCGCATCAGGGAGCTCGAGCAGGAGAAGAAACGGTCTGACTCCCGTCTTCAGGCTGCCAAGGACGCCCAGGCCCGCACGGAGCAGGACCTTGCTTCCCTGACGCAGGACATGACTGACATGCAGCAGCAGGTGGCGCCTGTGGTGGAGCTCGTCGTGGAGGCCCGGGACAGTGCTCAGGCTGCGTGGGTCTTGTCGCGCCAGCGAGAGCGTATGTTCCGCTCTCTGGTGGCTCGCGCGCGGGCTGTCGCGGACCGCTTAGGGCCCGAGGCCCCCGTGCTCTCTGTCGAGGGGAACGCTGCTGTCGCCACGTACCTCGGCTTCTTGGAGCAGCTTCTCACCAGCCTTGAGGAGGTCGTGACAAGCCTTGACGACCTGGTCGACACTGAGAGCCACGAGCTCCTTGGCGTCGCGGTTGGCCGCGTCTTCGCCAACCTTGAGCATCTCCAGCCCGGCTTCGACTTCACGACTGTGACGGAGCCTCTGGAGCAGAGGCTCGCCACGAAGCTGGACGCCTCGGTGTGGGAGGACATGGAGAAGTTTGTCCAGCGCTTCAAGAGGGCTGAGGTCGAGGAGGACCCGACCCAGGAAGGCAACGGCGAGGCGGGCGCTGAGGAGGAAGATGACGAAGCTGTCGACAGCGAGGACAACGACAGCCCTGCTGCTTGAGCTGCTCCTGCTGCAAGATGCGCTCGGGGCGCAAGTTATCTTAGTATTTGCTATTTTCATGTTGTAATGGCTTGTAAGACACTTTTATTATCTCCTCCTCATGTCTTTTTCGCTCTACGTCGTTAGGACCCTGCTTTCAGCGCAATAGCACCGCCGCTTCGGTATGCCGGAGTCAGGGCTCGACAAGGCCGGGGGTGCGTAAGGCTTAGAGAGGTAAGAGCTCTCGAGGCACGATGCTCGGGAGCTCCCCTTTGACGTGCAAGCAGCCCATGAGTCGTAAGAGAAAAAAGAGAGGCTCGAGGGGCGACAAAACCAGCGAGAGAGAAAGCTCATGAGGCGTAAGTTCTGGACTTAGCTTTGCGAGACGTTTGTCTCGTAGAGGGTGTTGTGTTCCCTGGTGAGACGTTTTCCCTCTCGAGGTTGCCTGAGACTGGTTTGGAGTTCCGCAGCCTTGTAGGGCGTCTTGTTCCCTGCGTTGGACAGAGAGGCATACCCACAAGCAATGCACGGTTGTACAACTCATGCGTGCTCATAGGTTTCCTCATGTGTATCTCACGAGCAGAGTAAGCACCAAGATCCTTGGTGAGGTGACGTGCATGGGAGCAGGCCCATAAGTCAGAGCTCTTTGGTGAGATAACGGTCGTGGGCGGAGAACCACGAGTTAGAGCTCGGATCCTTTGGGTTTTGCGATGTTGTTGGGATGCTCCCGAGGCAGAGACACCGTGCTCAGCCCCCGCTCGCGAGGTGCGCATGGGGAAAAATGTGAGCGCGAATGAACGTAAGAAAAACAACTCACCACAGAAATATTACATAACGGCGCTGAGGCACAAAGGTTCATCCTGAACCGAAATTGTTCATTACACTTGGCGTGGCCAAGATAAAGTCCGCCATGTCTGGGCATGGGGTTCCACATGGAGTGGCTGAGGCTTCTCGCGGCCCGTGGCGACGCGTTGTAGAGAAAGCTCAGTGGAGGTGGCCCTCGTGGAGGGAGAAGCTTTGGTGAAGCTGGGAGGTGAAGACGCATGCTTCCCTCTTGAGACAAAAAATGCCTGCCGCGATGTGATCACGGGTAGAACTTGCGTAGGTGCTCGATGTTCCACGGGTTTTTGACCGGGATGCCGTCTTCCGTCTCGAGTCGTACCGCGCCGGGCCTGGCGATGTGCGCGACCCTGTAGGGGCCTTCCCACATGGGCGAGAGCTTGTGGAGGCCCTCTCTGGAGAGTATCCTCCTCAGGACGAGATCGCATGTCTCGAGGGTGCGCGGGCGTATGTGGCGGCTGTGGTAGCGGCGCAGATCTTGCTGGTACTTTGCCGCCCGGAGGGCAGCACGGCGACGTAGTCCATCGAGCAGCAGCAAGTCGTCGTCGCCGCCGTCGTTGCCGCTGCCATTGCCGCCGTCGTCTTCTGGGTGCTCGACGCGTGGCTCGGCGTTGCGCTCCGAATCGCGGTTGGCGCGTGGGCGACCACGCGGGTTGTTGTTGGTGGCGGGCTCGGTGTTGGCCCTGCCGGACGTCCTTCGGGCGAGACGCTCTGCACGCGTGTTAGCCATGGCGCGGAGAGGTCGAAGAGGTTGAAGACGCGCCTCAGCCCCCTACCTGGCGCGCCAAATGTCGGAGAACTGGTCCCAGGAACTAGGGATGTCTCACTGATGCCAGGAATCGAGTAAGGGGCTGAACACGACGTCAAACAAACCCTCAACTACCTCGGCGACGATGCTCGTCGAGCTCGGTGAGGAACGACACGACAGAGAGTGAACACGAGCCGCTACCCAGGTTCAGGCCCACCGTGAGGTGTAAAGACCCTACGTCCTGCTATGTTGTATTGCACTGCTTGAAGAGGTTACAGTACAATGATCTTGCCGAGGGCTCTGCTATGGCTATGGTGGACTATGGTGGAAAGAGCTTCGTCTTCTTTCTTGTAGGATTGCGGCCAAGCTCCGAATGGTCGATCCCCCTCCTTGGTCATACACTGCTCCTTTTATACTGCCTCGGTCCTCTTCCCCGAAAGCGCCAGGCGGGAAGGGATACCACATGGTGGCTAAGGTGGAGCGCAGTGCACGGCATCGGGGTTGTCCATGGACGCGGTCCATGGCAGAGAGCAACGCCTCCTTGGCACAAAAGCCACCGTCCATCCAGGACGATGGGCCAGCGCCGCAGAGGTCCGTGGCGCGCCCCACGGTGACGTCGGCTTGGAGCGTAGCGGCCGCTGGTGCCCTTATCACCAAAATGGCAATACTGGGAGTCCGCTTTGCTTGCCACAGCTTTGTTGACCGCTTTATACACGAGAACGGCAACTGCGGCGTCGTCGTCATTGCGCGCAGGCGCGCGCGTCACTCTGCGGCGGGCGCAGAGGCCATGTGCGCTCTGCAGCGGGTGCAGAGCTTGCTTCCACTTGAAGGAACCCCGCGAGGGCCGGGCGCCTCGCCGAGGTTCTGAAGTACTTGACGCCTCGCGAGGGGAGCCTCACGAGGGTGGCGCAGACGTGCGCGAGGACTTAGCCATATTCCGGACAGGAGAGGCCCTCCCGGGGAGAAAGTCCCTCACGAGGTCCGTCAGGCTGATCGTCTGGTCCTTAGCCAAAAAGCTCAGCAGAGTGAAGAAGCCCTCGCGAGGGAAAAGTCCCTCGCGAGGCTCGCCAGGCTGAAACCCCTGGTCCTTAGCAGAATCCTCTGCAGAGCGTCGAGGGCTGTGGAAGGCCGGCCCATGGTACCCTAATTTCCACTGGGCCGACAGCAACCTAGTCGGAAAGAAAACTTTAGTAAAGCATGTTTGGAATGATGAGAAGGTCCGTAATTATTTCTCTTCAGTTTTGCACTTCAACGGCGAGAACTTTTGTAGGATCGATAGTGAAAGCATATCAGGGAGAACATTGGTTTTGTCACATTTGTTTCAGATGTCGATGATGGGGAGTGGAAATATTTTTACCAGGCAGTGACAGGCATAAGCACAGAGATTAAGGTTATTATCGTAAGTAGGATGGAAAGTTTGGCAAAATATGGTACCGTGGAGTCAATCCACCTAAGTAGATTACTGGATGATGAATATAACTACCTATTCAAGACACTAGCATTTGGAAGTGCGCAAGCAGAGGACCACCCAAAGCTGACACTATTGGCAGGAGAGTTCATCAAATTACTGCATGGGGATATTGTGCGAGTATATGCAATTACCTATATATTGAGGATGGATCTAAGCCTTCGATTTTGGCTTAGCGCGTTGAACCATCAAAAAAAGTTTACAAAGAACAACTTGCCCATATATGGTGAGAATCTGTCACACCCTTACAGAACACCCTATCCAATAGACATGACCGACTTTCTACCCACTCATGCTGCTCCGCTACACGGTATGCCTCCGCGAACTGAAGCCGGCGTTTCCGAAAGGAAACTACCTAAGATAAGGTTTCAAGATATCATGGTGAATCCTTCCCTTCGTCCAAAAGGTGACTTTGATTTAGTGACATGGGAATCACGGATACCCCCTTACCCCGAGTTAAGCTTCTATGTACCGTCTTCTGCTCAACAGATGCCTAAAACAACCTTGCGGAGGAAGCGTGAAGCAACTATTTGTCTCTAATGTTCTGCACCTAGATCTTCATGTTGCTCCATGTTGGTGCAATGGCAAATTATTGTAATCGAACTTTTCAGTAATCAAATCACTTGATGCAAATACATGGAGCTTAACATTCTTTTCGAAAAAACTAGTAAAGTTTGTCTTGTGTTCTACTTCTCACAGTTGTGAACAAGAGTTATCCTTGTAAATCTTCTTGGCATGCATCTCGTGGGAAACTTAATGCCTCATGTGTTTGAGGTGGTTGGTTTTGTCCTGTAAAAATCTAGTTGATGTCCTCAACATACTCTATTGGTATTCGCTGATTTGGCTTTATTAAAAGAATGTAAGCTTGTTTGATTATTTTGTTTATATCAGTTTGCGGTGGAGCCCATTTTCATGTTCCATCTTAATTTTTGCTACTACGACAACGAAGTGAGGGATGTAAGGAGCTATTCGTAGTTGGTAGGCCTTGGCCAGTGTTGAGAGACAGGCGGCCAATGTTAGTAGGCCTCATGGTGCTGCCTTGCTAAGGAAGGTAGCACTGCCAAAATGCTATAGATTCTGAAGCTTTTTGGTAGCATTGACACAAACTATGTTAACTATATCACACTGTTAAATTTTCAAGCAAAAACCTATGATAAATCTCAAGTACCAGCCTTTATCCTGCCACGGCTCGCGACATGGTCGAGAGGGAGATGGGTGCCTTCACGACGGCGAATCATTTGCTACCCTACTGGCATAAGTTCGGACCAGATGGGGCTTTTAACAATCGCCCAGTAGTCGCTCGAGATCCAACATTATTTTATTAAGTTCAATGATGAATTGCTAGGCATGCAGACGGACAGTCCGGCAGGACGTGGCGGACGTCCGCCAGAGACACTTTATGCTAATCCGTTTAAACGAATCTTGTTTAGCCAACCGTATAATCACCGGATGGGCAGACGTGGCGGATGAAAATTTCGTTCGGACGGACGTCCGCCTGCATGCCTAGAATTGCAGAATGGCCTTCTGCTTTGGCCAAACTGTTATTGGTAAATTCCCATGGATCTGATTACTCCTCAATCCGTCTTCATAAGACCAGCCACAGAATTTTGAAAACAAAAAACTTGAACCACTAATTTAATCAACAATATATGAGTAGTACATCATAACAATTATATCGTTGGATTCATGTTTAAAAAGAAGTTTTCAATGCTATAACAATAACTTTTGTAACATATAACCCATATTTTGTTGATCAAATTAACTGTCAAGTTTTCGTACGAACCTTATAACTCATATAACAAACCGATAACACTAGACGGTACAACTTAGCAGGTTCTGGGAAGAAAACTTCACGCAAAAAAAGCCACAAAATTTGGTTTTCACCACGTTCAGCGACCGATCAATCTCCCATTTATAACAGAAACTCGGAATGCAGTAAAACATCGGCCTCATTGTGACTACTTGCCCTTGACTTGTCATGACTACCCAGTATCAAGTATCAACACAACACACTGAGGCAGACAGCAAGGGCAGATTGGCACCACAACAGGTTCCCAACGTGGTAGGCTCTTCCACACATAGCAGGGCAGGACCAGGCTACAGAACGTGTTCGGTGTTCCCAGTCCACATTGATCATTTGGTCGCGCAACACTTATCCAATCAGCTGCATAATACGGCACCAAGCATCTTAATTTTCGAGCCAAAGCCTATGATAATCTCAAATACCAAAACTTCCGCAGTCATCACGCAAGGTACAACTCACACATATACATATAGGGTGGTAAAAGAAGATTCAGTCACGACATCTCCAACTTCTTTGCCAACGAATTCAGAA
Organism: Poa pratensis; assembly: GCA_947311845.1. Lineage (NCBI taxonomy): Eukaryota > Viridiplantae > Streptophyta > Magnoliopsida > Poales > Poaceae > Poa > Poa pratensis. Next base: position 25,816,230 of record CAMZMU010000056.1, on the reverse strand, counting down.
AAGACATTACGTGGAAAAAATATAGAGGGCCTTTCTGGTATACAGGTAATTTTCGTACACAGGTCTTTACCAGGCTTCTTTGTAACACATTTTATTCTTCAGCCTTCTCGGATTTCGGAAGTGGAAGTGAGCTACCACGCCCCATTGCGAAGCCCCTCGTTCCATCTGGCATTCTTGGTCCAGAAATAGGCTTGTTTACATAGTCGGACCCAGATATGGTAGGGGATGAGCCATGCCCTGATATGGATATTGCAAATATTAGAAGTGTATAAACGTACTGTAAACTGTAGAGATACTGTAGTGAAGGATGTAAAAGGACAGGCATATGCCCTTCTTTCTCATGTTTGTTTGGATAATCAAGAACACGAATGTTAGGATAATCAAGGTTGATTTCTTTGTGGCTCGTGCAAATGATAACCATGCTAAAGTAAATGGTTTATCTACAAAATGTAGCACAAAATTAAGCCCAAGCGAAATTCCGATTTTGATCCTCAAACTGGCAAGGGACCTAGCTGGGGAAACAGATGAGGTCAATGGTCACTGTCACATGCTACGTAAATGTTTTGGCAAGGATAATAAATCCAGCCTCTCGTGGATTGATTTGGGAATAAACTCAAAACTGAAGTTAGGGTCAGCTAGAGCGGGTCCTGAACGTTGGTCCCCCCGTCAGAGGCTGAGTAGGCCCACACATCAGTATGACCACTGTGTTAGCAGAGGGACCGCATGTCAGAAAGGTTGTGGGTCCCACTGATCAGCTGGAGCAGGTCCCACAAGTGGGTCCAGCATGTCAGATGTGGGTCCCACATGTCAGTTGGATCAACAAGTCACTATGTGGGCAGACCATGCAATGTGTCCCACTCGCAAGTGCGGTTCATACTTGGTGAGTTCCGAACATGTAGACGAGATTGACACCTAGACACAACACGTACGCGAAATTGCTGAGGTGGCCCCCAGTCATATCTATTTGTAAACTCTGTTGTCATTTTATTACCATTTCGTGCATTTGAATTATTCCCTTTTCACACGGGTTTGGACCCTTCCGAACACTCCATGACCATTTGTGCATTCAACGCAATAAACAAACAGCTGTTGTTCTATCACTACAAGAGTATAAAGAATAATCAGATCCAAAAATTAAATAGGTAACAGTTGAGTAGAATACCTTGACCTTTTCCTTGGCTTTTGTATCGGCCTTTTCGACCACCATTAGCATTTGCCTTTTGGTGTTGGCGCACTTCCTGTAGATATGACAACAGGCTATGAGTTTCTTCAGAAACTATACATATGTAATTTAAGTTTGCAGAATGTGCACAGTTCAAGAACATAGGCCCAAACTATCAGCCAGGAAGTGCACAGACAAGTGATGCACTAAATTACAGGAAATAAATCTTCAGACAGAAATTTGAGCAGGAAAAAACATAGGTCTACAGAAAAATACATACCTCATGGTTAACGTCAGAGTTCACATTCTCCTTATCCAAATGAACCTCTCCTGAATCAGCACAACCATTTTTTTCCGATACTGTCTGTTGTACTTCTTTTGAAGACTGGGCCTCGTTGTTCTTTTTGGAAACTGTTTCATGATTTTCCTTTGAAGACTGGATATGCTTTCCTGATGCCACTACACTTCGTTTAGCCAGAAGTATGACTCGCATTCCAGTTCTCCAGTTCCTCTCATCATTTAAGGTGGTTACCTAATATAATCAAAAGCTCAAGACATATTAAAAAGAAAGCAACTCTTCTAGATATTTAACTCTTTGCTTGGCATCAAATGGGTAATTAAATATGAGATGAATAACTTACAGCCTTCTCAGCTGCCTCAACTGCTTCATACTCAACAATAGCATGCACCTGCAAAACCCTCGAGTCTTGGGTAAAATGGATATATTTGCATTGGATGACTACTTACAACAGTGTGGTAACTGGGTAGAGACAGGTTAATAAAAATAATCCTATACATAGCTATGTATTGGCAGGTATAAAAAACGGCCATCGAATAACAGTAGGATCTCAAATATGCTGTCACTACCATATGTTTAGAGCACATACCTTGTTACTAAGCATGTACTCAGGTTTCTTGGATCCTGCAGATTCTTGCGGATCATGAATGGTTATCTTCATAACTCTGGTATATGAAATGAAATGGTTCAGTCTCAGAACTATATAGCATCTGTTATTAACTGCTTTGAGAATGTGACAACATACAATACAAAGTGCAATACAAGCATAGACTACTATACGTGTCCACATAACATACTTGCCTACTGTTCCAAATTTCTCCTGTATACTCTCCATGGAGAAACCCAGAGGTAGATTTTCCACCAGAACAGTCCTTTTCTGAAAATAAGTTACAGCTAAGACATAGATAAACTTAAAACGTTCCAAGTGAGGAAGGAAACAAAAATTCACCTTCACGTCTTTTAACTCACTGCATGGCAAGGGATGTAACCTTCTGACCCTTTTCCCATTAGAGCTCACAACCTAAAATACAAGACGACAATTACAAGTGGATACCAAGTAGCACTCACGTATTTCCGTCCGTAGAAACTACAAAGAGTCAGCACAGAATACAAAAGGGAAGAATATTACCAGTTTCGATGATGTCCTAAGGGCAGCTTCAATTATGGAGTGGTCCTGAACAAGTTTCTTCATTTTCCTGAATGATGCAATAACTCCAATTGGAACTATTATACAAAAGTAACGCACAATCAGAAAATATTATTCTACATTTCTGTAACACATTACATGAAATATTCATTCAAATCAAAGTATCAAACCATGGCATATCTATTAAATATAGGCTGAAGTACGATACACTGCTGAGCAACACTAAAGTTTGATTTCGTATTTTGGTTATGCTTCAAATTTGCATTGCATATAGTGGTAGGTTTATGAGAAGTGCATCCTTACATTCAAATGGGACTTTTAATATATGTTACCAACTTACAACCCAGACAGTAGTAGGTTTGCGGCATACAAACACCTTGACTATAAGTGATTTTCTTTGATATTTTTGCCAATTTAAAATTGCAGCAATAGTGAAGAAATAAGAGTAATAGAAATCCACAAATGTAGAACTAAAATATCAAAACAGCATACCTACATAAAACATAGTTCATCAAACGGGTGCTTAATGGATTACCATTTAGGCTACTTCATGAGTGTTATTTAGTAGTGTGTGCATACAAAATTTACACATTGCATGTTTTCTTGCATACTTGTACTTTGCTTCATTATTGTTCACATCATGTTGCTTTGTTTAAAATTTAATAATACCAACTCGTCCACCACCACACACAGAACAATATCAATCAAAATAAAACGAATCCATCTTACTGTAATTACGGATTATATTTTAATCAGTACAAAGATTCATTCTACGTGCACTGGCCCACATATGGAACCGACGGGACATCTCAGATGAGTAAGGAACATATCATTTTCCCCGTGATATAACCTTGACAGAGCTACCATGGCAGAAGACCAGGCAACATCTGTCAACCACAGAATCAGATGTATATATCTTCATGGTCCCAAATCGAACCAAAGCAAGGCAACGAAATTTACTACAGAAAAATCGAAAGGAAATTGAAAACAAGATGCAATGCGTAGGCCTTAAAAGAGCCATAATTGTTTAACAAGACACCACACATGACATGATCTCTAATTTTGTTGATGGAATGGAGTGAATCAGACCAAAGTATATGTAATATTCACAGAGGCCTAGACCAGCTTCTCGGCACAACTAAAAGAAAGCTGCACCACGAGTACCTTGTAAAAGCCTCATCATAAGTACCTGTCACATTTCATCATTTTCATCTCCATTCCACTACTCGTCAGAAAAGTAGGGCAAGAAACAACAACCAGGTTTTCAAATGCAGTAATCCTGAGAACTGACGTTGCAGAGCTGGAGCATGCTCCATGATGGGTAGGTATGCTAAATGTTTCAAAAAAATAGATACAGAAAACGCTAAAAATGGAATATATAAGCAAGTTCTAGCCTTCTAAGATATAAGTTATGCACACACAAAATCAGTTTCGAATACATGAAGTTCAAACATCTTGTGATCACTATAGTACTACGATAGTGCCGTTAAAATAACTAAACACTCTCATAAGCAGTTAAAAACAGGCAAAACAATCCGTGCAGTTTACTTAGCTATTGTCTCATAAACACACTTAACACAACTACGAACTAGAAATTCTCACTTTTGAGCACCACATTTCAGTCACTACATGTATGTCCAGCAGAGTGTGTTCACTACATGTATGTCCTCAAGCAATGGCACATTGGCAAAGTACTTACCAAAGCCCTCCTTGTTCTTCTTCACAAATTTCAACATAAACTCATCCGTCGGAAGGTTCTCATCGCTGAAGTAGTACTCCACCTGCAAATTCGAAACGTTTTACCTTCAAATAAGCACACCATTCAGAATATGGGTTGCGCTTGCACGGATGCAGGATTAAAAGATGCTTGTGGACACCGACTATAAGCAGTTGCATTTGTATCTACTCCCTCCGTTCCAAATTAGTTGTCTTTCATTTGTACAAAAGTAGATGTATCTAGACATGTTACAAGTATAGATACATCCACTTTTGTACAAATGAAAGACAACTAATTTAGAACGGAGGGAGTATATATGAAGGTGCTAACTAAAGAGAGCACGCCAGACTCAGCATTCTTACGAGAAACAAAATCAGACGGTGACCGTGTACCTGCTTGACGATCTTGTCGCGGAGCTCGTCGGTAAGCACCACAGCTGGGGCGACAACCTCGGAGATCTCCAAGGAGGCATCGTCGACAGTGGCGGGGACGACGAGATGGTCGTCCTCCGCCTGCAGAGGCGGAGATGGCGGCAGCAGGGGCACACCACCGCCGGTGATCTCCGAGGAAGCGACTTCGACGGTGTCAGGGACGATGAGCAGATCGTCATTCGCGTCGACAGGCGGTGATGTCGGCATCAGGTGCACGACACCACTGGCGCCAAACTCCGAAGAAGCGGCTTCGACGGTAGCGGGGACGACGACAGGGTCGTCCTCCGCCTCGAGAAGCGGCAACGTAGCGAGTGGAGGCACGGAACCACTGGCGCCAGCCTTGGAGGCCTCTGAAGAAGCCAGGTCGACGGTGTCGGGGACGACGACGGGGTCGTCCTCTGCCTCAAGAGGCGGAGACGTGGGCAGCAGTTCGAGTGCGACGGAGATGGGGGATGGAGCCTGGCCGGGGGGCAGCAGGGATTCGGGTGTGACGGCGACTGGGGGTGGATCCTGGCCGCCCATGTCAGAGGGGATCAGGGGAGCCGAGTCGGCCGCCGACCGGTCGCCGCCGCTCATGGTCGCTGGCGGCTGCGGGGCGGCGGGTGCGACTGCGGGCTCGAGATTGAGGTTTGGGTGGGGAGATGGGCTATATACGACGGGACCTAGGATTATGGGCTTGTGGCCGTGTTAGCCGGCCCACTAGATAATTATGACTGGCCCTGATATGTCGCCTCTATTTGCTTTTAACAATGCTCAAAAAAAATTACTAACTATATTAAGGGAGCCCAAAACGGCGCTCCCTCGACAGCCCAGTTACTGTAGCTACTGTTCAAAATGAACAGTAGGCTACAGTACGGGGTGGGCACCACATGGCAGCGGCACAGCCGCGGACGGTTTCGCGGAAAAGCTCCTCGCGGGCGAAGAATTGCGCCGCGCTCCCCAAACTTCGCGCGCGGAAGGACCTGTTCGCAAAAACACAAAAACTACAGGGCCTTTCTGCAAAACTCCAGTCAACCCCTCCTTCCCCTCTTCCTCCCGCGACGGCCCGAGGTCGCCACGCGGGCGCCGCCGCGCACTGCCGCCAGCGCTGCCCTCCCCGGGCGAATCCGACGCCACCAGACGCTCCGCCACCGCCGCATTGACCCCCTCGCCGACCACCGGCCGCCGACACGCCGCCCGCGCGCGGGAATCGACGCCGATGCGTGCGCAGTTCGCCGCCGCGAAAATCCTCGCCGCCGACGGGTCCGTCGACCATGTGGTCCAACGCGCCGCTCGGCCTGCTCCCCTGGATGTCCTGGCGCGTCTCCGCGCGAACCCAGGCCGGCGCGCTCGCCGACCTGCTCGAGCGCGTCCTCGCGCTGCCGCGCCGTCCGCCATCGCCGCGCGTGGCGTCACCCGCCCACGTCACGGCGGGCCCACATGTCAGGGTTTTCACAATTTCCCAGCAAACAAGAAACATATGACATGTGGGTCCCACAGTCCGTTCGAAAAAAAACAGAAAAAAAACCTAGAAACTAAACAAATCATATCTTCCAACCTACATTTCAGAAATATAAAAAACATACTAAAATTTGCATAAAAATGAGATCTTTACGACTAACACAACTCCATGCATGTTTGAACAACTTAAAAAAAAAAAAGAACCAACATAACCTTCTTAGATTAATTATGTAGATTACGGACATAACAACTATCAGTCAATCCAAAACCATTTAAATTGCTCTTCATGATCTACGCTGCATTTCATTATCTTTAATTGGTGAAATTCCAATTTTAAGAAATTTCCGTATTTCTCACACCGGAGTTTAAAAAAAAACATTTTATTAAATATTTGTAGACAAGTTTTCCACATAATTTTTACTGTTTTCCCACATGAGAACAAAAAAAAAATCCTACAGATTCCAAACTTCGATCACGACGGGCACGTTATGCCACCGCACTAAATTTCACATCTGTATTACCCATTGCGAATTTTTTTACCCAAAAAAAATAAAAGCAAACTCGATCTTCTCCACGCTAATTTCCAACCCATGATATTTAACTACAACAGACAAAGTAATGCAGAGGTTATTCTTTTTAAAAGCATCTTACTTTCATAAAATAGGATGACAATCAAACATTTCAATTTCATAAGATTTTTTTTTAAGGTACTCCAAAATATTTCAACATGCCCAAAAAAAAATTATACTTATTTACAGCAAAATACATCCATACTTAATCATGTTAAATCGGTGCATGTTTGCATATAACATAAATAAAATCTTCCTAAATACGAAGCTAATTATAAAAGGTGCTTACATAATTTATTTTGTCTAAACATAGAGTTAACTTACAAATTCACTATCTGCTGCCCTTTAACCACCACAAATTAAATAACAAAAAAAAGGTTTGGCCACGAACCAAATTTTTAGAGATAATCTACATGTATTTCCACTAATTATGTACAGTTAATTCAATATAACTGTTCACACACTGCATTCTCATTAATTGTGGACTTAAATTACATATTTAATGCACTCCAAATCCCAAATTCTTTCTTTTCGTTCGCATGTTTTCATTCTTCTTATTCTTTTATCTTTTTCTTTGCCTTCTTTCAATGTCACCAAACTTAAATATTTCCAAACATTCGTCCATATACAAAGTTCATATTTCAACCACACAAATGGCCAGAGGTTGTACTACCTCAGAATACATATTTCTAACCGAGATTGCAAACACTATATACAAATATAATTACATCACCACAGAACCCATGATATTTAACGGGGAAGACTTGGGTAGGATCTCACCTTAGGTGAGATCGATTTTTTTGAAAATTCAAAACATGTCGAAAAATTCCGAAAAAAATAGCCAACACGCATCTATGTTACATATGCAACGTCAAAAATTGGCAGCTCAAAATTCGACTTATACTTAGAGAGACAAAAAAGAGAAATTTCGGTGTGAATAGTGTCACTCAGATCTGGACACTATTCACAGTGTAGTTTACCATTTTTGTTTCTCTAACTGTAGGTCGAGTTTTGAGCTGCCAATTTTTGACGTTGCATATGTAACATAGATGCATGTTGTCTATTTTTTTCGGAATTTTTCGACATGTTTTGAATTTTCAAAAAAAGTTGATCCTACGATCTACCCAAGTCTCTCCCGATATTTAACTACAACAGACAAAGTAATGCAGAGGTTATTCTTTTTAAAAGCATCTTACTTTCATAAAATAGGATGACAATCAAACATTTCAATTTGATAAGATTTTTTTCTTAAGGTACTCCAAAATATTTCAACATGCCCAAAAAAAAATGATACTTATTTACAGCAAAATACGTCCATACTTAATCATGTTAAATCGGTGCATGTTTGCATATAACATAAATAAAATCTTCCTAAATACGAAGCTAATTCTAAAAAGTGCTTACATAATTTATTTGGTCTAATCATTCCCCGAATTGTGGACTCGACTTAAAAAAAAAAATTGCATTAGCATTGCCAACGTGCTTACATTAAATATTATTTGGAAGATAAAAGTATATTTGGATATTCTTTTGTCCTACAATACTAAAGGTACAAAAGAATATATCTATATGCTCACTAAAATAAACAATACTTATTAATACAAAAATACAAACTTATTTACACAACTCAAATTTAATACAAAAAAAATCACGCGAGCGCGGCGTGACGACGCGCAAAATACCACTAGTTGCTTTTACAAGAACGCTAGTTGTGTCCGTTGGAGCATCTCCAACCCAGGTGGGCAAATTGTTCCCAAACGTTCCGGCGGACAGATTGGACAGTGCCGGACAGAACATGGGGCAAAATAGCTACCCAACCTGACGTGGTGTCGAACACGGCATATGCCACGGGGTGGCTTATTCGAGGGATAGCTACGGCGCGAGCGACGGCGTCCCGGCGGGATTGTGCACGAGCACGGCAAACGCAAGATGTACCCATGTTCAGGGCCTTCGTGTGGAGGTAAAAACCCTACGTATTGCATGATCGGTGTATATGGTGGAGCATATCGGGTGTTACAGGGGTGCTCCTTGAGCTATACATCTATGGTGGGTGGCTAGGAGGAAGAAGATGATCCATCCCTCCAAAGGCTTGCCCTCTACTTGGGCTTCAGCCTGCCTTATATAGGGGCTAGCAGCTGGCTTACAGGCGGGGCCGGCTGGCCGTACCAGCCGGCTGACATATGCTATAGTGTTTTTCCTTCATGACATATGCCATAGTGTTTTTCCTTCATGACGTCATGCATAGTGTTTCTCCTTCAGTGATGTCATCTATAGTGTATGGGTACAGGTATGGCTTCTATTGTCCACGTGTGTCCGATGGGACGAGTATTGACTTCGGGGCAGCCGGCCAGGAGCCAGCCGGACGGGGCCAGCCAGCCGGAGGGCCAGCCGGTCGGAGGGCCAACCGGACGGAGGGCCAGCCGGAGGCGGGCAACCGGATTTGCTTCTCTTGTTCTCCTGTCGAGTCGTGGACTTTGGTAACCCGGGGGTCATCCCCACGTCACCAGCCTCCGAGCCTCCGGGTGAATCGAAGAGTCGGGCGAAGGTTCATCTTCTTGGCTTGTGGCCATGCTTGCCCTACGGTCGCGGGCGTCGAGTCCTGCCAAATGCGGATGCGGGGTCCGCCGGTCGTCGGGCACGAAGTCCTGCGTGTATTGCATGTAATATCAAGAAAACAGACTGAATCTGCAACTGTGCTAAGTAAAATGTTGAGAATGCCCGATAAATGCTTATATGCACGGTTGAGGCCGGCTCGCTTTTGCCCGGTTCCTTTGATCTTTTTCGTGTGCACCCCGTCCGGCACAGGCTCTTGCCGGCTGAACTCTGCAGTCGGATCTGAAGAGATGCTGGAACGACGAGCGTGGCACAATACTTAGATCTAGAAGCTGGATAGAAGCGACTCGATGAAAAGACAGTGAACATTTTTATGTATGGCAGATGTCGGCTCGCTTTTGCCTGGTTCCTTTGATCTTTTTCGTGTGCACCCCGTCCGGCGCAGGCTCTTGTCGGCTGAACTCTGCAGCCGGATCCGAAGAGATGCCGGAACGACGAGCGTGGCACAATACTTAGATCTAGAAGTTGGATAAAGGCGACTCGGCAAATCGACGGTCCCTCCTTTCTTAGACGTTTTTCGCGTCCAAGCGACCTCGTACTTTTGCTCTTGCCGGCTGAACTCTGCAGCCGGATCCGAAGAGTGGGCCTCTGGTGCCATATACGCTACTAAGTCGATCGAAAAAAAGGCGCTACTGGCGAGTTGGAGAAATTTTAGTCGGCGGGGACAAGGACCAGCCTCCGGGCGCCTCCCGAGGCGGTCCGAGCCGATGCGTAAACGAATAAAAATGTGAAGCGTATGCGTCACTTAGCTGTTTTTATGCCGTAGACGGGGATGTTGTTCGGGTCGTTGAAGCGGCGACGTCCGAGTCCAGAGCCGGAGGGCGCCGGCCGGGCGGCAGTCAGGGCAGAGTTTGACGAGGTGAAGCCGAACATGGCCGAGTGGAGCCTGAGGAGGCGGAGCCAGACGAAATTTCCATCGCTGGCGCGATGAAGGGTGCACCAGCCGGACTGGCTCCACCCGGCCAGGCAACCAAACGGAACGGAGCCGTCCTGCCCCCAGCCGGCCTGCACCTAGCCGACCAGGGAACCAAACATCTCTCCTTCTTATCTTTTCTTGTTTTTCTTTTCTTCTCCTTCTCTCTTTCTTTTCTCCCTTTTTTCTTTTCTTCTCGAGCAGCCGGCTAGGGGCAGCGGAGGCGCGCGGAGGAGCGGGGGCAGCCGGAGCCGGCCGGGGCCAAGGGGCGCGCGGTAGGCGGAGGCGCTGGAGGAGAGGCGGGCGCAGCCGGCCAGGGTCGAGGCGGAGCCGGAGCACGGCGAGGGCGGCGCCGGCCAGGCGCGGTCGAGGTGGAGGATGGGCCGACAGGGCGACGGCGGACGGAGCAGCCGACGCGGCGGGGCGGGCCGCAGCCGGCAGGGGCACGGCCGGCCTCGGGCGCGCACGTGCGACAGGCGGAAGAGAGGGAGCCGGCCGGCCGGAGCCGGGCAGGCGGCGGTGGAGGATGGGGCCGCCGCGGGCGTCGACGGGCGCGAGGGCGAGGCGCTCGGGGCAGAGAAGAGGAGAGGCGCGCGGGCGCGGGCGAGAGGAGCTCAGGGCAGAGGAGCTCGGGCGGAGCACGGCGCGGAGGAGAAAAGGCGCGGGCACGGACACGTCGGGCGCGGCCAAGCCTCCGTGCTTCTCCGGCGAGCACGCAGGGGCGAGGCCGTACGATCGGAGGACGAGCGCGAGGACGCCGAGTGGACGTGCAGCACGTCGGCGGGGCGGAGCAGCGCGGGAGAGGACGACGTGAAGGCGAGCGCGGAGCCCCGGTGACGCCGAGCCTCCGAGCTTCTCCGGGAGAAGAAATGGCGATGGCGAGACGGCGGCGACGATAATGATGATGAGTAGTCCCGCCGGGACGGGACTCCGGTCACCGCTCTGCCCCACGGTGGGCGCCAAATGACGTGGTGTCGAAAGCGGCATATGCCACGGGGTGGCTTATTCGAGGGGTAGCTATGGCGCGAGCGACGGCGTCCCGGTGGGATTGTGCACGAGCACGGCAAACGCGAGATGTACCCAGGTTCAGGGCCCTCGTGTGGAGGTAAAACCCCTACGTCCTGCATGATCGGTGTATATGGTGGAGCATATCGGGTGTTACACGGGTGCTCCTTGAGCTGTACATCTATGGTGGGTGGCTAGGAGGAAGAAGATGATCCATCCCTCCAAAGGCTTGCCCTCTACTTGGGCTCCAGCCTGCCATATATAGGGGCTGGCAGGCTGGCTTACAGGCGGGGCCGGCTATAGTGTTTTTCCTTCATGACATATGCCATAGTGTTTTTCCTTCGTGACGTCATGCATAGTGTTTCTCCTTCAGTGATGTCATCTATAGTGTCCGGGTACAGGTATGGCTTCTCTTGTCCGCGTGTGTCTGATGGGACGAGTATTGACTTCGGGGCAGCCGGCCAGGAGCCAGCCGGACGGGGCCAGCCAGCCGGAGGGCCAGCCGGTCGGAGGGCCAGCCGGACGAGGCCAACCGGACGGAGGGCCAGCCGAAGGCGGGCTACCGGATTTGCTTCTCTTGTTCTCATGTCGAGTCGTGGACTTTGGTAACCCGGGGGTCATCCCCACGTCACAACCGGTCCCCCATTTCGTCTCTATGTGGCTGGGTTGTCCAACAGTTTTCAAAGTCACCCTACGTATTGGATGAGTTTGAGGGTCTCCGCCTAGCCCACCATGGACCACTTTTTCTCCTACTTTTTCTTTCTTTTGTCCTTCTTTTTTCCTTCTCCATCAATAACATGTAAGTGACCGGACAAATTTGGGGTACATGACATGGCTGGAGACACACATTTTTATGGTGCAAAGCGGAAACATCCGGGAGCCAATTTTGCCCATTCCGGTTCGAGATGCTCTTAGCGACACAATGTGTTCCCCTCCCGGCGATAGTTCTTTGGCGCTGGCCCACAATGCCTCTCTCATACTGGTTTTGGGATGTTTTCAGAAACTCTAGTCGATTTTTGTCTGGTTTACTGATTATTTTGTATTCCTATTTGTTTTTATCTTTCGTTTTATTCTCCTCTTTATTTTTAAATTCAACAGATTTTTCTCTATTTTGCGAACACGTTCAAATCTGTGAACAGTTCTTTAAATTTCTGCCTATTTTGTCCTTTTTCCTGTTTATGTGTTCTTTTATTTCTTTATTTATGTTTCTCCATATTTGGTTTTCATTTTTGTTCATTTGTTTTTTTTTTGTGATTACATATGAATATTTTTATCTTTTATATGTAATGAGTGAACAATTTTTTAACTTGTGGACAATTGTTTTTACCTGTACGAACATTTTTTCCAAGCTTGAGGAAATCCTCGCGATGAATGTGTGAGCATGGTTGTCCATTTTGGCGGAGGGATTGGCATCACTTCGCTGAGATTCCTTGTGTTTCCTCTTTGAGACCCCTCCGCATGTCAAGCCCCGAGTAACGACATCCATGACATGATCTCTTTGATGAAAAGGGAGCTCGACGACTTCTGAGATTGTGTCTTTTACTAGCACAAGTGCGGCCATGATGACTTTAGATAGTCATTTAACATCACAGTCTAGCGTTGGGTCTTCCATTTGTATTTCCCTTATGAGATAGGGGATCTTGATAATCACTTGTTCAATGTCCGCCTTGTAATGTCGGTCGTCCTACACTATCAAGATTGACACAGCGATATTTTTTGAATATGTTTGATCACCTCGTTGGAGCACGACTTGATCTTATATTAGAGAAGGCATCGAGTGAAACTTTGTAGAAGGCACGAGTCATAGGCAAATTCACGAAACAAACCTCAAGGTACTCCTACTCAACGTAATCCAAGCCGTGCGCGATTCTCATATTTGACCGTAGACTCTGTGAATACATCTTGGAGGTCCAATGCCCTCCCATTGATTTTATTAAAGTGAGTTGAATGGAGTACATGCATATGGGGATAATTATAGGTTAGAGTTCCTTGACAAATGACTAGGACTAGCCATATGGTAGTAGGTGCAAGTGCATGGAGCCTCATGTGTGATTTTGTTAATTAATGACAATTCACTTGGACTAATGTTTGCATTGAGTAATATTTGAACGGTTTGTCCATAATTAACGGTTGGACACCATGTATTGGATTAGCTCCATTGGGGCCTAAATGGGTCATGTCCCGCAAAGGTTTTTTTTTTAAAAAAAAATCTTTGTGCATGCTAGGTCTAGTCCACCAGCACCCACTGCCCTCCATGTATGTTGCCTTCTAATGAGTCGTTCCTCTCGACTCTCTCGACGGAATCCATGTATGTGGGGGGCTTGGCTATGTTTAGCAAATTTGACAGAGAAAGAGGGGGGAGGTGGAGCAGAGTAGGCATACGCATGACCACACCACATGGGAACGGGGCTAGGTGGAATTCTAGCAGCTAGCCACAAACATTGCGACCTGAGTGAATCAATTCCCTTCGCCTTCTCGTCTCCAATTTGCCTCGCCTAGGATATCTTTTCTATTTCCCTAAATTATTTCAGGTCGTTTGGTACCCATCATTTCAAGCTGGAATCATGTAATTCATTTGTAATTCTATGCTCAACCTATTTGGCTGGCATGGAATTGACATGTCATTTCATTTGGAATTCCAGCAAATGCCTATTGTGTGTTGTGTCAATTCATATCTCTAACCATGTCATTTCACTTTCCAAATGAAATGAAATGATGCCATCATTGATGGATGCCAAACGAGGTCTTAGCTTGGTCCGCCATAGATTTATTTCAATCTCCGCCATTGGATTCAAGGTTGAAAGAATAAGAAAGTGATTGAAGATAGACTTTCTTTGTGAAACTCAAAGGAATTCATGCTCTAACTTATGAGTTAAACCATGAAGAAAACGATTACATGAGAAGTGTACAAGATATGGCTTTGAGTCGAGATCGTGATGGACTTATGTGTAAGTCATAATTGACTAAGGTTTGAAGCATGTACTAAAGTGAATAATTCATATTGTGTGTTTCAAGAGATCGTGATAGAGAATGAATGATATCAAAAGTGACTGTCGAGATTGATTCTAGAGGGATGAGATGATCACGGTTGATTCTTCGCAAAAACTTGAGTAACCCATGCCTACGCCACCGTGATTCTAGATTCACGTGACGTGATTGGTCCTTTCCGAGTTCCAAACCAGAACTGCGAAATTCGATCGAGGAGAAGCATGCGCCGGAGTAGATCTCGGCGAGGAGTGACTGTGCTACTATCACTCGATTGAAGGTAAGCAGTACAGTAGTACTCCAACGCAGGGCCGGCCCTGGAGGGTGGCAGGGTGGGCGGCCGCCCCGGGCCCCCAAAATCCAGGGGCCCCACCCCAAGTACATTGTAGTATATGTATCAAGGTTGTATAGATACGGCACTACCAAAAACGTACCCAACCGGTAGGTACGAAGAGACCAGGCGATCACAGGGCGATCGTAAGTCGATCAAGTTTTCCGTCCCAGCCGCCGGCGACGCTGCTGGTTCGCCCCGCCTCCAATGGCTTTCAAGGCCTTGGAGCGGTGGCGGATCTCGGCCTCTCGCCGGCGGGATGGTTCCTGTTTTCCGTTTTAGCTAGTTTTCGTGTCTTTATCCGGGTGGTGAGGCGGCGGCGACATCCCGGAATCAGAATAAGGTACTCTCCGCCCTATCCTCGCTCCGTGGTGCATCTAGTGCTAGCGGAGGGCGCGTGGAGTTGTGTGTCCGACGGATCTTCTGGGATCTGTTCGGTTTTGTGTTCGTCAGTGTGGTTACAGGTCAGGTTCTTCCGATCTACGGTTTTCATCTTTGGCGATGGTTGCTGCTCTGGTGCGCTGGCCCTTTGGGGTCTTAGCACGACGACTTCTCATCTGTCTACTACAACAAGCTCTCCGACGACAAGCTTTGCCCGACTCCGGTGAGGGAGGGGCGAGGACAGCGGCGCGCCTTCGGCTTGCCCCAGTGTTCGTAGTCGTCGCTAGGTGGTCATGTACCTATTTGTAA
Source organism: Poa pratensis (assembly GCA_947311845.1). Classification (NCBI taxonomy): domain Eukaryota; kingdom Viridiplantae; phylum Streptophyta; class Magnoliopsida; order Poales; family Poaceae; genus Poa; species Poa pratensis. The sequence continues at coordinate 25,800,929 of CAMZMU010000056.1, read as the reverse complement.
TTTTTATTACTTTTTGGGTCGTTTGTACTGTTGTGGATGATTATTAATAGATCGGTGGACTTTTTCGCAAAAAAAAAGGTTGTATAGATACATAAACATGTATTTAACAGAAAAAACGACATGGGCCGGCCAGGCTATAGGAAGTAGGAATGTGGCCCATGGGAAAGGAGCTATTCACATGCTGGCCCAGGTCGCATCCATGTTAGCACGCATAGGTACAATCGCGACTCCTCTCGTTTTGTTCGTCAGTTCGTCTCCTCGGCTCCTCGCCTGACGGCTGACGCCTGTGATTCGTCTCGGCGATCCCGTGTCAGATCTGGCCATCATTGAGCAGGAACTAGAAGTTTAGAACTAGGCGATCTCATCCCCAGCAGTCGCCGCCGTCGCACGTCGCCGGCTCGCCGCCACGGTCAGGCCCTGGCCACGGTAAATCGTATGCGCTCTTCTTTCTGTAATCCGTACTGGTATGTGTATGTGAATATGTGATGTGAGACAGCGTGATACCTAATTAAACTTTATTTCCAGCATTATGTGGGATCATGTCATCAAGAAAGTATGAATCTGATAGCGCTAAAAGGAAAAGAGCAAAACATGTAGATGATTTGGTACAATCACAAAGAGGAGATATTCTTAAATTTTTCAGGGGTAATACTAGTGCTTTGACTTCGATAAAACAGATGAATGGGCGATTGTTGCTCTGGAGGAAGAGCACCCAGCTAATGAAAATTTTGAATCTGATTAGCAAGAACAAAATGTTGACACCAAAATTTTGCATCTTATTTACTGTGTCTGTGACTGTCGCCTCGGCTGAAAGAAGCATTTCAAAGTTGAAATTATTGAAGAACTACTTATGGTCTACAATGACTCAAGAGAGGTTAAACGGGTTGGCAACATTATGCATCGAGAAGAAATTATTGGATGGCATTGACATCGAGCCCATCATAAGTGAATTTGCATCGAGAAATGTTAGAAGAAAATTTTAAGGTAATTTGCATAATTTATTTGATATGTTTACTGTTTTAGATGCATTCTAGTTTTCCTAAAAAATAATTTTTATACATATATTCATTATTATTATGATAATGTTTATATTAAGGGTCTCAAGTTTTAGTTTTGTCCCGGGTCCCGAAAATCTTAGGACCGGCCCTGCTCCAACGAGATTATTACTACTGCCCTATAGCACGTTTTGCAACCTCCTCACTCTTGCCTAAAGGCGTGAACAATTATTTGGCCGCGACCACCGGCAAACGTCGTTCATCTTTTGCCTAGCTTTAGCTTCTTTTCGCGACATCACGACAGGTTCGACTTTTGACATCGATCCACACTGTGCTGCCTCTGAGACCACTCTGTAGCAACCCCAATTAACTACACAGATGGTTATTGCCTATCGATGTGAAAAATCATTTGCATGTAAAAGTAGGTCTATTTATGAAACTTTATCCCCAAATGCTTGCACCAATCCGGTGATCTCCCTTAACTTTACACTGAAGCAAGCTATGAAATTAATTAATGCCTTCCTAACGAAGCCCATACAGTGAGTTAAAAGTAGTGGCAGAGGTGCCGGGGTACAGGAGGTACGGCCACCAAGCTCGACCAAATCGGGGCAGAGAATCAATCAATGGAGAGGGACACCAGCACCGAAATCTCGGCTGGCATCACAAGGCGATGCCGTACACGCTCAACGGAATGCCCAGCCAGCCAACTCGAGCGTACGTATACGAGTATACGAGGAGATCGGACATGACGACGCAGACGGATTTGCACTCGTAGTGCCCACCTGTTCCTGTGAACCGGTCAACTCTCTGGCCAAATTTATCCATGCAAGCCACCGCCATCGTGCACTACGCCCCGGCAGGAAAACCGTGATTTTTGACATCTAATTTTCCCTTGTCGTCATCGCCAGCGGCACGGCCTTTGATCTAAAACGTTGGCGAATATCGGTTTGTTACGGTAATTTCGTACTGCCCTCTGAACCGTGATCTTAGACCATCTTCCCCCACACCACCGAAATTTTGTCCGACACATTCCAAACTATGTCCGCTATGGGGGTGCCGACACATGGCCGGTACAATGGGGTGGGCTGTGCCAACATCCCCCACCCCCCAAATGAAAATAAAAAATAAAAAATTCAATCAATCATATGGTTTTTACACAAATTTGACAATTATTTTTTATCAAACTAAGCCCTAGCTAGGTGGCATCTACTCGTCGTCAGAGATATAGATGATGATGCCATCCCGGTTTAGGCTGCCGCGACGACCTGCCTGATCCATGAGGTCGTCGCTGGGCTCCGACTGCACCGCGATCGGCGGTGGTTGCTTCGGCTTCTCGGCCTGCGCTTGCTGCACCTCTAGCGACGTGCACAACGCGAGGTAATAGCCGGGGTAGTCCTCCGGGTCAAGCGGGTGGCGGCGTAGGCTCGCTCGTGGAAGTCCGAAGCGCCGTGGTGAAGCCGAGCGTGCCTCCGTCGCCGACAGGGTGATCTGATGACAATGTCGCCGCCTCATGTTCGGGCTATAGCTGCGGTGGTGATCTGATGACAATGTCGCCGCCTCGCCGCGCCACGGGCTTCTCCTTGACGTCGAGGAGTTTGGCGCGCTAGCTCCCACGCTCCTCCTTGTCGGTGGGGAGCTTGCCGCGCTCCTTTGCAGCACGCTGTCGCGCCCAGGCAACGACGCCCTCCAACGTGCGGCTGCGCCACCAGCTCCTCCTCCGTTGGGTCACCCACCTCTCCATGCCGTCCAATTGATCGAGGGTGGCATCCCTCTCCCACCGGAAGCGCTCGAATCAGGCCCCGTGGTTGTTGGCGGCGTTGTCAGGTGGTGTCGCTGCTCCGACATCATCGCATAGCGTCGCTGCAAGATGCGCATGCTGAGCTCCCTGCCGCTGGGCAGCGGCGCGGCATTTGGGGCTCAACCGCCAATGTTTCGGAAGTCGGTAGTCTGGCGACACGTATAACTCGTACCGCTCGAACAACCACACATCGTCGAGGAGGAGGTCGTGGCCTGGGTAGGCGTTCGCCATTCTGCTGGATGGTGGTGAGATTAGGGCCAGAGTTGGAACGGGGAAGATTGGTGGCGGGAGATTGGGGCCGATGTGCTATAAATCGAGGAGGCGAAGCGACCGAGACAGACACCGGCATCAATGGAGGTTGACGCGTGGGCAGGCTGCACGGTGGCGCGTGTGGGGAACCGACGAGGAAGCCCTATTCTACGGCCGTCATGCTCCCTTGTGTGTATGCCAGGTGGGACCCATCTGTCATAGGCGTTGTTCGACACCACAGGCTGCCCCCAAGTTTGGAGACCCGTTCAAGATGTGTGGATTGGGCCGGACCAGTGGGTGCCGATGTGGCAGATTTTGCTGTCGGGCACCCCAATATTCATTTTGGTGCTTTGACGGATGTACCTAAGATTTGTGATATTTGCTGTCGAGTAGTAATGTCATTTGAGATTCAGAACTCTGAAACGCGATCCTGGCTCCGCAGTACAGTACTATTTGCTCGGTCCACTCCCGTGATGCATCGTCATACTCATACGGTACAGAACCACGGCAAACAAAGAAAACGACTTCATTGCAGGAATCTGGCTCACGGGTATCTGCATTCAAGCATGGCTGACTTGGAGCGAACACGGCGACGCGCATTCATAGCTTCGGTAGAAACCACAGAAGGTCAAAGAAGAACAGTCAAAACCCACACACCAGCCACCGGCCACCGGCCACTGCCAGTGCCCCAGTGCGTCTAGAATCGATCGATGGCGCACTGTGTGAACCGGCCGAGTTTCACCATGTCCATGTGAACGCCAAGAAAATGTGTCGGCCTGCAACCCAGCCGGTAAATTCTCATTGCATTCTCATCTTCGATATCTGAACTCACGGCCAATGGCGTCCGACAAAAGAGGATACCCGAAGACGCATTCTGGTTCTACCCATCGGCCATCAGCGAGCGTAGTGATTTAAGTAAATTATTGAAAGCCGATTGGCCCGGTACTCTTGCATTAGTGCTCGAACATGCATGTCTCACCTGTGGAGATGTTGATGGTTTTCAGCTGCTTTGTCTGCAGCCACCTACCTAAAAGCGAAAGGGCTCACATATTCTACAGTATTATCGATATGTTACTGAAATTTCCTTTTGCTCATCTAGTTCCACTGCACATAGAAAAGAAGAAGACTGAAACTCCAAGCTCATGTTCATCATTTCACTGTAGAGCACACATACCACATGTTGGGGTTTAGTTTTGGTTAACGTGAGACCGTACATGCAATGCGTGACGAGCAGATTAGAGCATCTCCATCGGCAGCCGCTAAATTCGGGTCTGACACCCCCATTGGGTTCTTTTTGGGTGCCGGATATGTGTCCGTCACATAGGGGGTGCTGCCTCCAGCGACGCCCTCCAGCGCCCCAATCATATTTTGATCATTTCATCATATTTCTATTTATATTCTAAAAAAACTTCACTGCAAAGTTCAATAATGATTCAAACATAGAAAATGAAGCAATGAAACTACGCAACGAATCATAAGATAAATCGAATGAGCGCATTGGCAATCGGCCGAACACTTTACGTACGGGCGGCGGGCAGGAAGAGGCGGAGCCGACTGAATAAGCTGCACCGGTGCAAAACGATGACGGGGACCGACAGAGAGCGGTGGCAAGCCGGCCTGCGTGGTCGCTGCGGTTAAACCCCGCGGTGAGTTGACGACGACAAGGGTGACAGCGATGGTGCAAATCACCGGCGAGAGGAAACAACGGGGTGGGTGGGAGGCAAATGACTCACGCATGCTCGCTATGTGTCTATGACGAGGGGGCCCCGCCTGTCAAAGGTCATGCCCGACACCGCGAGCAGGCCCCACGGTGGCTCGGGGGTGCCAGACAGAATTCGACTCGGCAGCACTTGGGTTCTTGGGAGTCATTAGGAGGGTGCCGTGGAGATGGAAGGATGAAGCTATAGCTCCGTCATCTGTATGATCGTTGCCAACAAGTACCCGAGTGCATGATTCACCTTATCTTATCTTCACTTTGAGAGTGGGGTGATCACTAGTGAGATTCAACTTATTTTTACAAGTAGAAGTATATACATGGTAGTACAGCTCTTTTTGGTGCTCGACAAAGTGGCTCCGAAACGCTGCAAAAAGGGCAAAGGCATGTGGCCTCTACACTCTAGAGTCCTCTATTGACTATTGCCACTGTGATAATTCGGCTGCTTGCTCCTTGCTCCTTGCTCCCTTGGGACCCCAGACGTACAGAGCTGTGAAAATAGAATAATGGAGGTGGCGAGCAAAGTGCCAAAGAAAAGGGAATCGGTGGGACCGTGGGAGGGAGTACCATAAAAAGCAGGGCGTGGGCGAGCTGAGAGGCAGCACTCAGCAGACTAGCAGAGTCGCCTCCAAGACCCGGCGGGGAGCTCACTCGCTTGGCTATACGCAGCACCGCGGCTGGCCTCCCCCACTCACCTCACTCTCCCACCTCCCACTCTTCTTCCTATCGAGGACGCAAGTCGGAGCAGGCTTGGGGTTCGAGGAGATGGAGCAAGGGGCCGCGCTGCTCCTGCTGGCGCTGCTTGTTCTGGCACCCTCTTCTCGTCTGGCCTCGGCCGCTGCGGTGGAGGACGGTATGCTGCTTTCCCGCCCCCTTTCTGTTCTCCCCCTTTCTCGATCTGTAGTTGATACATTGTGCTTGTGTGTTTACTGCAATCGCTTCTCAAGGCAGAACCCAAGTCTTCAACTTTGCTTGATACGCATCTCTGCCTGTACATTTCTGAAGAAACATGAGAGCATTGTTCATTTTTGTTTTTCTGAAAATAACTGATAACCCGGTAACCCACTAGTGAGCTATTCTATATTTGTGCTATAGATGTTCTGTCCAAGTGTTTGCTGCAAGACACTGCAGAAACCACTAGCAAGATTCAGAAAATGTACAAGCCTGTCCATGAAATTCTACCAGAAGTTTTACATCCTGCTTCATTTGTGTTTGCCTGCTATTTAGTTTGCTGCATCATTGCATGTACCTTACTGAAACAAAAATATGGGACTATAACATGACATGTATTATGCATTATCTTTGCGTGAAAATGACCCATAACCCCCAAGACAGCTATCCTATCTTTGTGACAAAGATTTTCTGTCCCGAGTGTTTGTTGCAAGATTCAGATATTTCACTGACCTATCCATCAAAATTTACAGAGGCTTTCAATTTTGCTTGATATACATTCTGCTTAATTTTTTTTCCTGCTGTTTAGTGTACTGCATCCCTGCATGTACCTTCCTGAAAAAAACATGGGACTATAACATGCCATATGTATATGCATTATCTTTTGCTTGAAAATGACTGATAACCCCCAAGAGAGCTACCCTATCTTCGTGACAAAGATGTTCTGTCCAAAGTGTTTGCTGCAAGACACTGCTGAAACCACTAGCGTGATTCAGAAAATTTATAGACCTATCTATGAAATTGTACATAAGTTTTTACATCCTGCTTTGTATCATGCATTATCTTTGGTTGAAACTGAAAACGACCGACAACCCCCAAGAGAGCTATGCATCTTCGTGACAAAGATGTTCTGTCCAAGTGTTTCCTGCAAAACACTGGGAAGATTCAGAAACTCCCAAGTGTTTCCGGCAACCACTGGGAAGATTCAGAAAATTTACAGACTTATCCGTGGAAAAAAACATGATTCTTTTTTTAAACGGCTCATTTTCCGGCCTTGTTTCAAGAAGATCCTATGACCTTACTGCAAGGACGACGTCGCCGCAAGTCAAAAGGAAACCACGCGTAGCAGTAATATACAAGGATCCACACGGAATAGCACAGCAGAGCCCCAGCAGCGTCCTGCGAAGTTTAATGAATCGTCTTGTAAGGGTCAAATAGCTTATTTTAAGGATGGCCGTGAGGGACCGTCCATGCCGTGCCCATCTTTTTATATCTCCGTACCTTCGCCTCCCCAAATTTACGCCACGGATCGTGGCGCCTTGCTTTGGATTTGCCCTTGCAGGTCTGGACCATCGCAGTGTGCATGGGGCTCCATCTCCATGTCCATGGTACGATGCCATAGGCCGATGGGCCGGGTTTGGTGGATGTTTCACTCTCTCACCACATAAGATCGCTGGGCATAGTCACATGGCTCACGGCTGGCTGTCCTTGTGTGAACAATGACGCGTAGTGAAGCGGCCTAGGAGTAGTAGTGTAGTACCAGTAGTTGTTGTGCCCCGATGAACTGCGTTGGGTCTGCAATAGAAAAACAAAGGACATGTTTCTTCCCTGCTAGTACTGTGGGTGTGTTCGGTTTGGGGATGGGTGGAACGGAATGGAACCGTTCCGCACCCAGAGTCCATCCCTGTGTTCGGTTTTTAGGTGGAATGAAACGCACCCGTTCCTCGGAATGGCATATTCCGCGTAGATGCGGAATCCACCCGTCCGGCCGATTCGGCCGGACCGAGTGGAACAGGTGGCTGTCACGTGCTAATCCATCCCGTGCTCGCGGCCCTCCCGTGCTCGCCGTTCTCTCTCCCCTCGACCTCTCTCTCTCCCGTGCTCGCCGCCCTCCCGTGCTCGCCGTTCTCTCTCCCTTCGACCTCTCTCTCTCCTTTTCTCTCTCCCCTCGACCTCTCTCTCTCCTTTTCTCTCTCCCCTCGACCTCTCTCTCTCCTTTTCTCTCTCCCCGTGACCGGCAGGCGGCGCGGCGGCCAGCCAGCCCGAGGTGCGGCGGCGGCCAGCCAGCCCAGGCGCGGCGACCACCCTCCCTCCCTCCTCCGAGTTCTCCGCCGTCTGGCCGCTCCTCCGAGGTCACCGCCAGCGGCGGCGCGACGGGCGGCCTCCAGGCAACGGCGGCGGCGACCTCCAGGCGACGGCGGCCTCCGGCTATTTGCTAGATCCTAAATTAGGCAAACCTAAATTAGTGCCAATTTAATTGTAAATCCTAAATTAGGCAAACTATTCAATGCGGTTCCATTCCACTTTTTCCAGATCAACCGAACATAGGAATGGATTGGTTGGGATGAAGTGGAATGGAATGGTTCCACTTCATCCGAAAACCGAACACACCCTTAAATCCTGGCATTCAAAACGAGGATGTTGGAATTACCGACTAACCGTGGTATATGGGGTTAGGATTTTACCAGTTTCAGGGAAGAAAAGGTGTAGGATTAAACCGAACTTTGAAATGATGGGATGAACCTTGCGAAACCCTTGTGTGATTACTCATTTCACGGTAGATAAGGTATGGAATTTATGAGGTTCTGTACATTCTTTTAATACTCCTACTTACTGAAGTAAAGAGCCCAGCACATAGTGTACTATATTTTACAGGTTATCGAACTTACTATGGTCCTTCCCGAGTGGTAACACAGGCATGGACAGTACACACATTGTACATTGTTTTAGTATCTGTTGTCATAAATGGTAGTACTGTGGTTTTGCTTTTGCGGGCCTGTGGTTTTGATTGCAAAGCAGTAGATGTTGTACGATTTTTCTTTCTTAAGTTGACCTGGTATTGACCTGTCGATGGCACTCATGAGCATGTAATCTTCTTGCACAACAGGCCTGCTCACCAATGGTGACTTCGAAACAGCACCAGCTGGTGGTTTTGCCAAATCTGCTTCTGTCTCTGAGGGTGCATCGTCGATCCCAGCTTGGACGATCAATGGCACAGTTGAGCTAGTTTCAGCAGGCCAGCACCAGGGTGGCATGATCCTTATTGTTCCACAGGGTATTCTATTGAGCTGTTCTCTCTGAATAGTCAATCTAGACGTTGACGATTGATTTGATGTGTGCTTGTTTCTAACCGTTTCGGTTTTGTTCAGGAGATCATGCTGTACGGCTAGGAAACGATGCAGCTATTGGGCAGGTGGTGCAGGTTGAGAAGGGCTCAGAGTATTCAATCACCTTCAGTGCTGCCCGGACGTGTGCGCAGCTGGAGTCGCTGAATGTTTCTGCCGGGGGTGTATCACAGACAATAGACTTGCAGACATTGTACAACATAGAAGGCTGGGATGCATATGCATTGGCTTTTCAAGCAGTGGATGAGCAGGCAAACCTTGAATTCAGGAACCCCGGCATGGAGGACGATCCAACCTGTGGGCCTATCCTTGACAATGTGGCCATCAAGAAGCTCTTCGCTCCGGACAAACCAAAGGGTATAACACACTACCACATGTCTCTAGATTTACTACTATTTAGCATTAGCACCACACTGATTTTGGTAGCATTCTTTGTTTGGTATATACAATGCTTGTCATTTCAGAAAGTCGAAAGACTCCACTTCTGGTTACGAGAAATTAGAAATGCTCTAGCTCACTCTTGATGCTTATATAACCCACTACGATCTGTCTCTAGACTTACTGCTAGTATTTAGCATTAGCACCACACTGAAATTCTGGTAGAATTTTTTGTTTGGTATATACAAGGCTTGTCGTTTCACAAAGTCACAACACTCTACTTCTGGATAGGAGAACCTTAGAAATGTTGTAGCTCACTGGATGCTTGTATAACCCACTAATACCTGTCTCTAGACTTACTACTATTTAGCATTAGCACCACACTGAAATTTTGGTAGCATTCTTTGTTTGGTATATATAATGCTTCTCATGCCAGAAAATCACAACACTCTACTTCTGGTTAAGAGAAATTATAAATGCTCTAGCTCACTCTTGATGCTTGTATTCTGTGGTGTCTTGTTTTGAGCAGATAGCATGGTGATCAATGGAGACTTCGAGGAGGGTCCATGGATGTTTCCAAACACAAACTTCGGTGTTCTACTCCCGACGAACCTTGACGAGCAGACATCAGCCATACCAGGATGGATGATCGAGTCGAACCGTGCAGTCCGCTTCGTCGACTCTGACCAGTACACCGTTCCCCAGGGAAAGCGAGCGATTGAGCTTCTCTCCGGCAAGGAGGGCATCATTTCACAGATGGTCGAGACAACTCCTCAGAAAGTCTACAGCATGACATTCACACTGGGCTCAGCGGGCGATTCATGCCAGCCACCAATGGCTGTCATGGCATTCGCAGGTGACCAGGCCCAGAACTTCCACTACTCGCCTATGGGGAATGCCACAAGTCAAGCTGCGAATGTGACGTTCACAGCGCGTGCTGAAAGGACACGTGTTGCGCTCTACAGTGTGTACTACAACACGAGAAGCGACGACCACAGCTCACTATGCGGGCCGGTGATCGACGACGTCCGTGTATGGGGCTTGAATGGGGCTGCTGGGTTGAAGGCAAGTGTTGGGCTGCTTCTTGGTATGGTTAGTGTTGTTGCCCTGCTGATGTTCTGAATTTACTAGTGGTGTGGTTTAAGGATAAACGTACGTAACCTCCCCTGTATGGACAAGGAGGCCACTAGTTTTGGTAGTAAGCTCGAGGTTTCTTTCTATGAGATTGAGCAATGTGAGCTTAGGCTAAAGCTACCGGTAGCTACATGTGGTTGTGTTGTTGCTTTCTTTTGTGATTCAGAAAGTGGCAAGCCATTATGTGAGGGATTGCGTGGTTAGTATGCCAAGAGCTTGTAATGTGAGATGTCAGAATTGTTCAAAGTTCACATCTTCAATGTACTAGAAATTTCGGTAGTACATATGTGCTATTCTGTGGCTTCTTGTCTGAATCTTATAGTAGTCACCAAAAGGTGGCAAGCATCCAAAATATGAAATCAGTTACATATTTTGCTACGAGTGACAATTTTATGGAGATCAACAAAATTTACTGCATTGCTTTATGAACGATTTGTCACATACATTTTCCAGGCAATTTTTGTGTGCAATCAGTCGCTGATGTATAGCTAGTCATCATACTTGATTAGACCTGCATGGCATCAAATGTCAGATACAAACCAGGACAAGTTGCTCACTACCATTTTTGACATTTGAACTCTCACCACTCACAAGTTATATAGCATTGCTTGTCAGTCAGCACTAGAAATTTCTGCAGCAGCGAACTCTGCAGAAGTGATATACTCGCCATTCGAGACGCAGGATTGATAATCCTTCATTTTTATTTTAGGCAAAAAGCAGAATCCTAATCTAACAAATCATGAGAGCAGAGCAATGATTATTTACGACTAGCAAGTCATTTGTAGAAAACAAATATCAAAGCAATCACTCAGATACCCAGTCGTTGATTTTGACTCCCAAGCTTTCAGTTCATATAGCCTTTTATTTAACTAAAAGTCACTTTAACTCCCGAGCACCAGGGCTCCCTCTGTTTGACAAAAATCAAAAAATAAATAAATAAATGTTTCAATTTTTAAATAAAATCCTTCATGTTCTCAATGATGTATACTACAAGCGTACAAAATTACAATGTGAAATTCTTTGTATTATGGGCTACACGAAATTAACAAAATTTAGAAATTTGAAACAACTATAGTCAGATCTGAACACTTCTCATTTTTGTGTAGGTCAGAATACAAAATATTTCGTATTGTGATTTTGCACGACTGTCGATTACATCATTGAGAATATGAATGATTTTTTTCAGATTTGTTTTGGAACTTTTAAATATTGTTTTGATTTTTTTTTTCAAACAAAGTGAGCGCGGTGCCCGGGCTAAGAAATCTTCACTCTTTATTCAAGAAAATCTATAAAGTATCTCTATAAGATTTTTTTTTGAGGTTTAAAGCGGTCGTATCCGCCATCCGATTAGATAGAATAGAGGTTTATGTATAGAATTTTGAGCTAGGTAAAATCCCTTTACCCACAATAGCGAGAAGAGTCTCCAGGATCCTGCGTGTGGGCAAAAGCCCGCAGCGCCATCACTTCCCGCACCAAAGGCGCCACCTCCATCGGCGAGATCACCACACTGCCGAAGGTATTTCATTTGTTCTCCTTCCATATCCCCCACATCGAGTGGATGATGGCCCCGCTAGCCTCCCTCCTAGCCTCGGGTGGAAAGCCCGCAAAAGCTCGCCATGACAACAACCCGCCCCGATCAGCGAAGCACTAGCAACCATTCCGAGCAGCTGCGCGGCGCACCAGCTTGGTCACGCAACCCCACAGACACAAAAAGCACCTCCTTGCAACATCGGCAAGGAGGAGTGCCCAGGCATCAGAAACTTCAGCATCTAGGTCATCCCCGGCGGCATATGCCGCGCAATCCGGTCCTTGTCATCTTCTTCTTCTTGGGCTTCCGTACGGAGAGGACGAGGTCGTCGATGGCCGCCACCGCTTGGTCCGAGAGGGATCCATCGAGCAGGGACAAGTAGTCTTGCCGCCGGCGCCGTATGGTGTGGAAAATAAATGTAAATGCAAAAATGACCAGCGAGCAAATGATGGTGGAAAACAGTGGGGAAACGGTGTTTTTATCAGTGTAAAAGAAAGGACCGGAGTTCACACTTCACTAGTGGTGTCTCTCATAAAACAGATAAACATACATGCTGGGTAAACAAATTACAGTTGGGCAATTGACAAATGACCAGGGCATGACAATGCATATTATGACAAGATAAAGTTTACTGTAATATTTAATTGGACATTACAACAAAATACATAGACCGCTTGCTAGCTGCATCTATGAGTAATAATCCACCACCAGGATAACATCCGTGTCTCCTAAAAGTATTAAGTAGCAAGCAACAGATAATTGCAATAAGCAAAGTGTGTACTATAAACAATGCAAATGACACGTAGACATAGCACCGTTGTTTTCTCCTATTGGCAACAACCCATCCAGAGCCTTAGTCATTTATGTCATCTCGAGCCCAGGCAACCGGAGACATGAACCCACTATCTGAAGGGGATCGTAGGCAGAAAAAAAATTCCTAGCAACGATAACCATAAACTATCCAAGATCTATTTCTATGCAGATATACCGTAACGGAGGAGATCGATGTACATACTCTTGTAGACCAAAAGCGGGGATTACGCTCCCGCACAAGCGTTGTTGATGAAGCCGACGACGCCGACCTCAAGGTCGTGTAGTGGAAGAAGACGTACTTCCAGTGCCACACATGTAGCACCTCGTAGCTCTACACACGTACGGAGTTGACGACGACCTCCGAGCTCCAGATCCAGCGAAGCAGCGGAAGCGAAGACTTGGACCCAGCTGCACGACGGTGTGCGTATGGTGGAGAAACTTCTCTCCTCGTACGCAGCTCCAGAAACAGAACCACGTTCAAGGTAGGAGAGAAGGAGAAGGATGGATGAATTTCCAGGCAAGGATGCACCCCTATTTAAAGGAGGAGGAGGGCAGCCAACTTTGCTGGCCTGGCCATGTGGGACTATTCCCACATGGCCAGCCGCACCATGGCTGGTGCTATTGGTTTGCGGGTAAAACTTTAAAATTTTCCGTAACCATGCCGCCAAAGATCTATTCTATGAAGATATGTTGCACCCCATAATGCTAGATCTAGAATACTTACAAACACCGTTGCGGAAGATCTTGTGTTTGTCGAAGTAGATGTTGGTGAAGCCTGATGAAGAATCTCACGTCCACGCCGGGAGGTGAGATTGTTGACGGTTTGTCGTCGAGGAACTAATTGCACAGCCCCGCTCTAACAGTATCCACACGTACGCCGTGCCAACCCGACAGCACGTTCGCCGCCTAGAGCTACTAGCACCGCCGAAGAGAGACCGCCTTTCGGCGTAGTTTAGGTGGTAGATCTAATCAACTAGATTAGATCTATATGAGACTAGAGAGATCTAATTCTCAACACATGAGATCTAATTAGAGAGAGATTAGATCAATGTCCAATTAGAGCGCCATCTAATTAGAGCATCGTCTAATTGCACAATATCTAGAGAGAGGAACTTGTGCAAGTCAATTGGATTGTTCTCCTTGTGGGAGGGGGTGGAGTATATAAAGGGGAGCAAGGGGAGGAGGTGCTTGGGGGAGGGGCAAAGCCCTCCCCTTGGTGCACGGCCCTAGGGGAGCCGACCCCTCTCCCAAGTCGGTTTGGGGAGGGGAGTCCTTGTCCAACAAGGACTCCCTCCCTTTCCTTTTATCTTTTTGCCTTTTTTCCTTTATTATTTCCTTTTCCAATTCGGACTCTTTTAAATCTCCAAATCAAACAAAGAAAGAGAGGGAGAGGTGGTGATGTGCCGGCCAGGGAGGTGGGGCCTAGCCGACCGACCCACACTAGGTGCGGTTCGGCCCCTAGGGCTCCCCTTCCTCCTCCGGCACTCCCCCCCTTATTGGCAAACCTCTGAAACTCGTCCGAAACCATATATACTCTTTAGATAAAATCATCGACTCTATCCACTGATGTCGGAAACACTTCCCGGCATCCCGGAACATCTCATGTTTGCCATATTTCTCTCTCGAGAAATTCTGCCCTATACCGGCATTATTTCCCTCTCATGATAACTTCACCGGAACACCTCCGAATTACTCCGGAGTTATTCCTGTGACATTGGAGGGACTCCGATAACTTCTTATAACCACTAAACTACAACTTTATTCTCTCAACAAAAGATTGACTCACAGCTTAAGTGTGTGACCCGAATGGTCCGGTAAACACAAAGATATGTCCGGGAACTTACCAGACAATAACCAGCATTGGGACCTAGACGGCCATACTGGCTCCCGTGTGTTCACGAGTGAACGACAGAACCTGTGTGTTACTCATTACGCTAATTCCCTTACGTACACGATACCAATGATATCTCGAGATTTGAGACAATGTGCTCTAGTGTGATTAAACCCTTTAATCATAACACATATAATTCTCGTACCAATATCATTCTCGTTTCTCCTTCCGTATTTTCATTGTCCCGTGATTAATCACGCTGTGTCTGGCCAGACGATTGGGTGACAATAATAATACTGAGAAGGCCTAGAGAGTGTATCTCTCCATCATCTGGAGGAGTAAGTGCCATTCTTGAATGATCTCTGTTCCAATACATTATTCTAGTCCACACCCAAAAGCCACCGTTATGGTCCCCAGTTATGGCAAGACGTTAGGTGACAATCGAAGTATGAATGTCGAATAAGCGGTCACCAGATATTCTCAGGGCATAGGAATAGAGCTAATGAAAACTAAACATATGATCAATCGCTATCTTCATCATTGACAATTAGTCTCATAGCAAGATCATACAATGGGCCGGTTCGGTACTATTATCATTCCGATAACAAACTCCTATAGTTGTGTGACTTATACAAAGTTCATGACCAGGAAAACATGATCATCAAACAACAAGATAGGCTAGTCTTAGAGACAAGACCAGGAACGCTTTTACTTGTTCGTATCTCTACACCTGTATTGGAGGTTTTCCTCTTGAACACGTTGTATTTGCTATTCAAGTGCCCAATACAGTTATAGCATAAAGACATAAACATTAATAATAATCTTGGAGATAGGCTAGTCAATATTGATTCTAGTTAGCATGATGACATGGCACCAAATGGAACTAAGGGGCCACTCACGCTTTCACATGCGCTCTGAGATTGTGTCCATATTTTTGATCCAATCAAAATACATAAACTTGTTTAACTCCTTACATGTCAAACTTGACAGTGTAAGTCGGATATATTAGGAATTTGATTTCGGCCTATCCGGTTCCGTAGTAGTATTAATAATATCAAGCGTCTCCGAATGATATTATCATACCGTCTATTGAAACCTTACCAAGTCAATGACTTATCCAATAACTTGCTATCATGACGTCTCACATCAATGATGCAACTATCCTTTATAGAAAATCTATATATGTCGTAGAATCCACTCATAATATACTTATGATTTGATAGAATCAAAACACCAAGTGTTTGTCAATTGAAAATTGCATTTCTTAGATTAAATCAATTAAGATTTGATTTCATAATTCCACTACAAATACGTATATGAGGAACTTCTCTATATACACTATTTGAAGCTTTACAAAATCTATTAAGTCGTTATTCTTTTGTAATTTCACTATCAGGTTCTCATCACAATATAAAAACCTTCAGGATCGATTACATTTTTTTAATTAACTGCCTTTATGAGAAAACTTTACCAAGTATTTCTCTACTTGCCGGTGGCCAAATAAATTTAGCACTTTGGAAACTTTCCGGCTTTATGTGCTATATATAGCAATGAGATAAGCAAAATCACATTAAATATGATTTGATCTTATTCCTCTCTACTTGCTCACCATTGACTACGAAGGCCAATGTATCTTGCAAATATCATGCTATGACTTCTTGATCAAATTTCTTTGACTCAAGACATAATTCGAATTACCTTTCAGAATTGTACTTAGCACATTCATACTCATGGTTATTAAACTCTTAATCTATCTCATAGACAAAACTTTAATAAGACACTTTCCGACCTTTTATTTAAAACTCTTTTAAATCTTTATTTTCACAAGATATACATTTTTGAATTCGGCCTAGCCTTATTCAATAAATATAATATCAGCTCCCACTGTCTTTTAAGTCATTTTGATTTATATAATGAAAAGAATAAAATTCTTGATTCATTAATACAACTGACTTCAAACACTCATAATATAATTATCTAGATTATTCTCATAATCCAAATGAATTATTCTTAGCAATCAACTTTGCTACTTTAGTCCAATAACAGCATTAAGCAATTGATATGACAAGTTTTGCAACTTCTCACTATCATTTATTCGTCCTTGATAAAACAATTTTAATCAAGACTAGCTCTATGAATATTAGATATTCACATCTGTCCTTTCTTTATGAAATATTCCTGCCCAGTGATTTCACATCACGTCCAAACTGCTCTCAAGATTAAATCTTGGAGTTACATGAATTTTTCTTGAACTCCTTTATGACATATACTGTCATTTATGAGCATTCATTATTCTGTTTGTAATTGTTTTGCTTTTAATCATGTTTCTGGACATTTCAATAATTCAACCACTAGGTGATTTAATCATTAAATTCCTCACATGATAATCATCTTAATACTTAATTCGAATCATGTATGCCATACATGTATTACTTGTCCAAAGACTCCCAGTCTTAATTTAGTATTTTGATTTCCACTCTCTCTTCATGAGAAGACACTTTTCTCCAATTCTAAAGTCAACAAGCTTTCAGAATTTTGTGTGGAAAACAACTGCCAATATAAAACTTTGGACTTTACCTTTATGCAAAACATTTATTCAATTCGAATCTATACTTAGATTCACAATAAAAAATTCTTGGAACTTTCTATCAAAATAACTCCAAGTTAAAATTGATATAGGTCCCCTGGATACAAACAAAATAATCTATTTATGTTAGTGGGTAATTTGAAATTCTATTTCACATCACATTAGAACAAGACACTTGGACATAATTATTATAACATTCAATCTTTGTCTTACAAAAGATTTCATCATCATGATAATTTCGAATTATCAAAATTCATCATGAGTAATGTGACTAAGAAAACTTTCTTTCGTCAATGATGTTATAATACATTTTATTAAGTCTTCTTTAACTTTATCAAATTTCTTTGATCCCTTACTTTGATTCACACATGCTCCCACTTAATTTTATGAAACATTGCAACTTCAATAATTTCATCAACTCTATTTCATTAATATGCAACTTCATATTAATTATTCAATAGAATTTAATTAATGGGTACTTTCCACACCTTTATGTAATTTTCGAAATTTACTAGTGCCTAGCAGTTTGCCAATTTCGAATTTTACCAAATACCTAGTATTTGTGGATCTCGAATTAAGTGCCTAGCACTCCACAAATTCCGAGTTGCTCAAGTGCCTAGCACTTTTGTGGATTTTTAGTTTTGTCTATTTTATCTTGGAATATAACTTTAAGAGTCGCAAAAGAGAACCAACGAAAAGCTTCTTCCAAAATTCAAAGACTAAACCAAAATCAAACATCATTCAAAACTTTAAATGATATTTCGAATCAAAACATTTAAGACTAAACAAAACTAAATTAAAGACATATTACAATAAAGAAGATCATCATAAATTGAATTCACAAAATATGAACTCCCACACATACTTTAATATTTGAACATAACTTTGTTCCAGAATCTCAAAATATTCATTACAAAATGATCGAATTGAAAATAACTCTTATTTAAAGTCCTAGTGTAAATCTTCTTCATTGACTTGGATGCAGACATAGTGGTGATCATGGCGCCATAAAATGCATTCTTCCACTGTGCTGCTTATGGGATGATCAGCTACACTCCAAGCGCAGCATCAACGTCACTCCATAATTTCCTCTTCCTTCCAGCATTAGCTCCTTCCAAAGTACCTGCCACTGGTGCAAGTGTGAGCATCAATTAGTATCTCATACCAATGATCATAATTGCTGAAATTATGTCAATATGTATAACTCTTATACCTGTCCTGGTCCAGTTTAAATCTCCAGCTTGAATATCAGCTTCTGCTTCCTTGAGCAAGGAAAACAGCATCCGAACCGGCCACTCATCCGCCATACGATTATACATTGCCACAAAGGCATGATATGCAGGTGGTAGTGCCATTAGTATAATGTCACTGAAAAACTCTTGACCAATTGGAAAACCAAGTTGTCTAAGCTTTTCCTCTATCCCAGTTATTTTGATCTCAAATAGCTGAATGGGTTCACCCAACTCAAGCCGAATGTTTATCAGTTCCCTGTTTAGATTGTAACGCTCAGTGCGCACTTGACTTATGAACTGAGCTTTTAATACTTCCATGAGACGGAAGGGACGAAGGTCCGAAAACCGATCGCCCAGCTCGGGATCAATACAAGCGTGCATAAGCTCCTTGACAATACACTCTTCACAGAATAAATGTGGCCCACCATGGGCTTCATTATCCGAGTCAATGGGATTTAGAACTTGTTCCTTTCCTGCGTTCCTCAGAACCCTCACCATGTGATGATACCACTCTCCAAAGTTGTTTCCATTTGCAGCTAACGGTGCACGATGATGACGTGAAACACACGTTCGTTGGGAGACCCCAAGAGGAAGGTATGAAGCAGTGCAGCAGCAAGTTTTCCCTCAGTAAGAAACCAAGGTTGTCAGATCCAGGAGGAGTAGGAGCACTTCAGAAGGTTGTTGGTGGCGCCGTTGCTCGATCACCAACGTGGAACCTGCACACAACACAATCAAACTACTTTGCCCCAACGAAACAGGAAGGTTGTCAATCTTCCCGGCTTGCTGTAACAAAGGATTAAACGTATGGTGTGGAAAATAGTATTTAATTGCAGGAAGTAAAAGAGAACAATTGTTTGCAGTTGGTGGTTTTATCAGTGTAAAAGAATGGACCGGGGTCCACAGTTCACTAGTGGTGTCTCTCCATAAAGATAAATAACATGTTGGGTAAACAAATTACAGCTGGGCAATTGATAAAATAGTGAGCGCATGACAATGCATATAAATGACAAGATGACTACCATGATATTTAATTGGGCATTACGACAAGATACATAGACCGTTATCCAACCGCATCTATGACTAATAATCCACCGTCAGGTTAACATCCGTGTCCCCCGTTGGTATTAAGTTGCAAGCAACGGATAATCGCATTAAGTAATGTGCGTAATGTAAACAAATGCATATGGTAGACATAGCATTGTTATGTTATCCCTAGTGGCAACAGCACATCCACAACTTAGACGTTGCTGTCACTCGCCCAGATTACTGGAGGCATGAACCCACTATCTAGCATAAATACCCCCTCTTGGAGTTACAAGCATCTACTTGGCCAAAGCATCTACTAGTAACGGAGAGCATGCAAGATCATAAATAACATGTAACATAGATTAATAATCAACTTGATCATAGTATTCAATATTCATCGGATCCCAGCAAACACAACATGTAGCATTACAATAAGATGATCTTGATCATGTTAGGCAGCTCACAAGATCTAAACATGATAGCATAAAGTGGAGAGACAACCATCTAGCTACTGCTATGGACCCGTAGTCCAAGGATGAACTACTCACGCATCACTCCGGAGGCAGGCATGGCGATGTAGAGCCCTCCGGTGATGATTCCCCTCTCCGGCAGGGTGCCGGGAAGAGCTTCAGAACCCTCCCGAGCTAGGGTTGACGACGGCGGCGCCTCTGGAACTTTTCGTGGAATATGACTCGGGTATTTAGGGTTTTCCAGACGGGAGGAATAAATAGGCGAAAGGGCGGCGTCGGAGGCCACCCGAGGGGCCCACACCACCCCTCGGCACGGCAGGAGGTGGGGCCGCGCCCAGGCATGGTGTGGCCGCCTCCTGGCGCTTCTCCGTCTCCCTTTGGACTCCGTGGACGTGTCGGTGAAATAGGGACCTCGTTGATTTTCGTCCAATTCCGAGAATATTTCCTTAACAGCTTTTCTGAAATACAAAAACAGCAGAAAACAGGAACTGGCACTGTGGCATCTTGTTAATAGGTTAGTCCCAGAAAATGTATAAAAATGATATGAAGTGTATGTAAAACATGTAACAATTGGTATAATATCAACATGGAACATCAAAAATTATAGATACGTTTGAGACGTATCAGCATCCCCAAGCTTAGTTCCTACTCGTCCTCGAGTAGGTAAACGATAAAACAAAAAATTTTTGAAGTGACATGCTACCATCATAATCTTGATCAAATAGTATTGTAAGGCACATGTAAATGAATGAAGTGATCCAAGTCAATGGTCTATAGTTTGCTACCAAATAGATAATGAGTAAACAACTGAATCATACAAGCAAAACTTTTCATGAATATACTTTGGAGACATTGCATCCACAGGTTTACATAAGAGTTAACTCAAAAAGCAATAGATTCTAGTAAAAGGTATTTAACCAACACAAAGGAAGATTTAAGTTTCAGCGTTTGCTTCAACTTTTAACATATTTATCTCATGGATATTGTCAACACAAAGCAATATAATAAATCCAATATGTAGCATATAACAATTGTTGTACCAAAGTTGACACTAGTGTTTGCTTGTGGAAGATAGAAAGAAGTAGGAAAACTGACTCAACATAAAAGTAAAAGAAAGGCCCTTCGCAGAGGGAAGCAGGGATTAAATCATGTGCTAGAGCTTTTTAGTTTTTGAAATCATATAGAGAGTAAAAATTAAGTTTTGAGAGGTGTATGTTAATTGGTCAACGAATCAGTAGTGGAAAGTACAATATGACCCCGGCCAAACAGACTTTTAAGAGCGGCTCCCATGAAGGACGTTATTTCTACCAGCAAGGCAGATCATCCCTCTTTTTCTTTTGGTTTACACATGCAGATGTTTCACTGAGTATTCAGTTGACAAAATGTGAAGAGATTAAGCGGTTAAAGTTGTAATTAATTGGGACTGGGCACCCCGTTGCCAGCTCTTTTTGCAAAATTAATAGATAAGCGGATGTATATGCCGCTAGTCTGAAGGTAAAGTCTGCTTGACAAGTGACATAAAGACATCCACCACGTCCTCATGAGCTTGGTAAACATTGACACAAAAAGGAGTAGTAACAATTTTGAATAGTTTAAAGGTAGCACATGAAAAATTTACTTGGAGTGGCAAGGAAATACCACATATAGGTAGTTATGGTGGACACAGATGGCATGGATTTTGGCTCAAGGATTTGGATGCACGAGAAGCATTCCCTCTCAGTACAGAGTTTAGGCTAGCAAGGTTATTTAAGCAAACAAGACTATCAACCGGTACACCAAGTTTTATATGACCAACATATTGCAAAATTATAAGACTCACACTGTCTTCCTTGTTAACCAAACCCTTTTACTAGAAAATATCTAGACCTTAGAGATACCACTCATGCAAACCAAATTTCAACAAGCTTTACGGTAGTTCTTCACTAATGGGCTTAACTTACATGATGCAAAAGTTTAATCATGACCTACTTGTTAACTCAAAACAATTGACAAGTATCAAATTATCCAAGTTAGTGATCTACAAGAGTATGTAAGTCTTTTCCATTATACCATTTACCACATGCAACATTTTCTGTTCCAACCAAACACCAATCAATTTATTTCAATAACTCTCCAAACAAGTATAAGTGAAGTAAGAGAGTACTTTCTTTAAAAGAACTAATAGCTCTGACAAGAGATACATGAAAACAAGAGCTAAAAGCTTAACAGCGCTAGATATGAATACTCAACAAGTATAAGTGAAGAATAGGAGTATTCTAATGAAAAAGCGGAGCGTGTCTCTCTCCCAATCAAGAATGCTAGGATCCAATCAAGTTGATATCAGAAAATAAAAATAACATACTGAAAATAAAAGCACACAGACGCTCCAAGAACAGCACATATGATGTGAAAGAATTAAAATATAGTTTCACTAGAGATGACCTGATAATTTTGACGATGAAGAAGGGGATGCCTTGGGCATCCCCAAGCTTAGACGCTTGAGTCTTCTTGAAATATGCTGGGGAGATCCATGGGAGCCTCCCCAAGCTTAAGCTCTTCACTCTTCTTGATCCTATTATATCACTCTTCTCTCTTGACCCTTGAAAACTTCCGCCACACCAAACTCAAAGTAAATCTCATTAGAGGGTTAGTGCATCAATCAAAAACTCACATGTTCTGTAAGGACGCAATATGACCGTTACTTTAAACATTAACTACTGCCACTGATGTTATGTGAAGCTCTTCCACCCAAAAAAGAATTCCACCCAACACTAGTAAAAGAGAGAATGCAAAATAAAAGACATAATCTGTCTAAAACAGAACAGTCCGCAAAGACGAATTTTTTCGAGGCACTTACGTTGCTCAGATCGAAAAACTTTGAACTAACGAAAGATGCGTACATACATCAGGATTACGCACAAAAATTTCAGATTAAAATCACATTTCTATGAATTTATAATTTTCGTACAGTGAACAGCAAAAATCTGTTTCTGCGCAGCAATCAAAATCTAGCATCATCTTATCATTAGAGACTCTTCTTGGCACAACAATGCGAAAAAGTAAAGATACAAAGGAGTTGCTACAGAAGTAAACAAGTTCCTTGACTCAATAAAAAAAAATTGCAGAAATAAAAATAATGGGTTGCCTCCCATAAGCGCTTTTCTTTAACGCCTTTTAGCTAGGCACAAAGCATGCATCAAGTATTACCAAGTGTAGAAGCATCAACATTATAATTTGTTCGAACAATAGAATCAAAAGGTGGTTTTATCTTCTTCCTAGGGAAGTGTTCCATACCTTTCTTGAGCGGAATTGATATTTAATATTCCCTCTCTCATATCAATAATAGCACCAATAGTTCTAAGAAAAGGTCTTCCAAGCACAATAGGACAAGATGGATTGCATTCAATATCCAAAACAACAAAATCAACAGGGACAAAGTTGTTATTAACCATGATAAGAACATCATCAATTCTACCCAAAGGTTTCTTTATGTAGCATCAGCGAGGTGAACATCCAAATAACAATTTTCCAAAGGTGCTAAATCAAGCATATCATAAAGTCTTTTAGGCATAACAGAAACACTAGCACCAAGGTCACACAAAGCATTGCAATCAAAGTTATTCAACTTCATTTTAATGATGGCTCCCAACCATCTTCTAACTTCCTAGGGATGGATACTTCACGTTTCAATTTTTCTTCCCTAACTTGTATGAGAGCATTAGTAATATGTTTAGTAAAAGCCATGTTTATTTCACTTGCTTTAGGACTTCTAGCTAGCTTTTGCAAGAACATAATTACTTCAGAAAGATTACAACCATCAAAATCAAAATCATTATCATCAAAGGTAATGGAGCTATTATCTTCCTCATTACTAAAATTTCAGCATTTTTATCAAGAACAGTTTCTGAGTTATCAGGCAATTTAAAACGTTTTGCAATAGAAGTAGAAACATTGCCAACACCAATTATCTTACCATTAATAGTAGGAGGTTTGCTAACACTTGAGGTTAAAGCATTTTCAGTAGTAGAAATAGTACAAACTCTAGCAATACTATTCTTTCTAGCAATTTCATCCTCTCTTTCCCACCTAGCATGCAATTCGGCTAGCATCCTCACATTATTATCAATTTTAATTTGTATAGCATTGAGAGTTTTGCTCTCTTTAACATCATGAGGCATGTTCTTTATTTTCAAAAATTCAACATCAAGAGCAAGACTATCAACCTTAGAGGCAAGAACATCAATTTTCCCTAGTTTTTCCTCAACAGTTTTATTGAAAGCAGTTTGTGTACTAATAAAATCCTTAAGCATAACTTCAAGATCAGAGGGTACACTTTTATTATTGTTGTAGGAACTACCATAGGAATTACCATAACCATTGCCACCATTAGAAGGATAGGGCTTATAATTACTATTACCAAAATTATTCCTATAAGCATTGTTGTTGAAGTTATTGTTTTTAATGAAGTTCACATCAACATGCTCTTCTTGAGCAACCAAAGAAGCTAAAGGAACATTATTTGGATCAACATGCACTTGACCATTTGCAAGCATAGACATAATAGTATCAATTTTAGCACTCAAGGAAGAGGTTTCTTCAACAGAATTTACCTTTTACCTGTTGGAGCTCTCTCGGTGTGCCACTCAGAATAATTTATCATCATATCATCTAGAAGCTTTGTTGCAGCACCCAAAGTGATGGACATAAGGTACCTCCAGAGGCCGAATCCAACAAATTCCTTGAAGAAAAATTTAATCCTGCATAGAAGGTTTGGATGATCATCCAAGTAGTCAGTCCATGAGTGGGACAATTCTTAACCAATGATTTCATTCTCTCCCATGCTTGAGCAACATGTTCATTATCAAATTTTAAAATTCATTATGCTACTTCTCAAAGATATAATCTTAGCAGGAGGATAGTATTTTCCAATGAAAGCATCTTTGCATTTAGTCCATGAATCAATACTATTTCTAGGCAAAGATAGCAACCATTCTTTAGCACGTCCTCTCAAGGAGAAAGGAAAAAGTTTCAATTTAATAATATCACCATCTACTTCCTTATGCTTTTGCATTTCACAAAGTTCAACAAAGTTATTAAGGTGAGCAGCAGCATCATCAGTACTAACACCAGAAAATTGCTCTTTCATAACAAGATTTAAAGTGCAGGTTTAATTTCATAAAATTCTGCTTTAGAAGCAGGTGGAGCAATAGGTGTGCATATGAAATCATTGTTGTTTGTGCTAGTGAAATCGCACAACTTAGTGTTCTCAGGAGTACTCATTTTAGCAAATTAAAACAGGACAGAAAATAACAATTCGAAAATAAACTAGATGCAAGTAACTAATTTTTTTGTGTTTTTGATAATTAAAAACAAACAAGATAAAATAAAATAAACTAAGCAAGACAAAAACAAAGTAAAGAGATTGGAAGCGTGAGACTCCCCTTGCAGAAGTCTTCTATCTCCCCGGCAACGGCGCCAGAAAAATAGCTTGATGACGTGAAACACACGTTCGTTGGGAGACCCCAAGAGGAAGGTATGAAGCAGTGCAGCAGCAAGTTTTCCCTCAGTAAGAAACCAAGGTTGTCAGATCCAGGAGGAGTAGGAGCACTTCAGAAGGTTGTTGGTGGCGCCGTTGCTCGATCACCAACGTGGAACCTGCACACAACACAATCAAACTACTTTGCCCCAACGAAACAGGAAGGTTGTCAATCTTCCCGGCTTGCTGTAACAAAGGATTAAACGTATGGTGTGGAAAATAGTATTTAATTGCAGGAAGTAAAAGAGAACAATTGTTTGCAGTTGGTGGTTTTATCAGTGTAAAAGAATGGACCGGGGTCCACAGTTCACTAGTGGTGTCTCTCCATAAAGATAAAAACATGTTGGGTAAACAAATTACAGCTGGGCAATTGATAAAATAGTGAGCGCATGACAATGCATATAAATGACAAGATGACTACCATGATATTTAATTGGGCATTACGACAAGATACATAGACCGTTATCCAACCGCATCTATGACTAATAATCCACCGTCAGGTTAACATCCGTGTCCCCCGTTGGTATTAAGTTGCAAGCAACGGATAATCGCATTAAGTAATGTGCGTAATGTAAACAAATACATATGACCGTAGACATAGCATTGTTATGTTATCCCTAGTGGCAACAGCACATCCACAACCTTAGACGTTGCTGTCACTCGCCCAGATTACTGGAGGCATGAACCCACTATCTAGCATAAATACCCCTCTTGGAGTTACAAGCATCTACTTGGCCAAAGCATCTACTAGTAACGGAGAGCATGCAAGATCATAAATAACATGTAACATAGATTAATAATCAACTTGATCATAGTATTCAATATTCATCGGATCCCAGCAAACACAACATGTAGCATTACAATAATGATCTTGATCATGTTAGGCAGCTCACAAGATCTAAACATGATAGCATAAAGTGGAGAGACAACCATCTAGCTACTGCTATGGACCCGTAGTCCAAGGATGAACTACTCACGCATCACTCCGGAGGCAGGCATGGCGATGTAGAGCCCTCCGGTGATGATTCCCCTCTCCGGCAGGGTGCCGGGAAGAGCTTCAGAACCCTCCCGAGCTAGGGTTGACGACGGCGGCGCCTCTGAACTTTTCGTGGAATATGACTCGGGTATTTAGGGTTTTCCAGCGGGGGAATAAATAGGCGAAAGGGCGGCATCGGAGGCCACCCGAGGGGCCCACACCACCCCTCGGCGCGGCAGGAGGTGGGGCCGCGCCCAGGCATGGTGTGGCCGCCTCCTGGCGCTTCTCCGTCTCTCCTTTGGACTCCGTGGACGTGTCGGTGAAATAGGGACCTCCGTTGATTTTCGTCCAATTCCGAGAATATTTCCTTAACAGCTTTTCTGAAATACAAAAACAGCAGAAAACAGGAACTAGCACTGTGGCATCTTGTTAATAGGTTAGTCCCAGAAAATGTATAAAAATGATATGAAGTGTATGTAAAACATGTAACAATTGGTATAATATCAACATGGAACATCAAAAATTATAGATACGTTTGAGACGTATCACACGACTCAATATCTGATTGAAATGGTATTTTTCAAAGTGGTCCATTTTCTACAACAAATCAAGTTTATTTAGACTCATAGTTTATTACTAATTTTATTACTTTAACTCAATATAAAATTGAATCTAAGATATGCTCCCACTAAGCCCAACAATCCTCACGATTGGCGCTAAGTGATTCAGGACCCGATAACCCGACGAAACAAGTATGGATACATCGCATGATCATGGCCAACCGGTAGGCACTATGCCAGTTGTAGTAGCTACAACTCTTGTTCGTCTTTCGACGTGTGTTCAGAACTCATAACTTGTTATGCTAGGACTTCAAGACAACCAACCGATGATGCTGCTGGAACGGTTCGCACCCGCCTCCCAAACCCTTGGCCCACGTGACTCGTGGATACACGGCACCCGGGGACAAGCGCCTGGTTTGACGGTGCCACGGTTGGAAGAACACGATCTCCTTGATATTTTAGTTGAGGATTCACCCTAATAAACGACTACTGCGCAATCAAGGTGCAAACAACAAAGGATAAACATCACAGGCAATAAATAATAATTCATGTGCTCTAGTATAGCTTTTTTGTTGTTCTCCGGAAGTTCTTGACGCTCATCCTTGAGGATCCACCATCTTCATAATTCCCGGTCACAACAAAATCCCCGAAGGAAAATTGCCGTAGTCGAGAACTCGCCAAGTACTCGTCGCCAACATACCGCCGGCGCCTCCTCCCGGTTCTCCTGCGACGAACTCTTCTTCGCTTCTTTTGTCGACGACGAACTCGATCAATTGTTTTGGCTTCCACCATCATGTTAAGACACCGTAACAAAATAGCTATACCAAAACACATGCACACAATCCTGCAAACCCAAGTTAGACGCTTCAAACATTTGTTTGCAAGTTTTACATGGCCTTGTAGGATCTACGGAAGAACCGTCACTACCTACGAACTGAGGCACGTTTAGGCTAGTTGCTAGATTAACTTTGTGGGTGATTGAGATCCCAACATTACGAAAACGTTGCGAACCCCAATCTAAGCAATCGCACTGCGCGTGGCCCCCGTGAGGCGTCCAACCCTCATGCCATGTCCATTATACAACAACATCCACAACTATGGGTATAGACCCGAAGCTACTGAAGCAAGTAGACGCTTCTAACATTTGTTTGCAAGTTTTACGTGGCCTTGTAGGATCTACGGAAGAACCGTCACTACCTACGAACTGAGGCACGTTTAGGCTAGTTGCTAGATTAACTTTGCGGGGTGATTGAGATCCCAACATTACGAAAACGTTGCGAACCCCAATCTAAGCAATCGCACTGCGCGTGGCCCCCGTGAGGCGTCCAACCCTCATGCCATGTCCATTATACAACAACATCCACAACTATAGGTATAGACCCGAAGCTACTGAAGCACTTCGTTGGCGCCGACAGGCATACTAGGAGCAGCCGGAAGGTCCGCGGATTGCCAGAAGTTCGTAAGATCTTGCCTATGCCGCGATGGAATATGAAGTATAACTTATTGGGAAGCAACTAAAATAAACTTAATGCAAGAACCATGCAATGCCCGCACCAACATGAGCTCTAGATCAAATCATATCTACGCATAGATCGGCTCTGATACCACTATTGGTTTGCGGGTAAAACTTTAAAAATTTCCGTAACCTTGCCGCCAAAGATCTATTCTATGAAGATATGCTGCACCCCATAATGCTAGATCTAGAATACTTACAAACACCATTGCGGAAGATCTTGTGTTTGTCGAAGTAGATGTTGGTGAAGCCTGATGAAGAATCTCACGTCCACGCCGGGAGGTGAAATTGTTGCCGGTTTGTCGTCGAGGAACTACTTGCGCAGCCCCGCCCTAACAGTATCCACACGTACGCCGCGCCAACCCGATAGCACGTTCGCCGCCTAGAGCTACTAGCACCGCCGAAGAGATACCACCTTTCGACGTAGTTTAGGGGTAGATCTAATCAACTAGATTAGATCTATATGAGACTAGAGAGATCTAATTCTCAACACATGAGATCTAATTAGAGAGAGACTAGATCAATGTCCAATTAGAGCGCCGTCTAATTAGAGCATCAACTAATTGCACAATATCTATGGAGAGGAACTTGTGCAAGTCAATTGGGTTGTTCTCCTTGCGGGAGGGGGTGGAGTATATAAAGGGGAGCAAGGGGAGGAGGTGCTTGGGGGAGGGGCAAAGCCCTCCCCTTGGTGCGCCAGCCTTAGGGGAGCCGGCCCCTCTCCCAAGTCGGTTTGGGGAGGGGAGTCCTTGTCCAACAAGGACTCCCTCCCTTCCCTTTTATCTTTTTGCCTTTTTCCTTTATTATTTCCTTTTCCAATTCGGACTCTTTTAAATCTCCAAATCAAACAAGGAAAGAGAGGGAGAGGTGGTGATGTGCCGGCCAGGACGGTGGGGCCTAGCCGGCCGACCCACACTAGGTGCGGTTCGGCCCCTAGGACTCCCCCCTTCCTCCTCCGGCACTCCCCCTCTTATTGGCAAACCTCCGAAACTCGTCCGGAACCATATATACTCTTTAGATAAAATCATCGACTCTATCCACTGATGTCGAAAACACTTCCTGGCTTCCCGGAACGTCTCATGTTTGCCATATTTCTCACTCGGGAAATTCTGCCTTTTACCGGCATTATTTCCCTCTCATGATAACTTCACCGGAACACCTCCGAATTACTCCGGAGTTATTCCTGTGACATCGGAGGGACTCCGATAACTTCTCATAACCACTAAACTACAACTTTACTCTCAATAAAATATTGACTCACATCTTAAGTGTGTGACCCGAAAGGTTCGGTAAACACAAAGACATGTCCGGGAACTTACCAGACAATAACCAGCATTGGCACTTACCAAACGACCGTAGTGGCTCCAGTGTGTTCACGAGTGAACGACAGAACCTGTGTGTTACTCATTACGCTAATTCCCTTACGTACACGATACCAATGATATCTCGAGATTTGAGACAATGTGCTCTAGTGTGATTAAACCCTTTAATCATAACACATATAATTCTCGTACCAATATCATTCTCTTTTCTCATTCCGTATTTTCATTGTCACGTGATTAATCACGCTGTGTCTGGCCAGGCGATTGGGTGACAATAATAATACTGAGATGGCCTAGAGGATGTATCTCTCCATCGTCTGGAGGAGTAAGTGTCATTCTTGAATGATGTCTGTTCCAATACATTATTCTAGTCCACACCCAAAAGCCACCGTTATGGTCCCAGTGACGGCAAGACGTTAGGTGACAATCAAAGTATGAATGTCGAATAAGCGGTCACCAGATATTCTCAGGGCATAGGAATACACCTAATGAAAACTAAACATATGATCAATCGCTATCTTCATCGTTGACGATTAGTCTCATAGCAAGATCATACAATGGATCGGTTCAGTACTATTATCATTCCGATAACAAACTCCTATAGTTGTGTGACTTATACAAAGTCCATGACCAAGAAAACATGATCATCAAACAACAAGATAGGCTAGTCTTAGAGACAAGACCACGAACGGTTTTACTTGTTCGTATCTCTACACCTGTATTGGAGGTTTTCTCTTGAACACGTTGTATTTGCTATTCAAGTGCCCAATACAGTTATAGCATAAAGACACAACATTAATAATAAACTTGGAGATAAATAATAACTAAATTATTATTGTCTCTAGGGCATATCTCCAACAGGTGCGCTGGCCCTAGGTGGGCCCCATGTGGCCCACCTAGGCCGGCCGGCCCTCTCCCCCTTTTTTCCTTTTTCCTTTTGCGGTTTTTCCCCTAATGGGCCTCTAAGGGCCATCTAGGTGAAAATGCCTTTAAAATTCGAAGTAAAATAAAATAAAATATATTTAATCATTAATTACATTAATTAATATTAAATACATATTATTTAATTTATTCGAGCTCCGAAACTTGTTCTGTTGCCCTCCGACCATCATCGGACATGTCCCGGAACACTTCCGGTGTTCTCCTGAAATTTCTCCTAATATCCAATCTTTATAAAACCGTCACCTACCCTTAAGTGTGCCACCCTACGGTTCGGGATCACTATAGACATGATTGAGACACGTTCTCCGATCAATGACTATCAACGGTGGCTGGATAACCGTGACAGTCCCTGTGCGTCCACGAATGTCTTTTTATCGTTTGAACCTTAGACGTCCAGTTTCAACCTTTTGCCTGACGATACTTAGATTGTCTGAGACTCGTTCTCCGGTATCACGATTACCGAGCTTGATCTCGCCACTTGACAATTCTATCTTTACTCGTCTGTGATATTACATCCTCGTGACCTAGTCATATGCTTGCAAGCTCATTGATGTAATCTCACCGAGTGGGACCAGATTATCTATCCTGCTATGTGGATTGGCAAATCCCGCTCTTGATCACTCGCCTCGACCACTTCCTTCGGATACCCGAAAGGGACACCTTTATTGTCACGCTAGATAATACATGACGTTTGATGCAATCAAAGCACCTTCCAGAAGCAGGGATTAGATATGATCTCACGGTCAAAGGTATGAACACTACGTTTCTATATATCTTGGGTGCGTGTCCATCACATCATTCTCCTAATGACATGACTCCATTGTCAATTGAGTAAATGTCCATGATCAGGAAACCTTGATCATCTGTTGCCCAATGGACTAGTTAAGAGGCTACTAGGGACCTGGTTGTTTATACCACACATGTATTAATGTTTCCGCTTAATACAGTTATAGCATGGTACAAAACTTATTATGAAAATTGAGATATGACAAATAAAATATCTTTATTAATTGCCTCTAGGGCATATCTCCTTCAGTCTCCCACTTGCACTAGAGTACAATTTAATCTAGTTTACAACTTGGTAAAAGCTTAACACCTATAGCAATATGGTGCATGCTTGTTTCGTGGAAGAGGAATTCAGTCAACAAATCTCCCACATTGAGATCTGTATGTGTTTGCAACACTTCTATGTCACCTAGTTTGACATCATCCCGTATCTTATGATAACGGTGAAATACATGTTTGTCGATGGAGTGAGACTCGAAACTTCGCGTAGCATGGGCCTTAAAAGTCTAAGAGATCTATTAAGGGAAACCACACATGCTCAGGAAAACCGCTCAGTCCAATCACACTTGCTACTTCTGAAGTAGCCATATATTCCTATACCTATGTAGATTATGCGACAGTGCATTCATATGCAACTTCGCAAGCTAACCATGTCTTTCTTCAAAACAAAGGACTTCTCCTATATGAGATTTCTAGTCGTATGGGTCAGTGTCATAACTTGCATCATCGTAACCTTTTACGGCAAGTTGTCTTTTCACTCTTACCCTATACCAGAAAACATATCTTCAGTTCTCTTTAGACACTGAAGGATATACTTAACGTTTGTTCATTGATCCATCCAGGGATCACTCTAGAACCCGTTCTTCAACCAAGAACTTGGGTCACACCAAGTCGAGCTTTCAGTCTGATAGAATCTATGGCTGAGGCATAGAGGATGTCGGACATCCTTTTCTTTCAATAACTATCGCTGAAACGCCAAGATAATCTTAATATTTTACCTAGTCATACAAGTAAGAACCTTTTCTTCGCTTGTTCTATTCTGAAACATTTCAGAATCTTAACCTAGGAAAATATTCCGACCTAATGTTATTAAGCCCCTTTTGATCTATACAAATTATAGACCTGCCTAATACTCTAACTTCATTCATAGAAAATTTAATCACTTAAATAATCATTTATACTTTACTAGAGGATCTGTATCATTCTCAATATGTCATTACATATAAATGGAATGACACCTAGCTCCCACTTAAATACGCCATCCGTATATAAGACCAGGGAATTTCTTTTAGCTCCCACTCAAATATGCCATTCACATATAAGATCAAGAAAGCTACTTAGCTCCCACTCACTTCTTTGTAAATGCAGGTTTCTTCAACTATTTTGGACGACTCCAAAATCCTTTGATCACATTATCAAAGTGAAGATTCCAGCTCCGATATGCTTGCTTCAGCCCATGAATGGAAGCTGAAGTTTGCATACGTGTCTAGCATCCTTAGGATCAACAAAACCTACTTGTTGTACCAATTACAACTCTTCCTTAATGTTGCCATTAGGGAACACGGTTTCTTTATCCATCCATCAATTTCTTAATTGAAAATAATTGCTAGAACAATCCTAAAC
Source organism: Poa pratensis (assembly GCA_947311845.1). NCBI lineage: Eukaryota > Viridiplantae > Streptophyta > Magnoliopsida > Poales > Poaceae > Poa > Poa pratensis. The sequence goes on along the minus strand of CAMZMU010000056.1, from coordinate 25,767,921 downwards.
AGACTTAGGCATCGCCACTTGAGACAAAATCTCGTTGTGGTCAACTTTTGAATTTGTCAAAACTTTTTGTGACAAATCGATCCTTATAGACGGTTGCCTTTCCGTCAGCGTCTATTTGTCATAAAATTCCATTTACTCTCAACGGCTGAAGCCCATCAAGAAGATTTACCCAAGTCTTTACTTGGTAATCATACATGGATTTTATCTCGGATTATATATGGCTCATAGCCATTTCTCGGACTTAGGTCCACCATCGCTTCTTTGTAGTTCGTAGGTATTTTCATGTTCCATTAACATGACGTTTCATAACAAGATAGTCATAGCACATAGTGCGGAAACCATTCTCGTATGCCTACGATCTTAGTACGAGCTTATAGCGTCATGATCATTATCATTAGCTTTCTTTCATCTGTGGAGGACGATATCGGAACAATTTCCGGTATCGGAACAGTTTCCGTTGCGTCACTCTGATGTCTGGAGAGGAAGTTCATTAACTCCGTCTTGCTCTACTTTCTTTCCCACTTATATCTTCGGACAAGAAACTATTTCTTGAGTAAGGTATATTCCGGCAACAATTTTACCTTTTTGTCGTGAGACACGTACCCAACTAATTCTTTAGGTACACTACAAAGATTTATCCATTTTAGGTTTGATCGTATCGAAACACTAAAATACGAAACGACAATCTAGGCTAAAAGCCATGCCATCACTCATATGGTATTGCCTCCACGGATTTAGATGGTTTCCTATTATCTAACGTGAATGTTTTGTTTCTACCATATGACTTCAATGATCACAATAATTCGATAAGAGATTTTATTTACCACACACTATCCAATAGAGTGTGATTACGACGTCCTAACACACCATAACATTGTGGTGTTCCATGCGGCGTAATTTGTGGAACTCTTTCACAAGTCTTCCAATGATATGCCAAACTCATAACTCAAATCCTTGTTTCCTCGATCTGTATCGCAGGAATTTGATTTTCTTGTTAAGTTTATTTCTACTTCACTCCGAACTTGTTTGATCTTATCAAACTTTTCAGACCAGCATTTCATTAAGTGGATATCCCATATCTACTCAAATCATTGGTGAAGTTTACAAAATAATGATTTCCACTACACGTTAACGTACTTCATTGATCCACACACATCATTATGTATGATTATCAATAAGTTAAATGCCCGTTTCCAGAAAACGGTGTCTTAGTTATTTTGCAAGTGTCAAAAGATCAAAATCTAAGACTTGGAGGTCCATCTGAATGGAGCTTCTTAATGCATATAACATTGACATGACTTAAAACGTTAGTGCCACAATAATGTGGTGTCATTATTAAGTTTGTATCCTTTGGCATTAATGTTATAAATGTGGGAGCTACTACCATCTGGATTCATATAAGAACATTCCATTCATAATCGGTGTATGATCATTAAAGATATCACTCATAAATGTAGGACAACAATTTTGTCACTAACAAATATGAATAATTGTCTCGCTAGAGGCAAGACACACTTATAATGATCATGCTAACAAGCGATCAAAAGAATTTGTTCAAATCCAAATTAATCCAAAACGGTAGATGCAGAGAGAGTGTCTATGGCCATCACAACATATTGCCTGCCATCATCAACACACATTGTCTCCTCATCCTTCCAAGCTACTCAAGCAGAAAATCTTGTTTTCATAAAACATGACTAGTATCAAAACTTAGTCACTGCTGCAAGTACTTGTTTAGGTAAAACATTCATAACTCGTATATCATATATACACTATCATCATTGATGACTTCCCGGCGATCTGTTTCATCTTCTTGATTCTTCAACGCAATCAAGAATTCATGAAGGTGAACGATTCCCCTTGCATGACATAGTCTATGACAAAACATTTGCATCTGGCAACGTTGTCTGTCATCCAGTGATCGAGCTGAGCGAGGCATCTCAATGTCATCAAGTATGACCAATGTCATCAAGTATGACTGCCACGTGCTCCTTTAATGCGAGTGTTCTCTTCCATCTTGGTTGAGAAGAAAACCTGATTTACGGTGGATACAGATCATCAGTCTCAGCAACCATTCCAAATGTTCGCGATCTGTCAACACGCACCCACAGTTCATTCTCTATGGAGAGATCATAGCATACACTGGAATGATGGAATTATCCGCACAAAACTTGATAATCCAAATTATCCTTTTGTTTAGCGGAATCTCTGGTTTTATCTCCTACGGGTTTTGTATCATATAGAGCTAAAAGGTTTGAAACAAGGAGTATCCTCAAGCTACGGTATAAAAATATGAAGTTTGGACCCAACCTTTTAAGTTTCTCAATCGTAGGAAAGCACCTAAGTTTAAAAGGTCTATCGAACAGGTTATTATCTACAAAGGTTTTGCAAAACATAAAGACTTTGTTCATAATAAAATATGGGTTCAAGTTTTAATAAAATAAAACTACCAGAACTCCCACTCAAAACGAACATCCCTCGCATCATTTTAGTGATTACACGATCATCCGATACATTATCCCCGATCGTCACGGCCGATAGCATAGCTTCAAAGGTAGACATCGATATGTCAATCACAACATCTATGTGACTCATGCTTAACCTTTCGGTCACTGTGTTCCGAGGCCATGTCTGTACATGCTAGGCTCGCCAAAATAACCTTTAGCGTATTGCTTGTGCAACGTGGCTTACACCCACGGTATGCGAACGCAGATACGTCTGACACCCGATCGTCACGGCCTGCCTCGTATCGGAGAACTTTCGGTGGTGCACGCCAAAGGAAGAACACTATATGGTATTTTGGAGGGATCATCTTATATTACTACCGCCGTATAACTAATATATAAAACTATATATATACACACAATATAAGATGCACACAATAACATAACATCAAATGTAACGCGACATGATATGGTCCTTGCGCCATGGTCTCCTTTGCGCCGACAGTTTATAAACAATTCATAAAACTTACCGTGACCATATCCCATTGCCCCTGCAAAATAAAGTTAGACGCTTTCTACTTTATCTTTTGCATATTTTACGTGGCTTAGGGGCTTTCGTAAATAGAACCGCTTTCATATCTACGAACCTACAACCACAACACCGATCAAATAATTGTCAATTTTATATCCCTTTCGGGTCCTCCATTGAAAATGCCAAGCCGTCTATTGAGAGAGAGACAGACACCCGCCAGCCGCATATATGGTACAAGCCATATGTCAATTGCGGAACCAGTCTCGCGTAAGCGTACGCATAAGGTCGGTCCGGGCCGCTTCATCAACTCAATGCCGATGGCATAAGCAAGTGCACGCGAGAGGGAAACAATTATAAGATCGGTGCCCTCATACAACATGAGTTCTAAGAGCATCTCCAAGCGGAGGCCTCAAACCCGGCCTATACGTCCGGGCGGACGGTCCGGAGGCCATTTGGCCCAAAAACGGCCACCCAAGTGATGCATGTAAAATGCATACATGAACTTTGCATTATTTTACTTATATTCCAATCATATTTGCATCATATAAGGGTTATATCAATGTTTTATAATGATTTTGGGAATATTTCATAGTTTTCCCATTTATTTGGAATTAACCCTGTTTTTCCAGAAAACGTCTTTTTTAGTGTTTCAGACTTTCCGGGAGCTTCGGGACTCCAAAAATGGCAAGGCCAAAGAGCACGGTTCAGAATTTTCGAGACGAACGCAATGGGCTTAAATTGAAGACCAGAAGCCCAACAGGCTGGAAATGGGAGGGTCCCACGCGGCCTACTGTACCTGGCCGCGTGGGCCAGCTCTTTTCCCCCTCGGAGCTCCGTGGCCGTCGATCTTTGCTCCACCGACATAGTCTTGACCTAAAAACGCCTATAAAAAAGGTCCCCTGGCGTTTCGCGAAAGGAGGCGGCGGAGAAACACAGAACCACGAAACAGAGAGTCAGAAGGCTGCCGCCGGAGAAGATCGGAGGGGGGAAACGCCGCCGGAGTCACCTCCGGAGGGCTCCACCCCCCTCCGGCGTGTTCATCATCAACATCTACAGCAAGAACTTCTCCACCATCATCACCATGATGAAGGGGGAGTAGTCCACCCCTGGACTAGGGTTTGTGGTGGTAACTTTTGTATCTCTCCTCTCTCTTGAGCTTCACTAATTAGTACCGTATGAGCTGCTGAACATGATTACGGTCATCTATGTAATACCTTTGTGGTGAATATTGTGGTGTGAGATGATTTGTTATGCATTTACCGTTGTGTTGGAGCTTTTGTGATTTGTCATACTTTGAAGTATGATGTATGTGGGTACGGGATGGCCGATGTGACACGGCATAGGTATTGAGTGACACAGTACCGCCCAACGTCCTTTATCTGGGGGTAAAAAGAAAAAGTATGATGTGGAGTGAGAGAAACCACGCTAGCCTTACGAGGGTGACCTAGCAACACAAATGAGTATTTCTTTCAACTATGTGTTTTAGGACATATAGCCGTCATAAAAAGCTACCATTAAAACATGACAATTGTGTGTACTTTATCTATAACATGATGATCACCGTAGATGAGAGAGAGAGAGGATTAAGTGAACCCATGAACCATGTCCATTGTTCCTATAAGAAACACACACTTGAGCTTGTCCTCTTGCTACATAGAGGATTGGGCTTTCTCTCTTTGAGAGATTTCACTTGCTACTACCTTTGTCTTGTCCTCTTGCAAAGAAGAGGATTGGGACACTTTTACATCCATCAAACCAACCATCTTGTTCTCTAAACTTGTTTAGTGCATAATCAACTAAAACTTGTGACACTTTAGTTGTAGGGAATAGATAACTTTTCCTTCTTGCTCCTGCGGATCGATACCTTACTTCCACATTGAGAGGTGCTACAGTGATCCCTTGCTCTTGGGGGTTATCACCAAGCGCGGCCCCCAAACCGGCCCCAAACGACCGGGCTGACCGGCAGCCCCCAAACCCAGCCCAAATCTGGGGCGGGTTTGGGGTAGCGCGGACGCGTCCGGACGCGCCCGCCCCGTGGGTCGCTGACAGCGCGGCCCCACGCGGAGGGAGGCTGACCGGCGCCGGCAGCGTGAGGTGGACTCACCGGCGCGCATTCCCAGGCGGCCTCCTCCGTTCCCCACCGCTATATTAAACGCCGCCTCCGCCTCTCCGGTCCCACCCGACGTCTCATTTCCTCTCCTCCCCTTCCGCCTCCGCCTCTCCGCTCCCCACCTAGCAATGTCTTCCTCCGACTCCTTCGACTGGGAGGACCTCGAGCCGGAGGTGGAGTCAGGGCGCGCGGCGGCGCCGTTGCGCTCCGAATCTCCCGTCGACGTGGAGGAGCTCGCATTCCGCCTAGCCATTGAGCGGTCGCTCAAGGAGGCGGCGCCGGCGGCCAGCGGGCAATGCAGCCGCGCTCCGCCGCGTAGATCTGCGGCAAGCGCGGTGCCGGTGGCCAGCGGCCAGCGGATGCGGCTCCGCGCCCGTCCGCCGCCGGGCTTCTCCCCCGTCCCGCTCCCCGATGCGGTCGGCGCCGCCGATGCGCGTGGCCCCGCCGCACATGAAGAAGAAGGCGGCATTCCCCATCCCGCCGGTCAGAGCTCCTCCGGGATGGAGGATGCTCCCCGATGGCGTCGGCGGGTGGCGTCTTCTTCCGGCTTCCCCTCCACGGAGGGCGCCGGAAACGGAAGGCAAGGCCTTCCGTCGCCTCCGCAACGCCGACCCTCGAGCGGTGGCAGCCACGGTGGTGAGGGCCGCCAAAGAGGCGGACGTCCCCCCGGACGTCGTCGCGTACTCCTTGGCTACGGCGGAGACGGACGCGCGGCGCCTCCGCCGCAAGAACAAGGAAATGTTCGACGCCGCCGTCGCCGCGTCCATGCGGGAGGTCGAGGCGAACAGCGCGGCGGCGCGCCTCGCCTCCGAGCAGGCGCGCCATGTCCGCCTCATGGCGGCGCGGTCCAGTAGTGGCGACGGCACCTCCGGCTCCAGCGGCGACCCCTACGCCGTCTTCGAGCGGGTCCGCCGCCCCGGTGCGGACGAGAAGGGGAAGGGCAAGGCGCCGGAGTGAAACTCCTTCACCGTCGACCGCTCCGCCACCGCGAGAAGATTATTTTGCTAGTTTTAGATGTATATTTTTGCTAGTTTCTAGATGCTCCTATGTAGTATGTCCGAACTTGATGAACTATGACTATGAATGATCTACGTAAATTTCCTACGTGCATGGATTGCATGGTTTTAGGGGTTTAGGTTTGGGGGGCACGGTTGTAGAAGGCCTAATTTGGGGCCTGTCCGGTCACTGTCCGCGGACGCGTCCGCTTGGAGATGCTCAAACCGTACTATATATCTACGCATAGATCGGCTCTGATACCACTGAAGTGGATCGTAGGTAAAAAACAAAAAATTTCCTAGCAACGATAACCGTAAACTAGCCAAGATCTATTTCTATGCAGATATACCGTAAAGGAGGAGATCGATGTACATACCCTTGTAGACCGAAAGCGGGGATTACGCTCCCGCACAAGCGTTGTTGATGAAGTCGACGACGCTGACCTCAAGGTCGTGTAGTGGAAGAAGACGTACTTCCAGTGCCACACGTGTAGTACCTCGTAGCTCTACACACGTACGGAGTTGACGACGACCTCCGAGCTCCAGATCCAGCGAAGCAGCGGAAGCGAAGACTTGGACCCAGCAGCACGACGGTGTGCGTATGGTGGAGAAACTTCTCTCCTTGTACGCAGCTCCAGAAACGGAACCACACTCAAGGTAGGAGAGAAGGAGAAGGAGGGATGATTTTGCAGGCAAGGGTGCACCCCTATTTACAGGAGGAGGAGGGCAGGCAACTTTGCTGACCTGGCCATGTGGGACTATTCCCACATGGCCAGCCGCACCATGGCTGGTGCGCCGGCCCTAGGTGGGCCCCATGTGGCCCACCTAGGCCGGCCGACCCTCTCCCCCTTTTTTTTTCCTTTTTCCTTTTGGGGTTTTCCCCCTAATGGGCCTCTAAGGCCCATCTAGGTGAAAATGCCTTTAAAATTCGAAATAAAATAAAATAAAATATATTTAATCATTAATTACACTAATTAATATTAAATACATATTATTTAATTTATTCGAGCTCCGAAACTTATTCCGTTGCCCTCCGATCATCATCGGACATGTCCCGGAACACTTCCGGTGTTCTCCTGAAATTTATTCTAATATCCAATCTTTATAAAACCGTCGCCTACACTTAAGTGTGCCACCCTACGGTTCGGGATCACTCCAGACATGATTGAGACACGTTCTCCGATCAATGACTATCAACGGTGGCTGGATAACCGTGACTGTCCCTGTGCGTCCACGAATGTCTTTTTATCGTTTGAACCTTAGACGTCCAGTTTCAACCTTTTGGCTGACGATACTTAGATTGTCTGAGACTCGTTCTCCGGTATCACGATTACCGAGCTTGATCTCGTCACTTGACAATTCTATCTTTACTCGTCTGTGATATTACATCCTCGTGACCTAGTCACATGCTTGCAAGCTCATTGATGTAATCTCACCGAGTGGGACCAAAGTATCTATCCTGCTATGTGGATTGGCAAATCCCGCTCTTGATCACTCGCCTCGACCACTTCCTTCGGATACCCGGAATGGACACCTTTATTGTCATGCTAGATAAGACATGATGTTTGATGCAATCAAAGCACCTTCCAGAAGCAGCGATTAGATATGATCTCACGGTCAAAGGTATGAACACTACGTTTCGGTGCGTGTCCATCACATCATTCTCCTAATGACATGACTCCATTGTCAATTGAGTAAATGTCCATGATCAGGAAACCTTGATCATCTGTTGCCCAATGGACTAGTTAAGAGGCTACTAGGGACCTGGTTGTTTATATACCACACGTGTATTAATGTTTCCGCTTAATACAATTATAGCATGGTAAAAAACTTATTGTGAACAATTGAGATATGACAAATAAAATATCTTTATTAATTGCCTCTAGGGCATATCTCCTTCACTATCTAGCATAAATACTCCCTCTTGGAGACACTAGCAATTACTTGGCCAAAGCAACCACTAGCATCGGAGAGCATGCAAGATCATAAATAAAACATATAGATAGAAAGATGAACAACTTCATCATAACTTCACAATTCATCGGATCCCAACAAACACAACATGTAGCATTACATAAAGATGATCTTGATCATGTTAGGCAACTCACAAGATCTAAACATGATAGCACAAAGTGGAGAGACTACCATCTAGCTACTGCTATGGACCCGTAATCCAATGGACAACTACTCATGCATCACTTCGGAGGCAGGCATGGCGGTGTATAGAGCCCTTCTGTTATGATCTCCCCCTCCGACAGAGTGCCGGGAAGAGGTTCAGAACCCTCCCAAACTAGGGTTGACGAAAACGACGGCGACAGAACTTTCCGTGGAATTTTGATCGGGTGTTTAGGGTTTTCGGGACGAGGAGAATATATAGGCGAAGAGGTGACGCGAGGGGACACCCGAGGGCGCCAGACGACCCCTCGACGTGGCACCTCGGCTGCCCTTTGGACTCGTCTTCGTATCTTCGTAAAACTTATCCCCATAAAATTTCGTACAATTCGGTGAATATTTCCCGACTAGCTTTTCCGAAACAAAAAGACAGCAGAAAACATGAACTGGCACTGTGGCATCTTGTTAATAGGTTAGTCCCAGAAATTGTATAAAAATGATATATAATGCAAATAAAACATGTAGCAATTGTTATAAAACAAGCATGGAACATAAAAAATTATAGATATGTTTGAGACGTATCACTTGGCGATCCTGCCGCTCCGCCGCACAGACGGCGCCTCCACCTCCATCTCGTGGACCAACGCCGTGGCCGGCGGGCCCACACGGAGGCCTCGAGCGGTGCCATCACTAGGCCCTGCTGTCCAGAGCGGGCATGCGTCGGCATGACGATGTCCCTCTCAAACTGCAGCCCGACCTCCTTCCCAGCAGAATGCTCACCCTGATCGGTAAGCAGGATGGTGCCCGACTCGGGCTCGTCGATGCCCTCCTCCTCATGGTACGGCACCACCACCTGCTCACCCAGCTCGGCGAGGCTTGGCACCGGCTGCTGCATCTCCCCATCAGCCGCCTCAGCCCCATCATCCACGATGACGTGCTCCCCCTCGCATGGCGCGTCGCCAAGCGAGAACAACACCTTGGTGAGGCCCGCACCCGGAGAAGACGGCTTGCCACGAACAGCCAGAAGTGGGGGCATGACGGGGCCGGACGCGAGACCCGCGCCGAGGTCTTGCCAAGCATCTCTCGTCCTGCCGGTGAGAGATGCACATGCACCTCCCGCCCAAACGCCCCATGGTCGCTGTCCTCTCTTTGCACAAGCAGTAGCATCAAGCCGGCCCGCTCGTTCTCCACAGAGAGTGTATCGTCCACGCCATCCTTGTAGCACCGCACGCTGGCAACCACCACCTCCTTCGCCTTGGTGTCACGCACGTCCAGCTCCGGGCGTGCCATGAGCACATCCACGAACGAGCGATGCGAGATGACCGGCGACGAGCGATGCCGAGGAAGGCATGCCGGCCGCGGACGATCTGGTGGCTCCTTGCAGTCCCTAGCAAGGTGCCCCGTCTTCTCAAATAGTCAACAAGCTCGAGGGTTGCGGCAGGAGGTGGCACGGTGACGTGAGCCGAGACAGCGGAAATATCAGCCTCACATCCTGTGCAAAAAGGCAGCTTGCCGCGCCAGGTCTCTCTGTGATCCGGAGCCGTGGCGAACTTCAGCAGCTTGGCTGGCGCGACCACCTTCCCGAGGCTCCACAAGCTCCGGGCGCCGTGCACCGTCGACAGGCTTGAAGGAGCCAGCGTGCCTCAGCTCCCCCGACACGGCCGGAGTGGGAGAGTGAAGGTGGCGCCCGTCTCCCGCCCCCTTCGGAGCCAGCAAACTCTCCCCAACGGCTCCAATCCGCGAGCAAATGCGCCGTGGTTGTCCCACTAGCGGTGACCCAGGCGGAGGAGGGGGGAAAATACCCCGCGCAGATGGATCCGCCATTAACATCCTTCGAAAGCGACCTGAAACGGGGCGGCGTGCCCAACGGTGGGGGGAGGCACACTCCTGGTCGGGGCCCACAGCGGCACCGGCCCCGCGTCATCCGCGGCCACCGGGGCCCGTGACTCCGGCAGATCCGGCACGGAGCCGCCCGACACCACCAGCAGAGAAACGGGTACCACCGAGACCTCCGCAGGATCATCTTCCGCGCAGTCAGCCCACTGGAACGGGCAGGGTGAAGGGGATAAGGTGGGTGGCGGCGATCTATGGCTAGAGCAGCGGCTGGGGTTGGTGGCTGCGGCGGCCGGAGTGGTCGCCGCGCAGGTCGCCCCGAGAGGGTCGGGGGTTGGGGGCGACAGACATCTTTTTCTTATGTAGCTGTGAGAATACACTATGGATGAGCAATATTCAGTGAAAAATGATTTTATTTATGGACTGCACAGAAAATAAAAAAGTGATGATCTATAGTTGTGAATAATGATACAACTATTTGCTATTTTAGAACAGCATACTTATCTCTTCTTTTGCAGGCCACTTTGAAGTCTAGAGTATCTACGGTGCATTCTATTATGCACATGCTAGTATTTTTCGTTCCTTTAGTCTTATAAATATTGTTTTAAAAACTAAAGTAAAAAAATCGGATTTTTACGCCTAAGGTATTTAAAATATTCTCAAAAGAACAAGAAATACAATGATAGATATTGGTGGAGTATATGCTCTTGCGAAAAAAGTTCTTCGGTGGCAAGGCCTCCACAAAGAGAAGGACACATGTGCCACCGACCAGTGTCAATTGCTATATCGAACCACTGAAGGGGCAGATCATGTGTCCTTATTCTTTTTTTTGAAAGGAGTTCGTGTACAAGATCAACAAGATCAAGAACAAACACGCACGAACACAGACGAGACGCACACAACGCACGCCAAACTCGGAGCCACCAAGCAGCTCACCTTCTTCCAGCACCGCCAGCACGCCGCCGGAGCAGAGGAAGGCGAGCTCACCTCGCACCGTAGCCGCCAGCTCGAACAACCATGTTGAGTCGCCGCAAAATCCAGCTGACGCAGGCGCCAGCATCTTGACGATAAATGGGCATCGGCTTCGAGCCGCCAGCACGCCCTCGCCGTCTCACGCCGGAGACAAGCCCGAGGACGCCACCCATCTTCCACCAACCCCACCGAGATCGCCGGCGCAGACGAGCTCCTCACCTGCAAACTCCTACAGATCTTGACCAAAAGCAGCTCCACCCGCCGCGGCGGAGGAGGAAGGACCCCCCAACGAAGAGCCACTACCGCCGTCACGGACGGTGGCTTGGGAGGACGCGCGCTGCGACTCCGAAGAGCAGCAGGCACGCAGAGGGCGACGGATCCGCCACGGGCCTCCACCGGAGCACCCACAGCAGAGGAGGGGACCGCCGCCGCCAAAAGCCACTCCGACCACGCCGCCACCTCCGCAGCGCCGCCGGATAGCACCCCACACACACCTAGGCTATATACACACCGGGATCCGTCGATTCCCCACCCTCCCGCCGCCGGAGCGGCCGCGGAGAGCGAGGAATCGCACGGATCGCCGGCGGCGAGCTTGGTCGCACGGGGGAGCCCAAAAATCTCCTGCTTTCACTGTAGACGGGGAAAGAAGGGAGGGGTCCGAGCAAATGGTTCTTAAAATGAGTATCATGTGTCCTTATTCTAAAGAACAAATCCGAGCAAACTCCAAGGAATGACTTGACTAAGTAAACGCCTTGTAAGCACCAACATTTTCAAGTACAACCAACTAAGGCCACACCTATAGATTTTCACCCCGAAGCTCGAGACTGGGTACTCGAGAAGCACCACCAAACCATCATCACTCTATGTTGACGCATCCACTTGCCGACCTTTCATCCATGGCATACGCATACAAAACAACATCTCACGCGGACAACACTGGCATGGACATTGACTCGCGATCGATAATCATGCCGAGGTAGGAAGGTAACCGATGTCACTAAAATCCATGCGAGAAACCCTCCAGTGGTACCACATTGTCCTTCAAAGTGGTCAGTGGTGGAAGATACAGACCAGACCGCGAAGGCGAAGGCCACAACCACCTTCGACTCCAACCCCTGCGGCCACTCACACTGTTGCAACGCCGGCGTCTGCCGTGATCTGGGCGAACAAGCCACCACGCATCGGATGAACCCATGAGAGGGCCATCACTCATGTGTCGTGATGGTGCAAGCACCATTCTCCTCGATGAGGTGCGCCAGGTCAGCGTCGATGACATCCAAATTGACGCTCATGTGCAACATCTTGATCTCTTGCATATCATGGCACCACGTCACCGGACTGTTGGCACACCAACCGCCACCGTGCTCCACCTTCACGTCGTGCAACACCGCCATTTGCGTGCATTGCAAGCGCATCGTCATCGCACCTCGCGATGGAACCACCATAAGCCCCGCCACCGCCGTCACCCGCAGGGACTTTGCCTGGAAGTGGCATGGGAAGTAGACGGAGGAGATGGCCGAGGGGATCCGAATCTAGGGGGCTAATCGACGCGGGGTAGTTCAAAAACTTACTTTTGAGTGTAGATTTTTCTCTCGAAAAACGGAATAGAGCCCTCGGGCTCTGCATCGACACGATGCACCCAACTTTTATTTATTGCACAGTTTAATATGTAAGTTTGCGTGCATTGCAAACGCATCATCATCACACCTCGCGATGGAACCACCATAAGCCTCGCCACCGTCGTCACCCGCAGGGAGTTTTCCTAGAAGTGGCATGGGGAAGCAGACGGAGGAGATGGCCGAGGGGATCCTGATGTAGGGGGCTAATGGACGGGGGGTAGTTCAAAAACTTGCTTCTGAGTGTAGATTTTTTTCTCGAAAAAGGGAACAGAGCCCTCGGGCTCTGCATCGAAAGGATGCACCGAGCTTTCATTTATTGCACATTTTAAGAAAAGTATATTAATGTGTAGGCATCATGGATCACACAAAGTGTAAATAAAAATCAACCATCCAAAGATAGAAGCACTAAACATCTAGTCTCTTAGAATGCTGCTAGGCACCCCGGCTGAAAATAGTCCGAACAACCGTCATCAAACGAGCACACCTAGTATCTCTGAGACCCCGTTGGCCGGTCATGAGAAGATAGGACCACATGTGAATACAGTACACGACCATGTTGACAACATGCAGAAATGAGCCACACTCGATTTGTTAAACATATCATTGCGAAAATTCTAAATTGCACAAAGAAAAGCCGAAACACTGACAAGAATACATGACTTAGTCTTTTTTACGATCCCATTTAACCAATTTTCAAACATATTAGTAAGGGGTGATATTAAGCGTAGAGTGAATTAACCTCCAAATATGACGGACAAAAGGACATGAGATAAATAGATGTTCAACAGACTCTTATGCATCACAAAAGACACATTTCTCACAACTCGGCCAGCGTCTCTTGGTGAGATTATCTTTTGTTAATAACACTCTCGGATGGAGGAACCATAGAAAATCTTAATTTTTAATGAAATCTTAATCTTTCACAAGTATCATGTTGTAATCATAGAAAAACCGTGTTGTAATCATGTTGTAACTCAAGATCTTATAAACCCTAGATGTATTCGGTAATATATAAAGTGCAGATGCCTACCCTTGAGAGGTACGGCAATCCAATCTAATCACCAATTTTTACAATGCCAACAAAAGCTTGTAAAGGCAACAAGGATCATTCAACCCAACGAGGTAGGAAGGTAACCGATGTCACCAAAATCCATGCGAGAAACCCTCCAACGGCACCACATTGTCCTTCGGAGTGGTCAGTGGTGGAAGATATAGACCAAACCGCGAAGGCGAAGGCCACAACCACCTTCGACTCCAACCCATGCTGCCACTCGCACCGTTGCAACGCCGGCGTATGCCGTGATCTGGGCGAACAAACCACCACTCATCAGATAAACCCATGAGAGGGCCATCACTCATGTGTCGTGATGGTGCAAGAACCATTCTCCTCGATGTGGTATGCTAGGTCAGCGTCGATGATATCCAAATTGACGCTCATGTGCAACATCTTGATCTCTTGCATATCATGGCACCACGTCACCGGACTGTTGGCACACCAACCGCCACCGTGCTCCACCTGCACGTCGTGCAACAACGCCATTTGCGTGCATTGCAAATGTATCGTCATCACACCTCGCGATGGAACCACCATAAGCCCCGCCACCGCCGTCACCCACAGGGATTTTGCCTGGAAGTGGCATGTGGGGAAGCAGACGAAGGAGATGGCCGAGGGGATCCGAATCTAGGGGGCTAATCGATAGGGGGTAGTTCAAAAACCAGCTTCTGAGTGTAGATTTTTCTCTCAAAAAAGGGAATAGAGCACTCGGGCTCTGCATCGACACGATGCACCCAACTTTCATTTATTGCACAGTTTAAGAAGTAAGTTTGCGTGCATTGCAAACGTATCATCATCACACCTCGCGATGGAACCACCATAAGCCCCGCCACCACCGTCACCCGCAGGGACTTTGTCTGGAAGTGGCATGTGGACCCCCGGGCTCTGCATCGAACCGATCCACCCATTTCATTTATTGCATAGTTTAAGAAAAAGTATATGAATGTGCACGCATCACGGATCGCACAAAGTGTAAATAAAAATCAACCATCCAAAGATAGAAGCACTAAACATCTTGTCTCTTAGAATGCTGCTAGGCACCCCGGCTGAAAATAGTTCGAACGACCGTCATCAAACTAGCACACCTAGTATCTATGAGACCCCGTTGGTCGGTCATCCGAAGATAGGACCACATGTGAATGCAGTAGACGGCCCTGTTGACAACATGCAGAAATGAGCCACACTCGATTTGTTAAACATATCATTGCGAAAATTCTAAATTGCACAAAGAAAAGCCGAAACACCGACAAGAATACACGATTTAGTCTTTTTATCGATCCCATTTAACCAATTTTTAAACATATTAGTAATATCGATCCCGTGACACCAACCCGGCTAGCTACAAGTACTGCGTTGGTGCTGGTCGATCACACCGATAGATTCGTTGGTACCGGGCCTGCACGCAGCGATGAGATCTCGGCTGAATCCACTGGCCGGTTGGCCGACTGGCGAGCAGAGCTAGCTACGCGAAAGCCTGATGGCAAGCTCGGTGTGGTCATCTCGCCTGCAAATCGATGTCCCGGCCGGCGCAAAGCACTGCACATGCGGTGTTTTCAGGCGGCCGGGCGGCGAGTGGAGACGGCGATATGGTACTGGCTCAGCCACTAGAGGGCACTACCGGGATCGGGTGCAACGTCGGCGTGCCTGGTGTCTGCAGTAAATCGATCTGGAGATGGAATGGCTGGTTGGTGGACGTACGGGCAGGTCTGGACAAAGCTGAGGAGTTTGCGGTGGCGCACGGTGAAAAGGGAGGCGAGGCGCATGATCTGAGATGGGTGCAACTGACAAAACGTACATGGTCCGCGCTGGGATACACTTCCAGCAGACACGCGCGCATCGATCGTTCGATCAGCGCGGCGATGGAACTCGCGCGCACTCTCGGTTCCAGCTAGGCCTGTGATAGTTTTCTGTGTGTCAACAATGGAGGCTGGCTCTGTTTCTTCCGACGACAGATCAAAATCTCTACATATCATGATTACTTCCACGCAAACGATTCATGCAGTTTCTGAGCAAGAACAGGATATCCAGGCAAGAGATACCGATAGCCGGCTTCCGGTTGGAGATGTTATCGTCTGTCTCTCCCCTGATTATCCGTTTCTGCGGCGGTGCACCGATCGCCGGAGCGAGGGCGAGGCGTCTCTTTCGCAATATCTAAGTTGGTGACACGAAAATCCACCGGAAATAATAGGTCGGAGACCCTTCCGTCACTGAAGAGAATAGATAGACAGTTTAGATTTCAGACCAGACTTTCCTGCTAAAGGCTACACCTAATTTAATTTTCCAGCTTTGCTACAAAAACTAGACAGTGTGTCAGTGTCCTGCAATTCACGGTTCAGAACGGGACAGCAAAACAAACAGAGTTATCGAAAGAATGGTCTTCCGTGCTCAAGGGATATCGCATATAGGACTATATATCTTACTGCTGTCTAAGTAAGCCATAGGTAGTACGGACACGAGCAAAGTAGGAAAGTAGAACCTATATTAGCTGAGTTCACCGGAACAACAATATGCAAAAAAAAATTGCTTCATTGGAATCAGGATATTTCTTGTGTCACTTTTCCTATTTCATTGATCCAAAGTGCGAAATGGCTGGAGAGGAACCAAACGGAGGGGAACAAAGGCCGCCCAATTAAAGAGGTCGCCAAAATGAAAGCAATGGCCAGCCAACACTCAGCATATATTTTGCCCGCAAAATAAAGCTCAGCATATATTTAGGCTCTAGGTTTGTGTTTACTGCTGTATTTTTTTTTGCGAACACGCAAAAAGCTTACGTGTTGATTGGATTAGAAGAAAGAAAACAGAGCAGAGTAACGACGAGTCCGACATCACAAGGACGCGGTTTCACGGGAAGGCTTGAGCAGGCCTGTCACACGGGAAGGAAAGACTACATCGCCTAAAAAAAGACAGCTATGGTGCTATCTGCAGGTTTTGCACAGCCCTACAGCGCTGGAGATCTTCCAGAGTTCAATCTCCCATCAATCCTGCGACAGACGGTCGGAACGGTCTCCACGGCGCGTTGGAAGACGCGGGCGTTCCGCTCTTTCCACAACATCCAGACTATTAGCAGTATCAGGGAATCAAAACCCTTCCGTTGCAGCTTGGGCACCCGACGTCGCGCATCTGGCCACCACTCCCTAATTTAATTCCTTTTTAACAGCTTATTAGTTCCGTCAGGTCCAAGTATCCAACACGTGATGATATTTTGATGTCACTGATGTCAGGGCAACAAGGACAAATTATATGGTTTCTCCAAACAAAAACGACAACTTGTCAGATACTCAGATTCATGTGCCCATGACACTTGAGGTAATACTCTGGTTATTCTTATCCACGACTCCTAACATGACATTGATCATATCCTTAAGTATATCAAACAAGCAATCATTCACTCTCAAATAACATCGAAACTAGTGTTGTAGTGCATGATTGCATGCAAGAGAATTAGGAACAGATACGTACTCTCTACGCATATTGCAAAATCCGTGTAAACTTGGTCGTTTGGGCTACCTCAACGCCTTCTTCTTAATACAATGAAGTTTGTTTGAGAAAAAAAAAGTTTAGCACTTAGCCTTTGAAATGGAAATTTTGGCCCTTAACTTTAAGTATCTTACGAATAAGTCTGTATATAGATATTTTGAATAGAAAAAGGCCATCTTCTATTCGCTAACTATTGACCAAATATAGGCTTGGTCGGGAAATTGTAAGTTTTTATGTATAGAAAAATGTAATCTTTGATCACCTCCGCTCTCTGCATTGATTGATGCATATAGCCCTAATTTATTACAAGTGTATCGTTTAAATAAAAAACCTAATAAAAAGGTTTGACAAAACACACACATACATAGTTTTCTGCCTACTCACCAAAATAAATACGCACTATAGCACATAAACATTCACACCAACAAGCCTATGGGTCATACGCTGCCCAAACCTAAGCCACTCCAACTTATTGGCGCTAATTTCCATCTGCTCATGATTTTGACTTTGAGTATGCTTTAGGGTAGCCCAAGTCCACAACCAATTGGCAGATACGAACGAAATAGTGAAAATGTACAAGTTTCTTCTTGTAAAAAACCAAAATAGTGTTGTTGTCCCTACAAAAACAAGAGAATAAAGAGACTTATCAAAACCGCGTAACCAAGACCTAAAAAATGTGTGACTTGCTTCAAAAACATTTAGCAATGTTTGACTCCAATTGTTGTAAGACTGGAAAGGATATTGACATCAACTTCATGTTTCTTAACACTAGGAGCTAGACTGCAATTAATTTCCTCAGCTTTTTTCTCTATGCCTTTTAACATGTTATGTTCCATTGATATTCCTATTGGCATAATTAAGCAGTTTGAAAGAATTATTAGACAATGGCTATGGAGGGGTAATTCTGATACTCCTAAGGAATCTCTTGTAGCTTGGGAGATGATATGTAAGCCAAAAGATAGAGGGGGTTTGGGCATCACCAACTTTTAGTACAAGAATGATGTGAAAAATATATAAGCTCTATAATAAGGCTGATATACCTTGGGTCCAATTGGTGTGGCAAGCATATTATTCCGAGCAAGTTACTCACACTACAAAAACCTTGTGGTTCTTTTTGGTGGAGGGATGTGATGAAGCTTTGGGAACAATTTAGAGAGTTTGCTTTGCCAGAGGTATATAGGGGAGATATTGTTCTGTTTTGGAAGGATAAATGGGAAATTGAATAATCTCGAGTTCCTCTATAGGACAGACTGGTCAGGCTCTTCTCATTTGTGAATGAGGAGAATAATTATGTAGTGAGATAATGAGTCTATCTGAGATTATCTATGCTTTTCACCTGCCACTTTGAGCCAACGCATATAAGGAGTTGCAAACTCTGCGAGGCTTGCTGGTAATATTCAGCTCACAGATGAAAATGATGTTTGGATGTGCAAAGGGAGAACCTATAAGGCCGTTCATTACTATCCTCATGTGCACAAGCTCATTTCAGTCTGCGCATTTTATAACCGGATTTGGAGAAGCAAATGTACAATGAAAATTCAAATGTTTGCTTGGCTGTTACTGAG
The DNA here is from genome assembly GCA_947311845.1 of Poa pratensis. NCBI lineage: Eukaryota > Viridiplantae > Streptophyta > Magnoliopsida > Poales > Poaceae > Poa > Poa pratensis. Next base: position 25,749,208 of record CAMZMU010000056.1, on the reverse strand, counting down.
TGACAGATTAAACACTCGTGATATGTTGCAAAGGAGGCAATGGAAGGTAACATAAGAGATCCATTGTGTGTTGTGCCCTGGAAGAATCCATGAGGATAGAGATCATTTGTTTTTTCACCTGTAATTTCAGTGTGAGAGTGTGGAATTACTTACAATTATTTAGCCTCCAGACAACCAATTGATAAGAGCCTCATGAGCTGGAAAAAGTTTCTCTCGGCCTTTCTTCACTGAAGTGGTTTTGTTGTCCTGTTGGAACATCCGGTAAGTCTGGAATGACATAATCTTCAACCAGATCAGGCCTAGGTTTCCTATCTGGCGTAGCAACTTCATTCATGATCTCCAACAACATGCACATAGGATGAAAAAATATCATAAAGAGAGATTATCTATTTGGATTGCTAATCTAGTTTAACTTTATAGGTTTGCTCTTTTCCTTGCTACTTTCCCTGTAAATAGCTTTGTAGTTTTTTGAATTAATAAAGTGGGATGTGGGGCTTTTGCCCTACAGTAGATAGTCAAAAAAATAGTATGCCGCGTCACCATGCCATTGGGCAAATAAAAATTAAGTGTTGTAGTCTCCCGTTGAAAAGCAAAAGTTGCATCGCCTATCCCCTTGCTAATTTCTCCTAGCTAAATTAACTTTTGAAAGAATTACACTACGACATAGAAACTAGAGGGAAACCATAATTTTAAGTGGTACCTTAATCTTCCATAACCTTTTGTAATAGAACCGGACTCCATAGTCAGATTGAGCTGACTAAATTCTACTTAATGTAAAACCTCACTCAGTATTTAAGTCCTATATAAACACACAAAATTTTCCGTTGATGGCATGCCAGCCATATAAGTGTAACTCAATATTGTAAATCAATGTTCCTATTATAGAGGCAACAATAGGCTTGTTCTGGGCAATATTGAAAAGTTTGTACTCTCACAAAAGTTTTCTCCGCCTAACCATTTATCCTCCAGAGAATGGGTGCTCTATTCATTCTCTACATTAAACAAGCCAATTGAACAAATATTGTTTAACTCAAATAAGTGTCTTCCAAAACTGAGAATCTCTAGGTTTAGCAAAAATAGGAGATAATGGCTTAGAAGTAATGACTGCTAAACACCATCCTCCATAAATAACTTAACAACTCATTTACTAAAGAGACATTTATTTTTGAAATCAAGGTAATGTATGCTCAAACACCCACGATCCTTAAACATGCAGAGAGTATCCCATTTGTCCAATCTATATTTCTTTTATGTTGGTATGACTAACAGAAAAGCAGCAACAATAAAAGGAAATATTATGCACCACTTTAGGAATTTCCAAAAAAAATCATCATAAAATTAGGGAGTCTTCTTAAGATTGGAATTAATAAGAGCTAAACGACCACCGTATGACAACACTTGGGTTGTCCAACTACTCAATATTTCTCCACTTGGGATGATCCATACTACTCCATGGTCTCCACCTCGTCGGCGAGAGCAGAGGCAAATTACCCACATCCAAAAGGCATATGCTATTGCATCAATGTCACGTTGTCCCAGGTTTGCAAGTGTGACTGGAAAAAAAACTCCCGTGCCACAAGCACGAGCTATAAGGAGATAGGGGTTAGCCACCACCTCTACCGTTGATGAAAGCACAATTGTAGGGGACCAAGATACCTATGACATAGTAGGACAAAAAGGCATCAAAGTAGGGGATGTTATAAACTTGACTGTAGCTGGTTTTACCATGGCGAAGAAAAATCCTACCTTAGCAACAAGAACTTGTACCATGACAACAACAAGTGCAAGAATATGTGTTGTCGGGTCTGCCATGGCAGCCAAGTTCTCTGGCACGACAATTTGATCATGTGACATGGTGGCCAAGGTCCCTACCGAGGAGCCAAGTTCTCTGGCACGGCAATTTGATCATGTAACATGGTGGCACGACAATTTGATCATGTGACATGGCGATAGAAAATTCTTCCATGGTACCAACCCACATTTGTGGTGCAGTCATCAGGTTGTGCTACATGGTAGAAGATTTCCCTGCCATCCTAGCATAAGTAGCCGCCATAGGAGAATTTTCTTCTGTCACCTTAAGGTGATTGAGTGTTGTTGTTACCAAGTCACACGCGTTGCACGTCCTTATTTGCGAACCGCGATCCACCACTACCACCAGCATTACCCTCTCGACTAGGAACATCCCCACCATTTGAGGAGCTCTTGAATCATTGTTAATGTTATTACCACCCCCACCAATATCCATATGATTATGATAGTATTTAGCTTTGTCCAAATTAAAATCATCCAAAACTAAGCAAGTTTGACCCTTAACTTCCAACAGAAAGATTTGTCGCATGGATTTGTTCAAAGCACTATGATCAAGTCGGAAAAGAAACAGAACAGTCCAGCAATAATTAAAAAAAAAGAAAAACTTCAAATATGTTGTTTGAACAACATTTTCTTTAGAAATTGAAATTAACCAATAAAGGGTATTTTCAAATAAAAGAACAAATGCTCTTTTGTGTGAAATGCTTTATTTTTAATGGAAACACATAAATTAGAAGGAAAAGGAAAGAATAGTGGCTTTTATTTGTGATTTTTTAGAAATTTCGTGTGAGTTGGCTCGACTATTAATTATTTCAAGATTCTAGAGTTTTCTCGACTATTTATGAATTTTATTATATGTTGTCAAGTTATTATTATTATTAGTTTTCCTGATTTGCTATTTTCAAATTATTAGTTGTATAAACTGCCACTCGTGCAAAACCACCACCAATCACCCATATCACTTTGACAACTGCCATGACAAAAACTGTCGGGTACTGAAAGTTACGTGTAAAATTGCTTAGTTCAAGATCTTATAATCAAAACTAACCTTGACCAATATTATTTGATGATACATGGATAGAACTTATAAGTACTTCTTTCAAATATGCCAGCCCAACATTTCATTCATGTCTAGCATAACATTGCATGATTTGCCCCACTTACGAGAAGACATGCAATGGCATCTCATCAGCCTTTACAAAAAGACAAACAACAATTTGCAGGAGATCAACTTTCTAATACGGTTATCAGGGCACACTTTTAGCTTCATACCTGCATGGAACTGAGCGAAATTATGCCCAATCGAAAGCTTGTGCACCAGCACGGCAGCACCACTACGGTAATGGCCGTGCCACCCATTGGCCAAGGACGCAATCTGTGATCGACAAGTCCTTGAACCCGTACGGGGGACACGAGACATCAGGCGATTCCAGCGCGCCATCAACCCGTCGCAATGTCTACCGTGACAAGACCAAAGGCATGTTATCGTCTTCCTAAAGTTGTTTCCCGTTGCATAGAACCCGTTTTGGTCAGAGGCACGGAACGGCACGGGCCCCGCGCTGTGGGCTGCTCCGGCCGGTATAAATAGGCGGTGCGGCCGCGGCGTCCCTCGGCAGAACTCGAGCAACCGCCATTGCAGCGAGCGAGCGAGCGAAATGGCACCTTCTTCTTCATCTTCTTCTCGCACGGGGACACGGTGCTTCCCATGCTACGATGGAGACAGAGGCACCGAGTTCAACGTCTGCAACGCCCCAACGATCTCCTGCCGTCGCTCGGCGCCACCGCCGCCGCCCAGCACCAGAGTGCTCCCAACAGGCTCAGGAAATACCTCATCTGGCCTTACGATTCTCGATACAAGTACGTACGCACGGTTGCTAGCCTTAGAATCATTTGCTTGCTTGTATGATCAGAAGGTGGTACTGTTAGATAGGCTTGCGTATGTGATGAAGAAACTGTTTGATTTGCAGGGTGTGGGAAACGTTTCTGATCCTGCTAGTGGTGTACTCGGCGTGGATATGCCCACTGGAGTTCGCCTTCATGAGGTACCTTCCCCGGGCGCCGTTCGTCGTCGACGACGTCGTCAACGGCTTCTTCGCCGTCGACATCGTGCTCACTTTCTTCGTGCCGTTCGTCGACAAGAAGTCTTACCTCGTCGTCGACGATCCGAAGAAGATCGCGCTCAGGTACTTGCAGCGACTGCTACTCTTCCTGCCTTCGATCGGGCAGTTAATTTTCAGGCAGCGTAGCATGCATGGATGAATGAATGTAGTGTGTTAGTACGTCCTGCCTTTCTTTGGTTTGCAGGTATCTGTCGACTTGGTTCATCTTCGATGTGTGCTCGACTGTTCCGTTCCACTCCATCAACCACCTTTTTTTCAACAAGCACGGCCTCGGCTTCAGGTTCCTCAATGTTCTTCGGCTTTGGCGGTTGCGCAGAGTCAGTTCCCTATTTGCCAGGCACGTATCTGATTAAGCACTGTGTACTAGTGGTCACTGGTCGGAAGTACATGCAACTTAATTAACACGATGCTTTATTATTCCCTATATATATAGGCTTGAAAAGGACATCCGGTTCAACTACGCCGTGATACGCTGCACAAAGCTCATCTCTGTACGTCCAGATCCTCTCTTCATTCATTCATGTCGTCTCTCTACTACCGTACCCTGTAGTTCTTCATGGATGCATCACGGAACGGATGCAGGTCACCCTGTTCGCGGTTCACTGCGCCGGGTGCATCAACTACCTGATCGCCGACAGGTACCCGAACCCGAAGAGGACATGGATCGGCGCCGTCATGCCGGACTTCAGGGAGGACGGTCTGTGGGTACGCTACGTGACCTGCCTCTACTGGTCCATCACCACCCTCACCACCACCGGCTACGGCGACCTGCACGCGCAGAACGCCAGGGAGATGCTCTTCGGCATCTCCTACATGCTCTTCAACCTCTGGCTCACCGCTTACCTCATCGGCAACATGACCAACCTTGTTGTCCACAGCACTGGCCGCACCAGAGACTTTGTATGTTGATTTCCACTATTTGCAACTAAAAATTGGAGTTTTACGCTGCTCTCGGATGCATATCGATTGTGCTTATGATCATGGCTTGCTAATAGCTTGGACCTGGAATAAAATGCAGAGGGACATGATTCAGTCAGCTTCGGAATTCGCGGCGAGGAACCAGCTGCCGCGGCAGATAGAGGAGCAGATGCTGAACCACATATGCCTAAGGTTCAAGGCAGAGGGGCTCAAGCAACAGGACACGCTAGACATACTCCCGAAGGCGATGCGATCGAGCATTTCTCTGTATCTCTTCTTCCCGGTGGTCCATGGAGCTTACCTGTTCAAGGGAGTCTCCTCAGGTTTCATCCAGCAACTGGTAGGAGTAAAAACCTCACGTTACGCTGGAGATGTATGAATCAAAGAGTACTCATCACAGATTAAATTTGATTCAACTATATATGCAGGTAACTGAGATGGTAGCTGAGTACTTTGCCCCAAAGGAGGACATCATATTGCAGAACGAGTACCCATCGGACCTGCACCTTCTTGTGACCGGAGAAGTGGTATGTAGAATCGCATCGATTTACCACGTTATGACTAATGCACTAACCCCGTTCCACTTAGAGTACTGATCAATACGCATGTTCATTGATAGGATATTGTGGCGTTCCTAGATGGAACAGAGCAGGTAATATTTGCTGAATTTCTCATTTCAAGAACACATGCACTGCAAAGTGCAAAGTGCAAAGTTTTTCTCTGAACTACCTAGTGCTAATGTGCATATTTCAGGTCTATGGGAAAGCAACCGAGGGAGGACTGTTAGGCGAGATCGGAGTACTGTGTAACAAGCCACAGCCGTTCACTTTCCGGACGACCAAACTATCTCAGGTTCTACGGATCAGTAGGCCCAAGCTGATGGATATCATCAAGGAAAATGCAGAAGATGGTGAAATCATCAGAATAAACCTTCAACAAGTAAATGTTTAAGTAGCGAGCACGCTAATAAGTTATACACCGAACGATTGTGCTGGATTTGTTCTTCGAATATACAGAAGCTACAAATGGAACTTTGGGCCACTATGTACATCATGATTGTGACTGATCCCTTCCCTGCTCGGGGGGTGAGGCTGAATTCTTGAGACGATCTCACCTCTGAAGAACGCAACTTGCTATCTTGAACAACAGTACTAGTGCTAGACTCCATATGTATAGTAGTGTGGCTTTAACGGGTGTAACGCGCCATGCACGTAACTCTTGATTGTATTAGCACTGTAGCACATAAGTAATCGATCCAGTGTAGCACGATGCAATTCGGTTTATCCCAACATTAGCCGGATGGAAAGCGTATGCCGTACTTCAATAAATTTACACGTGTAGATGTTTGGAATTACTGGTAATAATTTGTTTCTATTATCTTGAGAGTACACGAACTTTATATTACTCCCTCCGATCCATATTAATGGTCTCAACATTGTCTAGATACGGATGCATCTAGTCTAAACACTTAACTAGATACATCCGTATCTAGATAAAGTTGAGCCATTAATATGGATCGGAGGTAGAATGATTCGATCATCATGGTATCATAAGATCATGATATTTATAGCTTAGCAGAAAAATTCATTTTTATCGAATTAAGGGCATGGCCCCGATTTCATTTCATAGAAACCGATAACACAATTTATGTAGTTTTTACAACTCATCTCCTCCGGAAGACCACTCCAAAACTCCAGCAACAACGCGAAAACCTACTCAAAAGCAAAATAGAGAAACTACTCTCAGCACTAAAAACCAACCCAGCTCGACACCAAGCATCCAGAACTACTGCTTATTACAAGTTCCCTCTTTTTAACAAAGCTTATTACATCGGACCTCCCAGCCAAGACTTTTTCGGTTCCACTTCTCTAATCTTCCTTAGCACCATTGGAGCCCAGCCGCATCTTTCACTGAAGATCTCAGCTGCCACCCGCAGTAGCGCTGTTGCTCCGCAGCGTTGCAAACCTTGTCGTCCTCAGATCTGAAGAGGTACCCACAAAAAAAAAAAGAGGTACCCAGAAGCTCAACCAGTGTGCAGTTTATGCAATAATACTTGCAGAAAAATTCATGCGCGTGAGTTTTATATACTTTCGAAAAATAGCATATATTTAGAGATAGAAACATGTATGTATGTACGAATGTTGGTAAACATGATCACTTATCCATAATGTAAAATAAACAGAAGGAGGCGGAGAACTTGATACAGACAATTTGTCCAAAGATCAGGAATAAACTGGATAAATTCATTAAATGGAGCAGACCTTACATAGTACTATCAGTCGGCAATATGAGAGGGAGTACATTGTTGACAATGCAGGAAGAACTTGTACATGCAGAAGATGGCAACTATTTGGAATCCCATTCAAAAGGCGGTCTTCCAAATGGAACATAACAAGGCACCCGGTTTTGATGGTTTTCCTACTGAGTTTTATTAAAACTTTTGGGATGTCATTAAGTATGATCTTCTAGATTTGTTCGGGCGCCTTCACGCCGGACAACTAGAATTGTTTCGCCTTAATTTTGGGGAGATCGTTTTGTTACCTAAATTTTACTGACAGAGAAGATACAACAATACAGGCCGATTTGCCTTTTAATATTTGTTTCAAAATCTTTACGAAGACTGCAACCATTCGGTTAAATGCGGTGGCTGATCATGTGGTTAGACCTACACAAATGACATTTGTGCAAGGTAGGAATATCCTTCACGGGGTCGTTATTGTACACGAAATTGTTCATGAGATGCATCGCAAGAAACTAAATGGTGTGATTTTCAAAATCAACTTTGAAAAGGCCTATGATAAAGTAAACTGGTCGTTCCTCAAACAGACTCTCAGAATGAAAGGTTTCTCGAAAGAGTGGTGTGCTTGGATCCACAATTTTGTCACTGGAGGTAGCGTGGGTATTAAATTCAATGATGACACCGGTCATTATTTCCAAACAAAAATGGATTAAGGCAAGGTGATCCTCTATCTCCTATACTATTTAATATAGTGGCGGATATGTTAGCGATCATGATAGAGCGAGCTAAAGAGGACGGCCAAATTGAGGGTAGTCCGACACCTTGTGTATGGTGTGCTTTTTATCCTCCAATACGCAGACGTCACAATTTTATTTATGGAACATGAACTCGATAAAGTTGTGAACCTGAAATTAATTTTATTAACATTCGAGCAATTATCAGGGCTAAATATCAACTTTCATAAAAGTGAATTGTTTTGCTTCTGCGAGGCCCAGGACACGGTTGCTCAATATACCGAATTATTCGGATGCGAGCAAGGTCAATTTCCTAATAGGTAGTTGGATATACCAATATATTATAGGAGATTGACAAAAGCGGAATGGAGTCGAGAATTGTCTGCAAGCAAGGATGAGTAGTTGGAAAGGAAAATTACTATATCTGGGTGTGAGATTGGTTCTCATAACTACCTCCATGACTAGATCTAGCATGTTCTTATTTTAACTTCATGTCATTGAACTTATTGCTATGCTCTGATTTATCTTAATTACTAAGGTGTTATGATTTAGTTCGCATCTTGGTGGAGCATAAGAGAGAGAACAACTTATACTTGAGATCTCTATGTTAGGACGTGATGCCCATATTATTAATAACTTGTCAAACCATGTCTTGCCATCTTTCATGTTAATTTTAGTGTTCCATTGTCTACCACGTTATCAAGAGAGAGTGCATTTGTGAAACCATGAACCCCGGTCCATTTTTAATCATAAGAAACACCTTTCCAACACTTTTATCACCACTTTTGTTTGCTGCCATTATTAAATCCGAAAATACAAAAACACTTTTATATCTTGCATTCATCATAAAAAAACAAAAATATCATTTATCATTACTACCACCATCCTTGCATATTTATTTACCATCATTGCATATTTACTTATTGTTTGCATTATATTATTTTATTATCATTCTCACACCTTGTGCTTGACAACCACTTGGTGAGGTTGAGGGCACAAAACAATTTATTTTGTTGCAGGTTCTCAAGAGAAGGATAAGGAGATAACACCTGAAATACTGGTTCCCCGAGAGTTCGATATTAAACCCTCGAGTCACCCCTCGTGGGGAAAACTGTCTTCCACTACTACATACACTCTGCACTTGGAGTCTCAACCTAACCCATTTACTTTTCACGCAGGTACCACGCGAAGGGGTAGCAACTGTTTTCTGGCGCCGTTGTGGGGTAACTACGTGAAGGGCCATCAAGACGTTTTCTGGCGCCGTTGCCGGGGAACCATAGCTGAAAGGTTTATCCAAGGATCACTCACATCAAGTCAACTTCATCACCAACTTGTGTAACAACCTAAGCTTGGGGAGGTTGCACCTACGTGAGCATCATCTTATCCATCTTTACCTACAATCATTTTATTTTGTTTTGTTCTTGTCTTGCATATCATCTTTATATTTCGGTTTGCATATTTATATTCAGTTTTGCATTTTTGTGTTGCATTTGTTATTTCGAGTTGCATTAGTGTCATTTTACTTTCAGTTTTGCATAAAAAATTAAAAACACATAAAAACTTGCTCAATGGAGAAAAGAACTTTTTGGCCATTTAGTGTTAAGAATTTTCCTCAAGATAGGAATTTCCCTGTTAAAGAATTTGAGATAGATCCTAATGTCACTAAATTGATTTTTGAAAATCGTTTTTCTGGGAAACCGAAAGAAGATGCTCTTCAACATCTTAGTAAATTTAATGAAAGATGCAAAGAATTAAACCTGATTCATGCCAATGCTAATGTGATCAAAGTAAAGCTTTTTCCTTATTCCTTGGCTGGAAAAGCTCTAGATTGGATATTAAAATGGCCACCTGGGAATTTTAGCAATTGGTTTAATTTGAAAGCTGCATTCATTGAGAGGTTTTGTTTTTCAGCCATGGTTTATAATATAGAGAAATAGTTATCACCTTTAAACAAAATAAGGAAGAAACCTTGGTTAAAACTTGGGAAAGGTTTAGAGGTATAGCTTATGGAATGGAACATGGTATTAGAGATTGGATGCTCATGCACATATTTTATAAAGGATTGTCTGAAACTTCTAAACTCTTTTTAGACAATGAATGTAAGGGTTCTTTCATAAATACTACTATTGCTGATGCTTACATTCTACTTGATGGCTTGATATTGGAAGTAAAAATTAAAGAAAGTTTAGAAAAAGCTCAAGTACCTGAAGATGTGTTTGATGACCGTTATGAATTATTTAATCTATATAATAGAGATAAAAAAGTTGAGGAAGTTAAAATGCTTAGTGAAGTTAAGGAACCATTTGTTGATTTAGAGAAGTGTAGCTTGCATGAATTAATTTCTATCTTACAAAAATTTGCAAGTGATCCTTCTGTTAATATTAACCAGCTGGTTTTGGTTCCTATATTGCTAATCATGTCTTAAAAGAAAAGATTGCTAGGTACAATCAAGAAGCTATGATACCACCTAAGCTTGGGGATATATGGATCCCAAAGTACTAGTAACCATTGGAAAAGAGACACACCATGCTATACTTGATCTAGGATCTAGTGTCTCTATATTATCTAAAGAACTATATGAAGTCCTTGAACTTAAAAATATTGAGAAATGCTCTATTGAACTTGCACTTGCTGATGATTCCATTAGACATGCTCTAGGAAAAGTAAGTGATGTTATGGTAGAGTTACACATGACTTTTGTGCCTGTTGATTTTCTAATCATGGACATGGGGAATAAAACCTCTAGTCCTATTATTTTGGGAAGACCTTTTCTTCGTACTACAGGTGCCATTATTGATTCAAAGGAAGGGAATGTGAAGTTTCAGTTTCCACACAAGAAGAGCATGGAACACTTCCCAAGGAAGAGGGACACACCAAGGTTCAAGCTCCCTCATGAGCTACGTCCCCTTTGATTATCAAGTAAGTAAGCCTAGCTATATGGCTATAAAGAAAGCGCTTTACGGGAGGCAACCCGGTTGTTTTTGTTTGAGATTTTCTTTGAGTCCTCTTGCTGTAACAAGAGAGTAGTTTGTTAGTTTTGTTTCTGGGATTTTTAATAAAGAACCAAGTTTTACCTATTTTGGGTTTGAAAAGTTGCTATTCATTTTCGGAGAGTTTTCTGCCTGCACGAAGTCTGTGCACGGTTTGATTTTTCATTTTTTATCTGTAACTCCGATTGAGCTGTAATTTGAACTGTAGCTTCAACTTTTCATCCTCTGCACACGTGATTTTTTGCAGATTTTTCTGACGAGTTTAAGTAGGGTAGAAAAATGCGTTTTGCTGCTGCTGTTTTTCTGGACAGATTCTGTCTTGATATTGTTTGATGCATTCTTTGAGCTTTTTGCTTGAATCTTTTTGATTCAATTGAGTTTATGAGTAGGCATACAACATTATATACTCTCTGGACATTCATATGAATTTTTGCCTAAGGATTTTATGCAGCAAGGAACCTATTTGTTTATCACTACTAATATCACCCCACAGAAAAGAAATGGGAGAAACGGTGTTTTGAAGTTTTTTCACAGGGATTAGAGGAGCTGCACCAAGAGCTATCCAAGGATGGTGAAGACCATAAGCTTGGGGATGTCAAGACAACCCCACTGACCAACACACTCTCGGTTTGCACACGTCTAACTTCTGTTTTTCGATCAAAGCACTTTATCGTATAAACTTGGAGCGTCTGTTTTTTTTGCTTTTGTTATTTCGGTTTGATTTTTATTTTCTTGAGACCACCACTATCATTTATATATGAGAGAGCTACTGGAAGTTTGGGTTGAATTATGTTGGATGCTATTAAATATATTGGGATAGGGATGTTTGAGTTGATTTTAAAAGATACATATAGTTGCATAATTCATGTGCTTTGAATGAATGTTAATTTGCAAGTGTGTTGTCAAGAGCTATCTTTTACCATGTTTAGATGTTGAATTTTAACTTTACTTGGTTTAACATGGATTGATTAGTTCTATGGACACTTATGCATGCATTTAGATGGTCAACTTTCTCCCTATTGCTAGCCCAAAAATTACAACAAGTAAAAAGCTTGTTTCCCAACACCTTCAACCAAAGTTTTTCCAGTGAGTCCACCATATCTACCTATTAGCTTTATGCTATTCCAAGTATGTTTATCATGTTATATTGTGTTATCTACATTTCTGAATTTAAATGCTTATGTTATTGATTGTCATGGGAAAAATTGGTTAAAAGCTCTCACGAACTTGATGCACAATTTACTTTTATTGCATTTAATAAGCATGAACCATTGTGATTAAAATTATGAAGTTGTGGGCTTGACAATTGTTTTGGTTGGGAGTTAGCCCATATGTGCTGTCACATGGCAAGCTTTCAACATTGCACTTATTTATATTTAGTTGATGTCATGTACTTTTGTTTATGGATGCCTATCATGGGTGAAATGAATGTGGATACTTAGTAAGTTCAAAGAGTTTGTATAAATGGTTAGAGAAATGCCTGGGCCGCTAATCTAAGCCATGCATCATTCATGGTGGAAATTTACAGCATAACCATAATGTTCATTCAGTGATGCACCTCATAATAAAAAGCTATACCCATAGTAAATAAAAGAGTGCTGAGATTGTTCATTGTCTGTTTGTCTTGTTGTTTTGACATGGGCTTGTTCATGTCAAGGGGCAAGAGGTACCCCAGTGCAGTTCTTGATGATACTATTATTACTTGCAATGACCTTTATTTGAATTTACTTTGTGGACCAAAGTGAGTAACACATGGTGTAGGTACTTGTATTCAAGGGACATGAGACATTCAACCAATACATTGTCAAGCACACCACTCATATTTGCTTTCACTTTAAACATTAATCATTCAAGATGCTATGATAGGGGTAATGAGAGCTCCACACCAATGACTACCACATTGCAAGCATTAACTTAAGTAGAAGTGTTTGGAAGTTAGATGAAACTTATTCATGCTTTACCTCTACTTATTTATCTATCCAAAGTGTCCACCTTTTATATTCAGTTTTCATAAGAAGTACTCTATGACCACCATAGGATGTTTTTACTTTTCATTATGCATACATTTGGTCCATAGTACTTTCTTCTATATTACACTTTGTGAATTTATCATTGAACATCTTTACATTGAGTATTTGATATCACTTCATAATTTATCTTGCATATTGTTATTCCTTTGAAGAATGAATCATTTGACTCTATGTAGCAATAGTAATCACCTTTGATATCCATTGATAGTATTAAAATGCAAAGTCCATGTTAGTTTTATCACCTTCATACTCGGGACGAGCATGGGTTAAGCTTGGGGATGTTGATGCATGTAAAATGCATACATGAACTTTACATTTTATTACATGTTATTCCATGTTATTTGCATCATATAAGGGTTATATTCATGATTTATATTGAGTTTTGGGGATAATTAACAACTTCCCCATTTTTCTGGAATTAACCCTGCGCTGTCAGAAAACCCCTTTTTCTATATTTTGATGTTTCAGGGACCCAAACGACGTCCAAATGACCTGAAACTTTACGGGGATCACTTTTTTGGAAGGAACGAAACGTAGGCGCAAAGGAATCGAAGAAACGGAGACCAGAAGGCCAAAAGGGGTGGGCCCACGCGGCCAGATTCCCTGACCGCGTGGGACCCACCAAATGGCCCTCGGGCCTCCGCTGCCGTCGATCTTTCTTCCCGAAGCTTCGTCTTGACCTAAAAACGACTATATATAGACCCCCCAGGGCTTTCGCGAAAGGGAGCGCCGCCGAAACACAGAAACCACGAAACAGAGACCTGGAGCTGAAGATTGGAGGGGGAAAACTCCGGCGGGGCGCTGCCGGTGTGGTCTCCTTCCCCTCCAACAACATCTCCACCGACACCATGATGAAGAGGGAGTAGTCCACCCCTGGACTATGGGTTTGTGGAAGTAACTTATGTATCTCTCCTCTCTATGAGCTGCTTGAACATGATTACGGTCATCTATGTAATTCCTTTGTGGTGGATCTTTATTATGAGTTAATACATGTTTGAGATTGCAATGGTTTTGTTTCAGTTATGAAAGTAGATGCATATTATGTACCCCGTTCTTATTTACTTGTCATGATCAAGCATGTTTATGAGAGCATGTGAGGGGGAACGTGTGCATTAGTTGGAGTAACGGGGGGTGGCTAGTGCAGTGAACGTGAGAGAAAGTTCTGCGATCCACTTGGGTTTTCTACCTTACTTTGTTGCCTCACTAGGGATAAACAAAAATACCATGCTACCGGAGAGTGGATGTGACCTTGGCCACTACCTCCATGACTAGATCTAGCATGTTCTTATTTTAACTTCATGTCATTGAACTTATTGCTATGCTCTGATTTATCTTAATTACTAAGGTGTTATGATTTAGTTCGCATCTTGGTGGAGCATAAGAGAGAGAACAACTTATACTTGAGATCTCTATGTTAGGACGTGATGCCCATATTATTAATAACTTGTCAAACCATGTCTTGCCATCTTACATGTTAATTTTAGTGTTCCATTGTCTACCACGTTATCAAGAGAGAGTGCATTTGTGAAACCATGAACCCCGGTCCATTTTTAATCATAAGAAACACCTTTCCAACACTTTTATCACCACTTTTGTTTGCTGCCATTATTAAATCCGAAAATACAAAAACACTTTTACATCTTGCATTCATCATAAAAAACCCAAAAATATCATTTATCATTACTACCACCATCCTTGCATATTTATTTACCATCATTGCATATTTACTACTGTTTGCATTGCATATTATTTTATTATCATTCTCACACCTTGTGCTTGACAACCACTTGGTGAGGTTGAGGGCACAAAACAATTTATTTTGTTGCAGGTTCTCAAGAGAAGGATAAGGAGATAACACCTGAAATACTGGTTCCCCGAGAGTTCGATATTAAACCCTCGAGTCACCCCTCGTGGGGAAAACTGTCTTCCACTACTACATACACTCTGCACTTGGAGTCTCAACCTAACCCATTTACTTTTCACGCAGGTACCACGCGAAGGGGCTAGCAACTGTTTTCTGGCGCCATTGTGGGGGAACTACGTGAAGGGCCATCAACCCCATGTATAGGGCATTGGTTCATTCCGATATGCCAGTTGATAATAATAAGAAAATATGGAAGATGAAAATACCACTAAAACTTAAAATCTTTGCATGGTATATTCGTAAAGGTGTAGTTTTAACAGAACATAACCTTGTTAAACACAACTGGCATGAAAGTAAAAAGTGTGTTTTCTGTCTACATGATGAGACGATCAAACACTTATTCTTCATGTGCAAGTTTGCCCGTTCTGTTTGGTCAGCCATCCAAATAGCTTCTAACTTGTATCCAACGAGATCCGTTACAAATATTTTTGGCAATTATTTGCATGAGATTTTTAATATGGTCACTGGGGCTATATAGAAATGACAAGGTTTTTAATGATAATTTTTTCTCTCATGCATGTATCTACGGGTGCACAAGTTTTCTCCGTTCGTGGTCCACATTACAACGGGTGGAAGCTGAGACCTTTTTATGGAGGTGTCTACACGACTAGAAGAAATGGCAAGGTATATTTTTATCCAACATGGATGGCCGCGTGATCTTCGAATTGGCCCACCTTAGGAATAGGCGCTTTACAGATTTTCTTGCATTCCGTCTGTTGCTATCAGTTTGTCTCGTGATGATATGATTGTGGCTGTGTGCATCTTTGTTATGCAGAGGCTGGGTATAATGCTTGATACTCTTAAGTAATAAAGCTCGTTATCTAAAAAATCTAGAATTCATGTTACCATGCTCTTGCATGTTGAAGAAATAACATGATTGGCCCAGAGCCATTGGTTCACAAGTGATATAGAATAAAATTTTACTTTCGAACATATGGAATTATGGATAAAACTTGGTGCCGGTGAGAGGAAGGGTGGACTGGCAGAAAATGAATGGAGTGAAAGTCCACCATCCTATGTTCACCAAAGTTATGGGAAGCCTAAATAAAGTAGGGAAAAAAGGAGCAGAAGAGAAGATAAAAAAAAAGAGTGAAACACATTACAAAGCATGGAGTCACAATGCATTACTCCATATGTGGCAAAGCAGACCATCGCCGTCACCTGTGATGCCTCCATTGACGCGACCACACCGCCGAGCTTGCCATGCCACTAGTCCCTTTCCCAACTCGAGCCCAACCAAAATGGCACCCTACACTAGTCTGTCTCTCTATCGCTCGCTCTTCGTCCTGCATCGCATCTATTAGCCGCCCTTATGAAAGGACAAGGATGTCGCCTAGAGGGGGGGGGGTGAATAGGCGATTAAAACTTTTCCGGTTTAGGCTTGCTAATTGCGGAATAAAACTAGGTGTTTAAATTAACAAGCCAACAACCTAAATATACTAGGCTCACCTATGTGCACCAACAACTTATGCTAAGCAAGACAAGCAACAAGGTGATAGCAATAGAATACTTCAAGCACGAAGGCTATCACAATGTAAAGTGCATAAGTAAAGAGCTCGGGTATAGAAATAACCGAGGCACACGGAGACGAAGATGTATTCCCGAGTTCCTCCCTTTTAGGGGAGTACGTCTCGTTGGAGAGGTGTGAGGCACCACAAAGGTCGATCTCAACGCCACAAAGGCTCACCCTATTCTCCGATGAACCGCACCACAAAGGTTTGGTTCACCATCCACTATCGGAATCCTTCGAGGCGGAAATCCGGAGCCTTTCAACAACGATCCGGGGCACAACCCACACAAGGGATTGGGGGCTCCCGAACAGCTACAAGTGACCACACAAGGGTCCAACCACCACGCGGGCGTCTAGGGTCCAAGGACCCAAGAGTAACAAGTTCACGAGCTTTCAACTTCCACGAATCTTCGTGGAGAGCACACCGATGCACCAAATGCAAAAGGCAAGAGCACAAGTGCTCAAATCCTTCACTCTCAAATCCCACCACAAGCAACTAATGCTTATGGGGGAGAAGAGAGGAAGAACTAAGAAGAGAACCACACAAGAACTCCAAGAACTAGATCCACTATGTTCCCCTCACTTAGAGGAGAGATTGATTGGTGGAAATGTAGATCTAGGTCTTCTCCTTCAATCCTCCAAAGATCAAAGAGTTTGGGTGGAGGATTGGGAGATATCAAAGAAATGAGCTTGCAACAATGGAGGAGAGAGAAATCAAATCTTGCTGGGCAGGCTGACTGGCTGGAGGAAGATGGAGGGGTATTTATACCCCTCCCAGGAAAAAGAGCCGTTGCAGCCAGTACTTGCACCGGATAATCCGGCCTGGGGCGGAAACTCCGGCCCCCTGGGGCCGGATACTCCGGCCCCCACCAGGGGTGAACCTCGGGGCTCGAAACGAGGTAAAAACACTTTTTAGGGCCGGAATATCCGGCCCCGACCCCGGATATTCCGGCCCCCACCAGGGGGTGAACATCGGGGCCCGAAACGAGGTAAAAACACTTTTTAGGGCCGGAATATCCGGCCCTGACCCCGGATATTCCGCCCCCCGGATATTCCGGTTGACAGAAACAGAGAAACGAAAACAGCAATATCTTTTTCATCCGGACTCCGTTTTCGATGATCTTGGGCTCGTTGGAATCGTAACGAAGAGCACAATAAGATCATGCAGAGAAACATCATAGTCCAACAATGGAGGATAAAACCAAATGGGGAAAGGTTAGACCTCTCGATAAAAGAATAACCGATAGAACCTCCAAACCAAAACCGCAATATGTTTCTCATCCGGACTCCGTTTTCTATGAACTTGGGATTGTTAGAAGATACTCACAAGCTCTACAAGATTATGCATATACACATCATAGTCCATCATGTGAGGAGGAAAACACAAGAGGAGAGTTTGACCTCTCTACAAAAGACAAACCGGTGAAACCTCCAACATCAAAAACATCACAAGATATTCAAATGAAATCCGTTCTTGATGAACTAGAGCTTGGTATGGAGATGAACACAAGCTCTAAATTCTCACATGTATAAAAGCCAAATAAGAACCAAGAAAGATGATAATGCCAAGTATGCAAAGGTTTGAGCTCTCCACAAGATGCGATCAAGTTACTCACTTGAGAGCCCCTCTTGATAGTACGCCGTCTATCCTAAACCCGGTCTCTCACTACACCACGAGACCGGTAAAATAGAAACCCTATCAAGATCATACCTTTGCCTTCCGCATTCCACTTGAGCTAGATGATGACGATCTTGATCTCTTCAAGTGGACCACCTTTCTTGATTGCGCTTGCTAGCACATGCTTGATGACGACTTCTCCAAATACTCCCCCATACACCATTATGGGAAAGCCTCGCTAAGCTCCGTCTTCATGTATCCACTTGCGCTTCATATTCTTCTCTTGATATAGATGATGGCTTGGAGATAAACATGAAGTTCACTCACTCTTCTTTTCCAAGCCATGCTTGCAATAAGCTCAACTCTTCATATGACCATTCTTCATATAAACTCTTGGATAGAAACTTGGTCAATATAAAATCTTCTAGAGTCCAACACATGACCTCCAGTCATCTTCATGGACACGATCTATAAAGATATCTCAATGCAAACATTAGTCCATAGAGATTGTCATTAATTACCAAAACCACACATGGGGCAACACATGCACTTTCAATCTCCCCCATTTTGGTAATTGATGACAATCCCTTTTACGAGGGTTTATATAATGAATTAAGCAACCATGCAACACAAAGAGCAAGGATGCAAGAGAAGAAAGGCAAATGCTTTAGAACGAAACTAAAGCATAAAACCAAATTCCCTTAAAACCCTCTAAACTTCTCCCCCATTGGCATCGATTGCCGAAATGGGAGGAAAACATTTAGATGGCCAATATAGTTAGAGCTCCCCCATAATGTGTGCATTTCTCATATCGAAATACAAATCCTTTTTTTTTTTGTGCACGTACCTTGGGGAGTTCCCTCTTGATTTTGAGAACACTTTGGAGTGCACAACATGGAATCCTCACTCCCTCCTAGAAATTTGAACACAAACACTCGCAAGAGAGCATATAAGAAAAGAAGCAAAAACAACTTGCAACAAATAAAGACTTGCTCAACCGAAAAAGATGGGTGTGATAAAGAGAGACCTTTTTAGGAGACTAATGCAAAGATGCAAAGCATCAACATAGTCGTTCAATATAAGTGGCACATAGTGCATATCATGTCTTTCCATAAACACAACCCAAAAGATGGATCAAATAGGTCCACAAGCTTATTAAGATGCAAAAGCATAACACATAAAACAAAGCTTGTGCCAATTAGAAACCACCAAAGAAACAAAAAGAAACAAGGGTGGTCACTAAAGAATTGGAATACCAATTAAAGATGTAACTATTCTCATGTGTATACGTTTCTAAGTAGACACCAATCACGAAGATATAAGTTCACAAAGAAACATGCACACATAAAGTAGATACTACGGTGAAGAACATGATACCCAAGTGGAAGTCATATATTCCAATAAGATCTTTGCTTAAAAGCATAGCACAAAGCTCAATTTTATCTTAAAAGTATAGATGAACTTCCAACACAATCTCATCATAGCATAAAAAATATCCACAAGGGAGAAGGTGAGAAAATGGGATGCTCCGAGAAAGATAACAAGTATCGCAAAAGGCAAATGATTTTGAAAAGCATCAATATTGCATATGTGAGACATAGAGTAGAAAGTGCTAGATTAACATATATGGGATTGATGAATCATAAAATGATTATATATATTCCCCTTGATATGTAATCATCCCGGCTTGCCCACATTTGCAACAAAGTTGTTTTGCAAGAACCAAATGAATTGCAACAAAAGAGATTCATGCCATGAAACAACCTACACAAGGTTGAAGCTAGAAAAGTATGCATGAGGTAGATACTTGTTACCGAGATAGCATTGGTGATGTAGAAGATAAGAGTTCACGATCATCCGAGCTTGGCTCCAATAAGCACATGGTGATAACACCTTCCTTGTAAATGAGACAAGCTTCCAATGCATCTCAAGTGTACCTAAAACAAATTCAAGTACAACATGGTACCCAAACTAATTGGGTCCAAAGTAGTTAGAGCAACTACAATACATAGGACAAACTCCACATAAATATGTGCATATTAATATGAAATTGAATTTCATGCACATCTTAGCCATTTAGGATTTGATGGAGTTTATCCTATATATTGGATCAACGAAAGTAAGCATGCCATAATATATACATATAGTAAATATGCATGCACAAGACTTTCAAGAACCAAACGAGATACAATTTGGACAAAACATCAAGTAAACCAACAAAGCACACACAAGTGTGACAAGAAAACAAATTGCCCAAATTATATCAACGACCCAAATCAACACATGATTGAAGATACCACTTTGAAAAGATACCAATGAAATCAAAATACCAATTGATGAAAATATCATCAAGGAATAAACCAAACCCTCTACACTTTTCATGATGGCACAAAGTACCAAGACGAAAAATGTTTGTCTTCCAAAGAGACACGTCATCGGGATCAAATACCAAATGAAGACAACTAATGTTCAAAAAGTATATAGGATTGCTCCCCCAAGATGTGTGCATTATTTATGATTTTGCATTTGAATACAAAATGCACACACATGAGATCATCACTCTCCATATATATATATTATTCAAACACTAGTCATGTTCAAGAAAGGCAAGAATTGCAATACCAATTTAAAGAACGGTGTTTTACACAAGTAGGATAGCTTCCCAAAGAATAGTGCATTATCAAGAAGTATGACTTTTGAATGTCAATGCACAAGAATTGGTTCATTGCTTTTCCCAACTAAGAAAGCACAAAACAAATTTCAAGTAGAGCAATAAAGGATCCAAAAGATACAAGGAAGACAAATGAGAGTTAGATCAAAACAAATCCTTGGCAATCAAATAAGGCAATTCAAAGCAAGAGCCAAAGTGAGTATGATCAATATATTTACCACAAATATGATTATCACTTGTCAAGACAAGTAATGTATGGAGATATTTCTCGGTGGTGGATTGCAAAGATATATTCAAGATCATATTCACAAAACATAAGCATATGGCAAAGGATAGAAATAAAAGCCATGCTTAGATAGATAGATATTCTTGATAGCTTCAAAATCATGCGATAATGCAAAGCAACTCCAAGGAGTAGCTTGAAGCAATTGGTTTCCCAAAAAGATATATGAGAACATATTTAGGGAAAGCCATATCAAGAACTTCCATCACAAACAAGATCCAACGAGAGAGACAAAAGATTTAAGCAAATAAGGAACTTGTTTGAGCAACATGCCACAAGGAATAAGATAATGAAGAATATCAATTCTAGGTGGCAAACCTCACATGTTCACATTTTCTAGGCTTGTAATATGCACATAGCTTATTACTCCCCCATAATGTGATAATCCATTTATTTTAAAACAAGAGGCAAACAAACCAACTCGAGAAATTAATGGACATTATAGAATTTGAATTTCTCATGAGCATGACATACCACATAGAGAATAGATAATATTGATATATCAACACTAAGTGGTATTCCTCATGTATACACAATTTTAGGATTGTGAAGTGCACGAAGCATATCACTCCCCCAAAATAGGATAGTCCATTAATCTCTCAAAAAGAGAGCCAACAAGATAAATATCAAATAAAAGCAATAAGGCTCAACACAAATACATGGTGTGCAAACCAACATACACAATCTTGATTACTCAAGATAAGTAAGTAGAGAGCACAACACATACCAACACTAGTAAGGTACAAAACCTAACACATGCAAGGGTGCAAGCAACTTTCAATGTATATATGATTTAAATAAAAGTTACCGCAAGGAGGAACATTGGATATGAGATAGAACAATATAATCCAAATGACTTGACTTGAGAGAATATAATTGATGAAGATCCCTTAATTCTTCATAATATAGCCAAGTCTCCAATGCCCTCCAACAACACCTATTGATCAAGTTTTGGCTTGTTGGTCCCCAACCAAGTTGGGTCCTAAGAGGTTAGTCACAATAGGTTTGGCAACCCAAATGGTTCTTTTCTTGACACCACTTTGAGTACCAACATATTTGGCAAACACATTGCCAACCTCATCCTTCCCAAGAGAATAATATCATCAATTATAATGGGGTTGGATAAGGTACCATTAGTGCATGAAGAAGCAAGGTGACCCTTCTCACGGCATAGGTAGCAACGTCTACCTACTCCTCTCTTCTTAGTTGTAGTCTTGACTTGAGGAGGGGTAGCTTGAGTTTGAACTTGTGGCTTCTTTCCTTGTTGCTTCTCACTAAGAGACTTCTTTTTCAAAGGGCAAGATCTAACATGGTGCCCTTCAACTTTGCACTTGAAGCAAACAATCTTGGCCGAATCTTTGACTTGTTCTTGGCCCTTGTTCTTCTTGATAGGCTTGGACTTGATCTTGATATTGGAGTTGAATCCAAGTCCACTCTTGTCATTGGGGCGTCTTTGAACACTCAACATATTGTCAAGTGTAGACTCTCCAACATGACGCTTTTCCAAGTCTTTCTTCAAAGAAGTGACTTGGGCCTTGAGCTCATTTAATTCCTCTACATGGTTAGTATCAACACAAACACTAGAGGAAGTAGAGGATTCATTGTTAGAGCAACAAGGCAATGAAAGTAATTCATCACAAGATTTAGCAATGGAATGAGAGGATGAATCACTAGGACTAGCACATGGCAATATAGCATTTCTAGTAGAAGTTGTGCCATTGTCCACATGAGGCTCACAAGATGTTACCTTTGTAGAGATAGCCTCATGAGCTACCTTTAGCCTAGCATAGGATGCTAGAAGATCATCATTAGAGCTAGAAAGCTTTTCATGACTTTCTTCCAATTTCCTATACTTGCTAGTTAGCAACTCAAGTTGAGCCCTTAGCTCAACATTCTCCTTCAAAATAGATGCTTCACAAGAAGTGGAGTTAGTAGCACAAGCATCATTATCATTAGCAATGGAAGAAGACAACTTGGCAAGTTCATCATTTTAGATAGTTGAGTTTGGAGTTGATCATGAGACTTGATAAGGAGAGAGTGTTCACTTTCCAAAGCCTTGTGAGCTTTGTCAAGTCTCTCTATGTCCTCACTAGTCTAGCATTGCCAACACCAAATTCAACTTTTTCCTTTTTAAGCACTTTATATTTAGCAATAGCATGATCTTTTCCTTAATGATTTTAGCAATAATAAGATCATTTGATTCATCAAGAGATTCAAGTTTCTCCTCAAGAGACACTCGAAGCTCTTGCTCTTCCTCAAGGGCATTCATTAAGGATGCTTTTCATCGGCGTCCTCTCTTCAATTTGACATTTCTCGAGAATTGAGTTTCCAAATCCTCAATGATTCCCTACTCTTAATAACATAAGCATTGATTTCACATAGAGGAGGGATAGCTTTACTACCTTTGGGGAGAGCACGAAGAACCATCTCACCCATCTTTGTTAAGGATTCAAAATCAAATTGTTCTTCATGAGAATCCTCATCCACATCATCACAATTTGGATTCGAGGTAGGAGACCTCGGAACCCTTAGCCATAAGGCAAAAGTGAGTAGTGGACAAAGAAGATGAAGAATACTTGAAGCACCATTGAGATCCATGTCTTGTTCCAACACATGTTGGGATTCCTCTACATTGTTAGTCAAGCAAGTACTAGAGGATATGGAAGTATTGTTTTCATGGCAACAAGACAAATGAAGCATATCATCATGAGATTTAGTTAAGCAACTATTACATGATATGCAAGGACTATCAACTCTAGCATGTATGACATTTGGAGTGCTAGAAGAGTTTAAGTCCAAAGATAGAACATTGCAATGAGATGGAGATGAAGTATAGTCAATAGAATATTCACCATCAACAAAGCAATTTCTATCACCACTCACCATATCATTACCTTGTGACAAATCACATGTTGGTGAAGTGGAAGAAGTTGTGAACTCATCACGTCCGGAGGTGGAAGGAGAACAATCATCCTCAATAATGTTGGACACTTCATATATATCTTGAAGCTTGGTCCATAGCTCATGAGCATTCCGAAAAGGCATGATTGAAGCAAGAACTACATCGCTCAAAACACATATAAGGCCATTAGAAACTTGAGTCTCGAGATGAGAGTTTATCTCATCCTCTAAAGATAGTTCTTGAGAATCCTTTGGAGGAGACAAACCCACATCTACAATCCTCTTAATATAATTTGGACCCATGGCCCTAAAGAGATTAAGTATGCGATTTTTCCAAACATCATAATTTGTGCCATCGAATATGAAAGTGGGATCGTGCACTAATTCTCTAAACGACATCTTTTACTCTCTAGGCGGTAAAGCCCAAAAAGAGAGCCCAGGCTCTGATACCAATTGAAAGGACAAGGATGTCGCCTAGAGGGGGGGGGTGAATAGGCGATTAAAACTTTTCCGGTTTAGGCTTGCTAATTGCGGAATAAAACTAGGTGTTTAAATTAACAAGCCAACAACCTAAATATACTAGGCTCACCTATGTGCACCAACAACTTATGCTAAGCAAGACAAGCAACAAGGTGATAGCAATAGAATACTTCAAGCACGAAGGCTATCACAATGTAAAGTGCATAAGTAAAGAGCTCGGGTATAGAAATAACCGAGGCACACGGAGACGAAGATGTATTCCCGAGTTCCTCCTTTTAGGGAGTACGTCTCGTTGGAGAGGTGTGAGGCACCACAAAGGTCGATCTCAACGCCACAAAGGCTCACCCTATTCTCCGATGAACCGCACCACAAAGGTTTGGTTCACCATCCACTATCGGAATCCTTCGAGGCGGAAATCCGGAGCCTTTCAACAACGATCCGGGGCACAACCCACACAAGGGATTGGGGGCTCCCGAACAGCTACAAGTGACCACACAAGGGTCCAACCACCACGCGGGCGTCTAGGGTCCAAGGACCCAAGAGTAACAAGTTCACGAGCTTTCAACTTCCACGAATCTTCGTGGAGAGCACACCGATGCACCAAATGCAAAAGGCAAGAGCACAAGTGCTCAAATCCTTCACTCTCAAATCCCACCACAAGCAACTAATGCTTATGGGGGAGAAGAGAGGAAGAACTAAGAAGAGAACCACACAAGAACTCCAAGAACTAGATCCACTATGTTCCCCTCACTTAGAGGAGAGATTGATTGGTGGAAATGTAGATCTAGGTCTTCTCCTTCAATCCTCCAAAGATCAAAGAGTTTGGGTGGAGGGATTGGGAGATATCAAAGAAATGAGCTTGCAACAATGGAGGAGAGAGAAATCAAATCTTGCTGGGCAGGCTGACTGGCTGGAGGAAGATGGAGGGGTATTTATACCCCTCCCAGGAAAAAGAGCCGTTGCAGCCAGTACTTGCACCGGATAATCCGGCCTGGGGCGGAAACTCCGGCCCCCTGGGGCCGGATACTCCGGCCCCCACCAGGGGGTGAACCTCGGGGCTCGAAACGAGGTAAAAACACTTTTTAGGGCCGGAATATCCGGCCCCGACCCCGGATATTCCGGCCCCCACCAGGGGTGAACATCGGGCCCGAAACGAGGTAAAAACACTTTTTAGGGCCGGAATATCCGGCCCTGACCCCGGATATTCCGCCCCCCGGATATTCCGGTTGACAGAAACAGAGAAACGAAAACAGCAATATCTTTTTCATCCGGACTCCGTTTTCGATGATCTTGGGCTCGTTGGAATCGTAACGAAGAGCACAATAAGATCATGCAGAGAAACATCATAGTCCAACAATGGAGGATAAAACCAAATGGGGAAAGGTTAGACCTCTCGATAAAAGAATAACCGATAGAACCTCCAAACCAAAACCGCAATATGTTTCTCATCCGGACTCCGTTTTCTATGAACTTGGATTGTTAGAAGATACTCACAAGCTCTACAAGATTATGCATATACACATCATAGTCCATCATGTGAGGAGGAAAACACAAGAGGAGAGTTTGACCTCTCTACAAAAGACAAACCGGTGAAACCTCCAACATCAAAAACATCACAAGATATTCAAATGAAATCTGTTCTTGATGAACTAGAGCTTGGTATGGAGATGAACACAAGCTCTAAATTCTCACATGTATAAAAGCCAAATAAGAACCAAGAAAGATGATAATGCCAAGTATGCAAAGGTTTGAGCTCTCCACAAGATGCGATCAAGTTACTCACTTGAGAGCCCCTCTTGATAGTACGCCGTCTATCCTAAACCCGGTCTCTCACTACACCACGAGACCGGTAAAATAGAAACCCTATCAAGATCATACCTTTGCCTTCCGCATTCCACTTGAGCTAGATGATGACGATCTTGATCTCTTCAAGTGGACCACCTTTCTTGATTGCGCTTGCTAGCACATGCTTGATGACGACTTCTCCAAATACTCCCCCATACACCATTATGGGAAAGCCTCGCTAAGCTCCGTCTTCATGTATCCACTTGCGCTTCATATTCTTCTCTTGATATAGATGATGGCTTGGAGATAAACATGAAGTTCACTCACTCTTCTTTTCCAAGCCATGCTTGCAATAAGCTCAACTCTTCATATGACCATTCTTCATATAAACTCTTGGATAGAAACTTGGTCAATATAAAATCTTCTAGAGTCCAACACATGACCTCCAGTCATCTTCATGGACACGATCTATAAAGATATCTCAATGCAAACATTAGTCCATAGAGATTGTCATTAATTACCAAAACCACACATGGGCAACACATGCACTTTCACCTTAGCCACCGCCAATTGTCGCCGTCGGGGTTTGGCTAGGGTACGGGTATGGGGGAATGAGGAATCAATTTGGGAACCAAAGCTAGGACCGTCACGATATTGTATGCAATTGTGGGGGTTGGGGGATTGTATTCTAAATTTCCAAACGAGGGCGTGTGCCAGTTGCCATCGTGGCGATTTGGACTAAAAATGAATCCACATGTAAGTGTATGGGCCACTACACTGCGTTTTACAACTGTGTGTGTGGTCACGCGCGTGTGCGTGTGGTGGGGGTCTTTGCACATTGTGGACAAGTTCTTGGGTGCCCTATGTATTTAACTCTTAATTTTATCAAGTTCATGTAGTGTTGCAGCTTTGTTGTACACTCACTTAATTCGTTAATTTTCCATCTCACAGAATCATATTTCGTACCAAAATTATAACGTATGTGTATCTCCTATTTATTGTATACAGGAATATTTTTCTTGAAAAATAAACTCATGTTTATACCATTTGCTAAGCTATTTGTGATGACCTTTTCTAGGTTACTAATCTATTTGGACATAGGTTTATAGAAGGAAAAATAGAATTTTTAGTGATCTTTCATATAACCACGACTATTGGGGATAAGGGGTACAATCCACGTAAATTTCTTGTTCACCTCACTTCTTAGGGAATCTGATGTGTGGATCCACGTGTCAGTGCTTAAGGGGGAGAAGACCGTGCTCAATCAGACCATCTCCAAGCTTTAGAGAGCCCTTTATTTTTAAAAATCGAAAATGCTATTTTGAAGTTTCAAAAAAAATACTGGACGAAGACAATGTTATATTCTACTAACGTGTAAAATCTCAAATAGAAATGTCCAATAGGGCTGCACAAAAATGTCAAAAATCTGACATTTGAAAGTAGTGAATAGTGGAAAATTCCAACTCTCCTCGATTTGTCTGATTTTGTCATTTTTGTGTAGTCACGATATTAATTATTTTGAATTCTGATTTTGCATGTTGGTAGAATGCATTATTGTCAATATCTAGGATTTTTCATTTTTTTAGTTTCAAAATATTGTTTTTAAAATTTTAAAATAGAAGGCTCCCAAAAGCTCGGCCTCCATTGTGGTTTTCGGTGATCCTCTCACAATGTTTCCAAATCAAGCTATTTAAGTGTATCTCTCATCTAGTCTGAGCTCGTCCGATTTAGCACGGTCTTCTCGCCCCATAAGAGCTAACAAGTGGGCCTTACATGGATCCCAATTTTCTTTCCCTGGAAGGAATGGCAATGTGTAAACTATTTCTACATTTGTTATTCTTGTGACATAACCAACAATATGTAGTGCACATATTTTGTTTTTTTAGCGGAAATTCACAAAGGCTACGGAACTCATATGATCCTCCCTGAATAAAACAATCAAAAAAATAGTAAAGCATCTAATATAATCTGGAAAAATTTGATGACGAACATATACAAATGTTCTATATATGTGCCATGTTTCGTGGTGCAATGATATTTTTCTTGCTCTGTGCAAAAAAAAAACCAGTGGCCAAAATGGGATTTACAAAATGATTTTTAAAGCACTGATTTTGTTTTCCCGTGCAGAGCACTACACATGTCATTTCATTACGAAACTTGGGCCATATTTAGAACACTTGTATATGTTTGTCACAAAAAAATCACATTCTTTTGAAATGTTTTACTTTCTTATTTTATTATTCTGACAGGTAACACCCATCCCGGGAGACAAAATGTCACTCCCCTGTTTTATTATTCGGACAGGAACACCCATCCCGAGAGTAGTTATTTAGCGTACCTGACATTCAAATTCATGAGTTTGTTTTGGAGCACTAATTTTGTATTTCGCACATAGCACCACACTTGTATATTTTTGTCACCAATTTTTTCCAATTTTTCTGAAACGATTTACATGATGACATGTGGGCCCAGGAGACAAAATGTGTCACTCTCCTGTTTTCAGTTCCTACGCTTATGGATTCCGGTGGGGAGAAACTGTTGTGGGGAGAAGCTCCTAGAAACTGATTGGGAGACTTCTTTTGGGCTTGTGCAGTTTTGGCTTATTCAGTATGTTGGGTTGTGAGATGTCTGTAACGCCCCTGAATTTGATTTTGCACATAGTAAAAGCGATGATATATTACATATGCTAATTTTTAGTATACCAAATTGAGATAACCCTGCTTGTTCAAAACTTGCATCGGACGATTATTTGCATTCACTTTTTCGATGCACACATCAAGAAATACACGGTGAGCAACGGCATCCCAATTGGCTTTCACCGGTTTTTGGCTTTACCATCTATTCACACAACATATAAGATCAATTCAAATCAATTCATAGCTATAAAATTACCATAACCTAAATTAAAACATAAGCACATGGTACGTCCACTACACATTCTAGGCCAAAATTTGCAACAATTCATAGCTATGCAAATATTTTAGGACAACTATCTAGACCAACCAGAAAACCAGTACACAATTACTACAAATTCTAGGCCGGGGATGGAGAGGAGGGCCGGCGGGAGGAGCTGGAGCCGAGCAGCTGGGCGGCGGCGGTCGGGGGAGCTCGGATGCGGGCGTCGGACGGAGGAGTTGGGGCGGAGGAGCTCGGGCGGAGACGGGCCAGTGGAAGGAGCTAGATCCGGAGGCGGGCTGGCGGGAGGAGCCGTAGGCAGAGGCGGATGCGCGCCGACGGTGGACAGCAGGTGGCAGCGACGGCGACCTCTATTCCGTCGAGCCCATCGCAAGAGAAAAGAGAGCGAGGGACGGATCGAGGAGAGAGAGGAGTTGACTTGTTTTTTTTCCTCTCAGCACGTTTTTCTGCGGTGGCAGTTCTCTCGTAAATAACTGGAAAATGAGGGGCAAGCTGCACAACGCTTCGGGCCCTTTGCGGGAAGCCGCCCAGAAACACCTCGCCACCAGTTTCTCGCAACGTGAAGGAACCCAGCTTCGCGGTGGAAATAAGCCCGCCAGGAGCCCAACACTTCTTTTCGGTTTCTGCAGGCTGGGACCTCGAAGCCGCCTGGAAGCTGCAAAAGAAGTGGCCCGTAGTACATGATGACTGCACACAACAGCTGGGAAGAAGGGAGGGAACCGCGTTTGAAAACCAAACCCAAACCCTCCCATGATGACCGTGGAACACACTCGAGCAAGAACCACACGCCGCCACAGCTCCTCATGATGCCCGTGCCCGTGTCGTCCATATGATTCCCTCCGCCGGCACGCATGGCCGTTTTCCAGCTCAACGGCTAACTCCTGACCACCCGCTTTAACTTTTAACGGCTATACTCCCACCCGTCATCCGGGCCCCACCGTCCCCGCCAGCCGGATCCGAACGTTTCCGAAGGTCTTCCCTCCCGGCTGCGACCACCACAACGGCTACATTTCCTCTCGTCGCCTCGCCGCTATAAATTCCCCGGCTACCACCGCCCGTTTCCACCACCACAACACACATTCCCCGGCGCAGAGTTTGAGAAGCCGACGAGAAGCAGCCGCTCACAGCCTCGACCGGCTTCTTGCTTGCTTCTCTTCTCTGCGACCAGCCAGCCAGATCCACCCGCCCACCTCCCTCGTCTCCATGGCCAAGTCCGTTGCTCTCCTCCTCGCGGTGGTGTTCCTCGCGGTCGTCGCGTCGGCGATGGCGTCAGGGAGGATGGTGGAGGAGGTGTTCGCCCTGGGCAGCCTCGCGCCGTCGCTCGCTCCGGCTCCGGCACCGGCGCAGGTCGGCGCGGCGGGCGCCATCGCCCCTGGCGCGTGGGCCGTCGCCGCCGTCGTGTCTCTGCTCGCCTTCCTCGCTCACTGAGGCGTGATTGCGCTGTGGTGCTTAGATTGAGAGATGGAATCCCGCAATTTGAATTGCGGCGAGCTGCGTCTGTTTCTTTCGTTCAGTTAATCAGTTTAGTCGTTGGGTAGACTCTGGTAGTAGTGATGCAGTCGTGGTGTGTTGCGTATGCTCAATCTCTCTTTTGCCTGTAAAAGAGAGACCTTTGTTTGCAATAGTTCATTCATTGATTCTTCTATATATGCTGTGTCGTCTGAATTCTGAAGTCCCTGCCCAAGGATCAACACACACATATACACATGGAGAAGAAGAACACGCAAAGCTTTTTGTGGCACCGCACACTTGTGCCTCTCTTTTGTTCAACTTTACTCATAATGAACCTGGTTACAAGGCTTTAAATAAGCTCACGCACACACACGGTCAAGTCCCTAACTACTTGATCCACTAAACTCTCCACTACTAGATGCATGCACACACACGTTCAGCACTTGCACAGCCCTCCAACGGCCACACGACCAGGCCAACCCAATGCATGCATGCAGCCTGAAACAAATTCTAATCTGACCACTAGCTAATTGTGCAACTCAGGGCCACGCATCTCCTGGCTTGCCGATCAGCTCGCCTGCACACGCTATCTCTTTGTGCTGCTAATCAGGCCGCTATGCCATGTTGCCGAAAATACAATTAGCTAGAACTTAGACTTAGCACTAATAACAAGATTGGTTCCAACAAATTCAGCTATTCGATAAGCACTTGCACTGTTTGACCTGGCAATAACCCCATCTGTCATGTGTTTGCTTGTGATTCGAACTAAAAATTGAAACCCATTGGATCTCTACCTTTGGTGAACCAGCATTTCTTTATCAAATTTGGAACTGCTGTTTTTAGTTTGGTGCCATTGGATTGCAAGGCGAGGTATTCAGATCGAAGAGCATTTTTCTCACTATGAAAGGTCGACTGAACTCACTGAAGTGAGCACGCGTTCCATCTGAAGACTGAAAGAACGGACCTAACACAGAAACAGCTCCTGTTATTAAGAAAAAACACAGAAACTGCTACCCAACTCAGGCTAATCGGTACTAAGTTCGGCCCATAGGAGGTCTAAATGCGAATTGTGTGTCCCATTGAGCTCCAAAATGGTCCATTTTCATGTTGGCCAATTGAATCACTCGGACCCAAAATTGTCTTCGAATTCAGTTGCTCGATAAGCCCTTACTTTATTTGACCTACCAATTGACCTCATTTGGCATGTGTTTGCTAGCGTTTCGAATAAAAAAATAAACCCATTTGCTGCTGAAGAGAATCCGTTGGATCTCTCGGCCTTTGGTTAACCAGAATTTCTTTATTTAATTTAGAATTGTTTCCATCTTTTTGGTGCTATTGGAATTTGCAAAGTCGACAAAAAAGGTATTCAGATCGAAGAACCATGTTTTTTTTCCA
This sequence comes from Poa pratensis, assembly GCA_947311845.1. Taxonomy (NCBI): domain Eukaryota; kingdom Viridiplantae; phylum Streptophyta; class Magnoliopsida; order Poales; family Poaceae; genus Poa; species Poa pratensis. The sequence continues at coordinate 25,717,433 of CAMZMU010000056.1, read as the reverse complement.
CTGAAAGTCGACCGAAGCCAGCGGTTCCATCTAAAGACTGAAGAACGGACCTAACTAAATGTGGCAACCTGGACACTAACCACTAGTTATTGGCTTATTGCTCAACCAAAACCATCGCGGTGCAAGAAAATTCTCCCCGTCCCCATCCCCATTAACTGGCACGGTGCCAGTTCTTCTACCATCCCCATCCCCATCGGGTTACCAAATAATCAATGGATAACTATCCCCAACTTAGAGCATCTCTAGCAGAAATCTTAAACCACGGAACCTTAAAACAGATTTACGGTTCGCGAACCTCACGTTTTTTTGGCCAAAACGAGGCGCGGCAGAGCAGAAACCGTAAAGCAGAACGTAAAACAGTATTCTGTTTTACGTTCTGCTTTACGGTTTCTGCTCTGCCGTGCCTATTCCCGAACCTTAAACCACACAGTTTTTCAGCATTTCAACAAAGATGAGCCATTTGACATAAAAATTGAATAACGAATAAATAAGAACTAAATTATAAATATTGTAAGTTGAATAGCTCAAACAATAATCCATATTATTAAAATAATAGTTTGAATTACACGGATTAAACAATAATTCAATACAAGAATAGTGCCGAATGGAAACAATTGTTTGAATCACACATGAATGAAATGAAATGAAAAAAATGGCAGATTATTACTGCCCATGCAATTGCCAGATGTGATCAATCAGGTCTAGCTGCAGCTGCTTGTGTGTGCTCGCATCCTCAATCTCCCGGTAAGTCTGAAGAAATGCTTCAATGCGATCTGGGTTTCTAACTGGCTTCACACGGCTACCCATTAGTACAGAACGACACATCGGAAATGGGCCAAAACCCCCATCGAAAACGGAGAAGTGGTCCGTGTCCCCGCCTCCATGGCTAATGTGAAGGCCATCATCGGTAACGGAGCCAAAAACCGTCACCGATGAGGTTAAGTTTTGGCAACGGTTGGTTTTGATAGACCTGTTCAGTTACGGACATCTTGGTTTAACCGTTTGCATTGAGATGTTTTCGTAAGTGGTTTTTTTTAGCCTGCAATATATATTTCGTGCCGCATTTGATCTCACACAGCACAAATACTAAAACGGTAACAGATTTCATTCATATCACAATGTAACCTTTATATTTCCATCACAATTTCACCTTTACATTTCCATCACAATTTCACCTTTACATTTGCATCACAAGATGTGACAAACATAAGAGGTAAAACGATAACATATTTCATCTATACTAAGCGTATCATGTCAAAGGACGGAAGGAATTAACGATTTCTTCCCTGTATCCTTTTCCACAATCCTAGCAGGTGTCACTCTAGCAATCTCTTCTTATCTCAGCTTCCTAAGAAAAGGATGTTGAAGTTTTGGACCCTATACATTAGTAAATAGAGTTACAATTGTTAAGTACATATGCTAAAACAAGAACACTATGAATTTAAGCAAAACTGAAATAATATCTTACCTATGTCTTGAGGTGGCTCTTATTGATGAACCGGAGCAGCCAACACACGGCTTGTCAACAAGATATTGCCATGTCAGCAGCTTCATTGGATGCCTGACAGCGATCACGATTTCCATGGAGGCCACAACCGGCTCTGGATTTTTTATGCGGTGTCACCGAAATCTAATCTAATACGTCACCGATGTGACATTTCGGCGACACTGTATAAAACACTCTTACTTAAAAAAGTATTTTATGCAGTGTACCAAAACGTCACAATAGCGACGGTGGATATGTAAGGTGGGGTTTGAAAGGGAACAGCTTGATATCCCTAAATGTAAATAAGGATTTATGTTAGTTCTGACACTACTAGATAGAACGAACAATTTAACACAATAATATGAAGTATATAGTAGTATATAGTGTGTACTGAACTGTGTATATAATTGGAGGACATTATGGGAAAATTAACAAACACTACTGTCTTCAGTAGTGTTCGTTGTTTTTTCTGTGTCTCCGACTTTTTTATGCAGTGTCACCGAAATAGACTCCTGTTTTCACATGATCTAGACAAGTTAGCTAAACTACAACCGGTTGCAAGGGAACAATAGGCAAGTTAAATACATCATAACATGAACAAGTTAGCAGGTGCACAATAGGCAAGTTGGCTACATCAAAGAGTACACAATAGGCAAGATAGAACTATTGGATGTGAACTGAACTACTATCAACAAGTTAGCTAAACTACAACCGGTTGCAAGTCCGCAATAGGCAAGTTAAATACATCATAACATGAACAAGTTAGCAGGTGCACAATAGGCAAGTTAGCTACATCAAAGAGTACACAATAGGCAAGATAGAACTATTGGATGTGAACTGAACTACTATCAACAAGTTAGCTAAACTACAACCGGTTGTAAGTGCACAATAGACAAGTTAACTACATCAAGAAATGATCTAGATAGAACTACCGGATGTGAACTGAACTACTATCAACAAGTTAGCTAAACTACAACCGGTTGCAAGTGCACAATAGGCAAGTTAACTACATCAAAAAATTATCTAGATCGAACTACTGGATGTGAACTGAGCTGCTCTAGCAGGTACACAATAGGCAAGTTAGCTACATCAAAGAGTGGATCTGATACCTTCTTCACGTCGCCGTTGGATCGATCTGGCAGATCCGGAAGAGGTGGAGGCAGAGGAAGCGGACACAGCGACGACCTCGCCGTGTCGGGGACATGGCGAAGACCTCGCCGTCTCGGGAGTGACGGCGACGCCGGTGATAGCCGTCGTCTCAGTGGAGACGGCGCCGCCACGGCGCCAGCGATGGCCGCAACGCCAGGAGCCGCCGCCACGAACAGATCTAGCATACTAGGACAGTGAGGAAAAGAGTGAGTGTTAGGGTTTGCTCTGTACGCCCATATATATAGGTAAAACATAGGAAACGGTTCTTTAGAAGGACCGTTTCCTTTGTGTTTCTTCCACTGAGGAGTGGGGCCTACGCGCCGACTCTCTGGAATTTCTTCTACTCTCTGGAATATTATTTTCCCTAATCTCTACTATATGGAGAAAACCACTAGGATATTTATATTAATATTAGTGATTACTACATTACATATGTAGTACATATTAATAATAATAAAGTAAATTACATATGGAGAACTTATAGAACTACTACTACTAGCTACTTCTTGTTTTTCTTGCGCCCTGCTTCCGCGCAATCCTCCTCCTTCTCACGACCTCACTTGTTGGGGACCATCGGAGGTGGTGGCGGTGGCGGCGGCTTTCTTCTTCGTCGTCGGGTTCCCTTCTTCGGGACTGGCGCCTCCGCCTCGTCCTCCTCGTCGTCGTCCTCCTCCTCCTTCTCCTCTTCGGTTGACTCCTCATCAGAATAAACCTTCGGCGGGCCCAGCATCAAGGTGGGATCATGGTAGTTGGCGAGTTCTTCGTCGTCGCTCGTCTCCGGCGTCGGTCCTTCAACAGACTCTCCACTGACGGGGGACTATCCCGTGGCGACGGAGTGTGCTCATGTGTGTCATTGCTGCGAGGCATCTTTGCTAATCAGTAGCAGGGTGCGAGCGAGAGAGATGGAGAGCAGATTCTGGGCGTCTTGAGTTAGCAGGGATTGGGGTTTTTAAGGAGTAGTGCGTGGTGCCACTGCGCCATAGCATTTACTCGCCTAGCTTCGAATTCCAAGAAGATGTAACATGACCAAATTGCAAACGGTCAAAGAAAAATGACCGTTGCCATAGAACCACATATCGGAAACGGAGCCGGAGTTATCACCGTTGCCAATAATATGGGTAACGGAGTTAATACTTTCTCCGTTACCTATCTTGACGGGCCAGTCGTGGCCTAGGTCAGGTTTGTACGCACCGGTCGCGCGGAAAGCGTGATTTTCCGTCGCCTATCTCGTGTCGTTACCATAGAGGGGTATCCGATGTGTCGTTCTGTACTAGTGACCAACATTGTCATACGACAACTCCAAGTCCAAGTCCCTTTCATCCTCTACGATCATGTTGTGAAGAATCACAAAACATGTCATGATGTTTTTCAGACTTTTCTTGTCCCAAAAACGAGCAGGTCCTCGAACAATGGCAAACCTAGATTGCAAAACACCAAATGTTTTCTCTATGTCCTTTCGATGGGCCTCCTGTGCCCTTGCAAATTCAGATTCTTTTTATTTTTAGGCTTTGAGATGGTCTTCACAAATGTAGACCAAGCAGGGTAAATACCATCGGCAAGATAGTATCCCTTTGTGTAATCATGCCCATTAAGAGTGAAGTTGCAAGCCGGAGCATCACCATTGGCTAGCCTACCTAGTAGATGAGACCTATGCAACACACTGATATCATTGAGTATTCCCGGCAAACCAAAGAAGCAATGCCAGATCCATAAATCCTCAGATGCAACGGCCTCAAGCACAATTGTTGCATCACCTCCCTTGCCACAATACTGCTCGTGCCAGGCCTTCGAGCAGTTTTTCCAAGTCCAATGCATACAATCTATACTACCTAGCATGCCCGGCCAACCTCGGTTCTCATTTGATGCCATCAACCTCACTGTATCTTCTTCGTTTGGTGCTTGAAGATAAACTTTGCCAAAGACACGAATGATCACTTTGGCAAACCTTCGAACCGACTCGATCGTAGTATCCTCACCAATGCGAAGATACTCGTCGGCGTAGTCGGCGTAGTCAGCTGGAATGCCATAGTACTAGACAAACACCGCAATTTCATAGAGACATCCAACGCAAATAATAACTCGTGATAAGTATTCCTGTTATCTTTAGCCTAAGAGCCACACACGGGGCGCACACTGTCAACTTCGCACCGTGGGACAAAGGTGACTCCGGAGATTACATTAATAAAACCACTTGAGTAGCATATAAGATAATGAAGAGTAACATCTATGGATTCAACTAGATTACAAAGCTCATGATCACATAAAGATCACACCATGGGAGAGAGAGATAAACCACATAGCTACCGGTAGAGCCCTCAGCCCCGATGAGAACTACTCCCTCCTCATCATGGGAGGCAGCAACGGCGATGATGGAGGCGGTGGCGTCGATGGAGATGGCTCCGGGGGCAATTCCCCGTCCCGGCAAGGTGCCGAAACAGAGACTTCTGTCCCCCGAATTAGGGTTTTTGGTGGCGGCGGAGCTCGGAACTTTTCTGGAAATCGTCGATCTTTAGGGTTTTCGGGTAGGAGCAATATATAGGCCAAAGGGCGTCGCGAGGCGGTGCACGAGGAGGCGACACCACCCCTGGGCGCCGGTGGGCCCTTGGCCGCGCCGAGCCCACGTGTGGGCCCTCGTGGCTCCACTTCGTCTCTCCTTCGGACTCCAGGTGTCTTCTGATAAAATAGGGGCCTCCGTAAATTTTCGTCCAATTCCGAGAATATTTCCAGACTAGCTTTTCTGGAATACAAAAACAGCAGAAAACAGGAACTGGCACTGTGGCATCTTGTTAATAGGTTAGTCCCAGAAAATGTATAAAAATGATATAAGTGTATATAAACATGTAGCAATTGGTATAAATCAGCATGGAACATCAAAAATTATAGATACGTTTGAGACGTATCAGCATCCCCAAGCTTAGTTCCTGCTCGTCCTCGAGTAGGTAAACGATAAAAACAAAATAATTTTTGAGGTGACATGCTACCATCATAATCTTGATCAAATAATATTGTAAGGCACATGTAAATGAATGAAGTGATCCAAGTCAATGGTCTATAGTTTGCTACCAAATAGATAATGAGTAAACAATGAATCACACAAGCTAAACGTTTTCATGAATAGTACTTTCGAGACAAGCATCAAACAGTTTTGCATAAGAGTTAACTCATAAAGCAATAGTCTCTAATAAAAGGTATTTAATCAACACAAAGGAAGAATTAAGTTTCAGCATTTGCTTCAACTTTCAACATATTTATCTCATGGATATCGTCAACACAAAGTAGTATAACAAGTCCAATACGTAGCATATAACGCATGTTGTAACAAAGTTGACACTAGTGTTTGCTTGTGGAAGACAGAAAGAATAGGAAAACTGACTCAACATAAAAGTAAAAGAAAGGCCCTTCGCAGAGGGAAGCAGGGATTAAGTCATGTGCTAGAGCTTTTAGGTTTTTGAAACATATAGAGATTGCATAAAATATTTGACACTCCTCCCAACCTTGCTAACACAAGCCATGGCTAACCGAATCCTCGGGTGCCTTCCATCAATCACATACCATGGAGGAGTATCTATTTTGAGAGGTGTTTGTTAATTGTCAACGAATGGTAGCGGGTGAGAACAGTATTCTACCTGTCAAACGGACTTTTAAGAGCGGCTCCCATGAAGGACGTTATTTCTACCAGCAAGGCAGATCATCCCTCTTTCTCTTTGGTTTACACACGCAGGTATTTCACTGTTTGTCATTGCTTACTGATGAATCAGGGCAAAAGTGTGAAGAGAATTAATGGTTAAAGTTGTAATTAATTGGGACTGGGCACCCCGTTGCCAGCTCTTTTTGCAAAATTAGAGGATAAGCGGATGTATATGCCGCTAGTCCAGGTGTAAAAGTCCATTTGACAAATAGAATAAAGAATAACCACACTAATTCCTCATGAGCTAGTAAACATTGACACAAAAAGGGAATAATAACATTTTGAATAATTTAAAGGTAGCACATGAAAAATTTACTTGGAGTGGCAAGGAAATACCACATATAGGTAGTTATGGTGGACACAAATGGCATGGATTTTGGCTCAAGGATTTGGATGCACGAGAAGCATTCCCTCTCAGTACAGAGTTTAGGCTAGCAAGGTTTATGTAAGCAAACAAGAATATCAACCCGTACACCAAGTTTTATATGACAAACATATTGCAAACGTTATAAGACTTCATACCGTCTTCCTTGTTAACCAAACCCTGTTATTAGAAAATATCTAGACCTTAGAGATACCACCGATGCAAACCAAATTTTCAACAAGCTTTACGGTAGTTCTTCACTAATAGGCTTAACTCATGTGATGCACAAATTTAATCATGATCTACTTGTTAACTCAAAACAATTGACAAGCATCAAGTTATCCAAATTAGTGATCTACAAGATTATGCAAGTTTTTCCTTATACCAATTACCACATGCAACATTTTCTGAACCAACCAAACACCAATCAATTCATTTCAACAACTCTCCAAACAGATATAAGTGAAGCAAGAGAGTACTTTCTACAAAAGAAAGCTAATAGCTCTGACAAGAGATACATGAAAACAAGAGCTAAAAGCTGAACAGCGCTAGATATGAATACTCAACAAATATAAGTGAAGAATAGGAGTATTCTCATGAAAAAGCGGAGCGTGTCTCTCTCCCAATCAAGAATGCTAGGGTCCAGTCAAGCTTTATTGAAAATAAAAGTACAATACTGAAAATAAAAGCACACAGACGCTCCAAGAAAAGCACATATGATGTGAAAGAATTAAAATATAGTTTCACTAGAGATGACCTGATAATTTTGCCGATGAAGAAGGGGATGCCTTAGACGCTTGAGTCTTCTTGAAATATGCTGGGGAGATCCATGGGAGCCTCCCCAAGCTTGAGCTCTTCACTCTTCTCCATCCTATTATATCACTCTTCCCTCTTGACCCTTGAAAACTTCCGTCACACCAAACTCAAAGCAAATCTCATTAGAGGGTTAGTGCACAATCAAAAACTCACATGTTCTATAAAGACGCAATATGACTTGTTACTTTAAACATTAGCTACTGCCACTGATGTTATGTGAAGCTCTTCCACCCAAAAAAGAATTTCACTCAACACTAGTAAAAGAGAGAATGCAAAATAAAAAGGCATAATCTGTCTAAAACAGAACAGTCCGCAAAGACGAATTTTTTCGAGGCACTTACGACGCTCAGATCGAAAAACTTTGAACTAACGAAAGATGCATACATATCTGAGGATCACGCACAAAAATTTTCAGATTTAAATAATTTTTCTGTGATTTTACAGAAGCAAAACGGTGAACAGCAGAAATCCAAATCTAGCATCATCTTCCTATTAGAGGCCTTACTTGGCACAACAATGCAAGAAAATAAAGATACAAAGGCATTGATACATAAGTAAACAGCACCTTGACTCAAATAAAATAAAAATAGCAGAAAATAAAAATAATGGGTTGTCTCCCACAAGCGCTTTTCTTTAAAGCCTTTTAGCTAGGCATGATAATTTTGATGATGCTCTCATATGTATAAGAGTTGAATATGAAAGAGCATCGAGAAGCAAATATCAAACACATTTAAGTCTAACCCACTTCCTATGCAAAGGAATCTTGTAAGAAAATAAATCAATAAAGCACAAAGTGACTAGCATAGGAAGGCAAAACAAGTGGAGCTTCAAAAATTTCAACATAAAGAGAGAAGACTTAATATTATTGAGATATATGAAACCGTGTATCCCTCTCTCATAAGGACCAGTAGGTCTTAAAGTACCCAGCAAATAAAAGCAAATCAAGAGAAAGCTCAAAACCTTCATCATAAAGAGAAGAAATTTAGTAACATGAAGATTTCTATAACCATACTTTCCTCTCTCAAAATAATTTTCAGTGGCATCATGAATAAACTCAACAATATAGCTATCACATAAAGCATTCTTATCATGATCCACATGCATAAAAGTATCATTACTCTCCACATAAGCATAATTAATTATATTAGTAATAGTGGGAGTAAAACTATCACAAGCATCATTGTAATCATCATAAATTGCAGGCATAGTATAATCATAATAAACTTTATCCTCCATAGTAGGTGGCACCAAAATACCACTATCATTATAATCATCATAAATTGGAGGCAAAGTATCATCAAAGAAAATTTTCTCCTCAAAACTTGGGGGACTAAAAATATCATATTCATCAAAACCAGCTTCCCCAAGCTTAGACTTTTCCATAGCATTAGCAATAATGGTGTTCAAAGAATTCATGCTAATAAAATTGCTACCACTATTATGCAAACAAATTTCCATAGGTTTTTTAATTTTCTCTTCAAAAGCATCATGTCCTAACTCAAGATAAATTTCATAGAGCTCTCTAATTTTTTTTTGTTTTCCATTAAGCCTAACTAGTAAAATAAAAACAAGAAACAAAAAGATATAATTGCAGAATCTAAAGGAAATACCTTCGAGCACTCACACGTCAGCAACAGTGCTAGAAAATAGCTAAGTAGCTGGAGGATGTGAGTACCTTTTACCTTACCTCCCCGGCAACGGCGCCAGAAAATAGCTTGATGTCTACGCACGCTTCTATTCTTGTAGACAGTGTTGGGCCTCCAAGTGCAGAGGTTTGTAGAACAGCAGCAAGTTTCCCTTAAGTGAATCACCCAAGGTTTATCGAACTCAGGGAGGTAGAGGTCAAAGATATCCCTCTCAAGCAACCCTGCAATTAAGATACAAGAAGTCTCTTGTGTCCCCAACACACCAATACACTTGTCAGATGTATAGGTGCACTAGTTCGGCGAAGAGATATTAAAATACAAGTATATGGATGATTATAAGTGGTAATTGCAATCTGAAATAAAAATGGCAGCAAGCAAACATGTAGCAGAACTGGTTGTAAACGGTGTTTCAATGCTTAGAAACAAGGCCTAGGGATCATACTTTCACTAGTGGACACTCTCAACAATAATAATATAATTGAATACATAGATATTTCCTCTTCACTATGCTACTCTGAGTTATTCTCTCGTTGGATAACGAACACCAATCCACTGCGTAGGGCTATAAAAGCACACCTTAAAGTCGCATTCCACATCTAGGGAACCCCACACTGTCAACTTGAGCGCCCTAAATAGTACTAGACAAACACCGCAATTTCATAGAGACATCCAACGCAAATAATAACTCATGATAAGTATTCCTGTTATCTTTAGCCTAAGAGCCACACACGGGGCGCACACTGTCAACTTCGCACCGTGGGACAAAGGTGACTCCGGAGATTACATTAATAAAACCACTTGAGTAGCATATAAGATAATGAAGAGTAACATCTATGGATTCAACTAGATTACAAAGCTCATGATCACATAAAGATCACACCATGGGAGAGAGAGATAAACCACATAGCTACCGGTAGAGCCCTCAGCCCCGAGAAGAACTACTCCCTCCTCATCATGGGAGGCAGCAACGACGATGATGGAGGCGGTGGCGTCGATGGAGATGGCTCCGGGGGCAATTCCCCGTCCCGGCAAGGTGCCGAAACAGAGACTTCTGTCCCCCGAATTAGGGTTTTTGGTGGCGGCGGAGCTACGGAACTCTTCTGGAGAAATCGTCGATCCTTTAGAGTTTTCGGGGTAGGAGCAATATATAGGCCAAAGGGCGTCGCGAGGCGGTGCACGAGGAGGCGACACCACCCCTGGGCCCGGTGGGCCCTTGGCCACGCCGAGCCCACGTGTGGAGCCCTCGTGGCTCCACTTCGTCTCTTCTTCGGACTCCAGGTGTCTTCTGATAAAATAGGGGCCTCCGTAAATTTTCGTCCAATTCCGAGAATATTTCCAGACTAGCTTTTCTGGAATACAAAAATAGCAGAAAACAGGAACTGGCACTGTGGCATCTTGTTAATAGGTTAGTCCCAGAAAATGTATAAAAATGATATAAGGTGTATATAAAACATGTAACAATTGGTATAATATCAGCATGGAACATCAAAAATTATAGATACGTTTGAGACGTATCACATACCGATCCTCGAACTCCTTCATGGCGAGGACCGCGACCACCATCTGCTGCCGGTGGCTCTCGAACAACGTCTCTACGTCGGAGTCGTCGGAGGAGGACGAATCCGAGAACAAAAACTCTTCACACGGTCTCAACTCCATCTGGAATGCATACTGGATCACAAGTACCACCTAATTCGACGAAAAACATAGTTAAATCGACCGAGAAACACTCACCGATACATCCGACGCGGCGACGGCAATTTGGTCAGGGAGAGCTCTCCACTCGGGCGGTGAGTCAGAAACGACCGGCGAGGTAGATCCGAGGAGGGGGCGACTCGGCGGGGGTGCGGCGACGGTAGATGTGGCGGGGGAAAGGTCTAAATTGAAGGCGGCGGGGCTGGCGGCGGAGACGGCGGTGAGATGGGGGAAGAAGACGAAGTTGCACGAGCTGAAATGTCCCTCCCGCCAACCGCTTTCGCCATATAGAGGGCCCCGTCGGTTCTTGGGCGAAAACTGTGAATTCACATTTCCACGGGCCGATTTCACGGGCTCCCTCAAAATCGTTTACGGTCGGCGGCTTTTAAGGTTTCTGCTATTTCCGTTTTTAAGGTTTTGAAACCGTTTACGGCAGTTATTTTAAGGTTCCGCGGCTTTTAAGGGCTCTGCTAGAGATGCTCTTAGCCAACAATATGGGAGGGCACGACATGTTGTCCATGGCGACGGCGACAGGCGCTGGATCGTGGCGCTGCGCGGAGTGCGGTACCGTGTGAGGGGAGAGTAAGGTTTGGGAGGGAGAGTTTTGGGGCTGACGACTGGGACGGGGTCACCGACATGGGAGGGCAAATGTTCAGGTGGTAGAATGGTGGGATTAGGGTTTTTAGTGTATACACAACTCTCTTTTACCCTAGCCCCACATGTAATGCTCCTTAGCAATACTATATTCCTTCTTAACATTGGTCGTAGTATTTACGAATGAATGTGTGTCTTGACTGACCAACGTCTTAGCCGGTAACTAGCGGGAACCAGTCGTGGGTAGTGCCGACTCAGACCTAGTCCCACCTTACCCAATGAGGAGGGTTTTGACTTTAATAACATCCCATGGAGAGTAAACTTTCACCAGAACATTCCCTACTAGGTGAATTGACCACCGAAATCGGAAATGGGACCCGTTGCCACATTTGACCCAACACTTTTTTTTTAGAATCATTTGGACCCAACACATAAACCTGGCATTTTGTTTTCAGTGTCCAGTCTCAGGCTAATCGGTATTGAGCTCGGCCCATCGGAGGTCCGTATGTGAATTCTCTGGCCCATCGAGCTCCAAAATGGTTTTCAGTGTGACAGTGTGCGATCTCAGACTAATCGGTATTCTTCTCGGCCCATCGGAGGTCTGAATGAAAATTTTCTTGCCCATCCAGCTCCAGAATGGTCCATTCAGAGGGAGGTCTATTTTCAGATTGGCCCATTGAATCACTCTAAATTGGACCCAAAATACCATTTGTTTTGTTCTACCAGAACGAAAGCATCTTGACCGGAGCCTCGGAGGGAAGGCCCCAGCACCGTTAACCTGTGCGAGCTAAGCAGTAGACTCACACATCACACCTCCGGCCAATGCGTGCATCAGCTTTGCGGAAAGCGCCGCCGGCATCCATGGTGCGATCGCGCCAGGTCGATGAGCGATGAGATAGCCGAGACCACTGACTGCTGCCTCGCCGGCGGGGCTTCAGCTCAGCGTCGCCCACCATCCTTCCGGCGATTGGACATGCGCTAAATAATTCCGATTAGACTCTCTCGGCCATTGGGATAAAGAGACGGTGGAGCCCCATTCCGTTCCGTCGAACTGACGATGCCGGCCGCGCGTCAGGAATCAAAATTTTCTCGCACGTGCTTTGCCCGCGAGCGAGTGCGCGGCAATGTTGCCGCCCTGGCAAAAGGCCTCATCTTCAGTTTCACCACGATGTTCTCATGCCTCCGTTTCATCCAATTATATGCCGCAGGAACCCGATTCGACCGGATCTCGTCGGGAGCAACAGATGTCAGATAACCTGCGCTATCTAGCTGTTCGTCCCGCTTTACCTGTCGCCGGATGAGGCGTTGCTACTAGCCAACTTGAGAGCCCTGTGGCATGGCCCCGACTCTGCTAATGGCCAGCACTTTCAGGCTTGCGATCCATCCACTGAATCGGTTGGTCATCGCTCTTATCACTCGTCCAGATATTTGCACGAGGCTAAAATCCATGCCATGCTCATCCGAGTACACGGTTTTGGGACCAATATACTTCCTCCGTTTCATATTAAACAGCAATGCCCGTACATTACAGTGGCACAGCAATAATCTGTTGTCTTGCGATGTTTACGTTTATAGAGTAGCTCCGGTTCAGTGTTTGCTACCCGTACGGATCAGGTGATCACATCATAAAAGGAGCGAAAACTTTGACCTATGCACTGTTCAGATCAGGTTCATGTATTGTTGCAGCGGTTGCTAAATGTGGTAGTAGAACAGAGTTCCAAACCACCTCAGTGGATATAATTATCACGTCCAACCAGATGGCAGCGAGCAAGCACACCAAACATGGATCGCCATCGCTAAGATCTTCTGGATTCTTTAAACCCTGGCCACTTACTTACTGCGAGCGTAACAGTCTCCTGGATTGCCGAATTATTGATGCTAGCAGGCGCATGCTGCAACCGATGATATCATGATAGAGATGCGATGGCCGAATGACTTTGGACTCGTCGTCGAGCTTAGTTGTGACACCGGCCCGGTTAATTGCTCGCCGCAAGCGTCAGAGTAGTGAATGATTCAGTGAAATAAGATAGGAAGCTAGTGGCAACAATTTCACCTCCACTTTTTGACAAGACACAGGGTACAATGATCGCTGGCGAAAAGTTGCACTTGCTGTACGTCTGTACCAATGAACGCAAGCGCTCTCCATCAAAGGAGGAATAGCAAATCTGGCTCGAATCAAATCCACTGAACTGGAGCACTGACGAGAAATTAAAGCTTCAGAAAAGACAGCATTACATGGTACTACTGCACCCGGTAGAAGAGCCTGACTATAATAGATGGATAGATCACTCTAGCTAGTTACATCGGATATCCTTTTCGAAAATAACACTAATATAGATGTACATCAGATATATATTCTTTGAGATCAACAACCACCTGTTTCTCTGCACCTCACAAGTCATGAAGATACAGGGCATGTCAAGCGGATCGGAACCGGAATAAATATCATTGTGCTTGTAGTACAATCAGACTAGCTTAGCCCAGCTAGAGCTAGGGTTTGAAATGTGCCCCATATCCGATCACATATGAATCTGGTTCCCAGAATATCAAGCCATTAGCTTGAACCACAACCCAGTCCGTCACTCCTAGCTAGTGCTCACGCCTATGTCCCATTCGTTCATTCATATCGTGCTGGATAGTTCACAGGTCCCCCTAATACCAATAGCCAAATCAGGATGAAGTATGAGGAATTGGAATCGCTCATAAAGTCAGCTTTTGTTGTGAAGTGCCTTTCCTTCGGTAGCTCGTTCATTACTCTCAAGCACTTTGTGAACCGAGGCTCAGCCCGGATGGCTAGTAGGTGCTGATACCTACCCTGCCCGTGAGATCACGAGTTCGAGTGCTAGCGCCCGCTCTCTCGCCTGTACACACCGAAAATCTTCTATTAAAACTGCTTGGAGGCTGTCGATCTCCAAGTCGCTTTTTTTTTTTACTCTCAAGCACTTTTTTTCTCAAGCACTGTTTTTGTAGCCAGATTCATAGTCCCTCTTGCCGTGTCGTTGATATTTCAGACAGCAAGCTCCCACTGTTTCAAGTTGGTGGGAATCAAAACCTTGATCTAGATGCAGATGAGAACTTGCTTCTGTTAGTACCATGGATCGATGAGGCTGGCTAGGACCATCCTATCAGCCGGGCACCTTTCGAACTTCACACTTTGCGCGCATCATGTCTCACTCGCCTAGTTAGCTCAATCGATCAACTTCTCCCACTTGATAAGCATGGCTCCATGCACACACAGATTGCTAGCTAGGGAGCTAGCTAGAACTTGACGGAACAATTGAGCCGATGGATCGGATGCAATAATTCTTGGAACGATTACTGTAGGTAGGTCTGTAAGAGCATCTCTAGCAGAGCCCTCAAACCGCGAAACTGTAAACGTGGTTTACGGTTCAGGAAAGTTATGTTTTTTTTGCCAAAAACAGCCGCGGCAGAACAGAGCCCTTAAACTCAAACCGTAAACCGAATATTCGCGTGTCCCCATCTTCTTCTTCCTCTCGCCCGATGGCCGTGTTGACCTCGCTCAAATTCGCCCATGGTCCGGCGCCTCATGATCTTCTTCTTCCTCTTGTAATACGTACGTACCGCCTGCTAGGTACGCGTGCAGCTAGCTAGCGTGGGAATCGACTGATTCATGGTCAGACTCGCCCGCCTGGAAGCTAGCTAGCTACCTTGAGAATCGATCGATCCATGGTCTGGCTCGCCCGCGTGGAGCTAGCTAGCTGTCTCGTGGCGCGCCCACCCGACCGAGCTGCTCGTCGCCGAGCCAGCGCAGAAAACCCCTCCGACGTCTGCTTTGCCCCGCCGCTCGCCGTCTTCATGGGAGGAGCTGAGCATGCCCCTGTGCTGTCCGTCTTCGCGGGCGCCTCCTGCCGACACCGCCGCCGGTCCTAGCGGCGGCCGCACGCGTGTCGACGGCGAATTCCGGCCAGTGACGTGCGGCCGTAGGATGGGGAACGCACGGTGAGGATTTCATCTCGCGAGCGTTGACCAGTTCCCAGGCACCCTTAAAGGAATCCTCAAATTACCTCTAAATCTGCGTATTTCTACGAATTCGCGGGCGCCCTTAAAAGTTTTATGGTTTTGACCAGTTTTACGGGTTCTATTCGAGACGTTTTTTTCGACAAAAACTATAAATTTACAGGTTTGACTAGTTTTAAGGGCTCTGCTAGAGATGCTCTAAAGAGTTTCCGGACTTGCCAACCCAATGAGCGCCTGCAGATTAGCCAGCTGCTATGTAGGTCTCCGTTAATGATGGCTAGGATCGACCATGCGGGAGACGTCTTATCGTGTGTTGATTAAACTCCACGTACGTATGATTGTTTATCTCCACCATCTGCATACATTCCCCGAGATTCTGAATGTGTAATCGTAGGTTGCTAGTAACTAAGCTTCAGAACGTACTTGGGCGAAGCGGACGACACAGCGCGCCAGAACGTACTTTTTTTTTGAAGGGAGTTCGTGATCCTCAGGATTACAACACACACGCCCACACGAACAGAGAAAGGAGAAAGCTCATCTCGCAACGAAGCCAGGCACCACCACGCCGCGAGCCTCTTCCGACCACCAGCGGCTCACCGCCGAAGAGGGAGAGAGCAAGCACTCCACGCACCGAAGGAAGCAGCTCGGACAACCTTGTTGAGACGCCGCATAAGCCATCCGACGCCAGCGCCGGAATCTGAGTGATGAACGAATCTCGGCTCCAAGCCGCCGCCAGCACGCCCTCGCCGTCTCCCGCCGGAGACGAACACGAAGGCTCCACCCTTCTTCCACGAACCCAGCCAAGCTCGCTGACGGAGACGAGCCTCCCGTCTTCAAACTCCCATGAAGATGTCCTCATCCTCGTCGGCCTGCAAAGAGGAGGAAGAACCACCAAAAACCGCGGAATCCATGGATCCACGGCCACCAAAAGCCGCACGCGCCGCAACGAAGCCCCGGAGGACGCCGCCGCAGGAGGGGAAGCACGCCGACCCGCACCTAACCGCCGACACCATCGCCGCCTCCACGACGCCGCCGGCGGGCCTCTACCACGACCTACACTATGTACAAGCCCGGATCCGGGATCCCCCACCCTCCCGCCGCCGGAGCGGCCGCCGGAGGGAGGAATCCCGCGGATCCGCGGCGAGCGAGGTGGCCGGACGGAGGAGCCTCAAAAATCGCCTTCCCGATCACTGTAGAAAGGGAGAGGAGAGCGACCGACAGCTCTGATGATGCGCCAGAACGTACTTGTGCGCAAGTCGATTCTGAAAAACCACCACTTTTGATCGAAATTGCTGAAAACCATCACATTTTGGTGCTGGCGTTGCGAAAATCCACCGATTCATGCTTGATAGCGAATTGACGGCGAAACTGACAAGGGGGCCCCACCCGTCAGCGCTGAGGTGACACGGGGCAAAAACAATTTGCTGACGTGGACTGAGACCCACTTGCCAGGACAATAAAAATAATATATTAAAATTTCTGAAAAAATAAAAATGTCAAAGAACGTGGCTCCAATCAGCCCAACCTCACGCCGCCGTGCTCCCGTCCCGGCCGACTTGCCCGCCTCGGCCACGCCGCCTGGAGGTGCGCCCTCGCTCACCCGCGGCGCCGCTGCCGCCGCGCAGGGGGTCCTGGGTCCAGCTCGAGGGGGAGGTCGGCGAGCAGGGGCCGCGGTGGCATGGCGAGCAGCGAGCAGGGGTCGCGGCGCGGCGTGCAGGGACCTCGCCGAGCTTCCCCTCGAGGGCCTCATCCTGCCGGCGCGGACGCGCTCTGGCCCGGGCGCTCGGACGATGGCGCGTGCGTGGTCCACCTCGTCGCCGTACAGGCCTGCCTGCGTGCCGGCCAGGAGCTCAGACGGGCACGGCAGCCGGGAGCGCGACGGCGCGGACGAGCACCGTGGCGATGATGGCGAGGACTCCTATCGGCAGTGGTGGTGCAGACCAGTGGAACGGGGGCCGACGGCGGAGTGCTCTTTTACTTTTTTTCTTAGAATTTTTGATATATTGATTGTTTAATGGGCTGACAAGTGGGAGCTGAGCAAATTGACTAAATTCTTGCCTCATCAGCCTGACGGGTGGGGCCCGCTTGTTATTTTGGCTATCAATTCGTGTCAATTCGCGCTTAGCCAGAAATCAGTGCATTTCGCAACGCCATCACCGAAATGTAGGGGTGGGCATAAAAACCGAAGACCGAAAACCGAAACCGAAAACACCGAGACCGAAACCGAAATGACCGAGACCGAAAAGACCATTAGAAATTTGGGTAGCGAATTAGAAAAGACCGAAATTAAATAAGAAATTTGGGTAGCAAATTAGTAAAGACCGAATTGACCGAAGGACCGATTTTATTTTATTTTGAGTGAATTACATACGGAAGCAGCCGAATTTGTGTCCCAGCCTAGCTTATGTACATCTAGTCTATAGGTTCAACTACTGAATCAAGCATACCATCTAGTCTCTAGGCTCAACAACTGAGTATCCCAGCCCATCGTACTGTAAAATCTCCCGTGCGCGATAGACCTGTCGATCGCTTCGCACTTTCCCAGTCCCGGGTGCCGATTCCCCTTCGTGCGCCCTATATTTCGGTCTATTTGGTCATGACCGAAGACCGGACCGAATAGACCGAATACCGAAGAACAGAAAACCGAAAAGACCGAATGTATTACGGGTATCATTTCTGGATGACCGAAATTGTTAAAAACCAGAAAGACCGAACCGAACTAACCGAAAAGACCGAATGCCCACCCCTACCAAAATGTGGTGGTTTTCAGCAATTTCAACCAAAAGTGGTGGTTTTTCACAATTAAATTTGTAAAGTGGTGGTTTTAGGCTAACAACTCGCGCAAGTCCAAGCCGAGTGAGCGGGATAGGGAAAAGCACTGAAGAACAGAACGTTAAGGAACAAACTTCTTCCAAGAAGGCCGGGTGACTTATTCATTGTATTGTTATTTTTCATCCTTAGTGAAGAAACTGTTTTTTTTTCTCTTTAATATCGTTAGTGAAGAAAGTGGACACACTTCTCGGTTGAACTTTCTTGGGAGGGGTTCTACTATATGTTTGCTATTGAATGGGAAAGTCCAAGACGAGTGAGCAGGATAGGGAAAGCACTGAAGAACATAACGTCAAGGAACAAACTCCTTCCAAGAAGGGTGACTTATTCGTTGTATTGTTATTTTACATCCTTAGTGAAAAAACTATTTTTTTTCCTTCTATATCATTAGTGAAGAAAATGGACACACTTCTCGTTTGAACTTTCCTCGGGAGGGGTTTTCCGATATGTTTGCTATTGAATGGGAAAGTCCAAGCCGAGTGAGCGGGATAGGGAAAAGCACTGAAGGCCAGAACGTCAAGGAACAAACTTCTTCCAAGAAGGGTGACTTATTCGTTGTCTTGTTATTTTACATCGTTAGTGAAGAAATTGTTTTTTTCTTTTATATCGTTAGTGAAGAAAGTGGACGCACTTCTCGTTTGAACTTTCCTCTGGAGGGTTTTACGATATGTTTGCTCTTGAATGGGATTCTATTACCGAGAGAAAAAAAATCTATTCAAAGATGATAAAATAAGATAAAACATCTTAGTCGCCTTCATGGATGGGCTAGAAACTTGGGTGGAATCTATAAGAAGGAGAAGGAAAATTTGTTGAACATTTTTGAGTCACTTGACATTAAAGCGGAATTGACTCTTCTTAGCACTAGTAGGAAACTGTCTTTCTATGGATCCACATTTTGTGGCGCACCAAATAGCCATGCGTCACAAAAAATATTTCTGTGGCGCATCGTTTTGCATGCGGCACAGAATTTTGCAATTCTGTGGCGCACGAAAACCACGTGCGCCACAGAAAGACACATTTCTGTGGCGCATGAGGGCCGTGTGCCACAGAAAGACCACAGTGCGCCACAGGTATTCTATCTCCAAATTTCAAAATATCTGACCACACATTTCTGTGGCGCATGAGGGCCGTGTGCCACAGAAAGACACATTTCTATGGCGCACATTCCACATGCGCCACAGAAATAGGTCTTTCTGTGGCGCACAATCCCATGCACGGAGTTTAGTGCGCCACAGGTATTTGTGGTCAGATATTTTGAAATTTGGAGATAGAATACCTGTGGCGCACTGTGGTCTGGTGCGCCACAAGTAACCTGAATATATTTTGAAATTCTCTCTCTACCTTATCTGCACCTACCTCCTCGATTTGTCTCCACCACACATGCACACTGCTTTTCTTTCCCTTATCTTTTCTTTCCCTTATCTCCACCTACCTCTCGTCCTCTCCACCACACACGCACACAACACATCACTGATACGTTTAAAACGTATCTATAATTTTTGATGTTCCATGCTGTTATTATACCAATTGCTACATGTTTTATTTACACTTCATAGCATTTTAATGCATTTTCTGGGACTAACCTATTAACAAGATACCGAAGTGTCAGTTCCTATTTTCTGCTGTTTTTCTCCTTCAGAAAGGCTAGTCGCAAAATATTCTCGGAATTGGACGAAAATCAACGTGTGCAAATATCTCATCGGAAGACTCCAGAAGCCAGAAGGGGAGACGGAGTGGGGCCACGAGGCAGCCTTGCCAGGCCTCGGCGCGGCCTAGGAGGGGGTGGCGCCCACCCCTGGCGTGGCCGCCTCGGTGTTTGCCTCCCGACGCCGCCCTTTCGCCTATATATTCCCGATGTCCCGAAAACCCTAAAAACACTGATCATATTCCACGAAAAGTTCCGTCGCCGCCGCCGTCGTCAACCCTACATCGGGAGGGTTTTAAAGCTCTTCCCGGCACCCTGCCGGAGGGGAGATCCTCACCGGAGGCCTCTACACCGCCATGCCTGCCTCCGGAGTGATGCGTGAGTAGTTCATCCTTGGACTACGGGTCTATAGCAGTAGCTAGATGGTTGTCTCTCCACCTTGTATCTCCATGTTTAGATCTTGTGAGCTGCCTAACATGATCAAGATCATCTTATTGTAATGCTACATGTTGTGTTTGCTGGGATCCGATGAATATTGATACTATGAGCAAGTTGTTTATCAATCTATCTATTTATGTTGTTTATGATCTTGCATGCTCTCCGTTGCTAGTAGATGTTTTGGCCAAGTAGATGCTTGTAACTCCAAGAGGGAGTATTTATGCTAGATAGTGGGTTCATGCCTCCAGTAATCTGGGCTCGAGATGACAGAAACGACTAAGGTTGTGGATGTGCTGTTGCCACTAGGGATAAAACAATGATGCATTGTCTACGTGTCATTTGCATTGTTTACATTACACACTTTACTTCAGGCAATAATCTGTTGTTTGCAACTCAATGCCGGAAGGGGTGCGGATGCTAACCGAAAGGTGGATTATTTAGGCATAGATGCGTTGGATAGCAAGTCTATGTACTTTGTTGTAATGCCCAATTAAATCTCATAATAATCATTTTGTCATATATTGCATTGTCATGCGCTCATTATTTGTCAATTGCCTAACTGTAATTTGTTTACCCAACATGTTAGTTATCTTTTATGGAGAGACACCACTAGTGAACTGTGGACCCCGGTCCATTTCCTCATACTGATAAAACCACCAACTGCAATCATTTGTTCTCTGTTACTTTCTGCACTCATTACTGTTTTCCATACAATACGTTTAATCTTTTGTTTTCAGCAAGCCGGAGAGATTGACAACCTCTCTGTTTCGTTGGGGCAAAATAGTTTGCTTGTGTTGTGTGCAGCTTCCACGTCAGTTGCGCCGCTGACAACCTTCTGAAGAACCTCCGTGTCCTCCTGGTTCGATAAACCTTGGTCATATTTCAAGGGAAAACTGCTGCTGCACTACATCATACCTTCCTCTTGGGATCTCCCAACGAACGTGTGTTGTCACTGTCAACAAGCAGATCTTCTGGTGCTGTTGCTGGGAAGTAATAAAACACTCTACCGTTAACACGCCATCAAGACATTTTTCTGGCGCCGTTGCCGGGGATACTGGAATCTCCAGATAGGGGAGTCTCACACTTCCAATCTCATTACTTTGTTTTTGTCTTGCTTAGTTTATTTTATTTTATCTTGTTTGCTGTTAAAACCCAAAAACACAAAAAAAATCCTGCATTTAGTTTATTTCGGTTTGTTATTTTCTTGTTCTGTTTTAATTTTGCTAAAATGAGTAATCCTGAAAACACTAAGTTGTGTGACTTCACTAGCACAAACAACAATGATTTCATATGCACACCTATTGCTCCTCCTGCTACCACAGCAGAGTTCTATGAAATTAAACCTGCACTGTTAAATCTTGTTATGAAAGAGCAATTTTCTGGTGTTAGTACTGATGATGCTGCTGCTCACCTTAATAATTTTGTTGAGCTATGTGATATGCAAAAGTATAAAGAGGTAGAGGGTGATATTATTAAACTGAAATTATTTCCTTTCTCCTTGAGAGGAAGAGCTAAAGAATGGTTGCTATCTTTGCCTAGAAATAGTATTGATTCTTGGACTAAGTGTAAAGATGCTTTCATTGGAAAATATTATCCTCCTGCTAAAATCATATCTTTGAGAAGTGGCATTATGAACTTTAAGCAATTTGATAATGAGCATGTTGCCCAAGCTTGGGAAAGAATGAAATCATTGGTTAAGAATTGTCCCACTCATGGACTGACTACTTGGATGATTATTCAAACCTTTTATGCAGGATTGAATTTTTCTTCAAGGAATTTATTGGATTCAGCTGCTGGAGGGACCTTTATGTCCATCACTTTGGGTGCTGCAACAAAGCTTCTTGATGATATGATGGTAAACTATTCTGAATGGCACACCGAAAGAACTCCAACAGGTAAGAAGGTAAATTCTGTTGAGGAGATCTCCTCTTTGAATGATAAGGTTGATGCCATTATGTCTATGCTTTCGAATGGTCATGCTACTATTGATCCAAATAATGTTCCTTTAGCTTCATTGGTTGCACAAGAAGGGAATGTTGATGTGAACTTCATTAAAAATAATAACTTCAACAACAATGCCTACAGGAATAATTTTGGTAATAGCAACTATAGGCCATATCCTTCTAATGGTAGCAATGCTTATGGTAATTCGTACAACAACAATAAGAGTGTGCCCTCTGATCTTGAAGTTATGCTTAAGGATTTTATTAGCACACAAACTACTTTCAATAAAACTGTTGAGGAAAAGCTAGGAAAAATTGATATTCTTGCTGCTAAGGTTGATAGTCTTGTTCATGATGTTGATTTCTTAAAAATAAAGGTGCTGCCTCATGATGTTAAAGAGAGCAAAACTCTCAATGCTATACAAGTTAAAATTGATAACAATATAAGAATGCTAGCTGAGTTGCATGATAGATGGGAAAGAGAGGAAAAAGAAGCTGAAATTGCTAAACAGAATAGTGTGGCTAGAGTTTGCACTATTTTTTACTGAAAATGTTGATACCTCAAGTGCTAGTAAACCTCCTACTGTTAATGGAAAGATAATTGGTGTTGGAAATGTCTCCACTTCTGCTGCAAAAAGCTTTAAACTGCCTGATAGCACTAAAATTGCTCCTGATAAAAGTGCTGAAATTTTTAGGAGTGTAGGAGATAATGGTTCCATTACCTTTGATGATAATAATTTTGATTTTGATGGTTGTAATATAACTGAAGTCATTATGTTCTTGCAAAAGCTAGCTAAGAGTCCTAAGGCTAGTGAAATAAATATGGCTTTTACTAAACATATCATCAATGCTCTCATGCATGCTAGGGAAGAGAAATTAAAACGTGAAGCTTCTATCCCTAGGAAGTTAGATGATGGTTGGGAGCCCATCATTAAAATGAAAGTGAATGATTTTGATTGCAATGCTTTGTGTGATCTTGGTGCTAGTATTTCTGTTATGCCTAAAAAGCTTTATGATATCCTTGATCTTGCACCTTTGGAAAAATGTTATTTGGATGTTCACTTTGCTGATTCTTCTATGAAGAAACCTTTGGGGAGAGTTGATAATGTTCTTATTATGGTTAACAATAACCTTGTCCCTGTTGATTTTGTGGTTTTGGATATTGAATGCAATCCTTCTTGTCCTATTGTGTTGTGAAGACCTTTTCTTAGAACTATTGGTGTTGTTATTGATATGAAAGAGGGGAATATAAATTTTCAATTCCCACTCAGGAAAGGTATGGAACATTTCCCTAGAAGAAGGATGAAACACCCTTTTGATACTATTGTTAGGGCAAGTTATAATGTTGATGTTTTTGGTCTTGACAATACTTGATTCATGTTTCATGCCTAGCTAAAAGGCATTAAAGAGAAGCGCTTATGGGAGGCAACCCATTGTTTTTACTTTCTGTTATTTTTGTTTTTTCTGTCAAGGAGCTTGTTTACTTCTGTAACAACTCCTTTGTATCTTTTATTTGCTGTTTTGTTGTGCCAAGAAAAGTCTCTTATGACAAGATGGTACCTATATTGTGATTACTGCACAAGAACAGATTTCTGGAACGTCACCGTTTCTCGCCGTAGAAAATCAGAAAAATTTAAAAAAATCTGCCAAGTTTTGCGCGTGTTCCTGAGATATGTACGCAACTTTCGTACGACTAAAGTTTTTCGATTTGAGCGACGTAAGTATCCCATAAAAATCATCTTTATGGACTGTTCTGGTTTTGACAGATTCTGTCTTTGTTTTGCATTCTATCTTTTACAAGTGTTGAGTGGTTTCTTTTAAGGTGAAAGAGCATCACTTAAGCCTAGTAACAGTAGCTAATGTTTGAAAATAATTGCTTATGAATTTGTGTCCTTACAGAACTAAGTGAGATTATTTGTTTTGATGCACTAACCCGCTAATGTGTAGAACCCCCACCTTTTAACAAAGGTTGGGATTCCCCGTGTAACGTGCTAGTCCCTGGATCGACTTGCTAGCACACACAGTTTGAGATGCAATACCATAACATTGTATCAAAGTATATTACACGATGATCCAGAATTTAAAAGGTTCGATACAAGGTGCATAGCCGAAGGCTAGCTCAAACCAAAGTAAACACACAGCGGAAAGCAAATGATACAGTGAGCCCATCATCTTCATGTGCCACAGGCAAGCATGTTGGTTGTAGACTCGAAACCCTGTCGCAACCTCACTCATCGTATGACGGACCTGCAACGGTGAGTTACAGCCCAACTATATGGGTCAGCACAATTGAATTGTGATGGCAAGATGACACTTATGTGGATATAATGGCAACCTATATTCTACATGAATATTTGGCTAAGTGGAGTTTTGAGGTTGTTTTGCATAAAGCCAGTTTTATCCTATCATTTGTAAAACAATTTTCATCATAGACAAAGAGTACCACTGATAGACATCAGTGAACACCTTTGACAACTACTCATGGCAAGCACCACTGATAGACATCAGTGAGCTCCCATCCCTTGTTCACCCTCAAGTTTTAAATTTAGAAATTGGGGTGAGGAGATCTTCAACAGCTTCCCGGTCTAGTTGCTCAAAATTGTCCATAACCGGGGACACGGCTAAGTATACTTAGTTTTTAACTCTCGAGAGGGTGTGCACTTTCACCACAAGACCCAATCATTCCCTCCTCCATTGCAACCATTTATGCAATGGAAAAGAGAAGACCAGGACGTGACTTTTCAGAAGCAATTGCCCTTACCTCGGACCCACTCCAACCTACACCCACTACATCTGCTGGTCATGAGGAATTCGGGTTCTCACAACCTACTCCGTCAAGACAGAGCCCATATGACATGTGGCTGCACTAGAAGCTACTGAACAAGGAGAGTCTACAATCTCTTTAAGCCTGGGTGACTTTCCACAATTGTGCACTTCCACCAAGGGCAAATTACCATAGACATGAACCATAGACATGGACCCCCTGAGTAGTCACCCACCATGGTTCTCCAACCAGCACCCAGGTAGTTCATTGATTAGTTATTAGTTTTCATCACTATCCAACTAATCAAAACATTTTTCATAGCATGACTATACTAAGTTCCATACTACAAAGTTCTGGGTGGGGGATGGCTACACACTAATAGGAGCATAGCATAGTATAATTTTCAGTAACAAGCCTATCATGCATACTACTGAAAACACTAAGTGCATAATAGTAAAAGTAGTAGGACTTATATGGTGTCACTTGCCTTGGCCAACTGAAGAGTTGAAGTTACACTCTTCACAACACGTGAGACACTCCGCACAATCTAAAAGATAACAAACATACCACAATTCAATATACATGCACATTACAAAAATAATGCTATGCATGTATGGATGCAAACAACATTATTAAAGGGGTGGTATACTTTATTAGTTCTCTGGTTTCTAAATGATGCATGTTGAAATGAGCAAGTTCAATGCATAGTTATTATTTGAAAAACATTTTTCAAACACTAGAGTATTTACAAATAAATTTGATACCTTTGAACTTTTATTAATTGATAAAATAGCGTGTTAGGCCCTCTGGACAGGGGAGTTAATTTTTGACATTTATCAAAAGGATTCATCTCAAAATAATTTTTAAAACTCAAGTTTTGATTTAAATGGCCGAAATGTCCTTCTGCAAATTGATCATTTTAAATAGATGTAAAATGGAAAACTAATCATGCTGAAATAAACTACAAGTTCATAGCTTTCCAACGGTATAAAGTTTGTTAAATTTGGATGTGCGGTTTGAAAGTTATGATTTTTTGAAGTTTAATATGTTTTCTGTCTTTTTAAACAAATCTCAGAAAACGGATTAATCTAGGCCGTCCGATCTAACTTAAACGGATGCGCCAGATCCACCCGTACCGTTTCGCGATCTAAACAGACGAGGGCCGTCCGATCGGGATCTAACGGTCCAGGTCCGTTTGACCTAGAATGGGCGGCGCCGGTGTGCCGGAGTGGTTCCGGTGGCGGTGGCGCCATTACCGGCGTGCACGGGCTCGACGGAAAAGGGGGCAGGGGTGCGGCGTTCTTACCCGAGGCTAGAGGAGGTCGAGGTGAGTTCGACCGCGTGGTCGAGAGCGGTGGGGGTGCTCCGGGGCGTCGGCAATCCTTCGGTGGAGTTGCGGCAGCGGACGGTGGCGTCGGTCGAGGAAGCTCCGCTCGATCTAGTGCACGGCAGGGGACGGAAAACAGGTCAGGGAGGTGCGCGAAGGGGCGGCGAAGTCGAGGGGATGGACGAGAAGGGGCGGGGCAGTCTGTGCTCACCGGAATCAGCGAAGGACGGCGGCGGCCATGGCGGTCTTCGGCAGCGAAATCCGGTGGAAGGGCGGCGGTATGAGGGCGCGCGTGCTGGGGAAAGTGGAGAGGAGGGGATGGAGTTTTAAAGGCGCGGGTCTGCGCGCCGTTGCGAGCTTCGGGGAGTGGGGAGCGTGGGCGAGGTGGAGGCGTCCGTGCGCGTCGTGGGCGTTGCGGCGGTTTCGGCCGGAGGTTGGGGAAGGTGAGGGCTGACGGGTGGGGTCCGCCAGTCAGTGAGAGAGCAAGCGCGCTGCTGGGTTGGTCTGCTGCTTGGCTCCTAAGCGCGGCGCGTGCGGCAGAAAAATGCTGGGCCGGCTCGGCTGGCCCGCCTAACCCCTTTTTTTGTTCTTTTCTTTTCTCTTTTCTGTTTTCAGTTCTTGGTTCATTTATTTTCAGAAATTTATTTTAAAATATGTTTTGGAAAGCTTGTGCAAAACAGAACCTAATGGTAGTCCTTTCGATACAAAATAATTTGATAAAACTTAAAATACACTTTTGTGAAAATTTAAAATAGAAAGATAAATAGGTTCATTTGTTGAGTTTATAATTTATAAGATTTAAATGGATGCAGATGAGATGATGAATGTATGCATGCTTTTGGAATTTGAAAATTGGGATGTTACAAATCTAACCCCCTTAAGATGAATCTCGCCCTCGAGATTCGGATGGGATAGCAAAGAGGTGTGGGTGGTCTTCACGAAGATCTTCTTCTCTTTCCCAAGTGGCTTCTTCTTCGGTGTGGTGATTCCACTGAACTTTGCAGAGCAGGATTGTCTTGGTACGAGTAAGTCTTTCTGTTGTTTCTAAGATCTTGATAGGTTTTTCTTCGTAAGTGAGATCACTCTCGAGTTGAACTTCCTCTAAAGGTATTGTATCCTTCAAAGGAGTCTCTGCCATTTCTGGGTGGCACTTCTTCAACTGACTCACGTGAAACACCTTGTGTACTGCTGAAAGTACTTCTGGAAGTTCTAGTTATATGCTACTTCTCCCTTACGAGAGAGAATTTTGTATGGTCCAATAAATCGCGGTGCTAACTTTCCTTTGATTCCGAACCGCTTCACGCCACGTAGTGGGGAAACTCTAAGATAAGCTCTATCTCCGATCTCATACGTAACTTCCCTACGCTTAGAATCTGCGTAGCTCTTCTGCCTAGACTGAGCTATCTTTAGTCTATCCTTAATCAATCTGACTTTCTCTTCGGCCTCTTGAATGATGTCTGGTCCAAACAAACTGCGCTCTCCAACACCGCTCCATAACAATGGGGTGGTGCATTTCCTCCCATACAAGGCCTCAAATGGTGCCATCTCAATGCTGGCTTGGTAACTATTGTTATATGAAAACTCAGCATATGGCAGATTATCATCCCAACTAGACCCATAATCTAACGCACATGCTCTCAGCATATCCTCCAGGATTTGGTTCACTCTTTCTGTTTGTCCATCAGTTTGTGGGTGGAATGCAGTGCTGAACTCCAGCCTAGTCCCTAGGGACTCATGTAGTTGCTTCCAAAAATGTGATGTGAATTGTGTTCCTCTGTCGGAAACAATGCTCTTCGGCACACCGTGCAGACACACAATCCTATTGATGTACAACTTTGCTAGCTTAGCACTGGTGTAAGTGGTCTTTACGGGAATAAAGTGAGCCACCTTGGTCAAACGATCCACTACTACCCATATAGAATCATATCCGGACTTGGTTCTGGGTAAACCGTGATGAAGTCCATGCCTATCTTATCCCACTTCCATTCAGGCACAGGCAAGGGTTGTAGTAGTCCGGCTGGTTTCTGATGTTCTGCTTTAACTTTATTACACACGTCGCATAATGCGATGTGCTTAGCTATGTCTTTCTTCAGATTACTCCACCAAAATCTACCCTTTATATCCATGTACATCTTTGTGTTGCCAGGGTGGATAGAGTATGGTGAATCATGAGCCTCTTGCAGAATTAGGCCCTAAGCTCTGCGTCACAGGGTACACAAATACGATTTTCGAACCATAGGGTTCCTTGTTCATCCTTGCGGAACCCTTTGCTTTATCTTTGCTCATGTTAACTCTGATTTCTTCCATCTCCTTGTCGGTCTTTTGTGCTTCTCTGATCCTATCCATCAATGTGGGCTGAACTTCTAGTGATGCCACATATCCTTCCGACACCACTTCCAATCTTAGCTCCTTAAACTGTTCACACAAGTCCTCGGGTAATTCTCCCGCCGTGAGGCCATTTACATAAACCTTACGACTTAAGGCGTCGGCCACTACATTAGCCTTGCCAGGGTGGTACTGTAGACTTAGGTCATAATCCTTGATTAATTCTAACCACCTTCTCTGTCTCAAGTTCAGCTCCTTCTGAGTGAAAATATACTTCAAACTCTTGTGGTCAGTGAATACTTCACAACGCTTTCCCATCAGGTAATGCCTCCAAGTCTTCAATGCATGCACCACTGCTGCCAACTCAAGATCATGTGTGGGATAATTGCCCTCATGCTTCTTGAGTTGCCTTGAGGCATAAGATACTACTTTGCCTGTCTGCATCAAGACGCATCCTAAACCTTGGCGAGAGGCATCACAGTAAACCTGGAAATCTTTCTCCAGATCAGGTAGGCATAGGACTGGGGCTGATACTAATCGTTTCTTCAACTCTTGGAAGCTAGCTTCACAAGCTTCTGTCCATTCAAACTTCTTCCCTTTCTTTAGCAATTCTGTCATGGGTTTAGCTATCTTGGAGAAGTTCTCAATGAATCTCCGATAGTACCCTGCCAAACCTAAGAAACTGCGTATCTCTGCTACTGTCTTGGGAGACAACCATTCCATTACTGCTGCGACCTTTGCAGGGTCAACTGCAATACCTTCTCTTGATACTATATGTCCCAAGAATCCAACCTCTTGTAGCCAAAATTCACACTTGCTGAATTTGGCATATAACTTATGCTCTCTGAGCTTCTCCATGACTAGACGTAGGTGTTCTTCATGCTCTTCCTTGTTCTTGGAGTAGATCAGTATGTCATCGATAAAGACGACAACAAACTTGTCTAGGAACTCCATGAACACCTTGTTCATCATGTTCATGAAGTATGCTGGGGCATTGGTCAACCCGAATGGCATGACGGTATACTCGTAGAGTCCATATCTCGTGACGAAGGCTGTTTTTGGAATGTCATGTTCTCTGATCTTTAATTGAAAATATCCTGACCGAAGATCGATCTTAGAGAATACTGTAGCTCCTTCTAACTGGTCAAATAAATCATTGATCCTCGGTAGTGGGTATTTATTCTTAATGGTCACTTCATTCAGGGAACGATAATCCATGCATAACCTCATACTCTTGTCCTTCTTCTCCACAAACAGAACAGGGCTCCCCATGAGGACGAACTTGGGCGAATGAACCCTTTCCTAACTGTTCTTCAAGCTGTGACTTAAGTTCCTTCAGTTCCTCCACTGACATTGGGTAAGGTCTCTTGGCTATTGGTCCTGTGCCGGGTAGTAATTCTATGAGGAACTCTACATCTCTATTTGGTGGCATCCCTGGTAGTTCCTCCGGAAATACATCCGGGTAATCCTTCACTATAGGTATCTCTTCCATACTAACCCCCTTAAGAGAATTAATCTTGGCATCTTTGGATCCATAGAAGGACTGGTATCGGATTCTCCTCTTTTCTGGGGTAGTGAGAATGATTGCTCGGCTAGAACAGTCTATCTGACCCTTATACTGTGATAACCAATCCATCCCTAGTATGACATCGAGGCCTTGGTTTTCCAAAATGATCAGTTCAGTGGGGAATTTGTGATTTCCAATGTCTAGAGTCAGTGGGCTACTACCCGATTTAGCTAACATCTCCCCCCCGGGAGAACTAACCCTGATAGGTCTAACCAGAGTGGTGGTAGGTAAACCATGCTTTTTCACAAAGGTTCTTGAAATGAATGAATGGGATGCTCCAGAATCAAAAAGTACAAGTGCTGGACATGTATTGATCAAGAACTTACCTATCACCATGTCAGGTTGATCTATGATTTCTTCAACATCCATGTGGTTCACATGCCCCTTCTGGGACACGTTTGGCTTGATTTGATCCTTCTTCTCTGGGCACTCATTGGAGTAGTGTCCCATCTTCTTGCATGAGTAGCATTGCACTTGACTGATGTCCCTCTTCTCTGAAGGGTTGTGACGATGCTGCCCATGGTGGTTTCCATTTCCATTGTGGTTGTGGCCCCGATAGCCTCCATTGGGGTTGTGGCCGTGGTTGTGGTTGTGGTTGTTTCCGCCATGTTGGTGTCCATTGTTAGTATGCTTGTGGAATCCAGAACTTCCACTGCCATCCTGGAAGCCACGCATCTTCTGGGGTGGCCCAGCATAATGCTTTTCAAAGGTGTGCTTCCTCTTCCTGTTCTCAGCCTGCTTCTGTTTGCTCTCTAGATAGTGGCTTGTCGAGTAGGGATTGATAGTTGGGCGTGTAGACAACTGACAGCTGAATAGCTAGTTCATCATTCAGTCCATCCAAGAATCTCTCCCTTCTTTTGGTCGCTGTCGACGTCGTCCGGCGCATAGCGTGCCAGATTGTTGAACTCTTCTATGTATGCAGCCACTGTGCGGTTACCCTGTCGCAGGTTGCGGAACTCTCTCTTCTTCAGACTCATCACCCCAGTTGATATGTGTGCAGTGCGGAAACCTTCTTGGAATAGTTCCCAAGTGACCTCCTCAATTGGGTGAGTGATCTGAAAGTTGTCCCACCAGCTAGCGGCGGGTCCTTCTAACAAGTGTGCCGCAAACCGAACTTTCTCAGCATCAGAACAGCCGATGGTCACCAGATTCTTATTCACTGAGCGTAGCCAGTCATCAGCTACGACGGGCTCTGAGGCACTAGTGAATGTTGCTGGTCTCAGCCTCAGGAATCGGGTGAGCATGTCCACTTGAGGTGGTGGGGTGGTTGTTGTTGTTGTTGTTGTTGTTGTTGTTGTTGCTAAGATCTGAGTCATCACTTGCATGAGTTGAGTCATCACTTGCTGCATCCCATCGTTGTTGTTCCCATCGTTGTCGTTGTTGTTGTTGTCACGGCGAGGAGGCATCTGTGGGTTTAGCATAGATGAGAATCGAGATAGAAAGGAAAGGAAAATTCTACCCATGCAAACAATACCGTAACACATCAAGCAAACATCTCAACACAAGGATTTTAATTCAAATGTAGTACTTTGACAATCTCAAAAGCGATAGTGAAAGAGTTTTGGAAAGCAAAAGGCTAACATGTACTGCCATACCACAAGTTGGTAGATCAATACTCAAATCGAAATGACTACTCGAAGGATAAATGGTGGTCGAACTACTACTGGGGAAATCTCTGATGGCCTTGAGACAGATGACCTTGCGTGCATGGGACCGAGTGTTGAACGCTGGTTTGTCCTCTTCCTCAGGAACAATCCAAATGGTCTGTCCATCCGAGGTCTCTATGGCCCGCTCCTCTGGGTCCTCCTCTTCTGCATCAGCCATCACCTGATCTATCTTGGGAGCTTGCGCCTCTGCTAGCCTTCTTCAGTTCGACATTCTCCTGTACTAGCAACTCCCTGCGCTCTATCATCAACTTCATGGTCTTGACCAGAACGTCATCAAACACCTTGATCCCGAGAAGTTCCTCCTCTAGCTTCGTGGCTCTTCCAACTTCTCAATCCTCTCCAACAACTTCTTGTTGCTTTCCTCTAGTACTTTGTTGGCTTCCAGTAGCTCATTCTCTTGTTGAGAACGTACGCGTTGGCTAGCTCACAATGCTCAATCTTGGTGTTGGCTTCTTCAAGTGTGTTGATAGCTTGATCCAGATAAGTCATCTGGCCCCTCATCAACTCCTCGAGGTCCACCGCGTTGCACTCACGATCCACCAGATGTAGACGATGTACCGACATGTTCTCATTGTTGGGGAATAAGTACGGGGTACCATCCATGCGGCGTCTCCCAAAGGTACGGTAAGGGGATCCAGAAGGTATGTAGCAGCGGTACAGTCCGCATATGCGTGCCATGGCTCCTTGCATAGCCACCTGCACGGACATATCCCAGTCAGGGTACCTCTCCTCATAGATCTCCTCCCGAGTCGTGGGGTCGTCAATGCGAGCCGGAATCGTCGTCTCAATCAGCCACCTCTCGATGCCGTACTCCTGGTACAACAGCTGACCCCGAAATATTGGCGGAGGTATCCCCACCAACTGGGCCAGTTCAGCTAGCTGCTGATCAAAGTGCTCAGTCTCTCCGTTTCCAGCCACAATTCGGTGCGTGAAGGTGACATCTACAAAACAATTTGAGAGAGGAGGTAAAAGATTAGACAAGTGTTATGAGATGAAATTGAAACAAATAAATGCAAAGTCAATTCTCTTTATAAAGCTTTTTTTTTTATAGATAAATAGTATATAGTTTTTGTCCTATGGTCTTTCCTATGTTCTAAAACCAACCTAGGGTCACGAACCTACAGGCAACACAGTGCTCTGATACCATCTGTAGAACCCCCACCTTTTAACAAAGGTTGGGATTCCCCGTGTAACGTGCTAGTCCCTGGATCGACTTGCTAGCACACACAGTTTGAGATGCAATACCATAACATTGTATCAAAGTATATTACACGATGATCCAGAATTTAAAAGATTCGATACAAGGTGCATAGCCGAAGGCTAGCTCAAACCAAAGTAAACACACAGCGGAAAGCAAATGATACAGTGAGCCCATCATCTTCATGTGCCACAGGCAAGCATGTTGGTTGTAGACTCGAAACCCTGTCGCAACCTCACTCATCGTCTGACGGACCTGCAACGGTGAGTTACAGCCCAACTATATGGGTCAGCACAATTGAATTGTGATGGCAAGATGACACTTATGTGGATATAATGGCAACCTATATTCTACATGAATATTTGGCTAAGTGGAGTTTTGAGGCTGTTTGCATAAAGCCAGTTTTATCCTATCATTTGTAAAACAATTTTCATCATAGACAAAGAGTACCACTGATAGACATCAGTGAACACCTTTGACAACTACTCATGGCAAGCACCACTGATAGACATCAGTGAGCTCCCATCCCTTGTTCACCCTCAAGTTTTAATTTAGAAATTGGGTGAGGAGATCTTCAACAGCTTCCCGGTCTAGTTGCTCAAAATTGTCCATAACCGGGGACACGGCTAAGTATACTTAGTTTTTAACTCTCGAGAGGGTGTGCACTTTCACCACAAGACCCAATCATTCCATCCTCCATTGCAACCATTTATGCAATGGAAAAGAGAAGACCAGGACGTGACTTTTCAGAAGCAATTGCCCTTACCTCGGACCCACTCCAACCTACACCCACTACATCTGCTGGTCACGAGGAATTCGGGTCTCACAACCTACTCCGTCAAGACAGAGCCCATATGACATGTGGCTGCACTAGAAGCTACTGAACAAGGAGAGTCTACAATCTCTTTAATCCTGGGTGACTTTCCACAATTGTGCACTTCCACCAAGGGCAAATTACCATAGACATGAACCATAGACATGGACCCCCTGAGTAGTCACCCACCATGGTTCTCCAACCAGCACCCAGGTAGTTCATTGATTAGTTATTAGTTTTCATCACTATCCAACTAATCAAAACATTTTTCATAGCATGACTATACTAAGTTCCATACTACAAAGTTCTGGGTGGGGGATGGCTACACACTAATAGGAGCATAGCATAGTATAATTTCAGTAACAAGCCTATCATGCATACTACTGAAAACACTAAGTGCATAATAGTAAAAGTAGTAGGACTTATATGGTGTCACTTGCCTTGGCCAACTGAAGAGTTGAAGTTACACTCTTCACAACACGTGAGACACTCCGCACAATCTAAAAGATAACAAACATACCACAATTCAATATACATGCACATTACAAAAATAATGCTGTGCATGTATGGATGCAAACAACATTATTAAAGGGGTGGTATACTTTATTAGTTCTCTGGTTTCTAAATGATGCATGTTGAAATGAGCAAGTTCAATGCATAGTTATTATTTGAAAAACATTTTTCAAACACTAGAGTATTTACAAATAAATTTGATACCTTTGAACTTTTATTAATTGATAAAATAGCGTGTTAGGCCCTCTGGACAGGGGAGTTAATTTTTGACATTTATCAAAAGGATTCATCTCAAAATAATTTTTAAAACTCAAGTTTTGATTTAAATGGCCGAAATGTCCTTCTGCAAATTGATCATTTTAAATAGATGTAAAATGGAAAACTAATCATGCTGAAATAAACTACAAGTTCATAGCTTTCCAACGGTATAAAGTTTGTTAAATTTGGATGTGCGGTTTGAAAGTTCTGATTTTTTGAAGTTTAATATGTTTTCTGTCTTTTTAAACAAATCTCAGAAAACGGATTAATCTAGGCCGTCCGATCTAACTTAAACGGATGCGCCTGATCCACCCGTACCGTTTCGCGATCTAAACAGACGAGGGCCGTCCGATCGGGATCTAACGGTCCAGGTCCGTTTGACCTAGAATGGGCGGCGCCGGTGTGCCGGAGTGGTTCCGGTGGCGGTGGCGCCATTACCGGCGTGCACGGCTCGACGGAAAAGGGGGCAGGGGTGCGGTGTTCTTACCCGAGGCTAGAGGAGGTCGAGGTGAGTTCGACCGTGTGGTCGAGAGCGGTGGGGTTGCTCCGGGGCGTCGGCAATCCTTCGGTGGAGTTGCGGCAGCGGACGGTGGCGTCGGTCTAGGAAGCTCCGCTCGATCTAGTGCACGGCAGGGACGGAAAACAGGTCAGGGAGGTGCGCGAAGGGGCGGCGAAGTCGAGGGGATGGACGAGAAGGGGCGGGGCAGTCTGTGCTCACCAGAATCAGTGAAGGACGGCGGCGGCCATGGCGGTCTTCGGCAGCGAAATCCGTGGAAGGGCGGCGGTATGAGGGCGCGCGTGCTGGGGAAAGTGGAGAGGAGGGGATGGGGTTTTAAAGGCGCGGGTCTGCGCGCCGTTGCGAGCTTCGGGGAGTGGGGAGCGTGGGCGAGGTGGAGGCGTCCGTGCACGTCGTGGGCGCTGCGGCGGTTTCGGCCGGAGGTTGGGGAAGGTGAGGGCTGACGGGTGGGGTCCGCCAGTCAGTGAGAAAGCAAGCGCGCTGCTGGGTTGGGCTGCTGCTGGGCTCCTAAGCGCGGCGCGTGCGGCAGAAAAATGCTGGGCCGGCTCGGCTGGCCCGGCTAACCCCTTTTTTTTGTTCTTTTCTTTTCTCTTTTCTGTTTTCAGTTCTTGGTTCATTTATTTTCAGAAATTTATTTTAAAATATGTTTTGGAAGGCTTGTGCAAAACAGAACCTAATGGTAGTCCTTTCGATACAAAATAATTTGATAAAACTTAAAATACACTTTTGTGAAAATTTAAAATAGAAAGATAAATAGGTTCATTTGTTGAGTTTATAATTTATAAGATTTAAATGGGATGCAGATGAGATGATGAATGTATGCATGCTTTTGGAATTTGAAAATTGGGATGTTACATAATGAGAAAAATATTGAGTTTTGGTGTGAAGGAAGTTTTCAAGTGTTAAGAGAGGAGGATGATATTATAAGATCAAGAAGGGTGAAAAGCTTAAGCTTGGGGAAGCTCCCATGGATCTCCCCAATATATTCAAGAAGACTCAAGCGTCTAAGCTTGGCGATGCCCAAGGCATCCCCTTCTTCATCAACAAACTATCAGGTCATCTCTAGTGAGACTATATTTTTATTTCTTCACATTATATGTACTTTTCTTGGAGCGTCAGTGTGCTTTTGTTTTCAGTTTGTTTTTGTTTTGTTTGCTGATCTATACTTGTTGGATCTTAGCACTCTTGTTTGGGAGAGAGACACGCTCCGCTTTTCATTGGAATACTCTTGTTCTTCACTTATATTTGTTGAGTATTCTTGTCTAGCTACTGCTAAAGCTTCTAGCTCTCTGTTTTCATATATCTCTTGTCAGAGCTATTAGTTTCTTTTGAAAAAATTACTCTCTTGCTTCACTTATATTTGTTTGGAGAGTTGTTCAAATAAGTTGATTGGTGTTTGGTTGGAACAGAAAATGCTATGCATGTGGTAGTGGTATAAAATGCTTACATAAGTCTTGTAGCTCACTGTCTTGAGTAATTTGATACTTGTCAATTGTTTTGAGTTACCAAGTAAGTAATGTTTAGACTTTTGCATCATGTAAGTAAAAGCTATTAGTGAAGAACTACTGTAAAGCTTGTTGATATTTGATTTGTATCATTGGTAGTTTCAAAGTCTAGATATTTTCTAGTGAAAGATTTTGGTCAACAAGGAAGACAATGTGGAGTCTTGTAATTTTTCAAGCATGTTTTTTATATGAGTTCTTGCTGTACCGGTTGACAGTCTGTGTTTGCTTAAATAACCTTGCTAGCCTAAACTCTGTACTAAGCGGGAATGTTGCTTGTGCATCCAAAACCCTTGAGCCAAAATCCATGCCATCTGTGTCCACCATAACTACCTATTATGTGGTATTTTCCTGCCATTACAAGTAAATTTTTCATGTGCTACCTTTGAAATATTCAAAACTGTTACTACTCCTTTTTGTGTCACTGTTTACAACCTCATGAGGATGTGGTAGATGGTCTTTATTTCACTTGTTGATCAGACTTTACACCTGGACTAGTGGCATATACATCCGCTTATCCAATAATTTTGCAAAAAGAGCTGGCAACGGGTGCCTGATGACCCATAAGTATAGGGGATCGCAACAGTCTTCGAGGGAAGTAAAACCCAATTTATTGATTCGACACAAGGGGAGCCAAAGAATACTTGGAGCCTTAACAGCGGAGTTGTCAATTCAGCTGCACCTGTGAATAGTCTTGCTCGACACAGATTATCAGTAGCAACAGTTTTATAGCAGTAGTAGCGGTGAAATAATAGCAGCAGTAAAGTAAGACAGCAGTAGTGATTGCAGTAAACAGTAGGATTAAAACACTGTAGGCATAGGGATGGATGAACGGGCGCTGCATGGATAAGATAGCTCATATAATAATCAAGACATAGGCATTGCAGATAATAATGATAAAGCATCCAAGTACTAAGTAAACATAGGCATGTGTTCCGTATATAGTCGTACGTGCTCGCAATGAGAAACTTGTACAACATCTTCTGTCCTACCAGCCGGTGGCAGCCGGGCCTCAAGGGAATCTACTGGTAATTAAGGTACTCCTTTTAATAAAGTACCGGAGCAAAGCATTAACACGCCGTGAACACATGTGATCCTCACATCGCAGCCATTCCCCTCGGCTGTCCCAATTATTGTCACTTTGGGACCGCGGGTTCCGGACAACAATATGTGTATACAACTTGCAGGTATGATCAATAAACAGTGCATATCATTATGAAACAATAACATGTTCAGATCTGAAATCATGGCACTCGGGCCCTAGTGACAAGCATTAAGCTCAACAAGTTGCAACAACATCAATAAGTACTAACAACGGATACTGGGCACCATGCCCTAATGATCTTATAGCTTATTACATGAACAATCTCATCCAATCCCTACCATCCCCCTCAGCCTACAGCAGGGAATTACTCACACATGGATGGGGGAAACATGGATGGTCGATGGAGAAGCGTCGGTGATGATGATGGCGATGATCTCCTCCAATTCCCCGTCCCGGCGGAGTGCCAGAACGGAGTTTCTGGTCCCCGAAATAGGTTTCGCGATGGTGGCGGCGTACGGTGATGTTTCTGGATGAAGTGGACGACCCCCTCGCGTTTTAGGTCAGAGAGGGTTAAGTAGTCGAAAGGGGGACTCGGGGAGGTGCCCGAGTCGCCCTCCTCATAGGCTGGCGCGGGGCCCCTGGCCGCGCCACCATGTGGTTTGGGCCACTCGTGGCCCATCTCCGCCTCCCCTTCTGGCTCCGTGAGTCTTCTGGTAAAATAGGAGGTTTGCGATCTTTTCTGGTGTTTTTCCCGAAAGTTGACTTTCTGCACAAAAACAAGACACCAGGGCAATTCTGCTGAAAACAGCGTTAGTCCGCATTAGTTGTATTCAAAACACACAAGTTAGAGGTAAAACAATAGCAAAAGTGTTCGGGAAAGTAGATACGTTTTGGACGTATCAACTCCCCCCAAGCTTAGCTTATTGCTTGTCCTCAAGCAATTCAGTTAACAACTGAGTGCGATAAAAGACTTTCACGAACACATTTGCTTCATATGATGCATATATTCTCACTATATGAACAAATGCTTAGGCAATTCAAGATGAGGCAAATGCAAATAATGTCACTCAATAGGCATGTAAACTATGAAAAGATACCAACATACTAATAGCGACAAACATGAAACATATTAATTCACAAGATTGTAATGCTCATAATAGGATATGATAAGATGGTATCTCGCTTGCCCGTTTTTGTACAGCAAAACATAAATGCCCAGGCACCTCTGAAGTTCATGGGAAGACTAGAATCAAAGATATCAAAGATAAAAGCATCAAAGTTATATCACAGTTAACCACATTCTGGGACAAGCACATTACACTAAGAATGACAACTATGCTCTCGAGAAAGTGCTCAAAGAAAGGATGGTGACTCAACATGAAAGTAAAAGATTGGCCCTTCGCAGAGGGAAGCAGGGATTATCATGTGCTAGAGCTTTTTATTTTTAAAACAGAAGCAAAATTGTTTTGGGAAGTGTTTGTTGTTGTCAACGAATGGTAGTGGGTACTCTAACCCCCTTGTCAACCAGACTTTCAAGAGCGGCTCCCATGAAGGACGTTATTTCTACCAGCAAGGTAGATCATCCCTCTTCTCTTTTGTTTACACATGTATTTTAGTTTCATTATGGGTGACACTCCCCCCAACCTTTGCTTGCACAAGCCATGGCTAACCGAATCCTCGGGTGCCTTCCAACATTCACATACCATGGAGGAGTGTCTATTTGCAAATTAAGTTGCTTACTGATAAATCAGGGCAAAACATGTGAAGAGAATTATTGATGAAAGTTGTAATTAATTGGGACTGGGCACCCCGTTGCCAGCTCTTTTTGCAAAATTATTGGATAAGCGGATGTATATGCCACTAGTCCATTGGTGAAAGTCTGAATGACAAGATTGAAAGATAAAACACCACATACTTCCTCATGAGCTATAAAACATTGACACAAATTGAGAAGTACTTTGAAGGTTTTAAAGGTAGCACATGAAAATTTACTTGAATGGTTCGAAATGCCATGCATAGGTATTTATGGTGGACACTTTGGAATAACTTGGTTTTCATGGTTTTGGAAGCACGAGCAGCATTCCCGCTCAGTACAAGTGAAGGCTAGCAATAGACTGGGAAGCGACAATCAAGAGAGCAATAACCGTCATAATCATGCTTGCGACAAAATGAAATTAATTGAGACATAAAAGTGATACAAGAACTCTGAGTCAAAATAAATCATCAAGGCTTAATTGACTTTTGTTTTTCAGTCATACGCATGCATGAGCATGTGCCAAGTCAATTCGAATGAATTATTCAGAGGAGGATACCACAATGTCATACCCTCTATGAATAGAACAATGCAAGCAAACATCAACATAACATGCTACCACTATTAATAAATTGGGACCGATCATGAGAGAACAAGAACTACTAAGCATCCACTAAATGACATATACCTCACATGAACCAACTAAGCATGCTCACATAGATGAGTATATGTACAAAAATGAAAACAAATAGAGTTCATACCAGCCTCTCACCCCAACTCAAGTTGTTGTAGATCATCCTTATTGCTTTTTCACTTGTGTTGCTTCGAATGATAAGAATGAAAACCAAGCTCCATCGGAGTCACGGATGGCTGTCCAACTCTGAAAACACTATACAAAACCAAAAAGAAACAACAAATATTTTTGGGTTTTCGAGTTTTTGAAACAAGAGCAAAAAGAAACAAACAATAAAGCAAAATATTTTTGGATTTTTGAATAACAAACCGAATTTTAAAACTAAGCAAACTAATACTGAAACTTAAAGAAACAAATGAAGAGAAACAACAGAAATATTTTTGGTCTTTTTGTGTTTTGGAATGCAGCAATAAAAGGTAAACAATTAAAAAGAAAGAAAGAAAACTGCAACATGGATATACAAAGTATCGACAAGATATGATATGTAAATGAGTGAGATGTCGATATACCTCCCCCCAAGCTTAGGCTTTTGGCCTAAGTGGAGATCAACCCCATGGTGCCCAGGAAGTGGCGCCTCCATAGTACGACGAGGAAGGGCCCTCGTCCTGGTAAGAGCTGGATGACGCTCCAAGGTAAGTGACGGTGTAGCCATCATCAGGTGCTTCTCCCTCCTCCTGGTGCTGCTGGTGAAAGCCTCGCACTCTAAGCTGCTCCTCCAACGCCTCCTTGGAGTACGACCACGGTCTCCTGTGTATAGGGAACAGATCGGCCTGGGGCAAAGGCACTTCATATTCATCCCCGTTAGTAAATAAAACTTTGTAAACAATGTTTCCTAAATGAGAATTAGGTGTGACAAACTGATGGCCTTTCATAGCAGAAATATCAAGTCTGAAAGGGGTTAGCTTCTCATCATTAGGACTAACGGAAAGACCTAGATATGCGATAACTCGTGAAGCAACAATTCCTCCATAAATAGGTCCACTAGCAGCCAAACGGCGAGCAATAAGGGCACCAAGGTTGTAAGCAGTGTTACCATTAAGTGCAGCAGCAAGAAAAGCAAGATGATAATTAGAAATGTTACTGGTGTTTTCCCTACCAAGAATGCTAGTAGCAAGATAATAAACGAAATATCTAATGGCAGGGAATTGGATGTTCCTTATCTTGCCGCGCTGAGCGATGCGGTCATCGTCGTTGGTCACTCCTCGGTAAAGTTCCACAAAGTCTTTGGTGTTCCCTGCAATCTTCTTTGCTGTACCTAAGGAGCAATATCTATGGCAGCACAAAAGTCTCCCAAGTCCATTGTAACAGGCCTGTCATAAATCTTAAATTGGACAGTAGGCGCATAAGATGAATTCACAAATTTAAAACTCTCAACAAAAGTTTTGGTGAGCCAATAATGTTGGTCGCCCTCATCCTGCATATAAGTGGTTAGGCCAACTCTCTGGATAAGGAACATGAAGTCATCAAGCAACCCTGCATTACGCAAAAACTCCATGCATGGAAAGGATGAAGCATTTGGGATTTGGTCATCCCCTCCATCTCCAATGTTCGGTGCAATGACATCCTCATCATAGGAACGCCTAACTCGAGTAGATGCCCTCAAAGGCCTTCTTGCTCTCTGAGAATCCCTTTCAAACACCTCCCCAAAGGTGTGGTTATGCATTTTCCTTTTCTGAAATTTTTTAACAAACATTATAAAAAATGATTTTGAGACATACAAATGAGGG
Organism: Poa pratensis; assembly: GCA_947311845.1. Taxonomy (NCBI): domain Eukaryota; kingdom Viridiplantae; phylum Streptophyta; class Magnoliopsida; order Poales; family Poaceae; genus Poa; species Poa pratensis. The sequence continues at coordinate 25,675,491 of CAMZMU010000056.1, read as the reverse complement.
GAACTACTATATGAACTTGCTAGAGGACTAAACATGCATCAAAACTGATTATATCAACATAGAACAAGCATGCATACTCACTTAACAAGTCACCTACAGCAGCAAAATACTCAAGGTATACTTACTAAACAAAATTCTACTTGGATACATGGAGGAGTCACATACCTGAGAGCAATGCCCCAAATCTCAGCAGCTGAGATGGGCTGAACAAAGAGATCGAAATCGCGAGGAAGAACAGCAAAACTCGAGTGTGAGAGAGAAAAACGAGCTGAGTGATGCAAGAGGAAGAAGTGGTAGGTGGGGGAACTGCTGGAGGGCCAAGGGTGCCCCACCTCAGTGGCTGGCGCGGCCAAGGGGGCAGCCGCGCCACCATGTGGTTTGACCCCATGGTGGGTCCCCTTGGTCAGCACCAGGCACTCCCACGATGCTCTTTGAAAAATAGGACCAATGGTATAATTTTTACAGATTTTGAAAACTTTCAATTTGCATGAAATCTGGATATTTAAATTAATAAAACTTGGGCAGAAAAATTATTTTTAAAATTCAAAACAACTAAACTTTTGCAACCTAATTATCACTACAGGAGGTAAAACAAAGTTGAAGAAAGAAATGCTGTTTAGCTCTTTCATGTATGCAAATACATTTGATAACAAGGTTGATCAAGTCTTGGCACCAAATAAATTTACATGACACAAATGATTTAAACATCATGAAACACTCATGTTACCTTGTATTGTATTGATATGGATCCAATCATAATGTTTTGATATCCTTCTTGATGATCATATATAGGGCAATCAATACTTCCCACTTTGATAGTTTTAAAATTGGAGATGGTATTGACTCCATAAATCTTGTCAACTTTCTTGGGGAAATAAACAGTATGTTCTTTATCATTAACATTGAAAGTTACTTTTCCTTTATTGCAATCAATAACAGCACCTGCAGTATTTAGAAAAGGTCTTCCAAGAATAATAGACATATTATCATCTTCAGGCATTTCAAGAACAACAAAATCAGTCAAAATTAAACAATTGTTAGCCACTTGAACAGGGACATCCTCACAAATGCCAACAGGAACAGCAGTAGATTTATCAGCCATTTGCAAAGATATATCAGTAGGTATCAATTTATCAAGATAGAGTCTCTTATAGAGAGAAAAAGGCATAACACTAACTCCTGCTCCCAAATCACATAAAGCAGTTCTAACATAATTATTCTTGATGGAGCAAGGGATGGTTGGTATACCTGGATCTCCAAGCTTCTTAGGAACCTTGCCATTGAAAGAATAATTAGCAAGCATAGTAGAAATTTCCTCATTAGGAATTTTCCTCTTGTTAGAAACAATATCTTTCATATACTTTGAGTAAGGAGGCAATTTAATAGCATCAGTCAAAGGAATTTGCAAGAACAAGGGTTTCATCCATTCACAAAATTTATTATAATGTTCTTCTTCCTTTGATTTTAGTTTCTTAGTTGGAAAAGGCATTTGCTTTTGAACCCAAGGTTCCCTTTCATTACCATGTTTCTTAGCAATGAAGTCTTCCTTAGTGTACTTTGTGTTTTTAGTATGCTTTTCAGGTTCCTTTTCACTAACTTCTTTATCAAGAGCATCATTTTTATCCTTATCACTATCAAGTTCATTACCACTTTCAGTTTCAGCATCAGAGATAGATATACTATTAGGATCATTAACAGTTTCAGAGGATTCTACAACATTTTTATGTTTCTTCTTCTTCTTTTTCTTAGAAGGAGAAACTGGATTTTCAGCTAGTTGAGAATCTTGTTCAATTCTTTTAGGGTGTCCCTCAGGATATAAAGGATCCTGAGTATGAGCTCCACTTCTAGTGCTAACATAGACAGGTTTTAATTTTTCTTAGAAGCATTGGCTAACATGTCTTGTTGCACTTTAGTGAGTTGATCAATTTGAGTTTGAACCATATGGAAATGTTTAATAAGCATCTTAACATCATTGGAGGTTCTCTCCACAATATCATGCAACTTACTAATAGCTTGAGAGTTTTCATGCAAATGATTCTCTACTCTCATATTAAAATTATCTTGCTTAATAACATAATTATCAAATTCATCTAAGCATTGATCAGGTGGTTTAGAGTAGGGAATATCTCCTTCATCGAACCTGTGGAGAGAGTGAACCTCAATTATGGATGGATGAGGAATTGGCTTACACAAATCTTCAATAGGTGGAAGGTTCTTCACATCTTCAGATTTAATACCCTTCTCAATGAGAGTCTTCTTGGCCTCCCTCATTGTTTCATCATTCAATTCAATCATACCTCCCCTCTTCTTTGATATTGGTGTCGGTGTAGGTGTGGGGGTCGGCGCAGGTAGAGTCCAATCATCATAATTCTGGCTGATTTTAGCCAATAATTCTTCAGCTTCTTCAGGGGTTCTTTTCCTGAAAACACAACTAGCACAACTATCCAGATATGCTCTAGATTCAATAGTTAGTCCACTGTAAAATATATCAAGTAGATCATGCTTTTCCAAATCATGTCCAGGCCGAGCTCTGATAAGAGAGCAAAACCTTGTCCATGCCTCTGGAAGTTTCTCTTCATCTTCCTGGTCAAAGTTATAAATTCTCTGCAAAGCATCATGTTGAGCACTAGCAGGGAAATATTTCTGAAAGAAAACATCAAGCAAACCAGTAGGACTAGTAATAGAACCAGGAGACAAGTTGTTATACCAAGCTTTAGCATCATCTTTTAATGAGAAAGGAAAAATCTTAGCAACAAAATAGCTACGCTTCTTAATATCATCAGAAAATAAGCCACTCAAAGTAGAGAGCTCATTCATGTGCTCTACAGCACTTTCACTCTTAGTGCCACAAAAAGGAGTTTTCTCAACAATAGATATATGAGATAAATCAAGAGAAAAATCATAATCCTTATCTTTAATGTTTATAGGAGAAGTGGCAAACTTAGGATCAGGTGACAACTTGTATTTAACAGCATGTTGTGCAAGAAAATTTCTCATATTACTTGCACCAGTAGTAGCATTACATTTATCAATAAAATCATCATCAAGTTCCACATAAGTTTCATCAGGATCATCATCACAAGTATAATCCCTTAACTCAGGTGAATAAACAGGAGTAGTAGGACTTCCATTAGGTGTTCTAGTATTTTCAAGTTGTTTAGACTTAGCAATAGCAGCATCTAAAAGTGGACCTAATGAAATATTCTCATCAATCACAGTAGAAGCATCATCAACATTATCAGAGGCAATTTCAGATTCAGCAGTAGTACCAACACGTGAAGATTGTGGTGGTGTAACAAGTTGACTCAATACAGATGGTGAGTCAAGAGCAGCAGAGGTACTAAGTGTCGTACCTTTTCTTGTAGTGGATGGCAATACACGGACCCTCTCATCACGAGCTTTACCCATGATGAATAAATTTCAGCGAGCAATATAGATCACAAGTGAACTCACAAATAAAGCTATGCTCCCCGGCAACGGCGCCAGAAAATAGTCTTGATGACCCACAAGTATAGGGGATCGCAACAGTCTTCGAGGGAAGTAAAACCCAATTTATTGATTCGACACAAGGGGAGCCAAAGAATACTTGAGAGCCTTAACAGCGGAGTTGTCAATTCAGCTGCACCTGTGAATAGTCTTGCTCGACACAGATTATCAGTAGCAACAGTTTTATAGCAGTAGTAGCGGTGAAATAATAGCAGCAGTAAATAAGACAGCAGTAGTGATTGCAGTAAACAGTAGGATTAAAACACTGTAGGCATAGGGATGGATGAACGGGCGCTGCATGGATAAGATAGCTCATATAATAATCAAGACATAGGCATTGCAGATAATAATGATAAAGCATCCAAGTACTAAGTAAACATAGGCATGTGTTCCGTATATAGTCGTACGTGCTCGCAATGAGAAACTTGTACAACATCTTCTGTCCTACCAGCCGGTGGCAGCCGGGCCTCAAGGGAATCTACTGGTAATTAAGGTACTCCTTTTAATAAAGTACCGGAGCAAAGCATTAACACGCCGTGAACACATGTGATCCTCACATCGCAGCCATTCCCCTCGGCTGTCCCAATTATTGTCACTTTGGGACCGCGGGTTCCGGACAACAATATGTGTATACAACTTGCAGGTATGATCAATAAACAGTGCATATCATTATGAAACAATAACATGTTCAGATCTGAAATCATGGCACTCGGGCCCTAGTGACAAGCATTAAGCTCAACAAGTTGCAACAACATCAATAAGTACTAACAACGGATACTGGGCACCATGCCCTAATGATCTTATAGCTTATTACATGAACAATCTCATCCAATCCCTACCATCCCCCTCAGCCTACAGCAGGGAATTACTCACACATGGATGGGGGAAACATGGATGGTCGATGGAGAAGCGTCGGTGATGATGATGGCGATGATCTCCTCCAATTCCCCGTCCCGGCGGAGTGCCAGAACGGAGTTTCTGGTCCCCGAAATAGGTTTCGCGATGGTGGCGGCGTACGGTGATGTTTCTGGATGAAGTGGACGACCCCCTCGCGTTTTAGGTCAGAGAGGGTTAAGTAGTCGAAAGGGGGACTCGGGGAGGTGCCCGAGTCGCCCTCCTCATAGGCTGGCGCGGGGCCCCTTGGCCGCGCCACCATGTGGTTTGGGCCACTCGTGGCCCATCTCCGCCTCCCCTTCTGGCTCCGTGAGTCTTCTGGTAAAATAGGAGGTTTGCGATCTTTTCTGGTGTTTTTCCCGAAAGTTGACTTTCTGCACAAAAACAAGACACCAGGGCAATTCTGCTGAAAACAGCGTTAGTCCGCATTAGTTGTATTCAAAACACACAAGTTAGAGGTAAAACAATAGCAAAAGTGTTCGGGAAAGTAGATACGTTTTGGACGTATCAGTGCCCAGTCCCAATTAATTACAACTTTAACCATTAATTCTCTTCACATCTTTTGTCCCTGAGAAATCAGTCAAGCAATGTTCATAAGTGTGTAAACAAAAGAGAACGAGGGATGATCTACCCGCTGGTAGAAATAACGTCCTTCATGGGAGCCGCTCTTATAAGGTCTGGTTAAGTTGTTACTTAAAGTATTGTCTATTTACTGATTCGTTGACCACTAACACACACCTCTCAAAATATATTTTATACTCTCTATATGCTTTCAAAAACTTAAAAATCTCTAGCACATGATTTAATCCCTGCTTTCCTCTGCGAAGGGTCTTTTCTTTTACTTTATTGTTGAGTCAGTTTTCCTACTTCTTTCTATCTCCACAAGCAAACACTAGTGTCAAATTTGGTACAACAGTTGTTATATAATGATATGTTTGACTTATTGTATTACTTTGCCTTGACAATATCCATGAGATAAATATGTTAAAGTTGAAGCCAGTGCTGAAACTAAATCTTCCTTTGTGTTAGTCAAACACTTTCATTTAGAATCTATTACTTTGTGAGCTAACTTTTATGCAAACTCTTATAGCTCCATTGTCTCCAAAGTATTATTCATGAAAGTTTGCACTTGTATGATTCATTTTGTTTACTCCTTGTTTACTTGTTAGCAAACTATAGACCATTGACTTGGATCACTTCATTCAGTGCATGTGCTTTGCATTACTATTTGATCAAGATTATGTTGGTAGCATGTCACTTCAAAAATTATGTTATTTTTATCGTTTACCTACTCGAGGACGAGCATGAACTAAGCTTGTGGATGCTTGATACGTCTCAAACGTATCTATAATTTTTGATGTTCCATGCTGTTATTATACCAATTGCTACATGTTTTAATTACACTTCATAGCATTTTTATGCATTTTCTGGGACTAACCTATTAAAAAGATGCCGAAGTGCCAGTTCCTGTTTTCTGCTGTTTTTCTCCTTTAGAAAGGCTAGTCGCAAAATATTCTCGGAATTGGACGAAAATCAACGTGTGCAAATATCTCATCGGAAGACTCCAGAAGCCAGAAGGAGAGACGGAGTGGGGCCACGAGGCAGCCCCGCCAGGCCTCGGCGTGGCCTAGGAGGGGGTGGCGCCCACCCTTGGCGTGGCCGCCTGATGACGTGGATCGCACGTTCGTTGGGAGACCCCAGGAGGAAGGTATGAAGCAGTGTAGCAGCAGTTTCTCTCAGTATGAAACCTAGGTTTAATCGAACCAGTAGGAGCAAGAAATCACTTCTGAAGTTGTCAGTGGCGCGCTGACGTGGAACCTGCACACAACACAATCAAACTACTTTGCCCCAACGAAACAGTGAGGTTGTCAATCTCACCGGCTTGCTGAAAACAAAGGATTAAACGTATGGTGTGGAAAACAGTAGTAAATTGCAGAGAATGAAAAGGAACAATGTTTGCAGTTGGTTGTATTATCAGTGTAAAAGAATGGACCGGGGTCCACAGTTCACTAGTGGTGTCTCTCCATAAAAGATAACTAACATGCTGGGTGAACAAATTACAGCTGGGCAATTGACAAAATATTGAGCGCATGACAATGCATATATATGACATGATGATTACTATGATATTCATGTGGGCATTACGACAAAATACATAGACCGTTATCCAACAACGTCTATGACTAATAATCCACCGCCAGGTTGTCATCCGAGTTCCCCGTTGGTATTAAGTTGCAAGCAACGGATAATTGCATTAAGTAATGTGCGTAATGTAAACAAATGCATTAGACCTAACGGCGCACCCTTAAGCTAAGCATCGGTTATTTTATCCCTAGTGGCAACAGCACATCCACAATCTTAGAAGTTATTGTCACTCTCCCAGATTACCGGAGGCATGAACCCACTATCTAGCATAAATACTCACTCTTGGAGTTACAAGCATCTACTTGGCCAAAGCATCTACTAGTAACGGAAAGCATGCAAGATCATAAATAACATATAAGATAGATTGATAATCAACTTGACATAGTATTCAATATTCATCGGATCCCAGCAAACACAACATGTAGCATTACAATAAGATGATCTTGATCATGATAGGCAGCTCACAAGATCTAAACATGATAGCATAAAGTGGAGAGACAACCATCTAGCTACTGCCATGGACCCGTAGTCCAAGGATGAACTACTCACGCATCACTCCGGAGGCAGGCATGGTGATGTAGAGCCCTCCGGTGATGATTCCCCTCTCCGGCAGGGTGCCGGGAAGAGCTTCTGAACCCTCCCGAGCTAGGGTTGACGGCGGCGGCGTCTCTGGAACTTTTCGTGGATAATGGCTCGGGTTTAGGGTTTTCCGTGAGAGAATAAATAGGCGAAAGGGCGGCGGCTGGGAGCCACGTGGGCCCCACACCACCCCACGGCGCGGCAGGGGGGCCCGCGCGGCCCCATGGTGTGGCTGCCTCGTGGCTCCCCTCCGTCTCTCCTTTGGACTCCGTGTACGTGTTGGAAAAATAGGAGGTTCTGTCCAAGTTTCGTCCAATTCCGAGAATATTTCCAGACTAGCTTTTCTGGAATACAAAAACAGCAGAAAACAGGAACTGGCACTGTGGCATCTTGTTAATAGGTTAGTCCCAGAAAATGCATAAAAATGCTATGAAGTGTATATAAAACATGTAACAATTGGTATAATATCAACATGGAACATCAGAAATTATAGATACGTTTGAGACGTATCAAGCATCCCCAAGCTTAGTTCTACTCGTCCTCGAGTAGGTAAAACGATAAAAACAAAATAATTTCTGAGGTGACATGCTACAATCATAATCTTGATCAAATAGTATTGTAAAGCACATGTTATGAATGAAGTGATCCAGGTCAATGGTCTATAGTTTGCTAGCAAGTAGATAATGAGCAAACAACTGAATCATATAAGCAAAAACTTTTCATGAATAGTACTTTCGAGACAAGCATCAAAGAGTTTTGCATAAGAGTTAACTCATAAAGCAATAGATTCTAAGTAAAAGGTATTTAACCAACACAAAGGAAGATTTAAGTTTCAGCAATTGCTTTCAACTTTCAACATATATATCTCATGGATATTTGTCAACACAAAGCATATAATAAGTGCAATATACAAGCATATAAAAATTGTTGCACCAAAGTTGACACTAGTGTTTGCTTCTAAGATAGAAAGAAGTAGGAAAACTGACTCAACATAAAAGTAAAAGAAAGGCCCTTCGCAGAGGGAAGCAGGGATTAAATCATGTGCTAGAGCTTTTTAAGTTTTTGAAATCATATAGAGAGTAAAAATAAGTTTTGGAGGTGTTTGTTAATTGTCAACGAATCAGAAAATGGAAAGTACAATATGACCCCTGCCAACCAGACTTTTAAGAGCGGCTCCCATGAAGGACGTTATTTCTACCAGCAAGGCAGATCATCCCTCTTCTCTTTTGTTTACACATGCAGATATTTCACTGTTTGTCATTGCTTGACTGATAAATCAGGGCAAAAATGTGAAGAGAATTAAGCGGTTAAAGTTGTAATTAATTGGGACTGGGCACCCCATTTGCCAGCTCTTTTTGCAAAATTAATGGATAAGCGGATGTATATGCCGCTAGTCCGGTGGTAAAGTCTGTTTGACAGTTGACATAAAGACATCCACCCCGTCCTCATGAGCTTGGTAAACATTGACACAAAATAGGAGTAATAATTTGAATAGTTTAAAGGTAGCACATGAAAAATTTACTTGGAATGGCAAGGAAATACCACATATAGGTAGTTATGGTGGACACAGATGGCATGGATTTTGGCTCAAGGTTTTGGATGCACGAGAAGCATTCCCTCTCAGTACAGAGTTTAGGCTAGCAAGGTTATTTGAAGCAAACACAGGATATCAACCGACACAGCAAGACTTATATGAAAACATATTGCAAGCATTATAAGACTCTACACTGTCTTCCTTGTTAACCAAACCCTTTTACTAGAAAATATCTAGACCTTAGAGATACCAATCATGCAAACCAAATTTCAACGAGCTTTACGGTAGTTCTTCATTAATAGGTTTTAACTACATGATACAAAAGCTTAAACATGAACTACTTGATAACTCAAAACAATTGACAAGTATCAAATTATCCAATACAGTGATCTACAAGAATATGTAAGCTTTTTCCATTATACCATCTACCACATGCAACATTTTCTGTTCCAACCAAACACCAATCAATTTATTTCAACATAAACTCTCCAAACAATTATAAGTGAAGCAAGAGAGTACTTTCTTTAAAAGAACTAACAGCTCTGAATAAGAGATGCATGCAAAACAGGAGCTAAAAGCATAGCAATAGCTAGATAAGAATACTCAACAAGTATAAGTGAAGAATAGGAGTATTCATATGAAAAAGCGGAGCGTGTCTCTCTCCCAATCAAGAATGCTGGGTCCAATCAAGTTGACCATAAGAAAAATAAAATACTGAAAATAAAAGCACACAGACGCTCCAAGTAAAGCACATATGATGTGAAAGAATTAAAATATAGTTTCACTAGAGATGACCTGATAAGTTGCTGATGAAGAAGGGGATGCCTTGGGCATCCCCAAGCTTAGACGCTTGAGTCTTCTTGAAATATGCTGGGGTGATCCATGGGAGCATCCCCAAGCTTAAGCTCTTCACTCTTCTTGATCACATTATATCATCCTTCTCTCTTGACCCTTGAAAACTTCCGCCACACCAAACTCAAAGTAATTCTCATTAGAGGGTTAGTGCACAATCAAAAACTCACATGTTCTATAAGGACACAAACATGACCGTTACTTTTAACATTAGCTACTGCCACTGATGTTATGTGAAGCTCTTCACCCTAAAAAAGAATTCCACTCAACACTAGTAAAAGAGAGAATGCGAAAAATAAAAGACAGAATCTGTCTAAACAGAACAGTCCGCAAAGACGAATTTTTTCGAGGCACTTACGTTGCTCAGATCGAAAAACTTTAAACTAACGAAAGATGCGTACATATCTGAGGATCACGCACAAAAATTTGCAGATTTAAATAATTTTTCTGTGATTTTACAGAATTAAAACGGTGAACAGCAGAAATCTGTTCCTGCGCAGAAATCCAAATCTAGCATCATCTTCCTATTAGAGGCAATACTTGGCACAACAATGCGATAAAATAAAGATACAAAGGAATTGTTACAGAAGTAAACAACTCCTTGACTCAAAAAAAAAAAAATTGCAGAAATAAAATAATGGGTTGTCTCCCATAAGCGCTTTTCTTTAACGCCTTTCAGCTAGGCGCAGAAAGTAAGAATCAAGTGTTTCCAAGTGATGAAGCATCAACAGAATAATTTGCTCTAACAATAGAATCAAAAGGTAACTTCATCTTCTTTCTAGGGAAGTGTTCCATACCTTTCTTGAGTGGGAATTGATATTTAATATTCCCCTCTCTCATATCAATAATAGCACCAACAGTTCTAAGAAAAGGTCTTCCCAAAACAATAGGACAAGAAGCATTGCATTCAATATCCAAAACAACAAAATCAACGGGGACAAGGTTATTGTTAACCATTATAAAAACATCATCAACTCTCCCCAAAGGTTTCTTTATAGTATTATCAGCAAGGTGAACATCCAAATAACAGTGTTCCAAAGGTGCTAAATCAAGCATATCATAGAGTTTCTTAGGCATAACAGAAATACTAGCACCAAGATCACATAAAGCATTGCAATCAAAATCATTCACCTTCATTTTAATGATGGGCTCCCAACCATCTTCTAACTTCCTAGGGATAGAAGCTTCATGTTTTAATTTCTCTTCCCTAACTTGCATGAGAGCATTAGTAATATGTTTAGTAAAAGCCATGTTTATAGCACTAGCATTAGGACTTCTAGCTAGCTTTTGCAAGAACTTAATTACTTCAGAAATATTGCAACCATCAAAATCATTATTATCAAAAGTAATGGACCATTGTCTCCCACATCTCGAAAAATTTCAGCACTTTTATCAGGAACAGTTTCAGTGTTTTCAGGCAATTTTAAACGTTTTGCAACAGAAGTAGAGACATTGCCAACACCAATTACTTTACCATTGATAGTAGGAGGTTTGTTAACACTTGAGTTTACAGCATTTTCAGTAGTAGTAATAGTATAAACTCTAGCAATACTATTCTTTTTAGCAATTTCATCCTCTCTTGCCCACCTAGCATGTAAATCAGCTAACATCCTCACATTATTATCAATTTTAACTTGTATAGCATTGAGAGTTTTGCTCTCTTTAACATCATGAGGCATAGTTTTAATTTTTAACAAATCAACATCAAGAGCAAGACTATCAACTTTAGAGGCAAGAACATCAATTTTCCCAAACTTTTCCTCAACAGATTTATTGAAAGCAGTTTGTGTACTAATAAAATCCTTAAGCATGACTTCAAGATCAGAGGGTACACTCTTATTATTGTTGTAGGAATTACCATAAGAATTAACATAACCATTGCCACTATTAAAAGGATAGGGCTTATAATTGTTATTACCAAAATTATTCCTATAAGCATTGTTGTTGAAGTTATTATTTTTAATGAAGTTCACATCAACATGCTCTTCTTGAGCAACCAAAGAAGCTAAAGGAACATTATTTGGATCAACATGCATTTTCCATTTGTAAGCATAGACATAATAGTATCAATCTTATCACTCAAGGAAGAGATTTCTTCAACAGAATTTACCTTCTTACCTTGTGGAGCTCTTTCGGTGTGCCATTCAGAATAATTTATCATCATCAAAGCTTTGTTGCAGCACCCAAAGTGATGGACATAAAGGTACCTCCAGAGGCCGAATCCAATAGGTTTCTTGAAGAAAAATTTAGTCCTGCATAAAAGGTTTGGATGATCATCCAAGCAGTCAGTCCATGGGTGGGACAATTCTTTACCAATGATTTCATTCTCTCCCAAGCTTGAGCAACATGCTCATTATCAAATTGTTTGAAATTCATAATGCTACTTCTCAAAGATATAATCTTAGCAGGAGGATAATATTTTCCTATGAAAGCATTTTGCATTTAGTCCATGAATCAATACTATTTCTAGTCAAAGATAGCAACCATTCTTTAGCACGTCCTCTCAAAGAGAAAGGAAAAAGTTTCAGTTTAATAATATCACCATCTACATCCTTATACTTTTGCATCTCACAAAGTTCAACAAAATTATTAAGGTGAGCAGCAGCATCATCAGTACTAACACCAGAGAATTGCTCTTTCATAACAAGATTTAAAAGTGCAGGTTTAATTTCATAGAATTCTGCGTTAGAAGCAGGTGGAGCAATAGGTGTACTAATGAAATCATTGTTGTTCGTGCTAGTGAAATCACACAACTTAGTGTTCTCAGGGGTACTCATTTTAGCAAAATTAAAACAAAACAGAAAGATAACAACTTGAAAATAAAAGTAACTAATTTTTTTGTGTTTTTGATAAATAAAGCAAACAAGACTAAATAAAAATAAACTAAGCAAGACAATAACAAAGTAAAGAGATTGGAAGCGTGAAACTCCCCTTGCTCCCCGGCAACGGCGCCAGAAAAATGGCGTGTGGAAGGGAAGTAAGGAGATTTCTGAACCGAAGTGCTTCCTCCCCGGCAACGGCGCCAGAAAAATGCTTGATGCGTGGATCACACGTTCGTTGGGAGACCCCAAGAGGAAGGTATGAAGCAGTGTAGCAGCAGTTTTCCCTCAGTATGAAACCAAGGTTTAATCGAACCAGTAGGAGCAAGAAATCACTTCGGAAGGTTGTCAGTGGCGCGCTGACGTGGAACCTACACACAACACAATCAAACTACTTTGCCCCAACGAAACAGTGAGGTTGTCAATCTCACCGGCTTGCTGAAAACAAAGGATTAAACGTATGGTGTGGAAAACAGTAGTAAATTGCAGAGAATGAAAAGGAACAATGTTTGCAGTTGGTTGTATTATCAGTGTAAAAGAATGGACCGGGGTCCACAGTTCACTAGTGGTGTCTCTCCATAAAAGATAACTAACATGCTGGGTGAACAAATTACAGCTGGGCAATTGACAAAATATTGAGCGCATGACAATGCATATATATGACATGATGATTACTATGATATTCATGTGGGCATTACGACAAAATACATAGACCGTTATCCAACAGCGTCTATGACTAATAATCCACCGCCAGGTTGTCATCCGAGTTCCCCGTTGGTATTAAGTTGCAAGCAACGGATAATTGCATTAAGTAATGTGCGTAATGTAAACAAATGCATTAGACCTAACGGCGCACCCTTAAGCTAAGCATCGGTTATTTTATCCCTAGTGGCAACAGCACATCCACAATCTTAGAAGTTATTGTCACTCTCCCAGATTACCGGAGGCATGAACCCACTATCTAGCATAAATACTCACTCTTGGAGTTACAAGCATCTACTTGGCCAAAGCATCTACTAGTAACGGAAAGCATGCAAGATCATAAATAACATATAAGATAGATTGATAATCAACTTGACATAGTATTCAATATTCATCGGATCCCAGCAAACACAACATGTAGCATTACAATAAGATGATCTTGATCATGATAGGCAGCTCACAAGATCTAAACATGATAGCATAAAGTGGAGAGACAACCATCTAGCTACTGCCATGGACCCGTAGTCCAAGGATGAACTACTCACGCATCACTCCGGAGGCAGGCATGGTGATGTAGAGCCCTCCGGTGATGATTCCCCTCTCCAGCAGGGTGCCGGGAAGAGCTTCTGAACCCTCCCGAGCTAGGGTTGACGGCGGCGGCGTCTCTGGAACTTTTCGTGGATAATGGCTCGGGTGTCTAGGGTTTTCCGTGAAGATGAATAAATAGGCAAAAGGGCGGCGGCTGGAGACGCACGTGGGCCCCACACCACCCCACGGCGCGGCAGGGGGACCCGCGTAGCCCCATGGTGTGGCTGCCTCGTGGCTCCCCTCCGTCTCTCCTTTGGACTCCGTGTACGTGTTGAAAAAATAGGAGGTTATGTCCAAGTTTCGTCCAATTCCGAGAATATTTCCAGACTAGCTTTTCTGGAATACAAAAACAGCAGAAAACAGGAACTGGCACTGTGGCATCTTGTTAATAGGTTAGTTCTAGAAAATGCATAAAAATGCTATGAAGTGTATATAAAACATGTAACAATTGGTACAATATCAACATGGAACATCAGAAATTATAGATACGTTTGAGACGTACCACCGCCTCGGTTGCCTCCCGACGCCGCCCTTTCGCCTATATATTCCCGATGTCCCGAAAACTCTAAAAACACCGATCATATTTCACGAAAAGTTCCGTCGCCGCCGCCGTCGTCAACCCTAGATCGGGAGGGTTCTGAAGCTCTTCCCGGCACCCTGCCGGAGGGGAGATCCTCACCGGAGGCCTCTACACCGCCATGCCTGCCTCCGGAGTGATGCGTGAGTAGTTCATCCTTGGACTACGGGTGCATAGCAGTAGCTAGATGGTTGTCTCTCCACCTTGTACCTCCATGTTTAGATCTTGTGAGCTGCCTAACATGATCAAGATCATGTTATTGTACTGCTACATGTTGTGTTTGCTGGGATCCGATGAATATTGATACTATAAGCAAGTTGTTTATCAATCTATCTATTTATGTTGTTTATGATCTTGCATGCTCTTCGTTGCTAGTAGATGCTTTGGCCACGTAGATGCTTGTAACTCCAAGAGGGAGTATTTATGCTAGATAGTGGGTTCATGCCTCCAATAATCTGGGCTCGAGATGACAGAAACGACTAAGGGTTGTGGATGTGCTGTTGCCACTAGGGATAAAACTATGATGCATTGTCTACGTGTCATTTGCATTGTTTATATTACACACTTTACTTCATACAATAATCTGTTGTTTGCAACTCAATACCGGAAGGAGTGTGGATGCTAACCGGAAGGTGGATTATTTAGGCATAGATGTGTTGGATAGCAAGTCTATGTACTTTGTTGTAATGCCCAATTAAATCTCATAATAATCATCTTGTCATATATTGCATTGTCATACGCTCATTATTTGTCAATTTCCCAGCTGTAATTTGTTTACCCAACATGTTAGTTATCTTTTATGGAGAGACACCACTAGTGAACTGTGGACCCGGTCCATTTCCTCATACTGATAAAACCACCAACTGCAATCATTTATTCTCTGTTACTTTCTGCACTCATTACTGTTTTTCACACAATAAGTTTAATCCTTTGTTTTCAGCAAGCCGGAGAGATTGACAACCTCTCTGTTTCGTTGGGGCAAACTAGTTTGCTTGTGTTGTGTGCAGGTTCCACGTCAGTTGCGCCGCTGACAACCTTCTGAAGAACCTCCGTGTCCTCCTGGTTCGATTAACCTTTGTCATATTTCAAGGGAAAACTGCTGCTGCACTACATCATACCTTCCTCTTGGGGTCTCCCAACGAACGTGTGTTGTCACGGTCAACAAGCAGATCTTTTGGTGCTGTTGCTGGGAAGTAATAAAACACTCTACCGTTAACACGCCATCAATCACACACGCAGCTTCGGACCTACCGACGAAGCCGTCCGCCGCTGCCGCTCTCTACACCACACATGCACACAACACGGCGAGCGGGGTGCGGGATCCAGCCAGGGCGCGGTGGAGCGCGGGAGCCGGCCAAGGCGCGGTGGAGCGCGTCGCTGCCGGCAGGGCGCGGTGGCCGGCCAGGGCTCAGGCGCCGTCGGCTCCCCCGACCTCGAGCTCCACCCACGCCTCCACGTCGTCCTCCCCCGCCCTCGACATCCCCCGCCCGCGAGCCCTTCCTCCTCTTCCTTGCCTCCCGCGCGGCCGCAGCCGCCCCCGCGCGACCTCCTCTTCCTTGACTCCATGCGGCACGGCCGCCTCCAGCCTAGAAACTCCAGAGCTCGTCGACGGCGACCGCGTCGGGCGAGTACACAGCGAACGCGTCCCCGACCATGGTCATGGAGAGCCGGGCCTTCCGACGACAGCGACGGCACGGCGGCGGCGCATCCCCGACCACTTTGGCTGTGGTGGCTGCGTACAATGACGTATACAACTTCGTATACGTTGTATTCTGTATTTTTTTTAAACCTGAAAATGACTATCTGTGGTGCATGGTTGTGGGGTGTGCCACAGAAATGTTTCTGTGGCGCATGGTGGACGGTGCACCACAAAAATATTTCTGTGGCGCATGGTTGGGGTGCGCCACAAAAAAATAATTTAGTGGCGAGACTTTTGTGGCGCACCCACCATGCGCCACAGAATTTGTTTTTGGTGCGCCACTAAAGGCCTATTTCCTACTAGTGTAGCTCATCTGATACGGATGTCAATAAGGATGCCAATGACGATTTGAAACATTTTTCGAATGTGATTCTAACAAAAAAAATTGAATATTATAAATCATGTATTGTCGGTCTAATTGTCAAACCAATTCACTTTGATATTTCTTATCGGGGGCGGCAAAGAAGAGAGTAACTTGATGCTACGGTCGTAGGTTTAGATGGCTGCACTTGTCGAGGTGGAAACGAGAAATGCTTAGAAAAGAGTGGATAGACAACCATAACTCAAATCTTTATGAGTAATATAGTATATGGTTATAAAATAGTAGGTGGGTAAAATATAAGTAACATACAAATTTGCATTCTCACTCCGTGTAATTTTACACATATTTTTTTGGTTAAATTTTTAGGACGTTGAGTGCATGAAAGCATAATTATGTCACTTATGTTTACAGACTGAATTAGTAAATAACTGCAACTAAAACAATCGAGGTCCAACCTATTTGGAAGTCTATTTGGTCTCTTAAGGTACCAGCTAAGATAAAAATTCATTGTTGGAGATCGGTGTTAGGTGCTATACCATGTTGTGGGGTTTTAGCTAACCGCCACATTCAACCATCAAGCCAGCGCCCTCTGTGTGTGGTTGATTGTGAGAGCATTTCTCACGCTTTCTTCAAGTGTCGAGAGTCAAGGAGATTTTGCAATACTTTGGTCTATTAGACTCGGTCACTAAAGCATGTATTGAAATTGAAGAGGTGCAAGGGGACTCCGCTCTTGTTTCGCTGTTATTGAACCCGACTGAGGCACCAATGCACCCAGAGCTAAGAAAATGTGACCTCATTGCTGTTACCATTTGGTACGCTTGGTGGGAGAGGCGCAAGATAACACATGGTCGAGAGGTTGTTGATCCGATCCGCTCAGCACAGTGTATTCTAGCGTTGGCTATGAACTTCAAGAGGGCGAAGAACATCAGGAGCAGCCGTATAAACAGACATGGATGGCTGAAACCACCAAAAGATTGTGTAAAGCTAAATGTGGATGCATCTTTTGATATTGATACAGGTACAGGAGGTACTGGAGCTATACTTCGTGAACACTTTGGCATGTTCATCTCATGTGGTCGCTGGATTCTTAATCATGTGGAGGACGCGGCAAAGCCGGAGGCACATGCGATTCGCAATGGACTTCTACTAGCTGGATCAGTAGGATGCAATCGAATTATGGTTGAATCTGATTGCATGGAAGTTGTGGAGACTATGCAAAATCGCGGGAATTCTCTTGGAGCAGCTGCAGCAATTTACGAAGAATGTTCGTTCCTTTGTCGTAATTTTAGCCGTGTTAGTTTTTCTCATTGTCCGAGTGAGGCCAATAGGGCCGCACATATTTTAGCAAAGTTTTTCGAGGTCGAGCATGAGATGTGGCATGCCGATCCTCCGATTGTGTGCGTTCTGTAATCACGGATGATGTAACTATTGTGTCAAATTAATATAATCCGCCGTGGTGGCTTTCAAAAAAAAAACGATGTGATGCCCTTGCCACCAGCTCGTAGTCAATTAACATACATTTATTTTATACTCGCGCTAAAATACTTGTTCCCAATTGGAATAGATCGATCTGGAATAGATCGATCTGGAATAGATCGATAGGGTGACCCTAACCGATTGATCTGACGCCCCTTCAATCAGTTGGTGATTCCATCGCCGCCTCCTTCGTTTTGTTTCTTCGGCCGGCGAGTGACAGGTTTGTCGTCAAACCCGCCCATAACGCACTGCTCCATGGATGATTTGGACGTGCAAACACGCTTGTCTTTAAAATTCGAAGCTTTACTTGCTAGCCGTCCACTTCGCATTAGAAGGCCACATTGGCCACGCACGTCATGGCTGGCTCTATCGGGTTTTATCAGACTTTCAGTTGCTCGAGCAACCATCCTATGCAAATTAAAGCCTATAAGGTGGTACGGCACATCGTCCATCACTCGCCCTATAGTTAGCAGGTTCATCGGCTCCCCGTCACTGAAAACTACACTTGTGTGACACTCCATATATAGTGCCCACTTACGCAGTCTTTAAAAGAAGCACGAAACGCACCCTTGAGAGTCCGGCCGCCTTTCTTCCCCTGAATAATTGGTCTTGAATCCGGGGTAGAAATTTAGCACGGTAGCAGATTCACACAGATGGTGGCACATGCAAGGTTTGGTTCCCGAAAAAAACATTCCCGAGGGGGCTCCGGCTTTCTGTTTACCGCGGTAACCGAGAAATCACGAATGATTACTGGATAAATTTTAAAATTAAATTTTGATTTAAAATTTTCTCAAAACGGGTTATTTATAGGGTTTAAACTCCACTTCGACACAACCTTGAGTGGGGCGAGGCTCGTTTACGTTCGCGCGGATTCCAACAGCAAAACGATAAGGACGTTGGGATGAAGAAGATCGTCTCCAACCGCGCATCCACTATCGGCCGAACGGCTTGCCACCCGACCTGTGGCTGCCTCGCCGCCCCTCCCTTTCAAATCGCCCCCTCCGCGGGTCTGTCGCCGCCCCCTGACCATCCCTCTGCCCCCTCTCCCCCCATCGCTTCTTCTCCGGTTCCGGCGTCGCACCCCCACCCCGACTGATAAGGCCAGTGCTCGGCTGCCTCCTCGCTCCAATCTCGACAGTGTCGACTGCGCCGTCTCGGTGGTGGGGAAGGGTGGAGAGAAGAAGAGAAAGGGGTCAAAGGAAGGAGAGGAGGACGCGCGACCGCACGTGGAAAATGGAGTTTCGCCTTGAGTGTAGCGTAGCGGTATGCACTGACTAGGTCGGGTTGCTCTTACTAGTCGCCGGTTCGAACCTTGATGTACACTTTTTTTCCATAATTATAAGGATTTAATCTTGCACATATAGAAAAATACTCAAGAAATTGTTGCCGCAAAAATCTGCCGCGCAACACCAGGATAATGTCGTGCTTTCGTCACGACGACCGATTGCTTTCCGAGCAAACCAACAAAGAATCCCCTCTCTTTCGTGGAGGAGAACCGACCGTTTTCCGGGCAAAACGGCAAAGATCCAACCAAACCCTAGACTGTTAGGGCATGGCAGGAGACAAACGATAAAGAGAAAGAAGTAAAAGAAAATAATGTATTATGTTGATAGAACGATTGATCGAGGGGTCCTCCAATCGGCCGTACGCCCACGTTAAATAGGCTGCCTGGTCTTTGGCGAGTACAACCGGACACGGTACAATTACTTAGTCTACAAGTCAAATCAAATATTCTAGATTGATTCGGCCAGGTACTAAACATGTATGGAATATTACCGATACAACCGAATCGATCACAAATCAGGTTATCTCCCTTTTCTGACTTGATATCACGTGCAAATCTGACTTTGTAGTTTGGCCTTTTAAATCAGCGAGTTGTCCTGCATCACGTTACGACTCCTGGCCATATTCACGTACAAGCATCCTTGAATAAAATATTCCGGCAAGATGCTAATGACACGAGATAATAAAATTGATCCTGGTACGTGACTTTCCTTCTGCGTCTCTCCCTGCGATGCACAAACTTGGCAAAACATCCTTCGGCTTCACATCTCCATCTGAAACCAGCTAGGACTTGTCCTTCACGGTAGCAGAATAGCTCGACGGATTGCAGAATTTCATCTGGACATCTGAAAACTAACGAGCTTGTCCTTTGCAGCGCCAGAATATCTCTAAACCGATCCAACCTGTCCCGCCATATACTACCCAATTATTCCTCGCAGCACTACCTCTGATTTCAATGCACTGCGCGGTGTCTAGGATTTGCACCGGGAAATACTGCCACATTGCACTGCTCTCTCCCGCAATACACGGTGCACTTCTGGGGTACACTGCCGTATACTGCCTTGAAACAATGGATTGCACTGTATTTACCTGTGAGCCAAAAAACGGTTGCAAACACATGCCCCCCTGTTTTTCGGTAAAACTTGTGTGCCGAAAAATACCTTGCACCGATTTTACTCTCCACGACGATCTTCATTGGTTTTCACCCAAGCCTTCCAGAATAATATGACTGATCCGTTCGGCAATAAAAATCATCACCAAATAATGCGTACTTGGAAGTCCCCTGCCGAACAGTCATATTCAACTTTTTTTCAAATTCTGCATGTATTAACTGTACCTGCACTAGATCTTTTATTAGTGGCCGAATTAATAAACTTCAATCCGGCCTTACCTATGTTGGCAAAACAAAGTATCGGCCCTTGTGGAACATTAAATAGCCGAATGTTTATTGAGCCAATTTCTTTTGCTTTTCAGTTTTCACGTCTAGAGATATGAGCAATGACAAAGTAATCTAAGGTTAAAATTACATCTAGACATGCACCAAAATAAATAACAAGTGATTCGTCGAAATCGGTAAACCATGAACATTGTTGCATTACTGACAACGAATCACTAGAAGCCTCAATAGGTGTAGCACTTATAGCACGAATAGACAAGTCATATTCGGCTGTATAGTTTGTGCAAAATATTGTAAGCAACATGAGACTTCGTAAACTAGGGACGATGGTATCACATGACATCAGCCATGATTATATAATCATCTCAGGGCGATAAAAGAAATATCGGCCTTATGTATAATCCATCCACCAAAGTATGCATAGCCGAAATAAATAAAACAACAAATCTGATTATGCACTTCCAATATTTCAGCCTATTGGATTAGTAACAAAATTGCAACTAATCAAATGAATAATGATTTGGTAATACCCTTTCATGATGTAAAGAATTATGATACATTCATGGATCAAAATAAGCCCATGAAGGGTAATCAATCATACCTTGTGATGAATTCCATGACATAGGCATTAATGGTGGAGTAGAATAATATGGATGATGTGCTGGTCGAAACCTTTGATGGTGATTCAGAAATCTTTGGCCTGATCGCTTGTTGGATTTATCATTTTTATTCTTCACCCTTGTCACTTGGCTTGCAACAGGAGCATGCACATCCTCCCTGTCTTGAGGTCCTCTCTTAGGAACCCATGCCATGTTCTTGCTCTTTAGCTTTTCAGCACTAAGCCGTTTCAGTTTCTTTTCTTGCCAACTTGATAAACCGAGTGGGCATCTCGGCTGTGGTTTTGTTGTGCTTAATGGCAATTCTTTTCTAACCTTGAGCACTTTCAACTCTGCTCGTTCAGATTTGGCAATTGGGTTTTTGAAAGTTACTTGCTTCACTTCCTTGCCTTTAGTAGCCAAAGTCAACTCAGCTGGCTTTTCATTATTTGGAGCTAAATCTGAAACAGCGCACTTGCGTCCATCCTTCTTGACTCGGTAAACTTGCTTGACCGCTTCTTTCTTTACCCATGAGCTCTGGACCGATTCTTTTTTATCGAAACGGTCTTTGACACGTGATTGTTGATCAATTGTTGATCTTCTCATAGCTGCATAATTTGGGTGAGATGATCTATAATTTGATGTATAATGTGCCCAGGAATCATACCTTTCCCATGATGGATATGTATAAAAATCATAGGAAGGCATCCATGACATTGGCATTGGTGGCCCAAAAGGAGAGTATGAATTTGCTGCACTGAATTTATCCTTTCGCCAATCCCTGCCTTTAGACTTTTGCCTTGGGGGTGATCTTGATGCTTTTGCATTACTTGGCCAATAAACACCTTTTTCTTCACTCTCCTTTTGATATTTTTCCAATAGCTGCGTCAAAGTGACTTTTTCTTTCTTACCTTTGTGCTTATTGCGGCCTTTGTTTTTCTTGGTTTTGCATGCATCGATCTTCAAATTTTTGTTTTGCCCCCAGTGCTTGATGTCCTCGTTGTAGCTTCAATGGAACTCTGACCTTCAAGATTATCTTTAATATGATCTTCAAGAATTTCTTCACTTGTTGGCTTGATCCCATCATCCTCGGTGTGTACCTGCTCATCATTACATGAATCGGCTAGAAGTAACCGATGCTCGAACGAATCACGTAACTTACAATACATTTGTCCTTGCAATGATGGCTCAATATTGTGATCAAGGATTCTAATATAATCAATTTTCAACAACATATCAAATAATTGATCACTCATCTTTAATTTGATGGTACACCTTTTATTTTCTAGCCGATCATGTTGTGAGAACGACTTTGGAATTAAACAACCGAATGGTTCAGATTTCACATCATCCCATTCGGCTATGTGCTGTCTTACACACTTTTTATCCGATGTATTTGAATACACAATTACACTATCATCGGCTTTCTTGCAAGACAATAAACTTGGCTTTAAATTTTTGAAATCAAAATAGTTAAAGCACATATGTCTCACTTGAGACCAAATGTAAGCCAAGTATGAAATAAGCAAAGCTACCCATGCGGATACAAAATTCCTATGAAACACTAGGGAAAACTTTGGCTGTAATAATTTGTCACTATCGATCTTTCTAAATGGCACAACATCTTGACCGATATATTTCGTAACAATTATATTGCTAACAAATACATTACCTCTCTCGATTGGTCTTTCAAAGCTTATGAGGAATTTGCTAACAGACGCATCAACAATAAAGTTTTGACCAAATCGGAATATAAGTAAATTATTTGCTAGATGTACCTCTTTGAAAACGTTGGAAGAGTATGATGGTTGTATGACCTGAACAATACCTTGCTCCGCCTTTAGATAATTCTCCAACGCCTTGTCTTCTTCTTTCTCTGGATTTTGTGCCTCTTCACTTTGATACTCTTTGTTAACCGAACATTGCTCGGCTATAACTTCTTGTTCTTGATCTTCATCAACTTCTTTGGCACGGAACTCATAAGGCAGCACGAAAGCTCCCTCGCATCCAGAGAATTCAAACACAGCTATTTCGCTATGCTCATCATGCTCTTGATCATTGAAGCTTGCTTCTTTTGGTTCAACAGATTCGTCCAACGTATTTTTGTATTCGGCTTTTTCCATAACCGAATTAGACATACTAGACGAATAATTTATCTCGTCTTCATGAATTTCATTATTTCGCAAAGCTTCCTCTTTTTGCCTAACTATAGTTAAATCAAATTCCCTAAACATAATAGCAAGCTGCTTCTCAAAACTTTCAGTGGGTTGTAGAGAATCGGGCAAAGAAATTTGAGCGTGTGTGGTTTGCTGCGGAGATCCATTAAAATGTGAATCTGGTACCGGCCCATACGGAGCTACCGTTTGATAACTAGGTTGTTGTAAATTAGAATTAAAGCTAACACTTCGGTCATGGCTGCTGAAATTTTGTGGAACCGAATTCGAAATAGCAAGAGTAGCAACACTAGATGAAGGCATATTAACCCCTACTGAATTTTCACTCATTCGGCTATAATCATTGTAAAGATGAGGAACCAAACTATGAATATCAGTGGTTGTATACGGTACTGAAAAATCAGCAGCATAAGGTGCAACACATGACGGTTCAGGATAATTGACCAAATAGCTAGTAGTAGCATGTCTAATTTCCCTATCCATCGGCATGTTTGAAGATGAACTCACATATTGTGAATTATTTTCCGATGAATAAAAAGATGAAACACTTGCTTGCCTATTATTAAAATTTCTAACATCGGATGCTTCATATTGATTAACCAAACTCATCATGTTGTTCATCGGCATATAAATTTGTGGTGCTGCCGATGTATGAGAGTTGGAGTACACATGATGTCTGTTACTAGTATCATAAGAAGTTGAAGCATGTAAATTACTTTGAATCGGCTCTTGCACGTAATTAGATGTATGATTTAAAAATCTAGGGCTAGCCGATAGAGTATACTCATTGAACGATCTAGTAACACCATATGAATTATTTGCATCTACATAAGGGGATTGGGTATTCATATTACCTTCGTAGATTGCAAACCTGCTTGATGACGATTTCCACGTAACCGAAACGATCGTGAGACCGTTCGAAACTTCGTCCCCAGCGGAGTCGCCAATTGTGTTGCCGCAAAAATCTGCCGCGCAACACCAGGATAATGTCGTGCTTTCGTGACGACGACTGATTGCTTTCCGAGCAAAGCAACAAAGAATCCCCTCTCTTTCGTGGAGGAGAACCGACCGTTTTCCGGGCAAAACGGCAAAGATCCAACCAAACCCTAGACTGTTAGGGCATGGCAGGAGACAAACGATAAAGAGAAAGAAGTAAAAGAAAATAATGTATTATGTTGATAGAACGATTGATCGGGGGGTCCTCCAATCGGCCGTACGCCCACGTTAAATAGGCTGCCTGGTCTTTGGCGAGTACAACCGGACACGGAACAATTACTTAGTCTACAAGTCAAATCAAATATTCTAGATTGATTCGGCCAGGTACTAAACATGTATGGAATATTACCGATACAACCGAATCGATCACAAATCAGGTTATCTCCCTTTTCTGACTTGATATCACGTGCAAATCTGACTTTGTAGTTTGGCCTTTTAAATCAGCGAGTTGTCCTGCATCACGTTACGACTCCTGGCCATATTCACGTACAAGCATCCTTGAATAAAATATTCTGGCAAGATGCTAATGACACGAGATAATAAAAATTGATCCTGGTACGTGACTTTCCTTCTGCGTCTCTCCCTGCGATGCACAAACTTGGCAAAACATCCTTCGGCTTCACATCTCCATCTGAAACCAGCTAGGACTTGTCCTTCACGGTAGCAGAATAGCTCGACGGATTGCAGAATTTCATCTGGACATCTGAAAACCAACGAGCTTGTCCTTTGCAGCGCCAGAATATCTCTAAACCGATCCAACCTGTCCCGCCATATACTACCCAATTATTCCTCGCAGCACTACCTCTGATTTCAATGCACTGCGCGGTGTCTAGGATTTGCACCGGGAAATACTGCCACATTGCACTGCTCTCTCCCGCAATACACGGTGCACTTCTGGGGTACACTGCCGTATACTGCCTTGAAACAATGGATTGCACTGTATTTACCTGTGAGCCAAAAACGGTTGCAAACACAGAAATATGATGTGGGCTACTAATTCGTACTTCAGACCTCTTGAAGAGACCAACGCGTCTCTGCCACCGCGTTGCGTATTCGGACTTGTATATGATATGAGTACCAAAGAACCAAACATTCCCTGTCTAGTCGCTGTCCACACTTGCATACGTACTGCCGTACGCGGCTCCATCCGCCCGGTCTCACGAACGACCAAATGGTGGAGCGTACACACCGCGATTTCGTCTGCGATGACGCATTTCTCGGATCCCAAGCACGATGCACAGAGTAATACTTATATGTTGAGTGAGCGACGAACGGCGTTTATTACGTAGTCCGATCCACCAGTAGCAAACTAGCAATGTTACTTTAACTTACTGTAGATTAGAGTGAGGATATATATAGGTGAGTCAAAAAACGAAGTGCGTGTGGTCATACCGGTGGATTGTCGAGTCAGAAAACTTGAGCTCCACGTCAGGATCGGGGGGAGTTTCTGCCTTTCCAGCCCAGCTCATGTCATGTGCTCAGACTGAATATGGTCAACGACACTTCTCCTCGATCTGTGCCACTGGAATCTCCGTTGAAGGCCGTCTAGGACTAGTTTGCATCGAATGTCTGGTCGTTGCACAGCATGTGCACTAGACATTGTACTGCTGGCAGGTGTACAATAATGGGCCGGAGATAGATAGGCGCAGACGTAGCGAATGCGAACTTATCAACCGCGGAAAGCAGAAAACAGGCACAAATATTATACGAGTATCTATCTATCTTCAGTTCAAAAGCTTCTGAAAACATGGGAAAGCTTGGTTTGATGCATCTTATATTTACTAATTGGAGGCACCTTTAAAGCCTCCACGTTAATCCACATCATTAAAATTAATTAAGCTGTTAGATCTGGGTTTTACGGCTAGGATTAACTCTACGTAACAATGTTACATAGCACGTTACAAATAATCTGGCACGATAGCCCGACATCGAATTGTATGTGATGAAAAAAACAATGGGACGGTTACGATCTGGACTCTTGACGTTTAGTGCTGCTAAAATTACGTTGGCTGTCAAGTCAAAAAAAAAGGTTGGCTGTTACCTGATATTAGATTGGCCGGTAGCACCGTGGAAAAAAAAAAGTTTGGTAGGACGTGACAAACAAGTGCAACACACATGCAAAAGACAAATAAACAAGGAGACGGTTAGGATCTGGATCCTGAGTTTAAACGCTATTAGTTCGGATCGACTCGCGGAATTGAATAACTGAGTTTCCTCTAGCTGAACAAATAAATTAATACTGGATCAAGTTAGCTCTCGCCTTTTTCCCTCAAAAAAAAAGTTAGCTCTCGCCTTTGCATGCCAATGCAAAATCCATGGCGGCATGCGCTGTACTTAGTTGCATATACCTCGATCTCTTTCGCCGTAGTCGGTTTACTAGGATTGGGGTTACGGTAGTCTGACCAAATGAGCAGCCGAGGGGTGCGGCGACAGAGCAACCGGGAGGTGCGGCGACAGCAGGTTGTTGCACGGCTCCGTCTTCTGCAATTCTACGTCTATAACAAGGTCGACAATGTAAGCCATGTGTTGAATCTGCACATATCTAAACTGGGCAGAATTTGTGGTGCTTTTGGCTGATCTAAATCAAGATCGTTTTGTAAGAAAGCGGCAGCTGATCTGAACATAGAAGAAGAGTTAGAGAGTATGGAGCATTGGACTCCACGGTGCGTCACTTTCGACTGGCAAGCATTGAACCCTTTGTTCCTACAAGTTTTTATTCTTTTTAGCATACAAATTCTGACCGTGCTATGATTCAGCATCAGTTTTTTGTCCCTTAGATGAATACATCGCATGATGGTTCCTGGAGCAGAGGTGGAGGGCGTACCGACGGTAAACAATTTGAAAATACCCATGTTTTCAACATAGAAAGGCCCGATAGGCTGGTCGTGGCGGCGGTCGCCTGGCCTGTCCCTCGAGTTGTGGAGGATCTGGCCTCTGTGTGCGGCATCAGACAAGTTCCTCGCGGGCGGCAGCGACAACAGCCGAGCTTGATGAAATCGTCGACATGTACCTGCGATGTGTCGTGGTCAATGGTCGGATGTGCCTCCAGTCCTACCGACCTTCCCAGCGTCCTATATGTATCATGGAGGTTCTATACCACCGGCGTCATCCCAACGCAATATAATCTGCCAGTGCATTGACCATGTTCCTTTTATTCTGCTCTATCTATGTTCTAAGCAAGCCCATCACGTAGCATTGTTGCGGACGGCCGGAAAGTATGTCGCATTGCTATCCAGCTACTCTGTAAGTGTTTGTTTGATTGATCTAAGCAAATTAGCATAGAGGTTTATGCATTCACTAAACAATAAGTTTAGCAACTTCGTACGAATTCACCCCTCTGCAGTCACGTATAAGCACAAATTTATGGTCTATGCACGAACGAATTGATAATGGCTTGATGGAATCTCTCTCCAGGTACGTACACGAGCCGATGAATTCCAGTTCAGTGGTCAATGTTCAGATGGTATGCAAAGCCGATGAATTCCAGTTCAGTGCTGATTGTTCAGATGGTATGCAAAACCCACCGTGAGGTCAAGATTCAGCATAACAAGAAATAAAAACAGAGATAATCAGGGCAAGGGTAAGAAACAATGTTGTATCCAATAATGCTTATCCTTCCGTTAAATTTACTTTTTTCTCTGAACATTGGTTTACTGCTGAAGCAATCTTATTCACGGCCACCGGCCGCCGCTGATGTTATCATCTGTCCACCCAGAAAAACCAGCTTCGCAACTTTAACAGGTGCAGAGCGGTTCATCGTTCATTCTCTCAGATTTGTCCGACATAATCCGTAGGGTTAGCACGATCGATGCGTTTGGAAGCAGAGGATGGCAAGGCCTGCACACCGTGTGTCACAAGGCAAATCGAGAAGCCATATTGGGGCTTTGTGTTTCACTTCCAAGTTAAGTTGATATCATCGACATATTCATTACGATTTCACCCATGGTTAAGTCTGCAAATTGCTGTTGGTCTGATTGTTTCACTTTTTCTATTAGTGCGTGCATTAGGCTCAACTAGCAACACTAAGTTATTTCTCAGGAGGTTTTATTTGATAATGCCCTACTTATTGATAGCGGTCAAAATAATTCATATATGTAAAGGGTTAATTACATCTCTTAATGTTATGCTTCTGAATAGTGTCTAAACATACTGCTTTTTTCTGTATAACACAGGTTTGCAAATGTGTTCCATGTTGGACAATGAATCTAACATGTACCTTTATAATCTCAAGAGTCAATTAAACATACGTATGTGTCTTATTTTTTTCTCAGATAATACTCTATATCTTTTCGTCTTCCAACAACAGGCTCTTCTATGAATAATTTTGTATTGTTTTGGGAAGGTCTCCTATGAATATTTGGTATGCTAAATTGTGTGCGTGTCCATGAAAATGCGTACCATAATTTCTTAATTGATAAATAATGGAAAATACACCTACAAATATTTTTATGAAAATACAAACAAATCTTGGCAATGGAGGCCACACATTTACTACATATAATTCAGAGTTATACTCTTCTCAAAAATTATATAATTAACATCCTTTAAAATTTAATGTTTCAGTACGTAACTGCATGCCACACTTCAAATAGTCATTGTTGTTCTATACCGGATTATCAATACACTACTCAACGTGTGCTTATAACTTTTTTCCAGGAACCAAAACTAAGAATGTAGTCCAACTGTCCAAGTTGATAATATAAAATTGTCATTTATTTCTTATATTAACCATTGCATTAAATCTAAAAAAAATCTATAATTTTGAAAGAATGTGTAGGTATGCAAGAACTCACATTTTTGGTAAAAAATTGCAAGTTATAAATATTATCAATTCACTAAAAAATGTGAAAAACATTCTAGCCCGTGCAGGTGCACGGGTTGATGACTAGTTGACTATAATACTAATCACGACTTGTTTATGAGTTCGAAGCACTCACGGACCACCATCGCGCATGGAGGTGCAATGTCGGGCGGACGCGCGCGGCGCCGCTCATCATCGACAAACCGTGCTTTCGATGCGCGGCGCGATTCAGCAGAATATGCGAGACTAGATACATAGATAGCTCACGAGCATGCCCCGTGATTGGCCTCGATTATTGACCGGCAATGTTTGTCCCCTCGCCGAGTCAGCACGGCTTTTTTAGTTAATCCATACCAACGCCGAGCAATACTCCTGTTGTTTTCGGCAGATACAGTGAGGTAACAAGCATCTCCTGGCCAAAACTGTTGGTAACTATTTTCCGCAGTTTTCCGCCAGTTTCGTGATGCCAGATAGTCTCGCGAAACAGATAGTACTCCCTCCGTTTTTTAATACTCCGTATAAGATGTTTTAGCTTTTGTCCACATGCACATGCACACAAATATATGTAGACACATTTTTGTGTGTATGTTCACTCATGTTAATGTGCATATAGACAACATGTGTATCGCCTAAAACATCTTATATTAAAAAAGGAGAGAGTACTAGCAGATACCTATAATTTCCGTCGGTGGAACGGGTTATAATGGATGATCCAAAAAGGTTTCAAAGCAGAAGAATTTACCATCAATAACATCTGTTGAGTTATGATCCAAAATCAAATAAATGCTAGCTTCTGTCGAAACGGAGCAGGAGCAGAGACCCGTCGTCGGGAGGATTAAGCCGTACAACTGTTGTTGTTATGTCTGATGAACTAAAAAAAATTGACATAGATTTTGGCATGGCAGAATTGATCAAGAGAGACCTCCTAGATGGTTGCAACATGACTAAGTTGAGATTTTATATGCACTCCATATTTGGTAAGCAAAAGAGAGTAAAATTCAATGTTTCTATCCGATACCTCTAAAGCCTAGAGGCATACTAGATTCTTAGATTATGTACATGCTGGTTTGTGTGGACCTTCCGGTAAGCCTTTTCTTGGTGGTGCTTGTTATATGCTTACAATTATGGGAAAAGCTAGAGAGGCGCCGCACAGGACGGTTGGCATGCGGCTGCTAATTCACAGCACATGCATGTAGTAGTCTGCTACCTCATGGGTGACTTCATCGCATTAATTGATAATTCTAAATTGTAAAATGATTTATCTTCTAAACCGTTATTCCGATTAACGATCTGTTTGCACTGCTAAATCCGTTTCCACGAGGGATTCAAAACTAGATCACATGTTAATATGTTTTGTCAAAATTTATTTTTTCGCACCAATTACCAGATTATCTACTGTAGCTAGTAGATTAGCAACGAACAATTACCACGATAATTGTTCATGGTCATCGGATAAAATTTTGGACATTTACAATAATATGCATTGCTAGAGAGTAAGAGTTCCAACATTTTCAAAATCTAAGAGATGGTATCAGTCCACACAAAGTAGTATCATACAGCCTTACATTGATACATAATGACATATAGAAAACCTGGTAACCAAGTTATTATAATCAGATAAGTTAGTGATAATAATCTGGTAACTACCGATGACAAAAAGTTATCAAAATATGGCAACATGGGATCTAGTTTCGTAGATCTCGTCGCGACTAAGGCAGCGGTGAAAGCGGATTTCCAATCGGATCTACGATTTGTGAGATAAAGGTTTTTAAAGTTTGAAATTGAGAGAATCTTGAATGACTTCACCGTGGCATGCATGGGAGAGAGAGGAGTGCAATAGCTCCACTTAATCACTAATTAATTGCATGCATGTGAGTGTGAAGGAGTAATTAATTACGTGCATACATGCATGCATGCCAACCGCCGCACCGGGATGCAAATATGCGACGCCGCTGTGTAGTCTACTCCAAATATGTGCCTTTATTTCCTGAATCATAAATATGATTAATACTTTTAAGGAGCGAAAAGTTATGTAGAAAGTCAAACTGAGAGAAAGGTAAAATTAATTCAGTTCTACATTTCGTGATTGGGGGGGGGCCAAGGCCCCCGAGGTATGGATCGTTTTAGACCTACTTCACCACCGCTATACATACCCCTTGTAAACCGCCGCATGGGATCATCCAGTCATTATAAATCTCCGGCATTTCGTAACATCTCCCGATATCCTAATACAGTGAATTTTCGTCAGCTCGCCCCCATGGTTTATTACCCTTCTCTTTGGATGGGTTTTTATGCATCAAAATCCTGATTTGTTCTGTTTGCCGGTCGACTTATAACAACGCCCCTATACTAGGTAGACCGTGCATTACTACGAGACGAGACGGTGGTGGAAACAATAGTCGGGTCGATGCATCCCTTTGCTCAAAATGAAACAAACAATGGCCAGGTCATATGTGAACTTACATTTCTAGTGTCGCCTACGGAATTTCTACTCCCACCGTACATGAAAGAGTATACTTTGAACATTCTTGGAAAGTCAAACTTTTTTAGATTTGACTGTGTTTATACAAAAGGCCACTAACATTTGTGCAACCAAATTGGTATCATTATATTCATGGTTAAAAACACTTCCATCATATAACTATTTCATTTCATTAATATTTTTTTATTTATGTGTAAACACGGTCAAAATTTAAAATAATTTAACTTTCAAACAAAGTTAGAAGCACACTCTTTCGTGAACGGAGGCAGTACATCGTTTATCCCGTGTTAGGCCACGACGCATGCATGCATGATGCTGGCGTAACTAACGCGGACCGCGAGAAGCATCAAGTATATTCTAGTAAATGATGTAATCAAGCGCGTATATATCGTGTGAATCGTCTAGTCTTCTGGCATCTCACTCCATCGCCGATGATGGATGTCATTTGCCAAATGGAGCGAACCGGTGGCCACGACAGACAGCACGACTGAATTTCATTGGTACACGTACTCATGCATGACTCTTAGTGCTAGTAAGCCGAGTCACCGGCTTTGCCAAGAAAATCTTCCTTACAACAGGCTCGTCATTCTTCTTATGTCTACTAATGGAACATTCAAGAATGCTTAAGGTAATTTAGGCAGTTTTTTCTTAATCGTGAGATGTGGCAAATACAGAACTACTGTTTTTTCGATAAAGAACTAGTGTATTTGCCACAGTATTAGCTGAGCAGAGTGAGGCGTTCAGAAGAGGCAGTGGTGGATGGTATAGGGACACGTCGCGACCCCGCCACGATGGCAGCCTGGCTCCATTGGCACCACAAGCGAGAAAAGAGGAGCTCGCGACATGAGCGGGGCAGTCGCCCAACCATCTGCAAGGCCCGATGCGATGAAGCAGAAGACGAACCCAACCCCATACGATCCATCCATCCATCCTCCCGATTCATCTCTTCTCTCCTCCACCTTTCCATCTTTCGCCGCTGTCACTTGGAGCTCTCGCTCCATCCATCGGCAGCGGCAGGTGCACCGGCTCTATATATACGCCCCACTTCTCCCCCACATGCACTTGCACTAGTACAACTCAAGTGTACACACCTCCCTCCCCTGTTCCCGTCCAGCGCGGCTCTGCTCCCTCCTCTGTCATCTCACTCCTCTCGATCACAGCAGCCATGGTGGTTCTCGCGAGCACGCCCGCGGTCGATCACATCCCGCTCCTGCGGTCCCCGGACCCCTTGGACTACTTCTCCGGCATGCCCGTCGTCGACCTCTCCAGCCCCGGCGCGCCGCGGGCCATCGCCGACGCCTGCGAGCGCTTCGGCTTCTTCAAGCTCGTCAACCACGGCGTGCCCGCGGACACCATGGAAAGGCTCGAGGCGGAGGCCGTCAGGTTCTTCTCGCTGCCCCAGCAAGACAAGGACCGCTCCGGGCCGGCATACCCGTTCGGGTACGGCAGCAAGCGCATCGGCCTCAATGGCGACATGGGCTGGCTCGAGTACCTCCTCCTCGCCGTCGAGGATGCGTCGCTCTCCGGCGCTTGTCCCGTCCCGTCATGCACGGTGTTTCGGTGAGTGAGTTCAAATACGCAGATGCTACCACAACAACACGACGCGTGGCCTGGTTTGACTGACGTGGTTGTTGCAAACTGCAGGGCGGCGCTGAAGGAGTACATCGCGGCGGTTCGGAAGGTGGCGGTGCGGGTGATGGAGGCGATGGCGGAGGGGCTGGGCATTGCGCCGGTGGACGCGCTGAGCGGGCTGGTGACGGCGGAGGGCAGCGACCAGGTGTTCCGGGTGAACCACTACCCGCCGTGCACCGCGCTGCAGGGGCTCGGCTGCAGCGCCACCGGCTTCGGCGAGCACACCGACCCGCAGCTCGTCTCGCTGCTCCGCTCCAACGGCACCTCCGGCCTGCAGATCGCGCTCCAGGACGGGCGCTGGGTCTCCGTGCCTTCCGACCGCGACGCCTTCTTCGTCAACGTCGGGGATTCGCTGCAGGTATGACTGCCTGCTCCGAGCTCTGCTGACACGTGACACCTTTTCCTGCACGCGCTAATTTATCAGTTTTTTTTCTCCTTCTTCTTTTCTACTGTATATAGCACTACTTTTCTCCTTTACTACTGATTACGCCATGCTAAAATGATGTGGATACGATTAAATTGGAGTTAGTGCATATATAAGTCAACTGGGAGCTCGTGAGATCACAACTGATGGATGACGGCCTGTCAATTCAGAGCTTGCGTCCGGTGCAGATCATCGCTATAAAAACAAGCTTCAATCGCATCACCCTCAACTGATAACAAAAGCACCAGTTAAACAGACAAATGTTCGTTATTATGCGTGTTGGTACAGTATACACGGCATGAACAGGAACAGGGGGAGTTCGTGGATAACCGCCACCAGTTGCATATTCTCCACATCAACACACTACTATAGCAATCCGTTAGGCACAAATCATGAACTTGGCGTGATGGCTGCATGACATCTAATTTTTTTTATAGATAAAAGGTTGTTCAGGCCCAGCTTTGAATTAACAAAGCCACATGACATCTAATTACATCACCATGCAAAGACACAAAGCCATGTTGATCTGATGTGCTGTTTTAATTTGGATGTGAATTGATCAGGTGCTGACCAACGGGAGGTTCAAGAGCGTGAAGCACAGGGTGGTGGCCAACAGCCTCAAGTCTAGGGTTTCCCTGATCTACTTTGGAGGGCCACCATTGACGCAGAGGATCGCGCCATTGCCGCAGCTGCTGGGCGAGATAGAGCAGAGCCTGTACAAGGAGTTCACGTGGAGCGAGTACAAGAAGGCTGCCTACAAATCAAGGCTCGGTGACAACAGGCTGGCCCAGTTTCACAAGTAGCAGCAGGCACAGTCAAGGATCATCAGCTTTAACAAGCCAGCCAGCTGGAGTAGCTTGCTACTGTAGCTTAATACATACAGTATTTTGGCGCGCAAGGAAGAGGAGAAAGCTACTACAGTAAGTACTAAAGAAAAGAGAAAAAGAACAGAGCAAGAAGAAGAAGAAGAAGAGCTAGCTAGATCTTTTTTTGCTAAAACTTTTGCTTATGGCATGTTTGGCGAGGTGTGCTCCTTTCCTATCTCGGAATGCCTGACCTGGACGATGAACAGTTCAGTTAACTCCTATAGTTAATGGCAACCAAATAGTATAGCACAGGATGACAGCAATGGCGTCTTTTGATATTTCTTTTTTCTCCTTTTCGTGAGTATTAGTAGTTGGCTTGTTATTTCTTCGGAAAGATGTAGTTGTTGTGCCCGTGACGTAGCTTTGTGTGCATGTGGACCTCCTCTTTAGTAAACTGAAGATCAGTCTTCGTCTGTTTAAACTTTATAAACTCTGTTCAAACCCATCGCAAAAACAAAACTCTATTCAAATCCAAATGGTGTCTTTACAGCAGCTCCTGGTTGGCATTACAGGATCCACTTTAAGCCCAGTCCAGCGGGGCCCATTGACAGCAGCCGGGCAGGCCCCCCAGCGGCCCGCGACCTCCAACCAAAACGAGGCAAATGAAGCGCGCGCATGTGGTGGCGGCATCACTGCCGGACCTTTGCTTCTCTCGGCCGGCCGGTGAACCTTTTCATACTCTTCTCTTCTCCGGCTGTGGATTTGGAGAGGATTTCTAATTGCACGCCACTAAATTGCTAAAGCAATAGTAGATGGCTTGGGCTAGGTTGCTTGTGCAGGTTTTCATCTAGTTTTTCTCTAATAAACCAAGCAATTTTCTTCTTAATAAATGAAAAATGTCAAACATTTTGTCCCGTTAAAAAAGTATTTGTGCCCACTCCTTATGTAAAATATATCTTTTTGACATGTCAAACGTCTAGTTTTTAAATTTTGGCAACTAATATCTTTACAAATATTGATTCAGTACTTGGAAGTCATACGTCGGTTTTGAAACATATTGATGACATGCTGTTTTTCTTTTATTTTGTTTTATAAATATGTAGTAAGTGAAAGTACATCTTAGCCCTAAGTTGGGCTTGATTAAATGACATGTGATTTAGGTACTAACCATGTTATCAAAGTGTTATGAACATGTGTTAGTCAGTTTGGTTGAAAAATATATGTGGATGAAGGCCCCAATTTTATGTGTGGTGCGCAATGCAATCTTGTCTGGAAGGGAAGAGTTGCAGAATGGTCTTATAAAAAGGGTTGGTGATGGTTCCACAAACACAATCTGGACTATGTGTGGAACCCTATGAATTTTGATCACCGACCAACTGCTAGGCTTTCATCTGTTGATGCTATTATTGTTAGTGATCTCCTTGACGAGCATTCTAAATACTAAGAGCCACAAAAACATGAAAACATTTTTATTGCAGAAGATGTCGGCCAATCCATCTTGATCAATCACACCGAGAGAGGTGCCGAGAACATCCGGGCATGGGCTTTTGAAAAGAATGGAGTTTTCTCGGTTCGTTCTGCTTATCGTAGGATGATGCTCGGTAATAACTTCCTTCATGATGCTAATTGATTGAATGGTCATGTTGATTTGAATTGTTGGTGGAGAAATAGTGTGTTATGGCGAAAGGATAGGACAAGAAGCTGAATCGATTAAGTGTCGATAGGAATCACAATTTAAGTTTGTACTTGGATGATTGAACAAAAAAACAACCATGTAGGCTCTTTAGCTCTGATGGCTTGCCCATTTTTCAAAGAAAAAGGACCAAGAAGAAGATCTTTCCTGCCCAAGTGAGTTCCACCATGGATTCTGCTTGCATAAGATTGTAGCCTTTATAAAAGAGATTCTCATGCCTTTGACTCATCAAGCCCTGGATGGATGGTAGTTCTAGCGGATCACGGGACTGCCTCTTTGTCCAATGAAAAATGAGAGGATTTCCTCTTTCTTGACTTCGGTGAACAATGGGCAACTTCTACTACTGAAACCAGTGAGATGTACAGTGTATAGTTTGTATGGTTTTTGGACCCGGTTTTACTTATAAACTGGGTCAATTCTTCTATCTATTCGAGCGGTGGATATCGACCACCTTAAACTCAAAAAAAACCAGTGAGCCAGTGGATACTGAGCTTCTTCCTCTCATCTCTGGGGTGCTCTTGGTCACAACAACATTCATTCTTGTAGAGTAAATAATTGGATTTTGATTGAGTTATTTTTCTAAAGGAAAAAGGAAAATGCAAATTCAAAATCTTTTTTCTTCGGACTTTCCCAAATAGAAAATACATTGTTGTATTCGCACTCTCAAATGTGAGTGAATAAATTCGAATTTCGTATCAAGTGCTTGCTAGGGCGAAGTTGTGGTCGGACTCTAGAATTCTTGACGAGTGGAGTCAAGTGGAGAAGGCGTTACATGATAGGAAAGCATTTTTTTTGCAGGAATTGTTGTTGTTTCAGCGGCGCCCTAAGAGGTTGCAACTACGACGGACCCGCAAACCCAAATCTACTAGGTTGATTTTGCATATTGAGCAGCCTTCCATCCACAATGTGCCGATCCCGAAACAAGCGGACTGTTAAGAAAAGCAATCCTCCCATTAAGCTGGTTGCTCGTCATCCTGTGCTCGATCTCCACCATCCATTTTTTTAATCGGTATAGAAATCATGTATTTGAAGTAAGTTCTTTTTTTTTTTGCTTTGATGGACATCAACAAGTTGTACGCGCAAGAAGAAGGATGATTATTACTCCCTCTGTCCCATATTAGCCTGCATTCTGGGTTTAGTCAAAGTCAAACTTTGTAAACTTTGACTAAACATATAAGAAAAAATATCAATACTTATAATACAAAATAAATATTATTAGAATCATCATAAAATATATAATCAAATCATATCAATTTCTCATTATAAATGTTGATATTTTTCTCTATATGTTTGGTCAAACTTTAAAAAGTTTGAGTTTGACCAAACATAAAATGCAAGGTAACTATTAACGGAGGAAGTGTTACCAATCTACCATACGGTTTCTTCTGTTCCCGTGTGGGCGCGTTGGTGCTTTGGTCCGTCGAATGTCTAGTCATCGTGCAGAACATGCATCGTCGGACCAAACAGCTTTCATCTCTCCCCTGCTGGTGGAATCCCCGTACGAGACACGTACCAACGGAATAACTGAACTCAACATAACTGCTCGTACTGCACACCCCTAGCTAGCTAGGGAGCTTGGCTGGTCTCGGCCTCTCTGGTCCTGTGTTCAGTTACTAACGGCCACATTGCACATGCTCGCTACCAAAGCAACAGGGCTACTCCACGCGGCCAGCGGCCTCAAACCAATGGACCCCATCGACCGCACGACGTTGCCTACCATGCAACTGCACTAGTGTGTTCCAACGTGTCATCTTAGTTTGAGCATGCATGCATAACTTGTGAAAATCCTTATGTCATGATCAGCGACATGCATGATGTTCTCTCAGGTGAAAGCTTAAGAACGTCCACTCGTGCCATTGCCACCCGAGTTATGTGCGCATACACCCCGCCTACCGCCTTCTAGGACCAGGGTCGGTTCGGACAGGGGCGGAGCTACATGTGCTCACCCGGGTGCACATGCATCAGGGTAGAGAAAAATTGCTTTGTACCTGTGCCAAAAATTCAGCCTGTGTACCACCTTCTACCATGAAAAATGCATCTGGGTGACTAAATTTGACATTTAAATACACCAGTGAACCACGGTCGACGTCGGTCTAGCTCCGTCCCTGGGTTTTGATGAGCTTGCAATACATGTAGTGCGTCTAAGAATAGATATTGTGTTAAAAAAAAATAAGAATAGATACAGTGACCGATTGATCTGGCCTATCGGCGGACCCGTGGGCGGGCGCCGTGCAAAATTCGATAATGCAGGGGAGCTAGCCACCACGGCCATTCCTGCCGGCAGGTCGGTGGGAGACTGAGAGGTACTCGCCTGTCTCTAAATATAAAATGTTTCAGATATTTTGAATGTAGACTACATACAGAGTGAAATTAGTGAACATATACAATAAAAATGAAAAATACGTCTAAATATGTATGAATCTGAAAAAAATTAAATTATTTGGAGGGCGTAGCTTTCTAGCTAGCTAGTCGAGTACGGACTACGCTCGTTCGTACTCACTCCGTTCGGATTTAATTGACACACATTTGATCACACATAGATGTATCTAGACATTAAATAAGTATAGATACATTCATATTTAGACAAGACCAAGTTAATTAATTTGGAACGGGGGAGCAGGAGGAGCGGCTGTTTTCGGGCTCGTGGTTTCCGGTCAGGCATGGGCCCGACCACCACAATGGACAGGTTGGCTACTTGGGCCCTGCATGTTTCCCTCAAACCAAAAAAATAATGTCTAGGTGGCCAGGCCTTGGGCCTAGCTAGGCCGGTCCACTATGTACCAAAACTGGCGTTGTCCGAGACCGGGCAGAGCTGGCAGTGGCAGAGCTCCTGTTCTCTCCCCCTGGCCTGAACGCGAAGGGGAAAAGAGGCTCTTCCCTCTATCATCACCCACCCTATTCCTATCTGAAATTAAGGTTCATGCACCGTAATGCATGGAGCCACGATCATGATTACGCGATTTGGAGTGCGATTAGCTGCTTGCCGCCTTGTCAGCTGGGGCCTCGGGACGGCTTAAGTACACTGCATTTGGGAGCTCCGTTCGGTTGAGCTCCGTCCGTAGTAGGAGTGAGGACCCCAGGAGGACTTATCAACAGATGAATTATGCGTGAAGAAGATAGCTTGCCTCCGTAGTAGGAGTGAGGACCCCAGGAGGACTTATCAACAGATGAATTATGCGTGAAGAAGATAGCTTGCCTCGCCATAGTGTGCCATATGGTATCTTGCCG
The DNA here is from genome assembly GCA_947311845.1 of Poa pratensis. Classification (NCBI taxonomy): domain Eukaryota; kingdom Viridiplantae; phylum Streptophyta; class Magnoliopsida; order Poales; family Poaceae; genus Poa; species Poa pratensis. The sequence continues at coordinate 25,636,306 of CAMZMU010000056.1, read as the reverse complement.
GCTTGCCGCGGACGGACAGAGAACGATGTTCCGGTCCGTTGATCGCGATCTGGACATCTTGCAGAGTATTCTGTTTTAACTACTCTGGAAGACCAAGAAACGCCACTGAACTGCCAGGGAAGCAAGCAGGAGAACGTCCCTGGTAGATCAAATCTCGAATTCTCGATCGGGAATGGAGAGCCAAGTGGAATCTTTCTCCGGCCCAAGTAAAATATAGGATTCTATTCTAGCCTCTGTTTTTTTAAAAAAAATTGACCGAATTTATCTAGAGTTCCGATTTCAGAGTGACTGCTTCGACAAACGGGCGCCATTGCATTTCAGAAAAACATCTGGCGAGAATGAAATGTGAATTCTAAAACCAAAGAATGGACCAATCGCCGCTCCGAAAGTCCGATTGCATACATGCATTCCGTCTTTTATCTGTGCTCCAAGAATGTCTTGAGCGAAAGCATAGAGCTGACAGTACGAACCTAAACACCACATGCTAGTTTATTGTTCTACTCGTTATTTATGCAAGTTGCCGGATGAAACCATCGTGACATTCTGTACTTCCCGTGAGAGCCAAGTACTGTCCGAAAATAAGTGTCACGAATACCGATGTATCTAGCACAAATATGGATGTATCTAGATATTTGTGACACTTGTTTTCATGTAGGGGTAAAATTAAAGGGGATACAGACGGTTATTCCCTACATATAGTACATCATACTTTTTTTCTTGGAGTCCAATTAAAATACAGACAATGTCAGATACAAATAAAGAAAATACAATCGGTCATGAGTATGAATCCATACGAAGCGAGCCAAGTATGTGTTGAAAATATAAGCAATTTAGCAATTGATTTAATCCGCGAAAACAGTGAACAATTCATGACTAGAATAACCAGAATTAAACTAATCATGCAATCTACTAAAACAGTAGAGAAACATAACGAATCTACAGTATATACTACTAGCAGAAATTGTAGTAGTCACTCGAACAGGAAGATCAGAAGTTCATACAGTGTGGCAGCGGAAGCGGAAGCGTTGGCGTTCACATTGTCACCCATGTCGTCGATGAAGAGGCTGTTGATGTCGGGGAAGAAGTCGCCGTTGGGGAAGAACTCGAAGCCAGTAGTCGCGCGAGTGCGCTCCCCAAAAACCTGATCGCCCTCTCCCGTACAGGATCACAAGAGGCGGGGTTCTGGAGGCCTGCTGTCCCTTCAACCGGTGCACGTCGGAAGACGGGATGGAGAAGACTTGAAATACGGCGGCGCAAGGTTCTGGAACTAGGGCGGCGAGCTACCATGTGTTGCGTGGTGGCGGCTAGGGTTCGCCCAGCCTGTATATATAGTGCGGGTCAGGTAGGACGTGGGCGCAGCCGCACGATCGAGTCGGTAACAGCCCTCGGCTCGGCGAGATTCCCGCAACCCGCGGCGCGACGCGGCGTGTCGTGACGTGACGAGACGAGCGAGCGGCGGCGGAGGACGAGGAGGAGGAGTGCGCGGGAGAGAGCCTTCTGTTCTCACAAGCACACCAAGTAGCACAACACTCCACCTTATAAAGTGGCGCAACTCTCTCCCAATTAGCAATGTGGGACTAAATATTAGTCCCACTCCACACAGCCATATGCACATGGGCCAATGAGAATTTCAGAATTTTAAAGTTGGGCTTTGGACGAAAGGCCCACTAGCAAAATGCTAGTCAAATTCCAACAATCCCCACAAAGTCTCATTGGCGAATATCATCATTTAGTTCCTAAACATTGTTTTATATACCGGTGCTTAGTGGATACTGTTAAGTTGAACTTCCACTTAGAAACTTATGCTACACTAGATCACAACTTGGATAGTGTACTATGTCTTGAACTACAAGTTTGCTGCGACCTAGTTTCACACAAGTCCTTGACCGATACTGGGTTGCCGCAAGGCTTCCCCGCGGGAGGAGCTTATGCGTCATACTCCAAGACCTTTCATGAGTTTATTAAAGAGCACCCAACTCTCACGGACTGCGACGTTTAACAGTCTGACTCATATAGGTGTGTTCCTCAAGAGATGCTCTGCAGGACAATATCTCCGCTTATAAAAGTAAGCCACTTGGAACACATTAAGATAAATATCAACCTGCCATGCAGATCAGGAGAGTATTGCATCTTCACAGAGTGGGAAAATAATGTAGGGATATTCTCCTCCCAGCTGACCAACACCTTGTCTCTCACTTCTAATTCACGGGATTTCCAATCACACAGAGTGGTTTACCACTTTGGACAACTCATATTGTGGGTCTCAAACCCATCTCCCTCGATGCACTATCTATCACATTACGTGATAAACCCTTTGTGAAGGGATCTGCCAAGTTCTTAGACGTTTGGATATAATCCAACGCAATAACTCCGGAGTTTCTCAAATTCTGACAGATTTCAATCTCCTCTGCACATGTCTTGACGACTTCAGATTATCCTTAGAACTTTTAATTTTGACTATCACAGTCTGATTATCAGTTCATAAGGATAGCGGGTATTGGTTTTTCAATCACAGGTAAGTCCATCAAGAGCTCACGAAGCCACTCTGCTTCAACGGTGGCTGTGTCTAATGCTGTGAATTCTGCTTCCATAGTTGACCTCGTTAAGATGGTCTGTTGATACGTCTCAAACGTATCTATAATTTTTGATGTTCCATGCTTGTTTTATACCAATTGCTACATGTTTTGCATCTACTTTATATCACTTTTATACATTTTTTGGGACTAACCTATTAACAAGATGCCGAAGTGCCAGTTCCTGTTTTCTGCTGTTTTTGTATTCCAGAAAAGCTAGTCTGGAAATATTCTCGGAATTGGACGAAACTACACGGGAGTCCCTATTTTACCAGAACTCATCTGACGGACAAAGAGGCGACGGAGAGGAGCCACGTGGGCCCCACACGTGGCCAGGGCGCGGGCCCCCCTCTCGCGCCCTGGGGTGGTGTGGGCCCCACGGGCCTCTCCAGCCGCCGCCCTTTCGCCTACTTATTCCCCCCGACGCGAAAACCCTAAGTACCTGAGCAAATATCCACGAAAAGTTCCAGAGACGCCGCCGTCGTCAACCCTAGCTCGGGAGGGTTCAGAACCTCTTCCCGGCACCCTGCCGGAGAGGGGAATCGTCACCGGAGGCTTCTACATCGCCATGCCTGCCTCCGGAGTGATGCGTGAGTAGTTCATCCTTGGACTACGGGTCCATAGCAGTAGCTAGATGGTTGTCTCTCCACTTTGTGCCATCATGTTTAGATCTTGTGAGCTGCCCTACATGATCAAGATCATATTATTGTAATGCTACATGTTGTGTTTGCTGGGATCCGATGAATATTGAATATTATGTCAAGTTGATTATCAATCTATCTTATATGTTATTTAAGATCTTGCATGCTTTCCGTTACTCGTAGATGCTTTGGCCAAGTAGATGCTTGTAACTCCAAGAGAGAGTATTTATGCTAGATAGTGGGTTCATGTCTCCGTTTAACCTGGGACAGTGACAGAAAGTTCTAAGGTTGTGGATGTGCTGTTGCCACTAGGGATAACCTAACGATGCTATGTCCACGGACATATGTGTTTGTTTACATTACGCACTTTACTTAATGCAATTATCCGTTGCTTGCAACTTAATACCAACGGGGACTCGGATGACAACCCGGCGGTGGATTATTAGTCATAGATGCTGTTGGATAACGATCTATGTATTATGTCGTAATGCCCAATTAAATATCATAGTAGTCAACATGTCATGTATATGCATTGTCATGCGCTCACTATTCGTCAATTGCCCAGCTGTAATTTGTTCACCCAACATGTTAGTTATCTTTTATGGAGAGACACCACTAGTGAACTGTGGACCCCGGTCCATTCTTTTACACTGATTAAACAACCACAAACTGCAAACTGTTCCTTTTTCATTCTCTGCAATTTAATACTCATTTTCCACACCATACGTTTAATCCTTTGTTTTCAGCAAGCCAGTGAGATTGACAACCTCACTGTTTCGTTGGGGCAAAGTAGTTTGATTGTGTTGTGTGCAGATTCCACGTCAACAGTCCAGACTCCCTCAACACTATTTTTCTGGCGCCGTTGACAACCTTCTGAAGAGTTGCTGCTCCTACTGGTTCGATAACCTTGGTTTCTTTCTGAGGGAAAACTTGCTGCTGACTACATCATACCTTCCTCTTGGGGTCTCCCAACGAACGTGTGTTTCACGTCATCAAGCTATTTTTCTGGCGCCGTTGCCGGGGAGACAGCAGTCTTCTGCAAGGGGAGTTTCACGCTTCCAATCTCTTTACTTTGTTTTTGTCTTGCTTAGTTTATTTTATTTTATCTTGTTTGCTTTCAATTATCAAAAACACAAAAAAATTAGTTACTTGCATTCAGTTTATTTTCAGTTTTGTTTTCTGTTAGTTATCATGTCTGGTTCGGCTCATCATGTTTTGGTTCCTGAAGTTGAGGTTCGATCTTTTAAGCAACAAAGTGGAGAAAGTTTGAAAGATGCTTGGTATAGAATCAGCGATGCTCATCGTAGGTGTGCTAAAAAATATTCCACTATGATCCTGCTTAGAAATTTTTATGTTGGCATAACTAGCTGGTATAGATATGTCTTGGACACTTTGACGGGAGGTAACTTTCTTGGTACCCTGCGTTGGAAGCTAGTTATATTATTGAGAGCCTAGTAGGAACACCACCTGTTAGTAACATTAAAAATGAGATCACCTTGGAAGATGTTATAAAGAAATTGGAGTCTATAGAGAAAAATTTGCCAAATCTCCTTGATAGTACTAGCAAAGTTGATGAATCACTGGGAACCATTAATGAAAGAATTGCTGTTTTAGAAACTAGTACTATTCAAGATAATCAAAATCTTAGGATTGGTGAATTAGAGGAGGCTATGGATGCAATAAGTTCTACTTTTACCTCTATTAAAACTAAAAGGCAAAAGGCTTTTGTGGGGAGAAAGCAAAAATTTATGTATGTTCCAAAAATTTCTAAACCAAAACCCACGGGTGCGTTTAAAACGGATAACGTGTTCAATGAGCTTGAGGGTAAGTCACATAATGGTCTATTTAAATTTTCTTCCCAAGAATTACGTAAACTGAAAAGTCCTAATGTGACAAACCCTGTTCTTGATGAAGCTTTTGATGAATTAGACCTTTCTTCACTTGGTAATACTTGATGCATGCTTTGTGCCTAGCTAAAAGGCGTTAAAGAAAAGCGCTTATGGGAGGCAACCCATTTTATTTTTCTGCAATTTTTCTTTTATTGAGTCAAGGAGTTTGTTTACTTCTGTAGCAACTCCTTTGTATCTTTATTTTCTCGCATTGTTGTGCCAAGAGTAGCCTCTAATGATAAGATGATGCTTAATTTTGATTGCTGCGCAGAAACAGATTTTTGCTGTTCACTGTACGAAATTCCTAAAATCACCAGATTGTTAAAAATCTGAAATTTTTGTGCGTAATCTTTATGAATGTCTGAAACTTTCATTAGTTCAGAGTTTCTCGATCTGAGCGTCGTAAGTGCCTCGAAAAAATTCGTCTTTGCGGACTGTTCTGTTTTAGACAGATTATGCCTTTTTATTTTTCGCATTCTCTCTTTTACTAGTGTTGAGTGAAATTCTTTTTTGGGTGGAAGAGCTTCACATAACATCAGTGGCTGTAGCTAATGTTTAAAGTAACAAATCATATTGCGTCTTTACAGAACATGTGAATTTTTGATTATGCACTAACCCTCTAATGAGATCTACTTTGAGTTTGGTGTGACGGAAGTTTTCAAGGGTCAAGAGAGAAGGATGATATAATAGGATCAAGAAGAGTGAAGAGCTTAAGCTTGGGGAGGCTCCCATGGATCTCCCCAGCATATTTCAAGAAGACTCAAGCGTCTAAGGGCATCCCCTTCTTCATCGTCAAAATTATCAGGTCATCTCTAGTGAAACTATATTTTAATTCTTTCACATCATATGTGCTTTTCTTGGAGCGTCTGTGTGCTTTTTATTTTCAGTATTGCATTTTATTTTCAATAAAGCTTGACTGGACCCTAGCATTCTTGATTGGGAGAGAGACACGCTCCGCTTTTTCATGAGAATACTCCTATTCTTCACTTATATTTGTTGAGTATTCATATCTAGCGCTGTTCAGCTTTTAGCTCTTGTTTTCATGTATCTCTTGTCAGAGCTATTAGCTTTCTTTTGTAGAAAGTACTCTCTTGCTTCACTTATATTTGTTTGGAGAGTTGATGAAATAAATTGATTGGTGTTTGGTTGGTTCAGAAAATGTTGCATGTGGTAATTGGTATAAGGAAAAACTTGCTTAATCTTGTAGATCACTAAAATGGATAACTTGATGCTTGTCAATTGTTTTGAGTTAACAAGTAGATCATGATTAAATTGTGCATCACATGAGTTAAGCCTATTAGTGAAGAACTACCGTAAAGCTTGTTGAAAATTTGGTTTGCATCGTGGTATCTCTAAGGTCTAGATATTTTCTAATAACAGGGTTTGGTTAACAAGGAAGACGGTATGAAGTCTTATAACGTTTGCAATATGTTTGTCATATAAAACTTGGTGTACGGGTTGATATTCTTGTTTGCTTACATAACCTTGCTAGCCTAAACTCTGTACTGAGAGGGAATGCTTCTCGTGCATCCAAATCCTTGAGCCAAAATCCATGCCATTTGTGTCCACCATAACTACCTATATGTGGTATTTCCTTGCCACTCCAAGTAAATTTTTCATGTGCTACCTTTAAATTATTCAAAATGTTATTATTCCCTTTTTGTGTCAATGTTTACTAGCTCATGAGGAATTAGTGTGGTTATTCTTTATTCTATTTGTCGAGTGGACTTTTACACCTGGACTAGTGGCATATACATCCGCTTATCCAATAACTTGCAAAAAGAGCTGGCAACGGGGTGCCCAGTCCCAATTAATTACAACTTTAACCAATTAATTCTCTTCACACTTTTGCCCTGATTCATCAGTAAGCAATGACAAACAGTGAAATACCTGAATGTGTGTAAACCAAAGAGAAAGAGGGATGATCTGCCTTGCTGGTAGAAATAACGTCCTTCATGGGAGCCGCTCTTAAAAGTCCGTTCGACAGGTAGAATACTGTTCTCACCCGCTACCATTCGTTGACAATTAACAAACACCTCTCAAAAATAGATACTCCTCCATGGTATGTGATTGATGGAAGGCACCCGAGGATTCGGTTAGCCATGGCTTGTGTTAGCAAGGTTGGGAGGAGTATCAAATATTTTATGCAATCTCTATATGCTTTCAAAAACCTAAAAGCTCTAGCACATGATTTAATCCCTGCTTCCCTCTGCGAAGGGCCTTTCTTTTACTTTTATGTTGAGTCAGTTTTCCTATTCTTTCTGTCTTCCACAAGCAAACACTAGTGTCAACTTTGTTACAACATGCGTTATATGCAATGTATTGGACTTGTTATACTACTTTGTGTTGACAATATCCATGAGATAAATATGTTGAAAGTTGAAGCAAATGCTGAAACTAAATTCTTCCTTTGTGTTGATTAAATACCTTTTATTAGAAACTATTGCTTTATGAGTTAACACTTATGCAAAACTGTTTGATGCTTGTCTCGAAAGTACTATTCATGAAAACGTTTAGCTTGTGTGATTCATTGTTTACTCATTATCTATTTGATAGCAAATTATAGACCATTGACTTGGATCACTTCATTCATTTACATGTGCCTTGCAATATTATATGATCAAGATTATGATAGTAGCATGTCACCTCAAAAATTATTTGTTTTTATCGTTTACCTACTCGAGGACGAGTAGGAACTAAGCTTGGGGATGCTGATACGTCTCAAACGTATCTATAATTTTTGATGTTCCATGCTTGTTTTATACCAATTGCTACATGTTTTGCATCTACTTTATATCACTTTTATACATTTTTTGGGACTAACCTATTAACAAGATGCCGAAGTGCCAGTTCCTGTTTTCTGCTGTTTTTGTATTCCAGAAAAGCTAGTCTGGAAATATTCTCGGAATTGGACGAAACTACACGGGGTCCCTATTTTACCAGAACCACTGACGGACAAAGAGCGACGGAGAGGAGCCACGGGGCCCCACACGCCAGGGCGCGGGCCCCCCTCTGCCGCGCCCTGGGGTGGTGTGGGCCCCACGGGGTCTCCAGCCGCCGCCCTTTCGCCTACTTATTCCCCCCGACGCGAAAACCCTAAGTACCTGAGCAAATATCCACGAAAAGTTCCAGAGACGCCGCCGTCGTCAACCCTAGCTCGGGAGGGTTCAGAACCTCTTCCCGGCACCCTGCCGGAGAGGGGAATCGTCACCGGAGGCTTCTACATCGCCATGCCTGCCTCCGGAGTGATGCGTGAGTAGTTCATCCTTGGACTACGGGTCCATAGCAGTAGCTAGATGGTTGTCTCTCCACTTTGTGCCATCATGTTTAGATCTTGTGAGCTGCCCTACATGATCAAGATCATATTATTGTAATGCTACATGTTGTGTTTGCTGGGATCCGATGAATATTGAATATTATGTCAAGTTGATTATCAATCTATCTTATATGTTATTTAAGATCTTGCATGCTTTCCGTTACTCGTAGATGCTTTGGCCAAGTAGATGCTTGTAACTCCAAGAGAGAGTATTTATGCTAGATAGTGGGTTCATGTCTCCGTTTAACCTGGGACAGTGACAGAAAGTTCTAAGGTTGTGGATGTGCTGTTGCCACTAGGGATAACCTAACGATGCTATGTCCACGGACATATGTGTTTGTTTACATTACGCACTTTACTTAATGCAATTATCCGTTGCTTGCAACTTAATACCAACGGGGACTCGGATGACAACCCGGCGGTGGATTATTAGTCATAGATGCTGTTGGATAACGATCTATGTATTATGTCGTAATGCCCAATTAAATATCATAGTAGTCAACATGTCATGTATATGCATTGTCATGCGCTCACTATTCGTCAATTGCCCAGCTGTAATTTGTTCACCCAACATGTTAGTTATCTTTTATGGAGAGACACCACTAGTGAACTGTGGACCCCGGTCCATTCTTTTACACTGATTAAACAACCACAAACTGCAAACTGTTCCTTTTTCATTCTCTGCAATTTAATACTCATTTTCCACACCATACGTTTAATCCTTTGTTTTCAGCAAGCCAGTGAGATTGACAACCTCACTGTTTCGTTGGGGCAAAGTAGTTTGATTGTGTTGTGTGCAGATTCCACGTCAACAGTCCAGACTCCCATCAACAACACTATTTTTCTGGCGCCGTTGACAACCTTCTGAAGAGTTGCTGCTCCTACTGGTTCGATAACCTTGGTTTCTTTCTGAGGGAAAACTTGCTGCTGACTACATCATACCTTCCTCTTGGGGTCTCCCAACGAACGTGTGTTTCACGTCATCATCTGCTTGCAAGACTTCCAGGAAACAGCGCCACCACCGAGTGTAAACACATAACCACTCGTGGCCTTAATCTCATCAGCATCAGATATCCAGTTTGAATCACTATAACCCTCCAGTACCCTCGGATATCCGGAGTAGTGAATTCCATAGCTCGCAGTGCCTTTTAAATAACGCATAACTCTCTCAAGAGCATGCCAATGATCATCTCCCGGATTAGAAACAGACCGGTTCAACTTGCTCACAGCAAAGGAGATGTCAGGCCTCGTGGCACAAGCCAAATACATAAACGAGCCAATAATCTGAGAATATCTCAGCTGATCCTTAACACTCTGTTGATTCTTTCGAAGCAACACACTAGGATCATATGGTGTTGGAGAAGCCTTGATGTTGTCATACCCAAAGCGACTCAAAAAAAATTCTACATAGTGAGACTAAAGCAGTGTAATCCCACCATTACCATCTCTCGGCAGCTTGATGTTCAAGATAACATCAGCTAATCCTATATCCTTCCTCAGCTACTCCTAGATCCTTCATCTCAAAACAGCGAGATAAGAAATCCTTAACCTCCTTAATCAATTCAAGGTTGGTTCCAAAGATCAGTATGTCATCGACATACAGACAGAGAATAACTCCCTCGCCCCCACCATGGCGATAGTACACACTTGTCAGATTCGTTTACAACGAAACCTGCAGCAATTAAAGTTCTTTCAAACTTTTCATGCCATTGCTTAGGAGGTTGCTTCAGGCCATATAAAGACGTCAACAACTTGCACACCTTTGCTTCCTGACTAGGTACTACAAAACCATCGGGCTGATCCATGTAAATTTTCTCGTCTAACTCTCCATTTAAGAAAGCTGTCTTAACGTCCATTTGATGAACGAGAAGACCATGCGAGGCAGCTAACGAAAGTAGCACTCGAATCATGGTCTGTCTAGCCACAGGTGAGTAAGTATCAAAGAAGTCTTCACCTTCTTTCTGGGTATAACCCTTAGCCACAAGCCGCGCCTTGTACTTCTTAATAGTACCATCAGGCCTAAGCTTTTTCTTGAACACCCACTTACATCCTACAGGTTTACACCCATAAGGACGATCAGTGACTTCCCAGGTTCCGTTAGCCAAGATGGAATCCATCTCGCTATGGACAGCTTCCTTCCAGTAGTCAGCATCAAGAGATGCATAAGCTTCTGAAAGGATGGTAGGAAATATACCGTACCCAGATTCCTTCATCTCAGTGTCGCCAATGACAACATTGGCAGTCTTGCCGTTGTTATCCAGTCCGCACAGCTCATGACGGTTGGGACAGCGAGGTGCCCAGTGAGTTGGATCACCGCAAACATGGCATGATCCCTTCCTCGGCTTATTGTTGTTCTTCTTAAAGTTGGTAGGCTGTTTTGGCTTGTGCCTATCATCAGACTTGCCTTTGCCCTTAGATCTTGTCTCTTGTGCTTCAGGGAAGTAGCAAAGTTGCTCCACGAAGGTGGAAGCTTGGCAATGATGCCACCGGCAATAAACTTGTCCGGTAAATTATACTTGAAGTGCTCAAATTCCTTAGCGAGCAATTGTATCTCATGAGCTTGTTGTACAACAGAGCGCTCATCAGTCATCTTGTAGTCATATAATTGCTCCATGACGTGCAACTCGCTGCCAGCGTCCGAGGCCCCAAACTTAGCATCGAGCGCATCCCACATGTCCTTACCAGTGTCAAACAACATATACGAATCCACAATGAAATCGTCAAGGATACTGAGGAGGGCACTCTTGAAAAGAAAAGAGTATCGAGCCTCTCATACGATTCCTGTTGTTCAGCATTAAGCTCGCCCTCAGGCTTGTCTTTGGTGGCGGCATAACAGTTACTGTTTTGGAACCAGTAAACTGCTATCATGCGCCACCGTTTGTAAAGCACCCCTTTAAAGGGAAACGATTTGTTGACGCGAGAAAGCAGGATGCAAATTGCCTATAATCAGGTTTTTGGATTGATGAAAATATAAGCAATTTAGCAATTGATTTAAGCCGCGAAAACAGTGAACAATTCATGACTAGAATAACCAGAATTAAACTAATCATGCGATCTACTAAAACAGTAGAGAAACAGAACGAATCTACAGTATATACTACTAGCAGAAATTGTAATAGTAACTCGAACAGGAAGATCAGGAGATCATAAAGTGTGGCAGCAGCAGCAGCGGAAGCGTTGGCGTTCACGTTGTCACCCATGTCGTCGATGAAGAGGCTGCTGATGTCGGGGAAGAAGTCGTCGTTGGGGAAGAACTCGAATCCAGTAGTCGCGCGAGTGCGCTTCCCAAAAACCTGATCGCCCCTCTCCCATACAGGATCACAAGAGGCGGGGTTCCGGAGGCCTACTGTCCCTTCAACCGGTGCACGCCGGAAGACGGGATGGAGAAGACTTGGAATACGGCGACGCAAGGTTCTGGAACTAGGGCGGCGAGCTACCATGTGTTGCGTGGTGGCGGCTAGGTTCGCCCAGTCTGTATATATAGTGCGGGTCGGGTAGGACGTGGGCACAGCCGCACGATCGAGGCCCCACGATCCAAAGGAATCGAAACGGCTGAATAATTAACGCGTCCGTTAATTATTAATCAATGACCCATTAAATTTTCCCGAACAACAAAAATAGAAGCTCGGCTCGGCGAGATTCCCGCAACCCGCGGCGCGACGCGGCGTGTCGTGACGTGACGAGATGAGCGAGCGGCGGCGGAGGTCGAGGAGGAGGAGTGCGCGAGAGAGAGCCTTCTGTTCTCACAAGCACACCAAGTAGCACAGCACTCCACCTTATAAAGTGGTGCAACTCTCTCCCAACTAGCAATGGGGACTAAACATTAGTCCCACTCCACACACCCATATGCACATGGGCCAATGAGAATTTCAGAATTTTAAAGTTGGGCTTTGGACCAAAATCCCACTGGCAAAATGCTAGTCAAAATTCCAACAGTATGGTCATTACATGAAAGTAAGGACCAATGATATTACATGAAAGCAAAGACCAATGGAGTACAAGACTTCGAAAATGCAACTACCGTTTCATTTAACACTATGGTTTTTGCATGTATTTTTTATAAACATAGATATTATGGGTTTGATTAAAATAAGAAGTATTGGCCTACACAGACTGAAGCTTCTTCACCCGATATGTATCTACGATTACGAGCATATCGGTAGAAAATATTTGTAAGCCTTTAGCCGTGTGTAATTGAGTATACTTGGTGATATTGCAACCACGTCATTGCCTTCAAAGGAAAAGACCACCAAAGCAGATTGTGAGAACAAATGATTAATTATTTGAATGACATATATAGGGGAACCAAATAGTATATGTGCTGACAAACAATAATATAAAAAGTGCACGTTTATTGATTTTTTTTAAAACTATTCCTTTGCCTTTTTTTCTTTAATGTGAAAATAAATTTGATTGTTGATAGGAAACTGATGTTGCCTTGATAAAAATACCTCATGTGAAATGCCATCGACAATAGCATTCTACATGAAATGATGAGACATGTTATCGACTATAGGTTGATCATTGCCGGTGAGAGATATATTGTGTACTCCCCCGTTTGAGAAGGTCCCTTGAAATTTGAGCCCAACTTTAACCATAAATTTAAAATATAAATATAAATTATATGTTACATAAATTATACCAATGTATTCATATTAAAAAAAATAAGTTTTCAATATATGGCATAATTTTTTTGTGTCCAATAAATTTAACTTATTAGTTAATTTTATGGTCAAAGTTAGAGTCGAAGGGTTACAATTCCTAGCAGAGAGTATGGGTTAAGCTCGCTAATCAGCAAAATTATGTGGCCACCGATACCACAGTTGTAGGTATTATCGACACGGCGAAAATCGCATGCCATGTACTCCCCCTGTTCGGTTTCAAAGACTCGTTAGGAGAAGCAGTGGGAGCTACGTGGCAGCCGATTAGGGATGATAAACAATAAGACATGCATTTACTGGCCAAATCTGTTTATCCCACATATGCACTGGACTGATTAATTCAATATACATTTAATCGGGGTTTAATTTTGAATTGCATGTTTTGAAAATAATCCTTTTAAACTGAACCGCAGGGTGAATTAAATTTACAGGCGGCATGAAAAAAAAACCTTTTTTTTTAGCAAAACTTGGAGAGAAAAAAAACCTGCTAAAACCAATGCACTGTAAGCGGGAGCGAGTTAAGGCCCGGTAAGCTGGCGCTGTGCCCGGTTCCATTCCTGGGCCTGTATCTGGGTCATTGGGCTGACTCGGGCCAAGCAGGATGGAATCTTGTTAACTATCCGTCCATATAGTGAGCACCCATGCGGTTGGTGAACCCATGTGGAGAACGCATGGCAAATGGTATCGTATCGTCCCGGATCTGGATCCTCCTCCCCGATCGAGCTGGCGTCCGGACAATCCGCTGCGGGGCCCACCCTCCGATCTCCCTCCGATAAATGGGCCAATAAATGGCGCCACATAATCCCGTATATTTAGGCTAGTAGTTAATTTTCCCAGGAAACGAAACATGATTTTGAACTGTTGACTAATATACGTGGTATTAAATGGCGCCATTTAAGCACCCATTTACATCCCTCCACCCTCCCCCGAGTCGCCGGGGAGTCCGAGCTGAGCTGAGCGAGCTCACGAACTCAACACTCGTGACCCCTCCACTCGCTCGCTCGCTCGCCCCCTGCCGCTGCCGGCCCCCCTCCGATCGGAGCAATGGTGAGCGCCACCGAGACGCCTCTCCCTTTCTCTTTCCCTTTCGCACTCTGCTCTCGCGGACAGTCCATCAGCTCGTTTTCTCCGCCGTCGTTCGTTTCAGGATTTCAAGGGGTTCTGGGACTCCAAGTTCGGGTGCAAGAAGGAGCCGGACCAGAACGGGGAAGCCAACGGCAGCGTCAAGAAGAGGACCCCCGATTTGGCCATCTACGAGCAGTTCGAGCAGCAGGTCTGTCTGTCTCTGCCCTCTGTTTCTGTGCTTGGCGATCCAATGCGTGCGTGCATGCGGGTGTTCTTGGCTGGTCCTGTCCCCTTGACCCCGGATCGTTTCTCCTATTGCAGGCCAGACAGCCGGACATGCGGGCCGCGGCGATTCGTGATGGGAATGCCGATGTGATGTGAGACATTTCTTCCTTTTGACTTACTACTACCTCGGTCCTGGAGTATTGAAGCGATGAGTGGTCATGTGCTGCTAGGGGTTTTGCATAGAAGATCTTGATCTGTAGGTTTGGGCGCTAGCGTTGTTGGTTTAGTGATGAATTCAGGGGTTTGACTTGCTGAATTTGTTGGAATGTGCTTAGAGAGTTATAATTTAATTGGCTTGCAATTATAAAGAGCACTAGAGTGAGATGCCAAATCATGCTATTTCAACTGGTTTGTTGAGCGAATGAATGCACCACGCAGCCCCTCTGAAGAGGTTTGGCAGCATCAGGTGGTAGGTACAATAGTTAACCTGGAGACTTAGAATGGGCATGTATCTCCCTAAAAAAATGGCACGGGAAACTAACACATGAGAGGATCCGAGTTGCTACTTTGTTTCATTTCAATCACAACATTTGCACTTGCTGAAAAATATTTTTTCCATGGTCAAATCTTAGTTATTCAGAACATTTTTGGGAAACTACAATTTGCAACTAGTTGCGCCCGCACCCCATTGTCGGATGCCACACTTCGGTGTCTTCAAAAATTGTGAAATAAATCATGGATATAAATTATGTTGTGTCTTGTGCACCCACAAATTTTCATAGAAAATTATGACCATATGTGACCTGTGCAAAAAAGATAAATAAATTGCGCATAACACATGCTACTATTCACTTAGCTCTTTCTCTTTTTTGCACAGGACACATATGGTCATATTTTTGGATAAAACTTTGTGGGTGCACAAGAAACAACACAATTTATGTCCATGATTTATTTCGTAATTTTTGAAAACTCCGAAGTGGGGCATCCAATAATGGGTTGCGGGTGCAACTAGTTGCAAAATATTCGCACTCTTATCACCTTAAACATTACAATTATGGAGGTCACTTTTGCAGCCAGAAGCCTCTCCTGCCTCCATTTGAGTCAGCTGAAATGCGTAATCTAGCCGAGACATTGTTGCGGTAAGGAGTAATCTAAGCTTAAAAAATGCTCGAAGAATTCGGGATGTCATTGTTTAGATATCGCCTCATTCCATCCTTTTCAGGGATATTATCCGAGGGAGCCCCGATGTGCAGTGGGAAAGCATCAAGGGACTAGAGAATGCAAAACGCCTCCTAAAAGAGGCAGTTGTCATGCCCATAAAGTACCCAAAGTAAGTCTTTTTGTTTTATGCTTCGTAAGATTAACGCTTATCTTTGGACATGACTTCTTAGTGTGTTCAACTGTACCATCATTATACTCTTTGCTAGTGGTGTTGAAGGTTCCCATGTTCCTTAAGTGATGATTCTTCTCTTCTCAAAATAAGTAACAAACTGAGAGAAGAAAATTAGTGGAGAGCTTTGTATCACAGAGTAAACTTGGTGCCTGGTATCATATACATTTTGATATTTTAGTTGCATTTGTTTGATTCGTTAGCTAACAGGGAGCAGAGTAGCCAAGCACGATGAATTATCCTACTTATGTAAGTGAATTAGTGAAGAAAGGTGAAATAACTGCTTTGCTATGCATATTAAAGAAGAGCAGATTATAGTTGAACTCTTATTGTATTCTACAGAGCAAAAATACTGTCAGATTTTATCTCTGGCGATTCTGTAACATAATTGGAAAAAAGATGGTCCAGTCGCACATTAGTGACCACTCATTATTACATAAATAGTTCTGTGGTCCAATTTCCATCAGATCTAGTATGGGATTTAAGGCCACTTCTTTTCAGCTTATTTTCCAGATTCTCCCAGAAGTTACCCTCCATCAGCTTCTCCCAGAATCTCGTTTTTTAAATTTGTTTAAACTTCTAAATTTGTCTTCCCAATACTTATTTAGAAGTTTAAACAAATTTAAAAAACGAGATTCTGGGAGAAGCTGATGGAGGGTAGCTTCTGGGAGAATCTGGAAAATAAGCTGAAAAGAAGGGGGCCTTAGAAGGTTCAGAGCTGTGGATTTGGAGGGTCTCGAAATGGTCCAGCTCAACTTGTCTACCTCTATAACAAACATTTGAAGACCTATACTGCGCACGAATGATCAATCTATCAATTATTCCTTAACCATTTTTTTACTGTATTCAGATACTTCACTGGTCTACTGTCACCGTGGAAAGGCATCTTACTTTTTGGTCCTCCAGGAACAGGGAAGGTTGTACACTTGTTACAGATGTCCATCTTTTCTTTACATGCATTTAGCATTGGTCATGTGGTACAAAAAGTTACGATTGTCTCGGAATGGTTACAGGAGTGCTCATTAGACTAGCTATTTTGCTATTAAGATATGCTTTGTTTTGCCAACTTAAAGGAGTTTTTTTTTTCAGACAATGCTGGCAAAAGCGGTCGCAACTGAGTGCAACACTACATTCTTCAACATTTCAGCTTCATCAATTGTCAGCAAATGGCGTGGTGTGTGTTCTTAACTTTATCCTGTCCTTTGATACAATTATTTTATTTGATTAGATTAGTTAATTTCGCATACCAGTCAGGGAATTTATTCATATGCACACTTATGTAATTTGTTCAGGCGATCAGCTATCATATTTAAATTGTAATATACAGTATAGTTCGTTTGTGCTTGTTCAATGAGGGAAAATTTAATGTAAATGTTCTATTTTATGCAACTGCAGGAGATTCCGAGAAGCTAGTCAAAGTTCTTTTTGAGCTTGCAAGGCATCATGCACCATCCACGATATTTCTTGATGAGATTGATGCTATTATTAGTCAACGTGGTGAAGCTCGTAGTGAGCATGAAGCTAGTCGACGCTTGAAGACTGAGCTACTTATTCAGGTTTCTACTTGTTCAGAGATATGATATAAGCAAGCTATCTCAGCATTCTAATGCATGGTTTCCTACTAGATGGTCTCCTAAACCCTTAGCTAGAAGCATAACTGGCTTCAGATTTTCAGATTACAGCTCCATATTTACACTAATTTGTACTGCAGATGGATGGCTTGACAAAAACGAACGACTTAGTATTTGTGCTTGCAGCAACAAATCTGCCATGGGAACTGGATGCAGCTATGCTTCGTCGGCTTGAGAAGCGGGTATATCTTGTAATATAGATGTAATGTATTTATATTCCAAGTAAAGTTGTTTTCCACATAAAGGAGGACATGCTCCCAAACCTAGATAGAGTTGTTAAGTCAAAAAAAAACTGTGTTAATGACATCCATTTCAGTAATGCCTTGGTTGAATTTTCTTTCCTCGGGCTTATATGTTAGACCTCAAGAAGCTTAGGTCTAGGTCAAGATTTATTTGGAGTTCCTTCAGTCTCAAGAAGTGCATATGTATGAGATGTATCCAAAGGTATTCGTTAATAATCAATATTAGAAGATGGCACACTAATATATAGCACCATTTCGAAAAAAATACTAACATATAGCATAGTTCCTTTGTATATAGTTTATTGACATCTTAAACGTATAGTTTATTGACACTCATAGGCTCATAGCTACAAACACTGATTTGCAATTGCATAGACACGGATGGACACAAAGTTGGACCACACACTTGTATGACTAGGAGCAATTAAAAATACTTAGGGACCATGCGTATCATATATTTGAAATATTAATTGCAGTTTCATTTTTGTGTGTCTTGTTTCATCAGATTCTTGTACCACTTCCTGAAGCTGAAGCAAGGCATGCCATGTTTGAGGGACTTCTACCATCAATGACCTCAAGTCTAGAGATCCCATACGAAACTTTAGTTGAAAAGACTGAAGGGTACTCTGGTTCAGATATCCGCCTCGTGTGCAAAGAAGCTGCCATGCAGCCATTAAGACGTCTAATGTCAGTTCTTGAAGCCAGCGAGGAGTTGGTGCCAGAGGAAGGTTAGTTTTAACATGTTGATCTACTAAAATTCTTTGTACTTTTCTGCGAAATATTATAGCACGTGAGTTTATATCATAAGTATGGTATCTCGAGTTCCATCTATTGTTACTAATTCAGTTTAACATACCTCCTGTGTGTGATTTTGGGACGCAGAACTGCCTGAGGTTGGCCCTCTTAAACCTGATGACGTTGAACTTGCTTTGAGGAACACAAGGCCGTCAGCCCATCTCCAGGCGCATCGCTATGACAAGTTTAACCAGGATTATGGGAGCCATCTTCTTGTTTGAGAGCAAGCATGATCAGCTTTTCAGGTTATTGTTACATGAAAATTTGACTGACCAAAGATGTGCTCAACAAAATGAATTGAGATCTAAAGCCTTATTTCTAGAAACAAGCTCAGATCACCTTGGAGAAGCTAACGATTCATTTTGTTCCATTTCTTCAGGATTGGATTCATGATGATGCTGTATTTGAACGTGCAACTGGAAGTCTGCCCCAACCAAAGTAGCCCTACGTGTACCATTAGTTTTATCATTATACTATCCACCAAGCAGGAAGCAGAAATGTTGTGAACTGATTGAAGCTGTGAGACGATCTTTAACCATCTGATGTTGCTGTTGCAGCTCTTTTTGGCTAGACTGGATATCATCCTGTAATAATGTTACTCAGAAATAGTTCAGTTATTCATTTATTAGGTTGTGTGATGAAATAAATAATGGTAGGCCATATTACACAGATTTACTCCCTCTTATCACTGACAGTTTTCCAGATCTTTGTGCTTCATAGTTCATACGCATTTCTCAAACCTTCTTTAGCCACATTTCTTTTCAAATATTAACTTGTTCATCTGTGTAACAATCAGAGAAAAGACTTCTATTATCGGGTTCTGGGACGTGACTATCACTTGCAGGCAGTGGAAGCACATACGGACCAACCGTCAACCTCGCAATCATGCTGGGATCACACCTGCTGCTCATCCAGAAGAACCGAAGAACTGCTGATTGCATAATGCATCACATATTCGAAAAAAGATTGTAAACCACACACACAAACATGCACTCAACATCGCATATCCAGACGAACCAGCATGAGTGTACAAACATGGCATGACAAGAGTCACAAGACGTTGGACCCCCAATCAGTAGCCTATGGGCTTCTGTCAGGAAATATCTGTCCAAACACCACGCACAAAAACATGCATTCAACATTGCAATAGGTTCGGCCTAATAATGTCCAAACTAGAACAGTCCATTAGCAAAAAAGAGACAAAGCATTTCTATCAGACAGGTCTCAGTCTCAGCAACGCAATACTCTCACCGACACTGCTGCACGGACTAGCCTAGCGCATAGGGCTGGTCTCGGAGCCAAGCTACCAGCTCAAGGTAATCCCCTCACTGAATCAGCTGTCTTCCCAGACCTGGCGTCAGTCCACGCCGTGGCTATTGTGCGCCTCATGTTATCATCCCCATCCATATACATGCCCTGCACGTTAAAATAATACACTATCAGACCTGGAGCGGCAATACACATTTGATCAAGTTATGAGGATCAAGGTACAGTTACCTTCATTAAATCCATGATTCCTGACATTGGATCCTTATCTTTGTCCATGCTTGGCTTGAACTGTCACCAAAATAAAATTAGTCCATCTTATCTACGACCAGTACAGTAACATAGTCAATAACAACCTCTAAGCACAAACACTATAATATAATAATCAGTCATGTTTTATGATTCACAGTGAGATGAGCCAAGTTACTTCCGCAATAATGGTCAAGTTTACTTCCTGTTGGCCAAAACATTGCCAGGAAAGTTGACAAACAGACATATGGAATAATCAATCAGTCATGACAAAGATGACATCTTCTAGAGAGGCTATCAATTCGTCAGGTGACCGATTTTCTTCATGTCACGTTTTTGCATCCCTGGTTCCAGTTACCAGGACCCAAAATGTGGAGAAACAGCACAAAATTTACAATAGTTCATAACATGTAAGCCCAGGGAATAGAAGTAACATAGCAGCATGTTAATAACGTTGGCTGTATTTTGGAACATGTGACTGCATAATTTCTCCAGGCCATAGAAAGGATGACTGCCAGCAGCACATACGTGTGTGCTGCGTAAAACCAATTCAGCTTACAGAACCAAAACCACAAGACAAGAGAAACGGTTCGGATAAGAACTGGTTAGGAAATAAAAAAGAACTGGAAGGGTCCATAACTTTGAGTTTCAATTAAAGTAGGTTAGACTCGTATAAGGGCAAGCCATGTTGACCTACAAGAGAGTTCGGTTGAGACTGGCAAGCAACGCGAGTGATACAAGGCAAGGACACAAGACAGCTGTTAGCAAGAAGAGTTAACTATGAATCAGGAAGTCTCCCTAGTTTAGAAGAATTTCAATTAGGAATTTGGATCTTGGTCATGTTGAACAGTGAAAGGTCAGGCTGTGTAATCTTTTGATCAAGCAGTGACTAAAGTACAAGCAATGTTATCAGTTCCTAAATTTCAGCTCTGGTCTCTCCTAAACCCTGCTGCTAGATTATTTGTCCCCCAGTCCGTGCCCTCCATCTAACATTTTTAATACAGATTATTCACTGCAGGATCACTCTGTGAGAATGTTAACTCTCACAACAGTAGTGCAGTGGATCGATATACAGGAGACACGAAATTGCTGGAATTATCATGACATGAGGTTCCTACTTACTCCATTCTTCTAATGGATTTTCTAGCTACCACTTGGGAAATTATCAAAACCACAAACTATTTATCCACGAGAATCCACCACCCATGGGAAGTGTGATCATTGGTCCCCAAAGGTATCTTTTTTCTTTGTGCACAATATAGGTTCTAACAGATTTCAGGAAATTCATGAACTGACATTTAATGAGCATTACAAACCAAACTAATGCATAGCTTGGGATAGCGATTACCTTGTCTTCCTTGTAGGGCAGATCCAACCAACTTCCTGTAGAAGCTTTCCAAAGGGTAATGACAATCTTTGTAGGCTTGACCAGAACCTTGCATTTCTCAGGAACAATATCTTTGCTCAGTTTTGGTATGGCACACCGATAGTTCTTGCCTTTAACATCATGAATCTTGATATCCACTGACGTTGGCTTAAAAGTAGTCTCAACCTTCTCTTGGTCAACATTCTCGAGGAAAACATAGACCTGAAAGGATAAAACACAAAGGTAAAACTGTTGTCTGAAATTCATGGATGGGAAATCATCAAATCTAAACTTCATAGGAGTTCAGTCCACTTTTTATAGTGGAAAAAAGAATATAAAAATCATTTTTCAAGAGGCACCTAAGAACTGACTAATCCACTACATAAAGTTACGAGATACATAAATTTGGCCTGTAGCTTAGTGCAGCAAAATGTCAGCTGTAAGCTGCTCTTGCGCTCCTCATTTCTGTTAACAATGCACAGTAGTACAAAGAGATTTACTCGAATAATAAATCTTAGGGCAGGTCCAACTATCCTCAAGGAAAAAATGAGTTGACATATGAATAGATTCGTTCAATACTGATAAAATAAATGACTTAACACATATCAAGATTCTGAAATTCAGATAACCGGGAACTTTCTTGGAGAATCCTAATTAAGGTATATTGCATCCTTAATTATTTTTGCACTATAGTTTATTAGCCGTGCGCCCATATTTTCCACTTTTGTTTTGTATAAGGTGACACTAATCAAACATTGTACTAACTGCTCAAGAGGGGAATTGTTCTACGAACTAGTATTGGACACCGAGCCAATATTAACTAAAGTGGAAACATAATGATATAAGATCAATCAATCAGCATCACAGTATTGCAGTTGCAGGCTAACTACACTACTAGCGGACCTTGGACCGTTCTCTCTCCCCGTCTACAGTAGAGAGAGACGATTTGTGCATCTCCTTGACAAGCGCCACCACCTCGCCGTCGATCCTCCCGATTCCCCGCCCTCCGGCGGCCGCTCCGGCGGCGGGAGGACGGGGAATCGATGGATCTGTGTATAGGTGCTTAGTAGGTGTGTGTTGGGGTTCAACCGGCGACGCCATGGCAGAGGAGGCGGCGTCGGTGGTGTTTTTGCAGGTGGCAGTCTTCCTCCTCGGCGACGACGTTCTCTGGAGCTTCTTCGTCGACCTGCTGCCTACGGCGAGTCAGGGGCTCCGCGGAGCTGCTTGGCTCGTCTCCCCCTTCGCCGGAGGCCGTGAGACGGCGGATCCGGCTCAGGAACGACCGACGGATGCAGTTGCGCAGCGACGCGACGACGACGGCGACCTCTGGTGTAGATCCTCAGGGATCGGCGATCGGCGACTTCCCGCTGGCCTGGGGGGCTCCGGATCCAAGGCATCAAGCGGAGCTCGGGCAGCGGCGCGCCACCGACGGCGCTCGTCGTCTCCGGCGTGGTCAACTTGCATAAGGGCTGGGATGTAATTTTCTTTCTTATGAGGGCCTTTGTGTAATTGTCGCTGTAATTCTGTGTTTGTCACCGCAAAAAAAAAAAAAAAAAAAGTTGCAGGCTAACTACAATCAAGAAATGTTCCATTTCTTCCCTAAAAAAAATGTTACATTTCTGGCGGCAACGTACCCTGATCTTCTCAAAATCCTGGTCCCAGCTGAACGATCCCAACGTGACGTAACTCACACCAGACGGGGCAGCCGCCGCGACGGCCTGCGGCGCCGGCAGAGGCGCAGTCCTCGAGGCCAACTGTCGATAACGAGAGAAACATCAAAAATCGGAATCCAGCCGGCGCGCAGAACGGGATCGATCGCGGAAAGCGCGGGGGCGAGGGGTGAGAAAGAAGAACAAAATAAGGGGCAACCTTGGCGTCGACGGTGCGGATCTCGTTGGAGAGGAGGGAGAGGACGCGGGGGCGCGTGGCGAGGCTCTCCAGCCGCCGCAGCTCCTCTAGGTCCAGGCGCAGCTCGTCCGCCGACATCTCCGGAGCGATCTCTCGACAAATTGTTCGTGGATTTTGGTGGGGCGGTCAGGTTTGGCTCTTCTGGGTTTGTGGGGGTTTAGGTTGGGGTGGAAGGATGGAGAAGGTTCTAGAGGAGGCCCGGACTGGGGAGAGGAATGAACGCGTGGGCCACGGGGACTGTTTCATCACTTCCCCGGTGAACGATGGACCGGGGTTGGGCTTTCCTGGCCTTGACTTTGGCCCAGTATTTGCTACAGCCCCGAATCGTTCGATTTCGGCCGAAATGAATTTGTCTACCCATGTTCATATTTTCTTTCAAAAAGAGGTGAAAGTTTTGCCAATCAGTTAATACGAAAGAAGCTTTGAAGCATCAAACATGTCGACTAGAGAGCGGTGAACACGTGACTATAAATTTAAAACAATTCAATTTAGTTTAGCAGTAATTGCGGATAAATAGAGTTTTCCTAAAATGTAACTATGTGAGCAATGCTACATGAACACTAGCCTGCAAGTAAACAAGGTACAAAATAGAAGTAATTGGTAGTAAATAAACGTGATGACCAGATTAACCAAATGTGGAAGGAGATGAGCAAGTGAGGCAGGGGCGGACCCAAGTGTACCTGTGTGGGGGCCTAGGCCCCACTCAAATTTATAATTCCTATAGTATTTGTTCATATTTGAAAGATTTTTTTCCAGATTTTGCAAATGTATACAAGGAATGCAACCAGTCACATGATTTGCCCCCACTCAGTAATTTTTTCTGGGTCCGCCGATGAAGCGAGGCGAAGAGGAATGAACGAGCAAACACAAAAATTTCGGTTTCAACACTTTCGTGGAGAACAATGGATCGGGGTTGGGATTTTATGACCTTGATTTTGGCCCAATATTGCTACAACCCTGAATGTTGATTTTTTGTATAAATGAATTTGCTTACCCATTTTCGTATTTTCTTTTACATGTTACCCATGTTCATATTTGTTGTAACGGTAATGCATCAAGACCAAATGGTTAAAAATCCGAGCCTCCGGAACTACAAGAGACCACCATTTGCCATTTGCTATGTTTTCCACAGTCTGTCCTATTTTAGGTTCAGTAAAGCTAAAAATCGAGGCAATCAAGAACTATGCAAAGCTATATGATGGACGCCACATACTGCAAATTTCTATGTCCTCTACAAAACACAGTATTCATATGTAGGTACAAAAAAAAGCAAGAAGCAATAATTGATAAAAGTTGTGTGTGTAAGTGTGCGTGCGTGTACTTACTCGCTCGGTTAGGGCATGTACAGTGATTGACAAGACAGTTTTATGTTAGAGTCACCACGTAATATAGATATGTCAATCAAATATGATAAACAATGGGTTAATTGTAGTCTTATCTCTAGTAATCAGATATCTCTAAATTTGTGGTGACTAGTGAGAAATATAACTCATCAATTATTCAACGTAACAACGCTAAAATATAACTATTATACATGCCCTTACCACTTACTCCGAAAAGACAGTGATATACTTTACAAACTGTAGTTCTTCTTTGTTTAGATTTTTTTTTTAGAAAGTAACGACATGCACTCTTGCACGGCCGGTGGATGTTCGACACTATATTCAGCAACAGAGCGAATGAGCAATCATTTCAGAAGGCACCCGCGCGCGATGGACACTTGAATGTTGAATGTGACAAGCTTTGTTGTTACCATGGCGCGGCGCCATGCTCAATGGCGTGGTGGCAGCGATTGTGACTGTGCACTACACCAGGCAACGCAATGCCCACATTAATACGGAGCTACACTATTCAGCGAACTGGAAACTGTGTGGCCCTCGTGCGACACTGTAGTGTACGCTGCTACAGATGTTAATTTACAGCGCACGCATCACCCGCAGGCCCCATTGTAGGAGTAGGGATCTCTATCTATCAGGAACCAGCCTACACAAACACATATGCATTGCATCAACACATGTCTCCCGATCTCCAGCATCTCTGGATTTCTGGAATTCCATGACCTGATGTAAAACTACCGATATTTTCATGCTTTCACACTCTTGAAATCTGCCATTGCAGATTATTTTTTCATGCTTTCACACTCTTGAAATCGAACCAATGCATGCAGAGAGGAAGCGATCGACTGCTAGAATCACAATGATAGATACGGGCATCGATCGATCCCTACACGATGCAGTGCAGCAAGTGGTAGTACCATGTATCTGCTCCTAGCTAGCTCATGTTGGGCACATCACATGCAGCAAGCGCATATTTTCTCCATCGTACAGAGCGACAGACAGGCCGCGATGCCAATAAAACGGCACAACTACTCCGACGACCAGGCCAGCCACCAACACGAATAATGAAGCAGGGCTGACGCTGAAATCCAGTTCACGATCCACACCGGCCACCGGTGTCGACGGCGCATCCCGATCGCGCCATTGGTTCTTCAAACGCATACATGGGATGGGCTAGCAGCAAGTTGAGGAGACGGCGGGTCTGAAGTGTGAACTCCAGAGGCGATGCACATATGCATGGCAGCGTCTACCTGCCACCGGGAGCAGAGCAGGCTGTCCTCATCAATGGCAGCAACGGGCCCGAGCTAGCTCCGGACAAGTATGTATGGACCGGAACAGCGTGCGCGGCGGAGCCCATGGAAACGAGAGGAGGAGCGCAGGCGGCAACAGAGCTCCAACAGCTAGCGACATGCAGCTCCTGTCCTGCCCGCCACTGCGTCTCGTGTGTGCCATTGCATCTGCCTTCCACCAGCCTTTGCCCTGCTCGGCCCTCTGGCTGCGACCGCGCAGTTGCCTGCCGCGTCGCAGCGAGCTTCCACAGTTCTTGATTTCATGGTGTGCACTGCTAGAGCTCAGCGTACCCAAGCTAGGCAACCCGGGAGCTCGCTCGCATGTTACCGTCGCCACTTACCAAACTTGCCTCCTAATTAATCTTCTATCCCTAGCTCATTATCATCCCTAAGTGTACTATTTCATTTCACCTGATTACCTACTACTGATTGCTACCAGCATAAGTGGAGTGGGTAATCTTCTCTTGTCAATTTGGTGCTGGATCTTTCTCGGATTTGGTAGATGAGATTAATCATGATGGTTACGGTGAGTCCTAATCGACTCTTTTGGTTAGGCACTTTCTCTGGACTACTCCATCATTCATGTGCCCCACACGTATGTACTCTGTCTTTTGAGATCTAGCCTCGTGTGGCCCAACCCTCCATCTTTTTCCAGTTTGGCACTGCAAAGTGCAAAGGGTTGGTTTTGTTTTGCGACCTCCACGGTTTCAGAATGTGGTCCAAGTCCAACACACGACGACCTTTGTCGCCAAGGCGTTTCAAAACGAGTACAGAAGAGTGTACTACGTAGCTGCTCAAATCTTTGGCCGCATTCCCCAAAAATCTTGTCTTCAGAGGCCATCATGAACAATCATGAAGTAAAGCCAACATTGTAGTAATGATCTACTGCTATATTCAGCATCTTATTCAGTTTGAGTTGATGTTGATTGATAACACCTGAGGCGACTGTGAAAATCCTGGTTGGGGAAGTCAAGATAGATATATAAATGAGTTTCTCAACAGATTATTCATTTTAATCTGCAAGGAGTGCAAAGAGCAAGCAGTGCTCGTCACATTCTAGCATGGGAATTGCTCCAAAATGTTCAGTGTTCATCATCTTTCTCACGCATCAAGCTTGACATAAGACAACCTAAAATATTCCCTGCAACGGCAATAACTCTAGCATCAACAGAAATAACCAAGATTACAACGGAAATGGAACTATCTTGGTTGTGCTCCTTAGAGTGGGCAGCAGTGGCAATGCAGCATCGATCATCCGGTACCAAACAAAGTTTTAGTCTCACGATCATCACCTCATAATCATACAAACATAAGCTAAAATTCGAAGCAAAATGCAGTAAACGATGGTGCGCTAGCTACTGCATCGATTGATGCATACTGGAGATAGCGAGCCGAACTAGCTCGCCACTGCGAACTGTGAATCTCTGGAGGATCCGAGGCGAGCCACATTGCGGTGGTCATTGGCACCTTCGCTTCACTTGTTGCCCTTCTTCTTCCACAGGTCGCCGAGCATCCGGATGCCGGCGCCCTTCCGCCTACTGCCGAACCCCTCGTCGTCGCCGTCGTCCGGCATCGTCGCGGGGGACCCCCACCCGTTGCCACCATTGCCGGCAAGGCCGTGGTGACCGACGAGATGGGCGTCTCCGCCGATGACCGCGGCGGCCGCCTCCGCCGCCTTGCGCCACTGCTCGGTCTGCACGCGCAGGCGCCGCATCTCGCCTTCAAGCGCCTCGCGCGCGGCGTCGGACGTCCTCAGCTGCTCGCTCATCCGGGCCTCCCGCCCCGCATTCTCCTTGAGCTCCTGTTCCATCAGGAACGCCTTGGCCACGGCGTCCTCCTCCGCCCTCCTGGCCGCCTCCGCCGCCTCCCCGGCCAGCTTCTTTAGCTCGGCGTTGTCGGCCGTGAGGACCGCGACTTCCATCTCCCTGGCCGCCAGCTGGGCCTTCAGCTCCACGACCTCCTCCGGGATCTCCTTCTCGGCGCCAGTGGCGGCATTGTTGTTGCTAACCTCCTCCTCGATCATCGTCTTGGTCTCCTCCACCTCCACATCCTCCTCGGCAAGCACCAGCGCCGCCGGCTTGTCTGCACAGCTCACCTCTTCGCCGTCCTCGGCGACGAGAGCGCCGCTCTGGTTCTCCTTGTCGCCCGACTCGGTCTGGGGACGACCTCGAACACGTCCGTCGCCGGGGAGTTTATGCTGCTCTCCTCCTCCACCTCCTCTTCCGACGGTTGTTCAGCGACCTTCACCTCGTCAGCAGGTATCTTCTCGTTCTCCAGCGGGACAGCAGGAGCGGGAGAGGGACTAGCAGGAGATGCCGCCGCTGTCTTGGGGCTCCCCTTGACGTGTTTCTTGGCCTCCTCGAGCGCGACCTGCGC
Source organism: Poa pratensis (assembly GCA_947311845.1). NCBI lineage: Eukaryota > Viridiplantae > Streptophyta > Magnoliopsida > Poales > Poaceae > Poa > Poa pratensis. Next base: position 25,608,087 of record CAMZMU010000056.1, on the reverse strand, counting down.
GTCCTTCTTGGCGGCCTCCGCGGAGACGAGCTGCTCCCGCAGCTTCTTGAGCTCGCCCTGCACCTTGCCCAGCTTGGTCTCCAGCTCCGCCACCCGCGTCCCCGCCCGCTTCTTCTGCGAACAAACCGCGCCGCCGAGCCAGTCAGTGAGCTAGCCACGTCTCGCTAACCTCGACAGAGACTGAGGAAGGAAGTAAGAAGTAGTACCTCGGGCAGCGGGCTGCGTGGCGAGTGCCGGTCGGCGGCGACCTTGGGGCTGCTCCGGTCGCGGTGGTGCGCGCCGTTGGGGTCGGAGGAGGCCGTGGTCTTGAGGTGCAGCGGCGCGCGCGGCGACGCCCCCCGCTGCGCCGGCAGCTCGGACCCCCTGGGATGAAATGGAAGGCATCAGAAATGGGATGGAACCAACCAACAACAACAGCAAACCTCGAGAGGAAATGGAAGTTGAGCGCTGCTCGCTTCGGTCTCGGCACGCACCTGGATCTCGGCATTGCCGGTGCTCGTTGCGCCGTGAGAATCTCGGCGTCGATCTGCAGGCGCGTCCTAGGATCGATGAGAGTAGCACGAACGAGAGGGACGGGGGTGGTGGAAAGAAGCTCGCAGCGGCGCAGGAAAAGAAAAGGAGTGAATCCCAGTGAGTCAAGTCAGACCACCGCTCCACTCTCGCGGAAAACGGGATTAATAAATGGAGTGAGTGAGAGTGCGCCGGGTTGCGGGAGGGCGAGGCGACCGGACCGGTGTTTCAAATTTCGAATCACTTCCCCGGAGCGAGCGACGCAACCGTTTTTGGATTCGAACGTTGCTCCTCTCCAAGTAGTAAAAACAAACAAAACGAAATGAAGCGGAGACCGTTTTTGGTTTTTTCCTCGACCGAGCGAGTTCGTGTTGGAGTTGCCGTGGCGGTGACGGTGAGCCGAGAGCATCAGCGCCAGCGGTGGCAACTTGCACAAGGAGGAGCCCCCTGCCCTGCGTGATCGATCGTCGGTGATCACTGCTGCTCCATCTTTTGCACGTACTAGGTGACACGGGAGATGCGTTCCTCCGTGACCGTTTGCCTGCTTCAGGGGCTGCCGATGGAGAAATAGCACAGGCAGGCAGAGAATTTCTTGTAGATTATGAAAAAAAAGGCGGCATGCCTTGGACTTTCATCTCATTTACACCATCTGTGAGCTGCACATGCTTCAGGGTTCAGCCACTCCTACTTTACTCACTTTTTGTAGTGAGCCAGTGAGTTGTTTGTACGCACCTTTTGAAGCAATCAGGGCTGGGCGAGTATGTGATCCTCAGATCCTGAAGAAAGTTTCCTACCAATATTTATCCTTCTAGCCGTAGCATTTTGCATTACTCCTAGTACTGATGGTACACATTTTCATCTACGCCTATTCTAGTAGTACACGTCTGGTCTCAGTTTGTCAGGAAGGATCTACTGATGAGCGATAGAAGAATTTTCAGGAATTTCCGATATATATGTTTCGAAATTAGCTCAATGGGATTGATAAGAAAATAAAGTTTAAAATTCATGTTGAATTGTGCGTTGATTCAGCACCTACGCTTCTTCTGGTGGTAAAACTCCATAGCTTCCTTCTAGAGTTGGATCTTGATCGCGATAGGGAAACAATTTTGTACAAGTGTTGCACTCAGCGAGACCCAACACTTTTGGGATAAACTGCCATTTCTATGATATAGACCATTGTGTTGCTTGGTTCAACATTTTTTTGGAAAAAAGAGGAGTTTAATGAAGTACCAGAGGCGAAAGGGAGTTCTTCCGCGTCCGTCGTTCCGCCGCCGGCCAGCTCGCTGGTCCCTTCCCTCTCCGCCGGCCGCTCCGGCGGCGGGAGAGTGGGGGGACCTCGGTGCTGTGTCGCTGGTGTGTGTATAGTAGGGTAGGTGGTGGCGTCGCGCGGCTGTTTTGGTGGGTGGTGACGGCGGTGTTGGCGCAAATAAGTGAGGTCCGGCTCTCCCCACGTCGAGGAGGTTCTGCGGAGCGGCTTCGACGAGCTGGTGCCTGCTGGTTCTCGTTGGCTATGGCCGGCGAGTGTTTGGTTCCCGTGCCTGGTCGTCGAGTCGGTGGCGGCGCCCAGGATTTGGGATTTTCTCCTCCTGCCTCTTCCCCGTCGCGGCGACGAGTTCTCCGGCGTCTCTGCGAGGTGTGTGAGGTTGGTTCCAGGAGCTGTGGTGCGCTCCGGCCTCTCCGTGGTGTTTCTGGGGGAGGTTTTGGAGCTGGTGCTGAGGGCGTGTGCCTCGGGCTCCCCTGGCCGGCCGTGGTGGCGAGGGGTGGAGCTGCTGGGGCGGCGTGCTTGCTTCTGGTTGCTCTGGCGACCGTTTCTTCGTGGCTTCTCCGGCCGGCCGTGGAGGCGAGGAGAGGAGTCGCCTGGAGGTGGTGCTCCGGAGTGGAGGGGTCTGGTGCTGAGCTGTGGTGCTGGGCTGGTTGGCGCGGTGGTGGTGGTTCTTCTGGCACGGCTTCGCCGCCCCGGCGGAAGGCGGTGTTGGAGCTGGGCGTGGGGGTGGCTAGGCCGTGCTCGTTCATCGACAAGATCGCGTTGCTTGCGGCGTGTGGATCATGCGGCTTTCTTCAACGTTGGAGGTCATCCTTCTCCCTGGTGGCAAGTGGATCGTCTTCTTCTTCTCCGGCGTTCGCCGGCGATGACGAGGTTTGGTGGTCCAGCTGCTTTCTTGCTGCTGTAGTGCTTTCAGTTCAGCTCTGTCTGTACGGGCTGGCGTTTGTTCTTCTTTTCTGTATCCTGTAATTATACGCTGGTCTGTACTCCCCTCTTTCAAAAAAAAAAATATCCTGATGAATCTTGTTCGGATATCTTCATAATTTGCAATGGAATTCAGTGGTGGAGCACGCAAGGACAGCCTCAAGTTGTACGCTAAACTCTTGTAGCGTGTGGCGAGGGAAGTCTTCAACGCTAGAAGGAGTTGGCCGACTTGGACTCTGAGACCGACGATGTAGGAAAGAGAGGGACGCCAGAGACTTTCACGGAAAATGAAAATATAGGAATAAAATAGTGATCTTAGGGTTTGGCGTCTCATTATGTGTTCGAGTTGGCTTGTTTCTCTGTCATGTACTCCCTCTGTCCCGACTTAAATGGCACGGTTCTAAAACCATGCAGTTCCAAACCACCACCCCCCCCACCCCCCCCCCCCCCCCCCCCCACCCCACCTTATAGGCGTGTTTGCATTAATTCCATTTAATTAGGAGTTGATTGCCTCTCCCCACCAATGCATGGAAGATTTTGGCCTCAATCAACCAGTACCTAGGGACCAGAGAATTGCCATCCACACCCTTTGAAACAGGTAGGAGGGAGTAACGTTAATTCTGCTTTAGAACCCGTTTCCATATTTATTGTTGCCGTGTTGTAAGGTTGGACGGTGACTTTGTAACTTGTGGGTTCGTTGATGAAATCGGGGGAGAGCGGGCACCTTTCTCCGAAAAAAAGTAGTACATAGTTGAATCTAGGCAAACTGACAAAATGAGGAAAGATAAATACGGTAGTAGGACAAGACAACATGTTAATAGAGATAAGCGAAATGATGAAATGATATAATTTTACAGAAATCACGCGCAAACGGGCTGGAAAATGTAGGCGGAGAAGGGCCCCCTCGCTCGTTTCAAAAGAAAAATGAAGTACTCCCTCCATCTGGTAATAAGTGTGGCGTTTTGGAGGCCGAGCATCATGGAGCCCTTTATTTTCAAAAATTCAAAAATCATATTTTTTTTAGTTTTCAAAAAAATCTGGAAAAAAATCATGGATGTTGATAATGTTGTATTCTACCAACGTATAAATATCAACTAGAAATATGCTTTATTTTGGGCTATGCAAGAAAGACAAAATTTGAACCTGGAAATAGTGAACAATGCAAAATTTGAACACTCCAAAATCGTTAGTTTTGTTATTTTCGGGTAGCCCATAATATGATTTATTTAGAGTTTATATTATGCACGTCGGTAGAATATATCGTCGTCTACATGCATGAGTTTTTTCAGATTTTTTTTATACTAAAAAAAATGATTTTCGGATTTTCAAAAATAAAGAGCGCTATATCATGGAACAGATGGAGTACTTAGTACAAACTTCGTTTTTAAGCAGCTGGCTACGAGTGGGGCGTTTGATTTGCGAGCGAAAAAGTCAACCATACACAAAACGATCGTTAGAAGCCAGGTGCCAGGGCAAAACCCATGACATGGTAAAGTTCGTGCAACACAGACCTTGCACCTAGTTACCTGTATGGCTGTATCCCACCTTGTCTGTGCTAGATGTTACTACTCACCTAAGCGCGCACTGAATATTATGGTGTTAGTGTCGTCGAACTTAAGTTTACATGTCAAGTTAGCATCTTGTACCTTAGTTTCTCAACTCACAAATTTGGGTGCAAGCGTGATTTGAAAAGGGATATCATTTTTTTTACACGATCGAGACGTCACCACCATATGCCTACCAAATCACTCGATGACAATGCTGGTCGACATGTTTTCTAGTAGTAATTTGTACAGCACAAAATCAATATTTGAACGGAAAATCTAATCAACAGGCGCCTTCGTTTTGGCAAATCTCGACGCAGCTCCGCGAACCGTTGATTCGCATATGGACGGTCAGATCAATGCGTAATTTCCGCACGTCGCTAACCGAGCGGCGCCCTCCCCTCTCTCACTTCCCCGCACGCGAGCAGCGCCCTTCCCATCGAGCGCCGCCTTCCGCCGATCTCCTCCTCACCTGCATCTCCCGCGGCCGAGTACACCCCGCCTCGGCTCTCCTCCGCACGTTCACCCTCCTCTTCCCACTCGACCGGCGAACCGCCCGTCCACCGTGGCCACCATCGCCAGCAACAACCGCCGCCGCCGCCGCAAAGCCAGTCCCCCGCTCCATTCCTTGCTCGGCACCGACCGCCCACTCGCGCTCAAGCCCTCCACCCAGCCACGCTGCTCCGCGCGTCCCCTAGCTCTCTGACTTCTCTCCCGAGCAGTCCGTGCTCGAGCTCAGCAGGCGATGGACGACGCGCCTGGTTGCCGACCAAGGTCAGGGAAGCCAAAGTCAACTAATAGCTCCACGGATTTGATTCTTCAGCCAACCTCCTCTCACCGCGGAGGCATACCCGGCGGCAAGACGCGAGCCAATCTGCGGCCTGTGGCTGGCGGATGAATTTCATGCAATGAAAATTGGCGTGCTCTTCCAGCAATCAGATGGAGCAGTGCATTGTTTCCTTCTCTGAATTTGCGTATGGAACACCAACTACAGCAAGATGTTTTGTTGTCTGACTTGTGTGGCAGTTAGTGCTAATGTGTTTTCAGTAATTGTTCAGCTCAAATATATGGATATGCTCATGTAAAGGGTGCATGCTAGGGATTACCTGGGATGGGCACATCTCAATTATACTGGAGTTGTGGCCAGCCTAAAGCAATACCGGTGAGTACTCTAAATGAAATGGCAGCTCCTTGCATATGTATTGGGTGAGAGGCAGAGAGCAGATCTTGGTTGGGAAAATGGAGCTATTAGTATAAGTTCCTTTGTTTTTCATCGGTGTTCATGGATATTGTTCATGCTCTTTCCACACATAAACAGTTCAGTTTTAGGGTCATCAGACATAGGGGAGTTCCCAGCGAGTGCCATGTTCTAATTAGGCTCGGCGCTCCTGTCCATGCTTCTTCTTTCGGAGGTGACAACCTGTAGTGTTCCATGCATTCAACGTGTTTGACAAAATGTCAACATGAGAAATAACTTCTTTTCTAATTACTTTCAGGGTCTTCAACCTGTCAAATAATTGTGACCTGGTTTGGTTTGTATATGTACTCCACTTTTTTAGGGAATATATGTGCTCCACTTTGATGATGCTATCGTGTTCCAACGCTAATTTGGAAAATCTAATTGTAGGGCGGTCTGTACGTGGTGAACCGCAGAATGCGGAAATAACCGCTGATTTTCGCTGAGCGCTCCCTTGGCCGTAGATGTGGGGCGTGCGGATCATGGGTGGGGTGCGTTTGTGTGTGTGTGGGGGGGGGGGGGGGGGGGGGGGGGGGGGCATAGCGCGATTCACAAGTGCTAACCGCTTTTCGGGGGGCGACTAAGCGTAAGTTGAGACTCGGGGCTGTAGCCGGTGGCGGAGGTGGTGGTGGAAGTTGAGACTCGGGGCTGTAGCCGGTGGCGGAGGCGGTGGTGGCCGGGAAAGGCCGACCCTTTCCCATCGGCCGGCGGCAGTCTGGTGCAAGTTAGGGTTCCAGTGAGGAATTGGGTGGGGAATTCTTCGTCGCGGTTCCACGAATGGGATGGAGTAATGTAGTTATCTACCACGATATTCATATGGTTACCATACTCTATCAGAATAGTTACCCACCATGTACTGATAAAGTTACCCATGTGTTCATGATATAGTTATCCATCACGAAATCGATGTAATTCCTCGAATATATTGGTAATAGTTACCCACCAAGTACTGATAAAGTTATCAATCTATTACTGATAAAGTTACCCACCAAGTACTGATAAAGTTATCAACCTGCTACCGATAAAGTTACTCACCTATTATGGATGGAGTTACCCACCCAGTACCCATGGAGTTTACCCATCTAGTACTTATAAAGTTACTCATGTGTTTACGATATAGTTACCCACCCTGTACTGATAGAGTTATCCACCATGTACCGATGGAGTTATCCACCATGTACTGATGGAGTTATTCATGTGTTCATGATATAGTTATACACAACGAAATCGATATAGTTACCCATGTTTACCATACTCTCTCGGTAATAGTTACCACCCAATACTGATGGAGTTACTCACCCAGTACTGTTAAAGTCACCCATATGTTTTTATGATGTAGTTATCCACCACAAAATCAATATAGTTACCATACTCTCTCGGTAATAGTTATCACTCCAATACTGATGAAGTTACCACCCAGTACTGATAAAGTTACTCATGTTTATCATGCTCTCTTGATAATAGTTATCACCCAATACCGATAAAGTTACCCATCCAATACTGATAAAGTTACCCATGTTTTTTCATGTGTCGTTATCCACCACAAAATCGTTATAGTTACCCTACTCTCTCGGTAATAGTTACCACCCAATACTGATGGATTTAACCACCCAGTACTGATAAAGTTACCCATGTGTTTTCATGATGTAGTTATCCAATACGAAATCAATTTAGTTATCATACTCTCTCGATAATAGGTACCCACCCAATACTGATGGAGTTACCCATTCAGTACTTATGAAGTTGTCACTATGAAATCGACATTTATCATCCTAATACTTATGCACGATAAATTTACCATCTAAAAGTGATGTGGTAACTTTAAAACTCGTAAAAATAAAAAAATAACAACAAAAATGGTTCTATTTCAACTCGAAAACTAATCGTTAATATGGTGGGTAACTTACGTAATCAAGTCTGGGTAAATTATATATTACGGGGGTGGTAACTTTGGTGCCAAAAAAAATTTCGTCGAAACATATCGACATGGGATCTAGTTTTGAAGATCTCGCCGCGACTAGTCCAACGGTGAAAACGGATCTTAAATCGGATAAACGGTTTGTGCTAAAAAACATTTTGAATTTTCAAATTTCACTTTTAATGCGGGATGACGTCAGCAATTCTGTCATTTAGTGCATGCATGCATATTTGCTTGGTGAGGCTCGGTTCGGATCAAAAAATGGTGGCGGGCACGCATGTTATTGGCGGGACATGTTTTTATCTTAGTGTCTACACTTTTGCCAAATGTAAGGCGCCTTACACATAGTCATTCCCATATTTGAATCATATCTTGCAGTTTCCAGACATGATCGATCACCTGCTCAGCTACATGCACATGGATCCAATGGGAAGCTGTACCGATGATTGAGACACATACACCTACTCCAACACATGTATGATCGATCGGGACATTGTGCTCCCTTGGAAGATGGAACTTTGAGATGCTAGCTGCATGGTAGCCTGAGGATAGCGGCAGGAGAGGACAGAGGAGAAGTGGGAGAAAGAGTGAGAAGGAGATTAACGTAGTGCGCGCGCGTGTGGCTTGGTTCCTTTCTTGTAACTGTAGTGGTTAGACTTTTCTTTAACTTGAGCTAGTCTCTTCTCGAGGAGGGAAGCAACGCTACGCATGGAACCGATGGATGGCCCGACGAGCGGCACAACCGTCGCTAGATGTTGCGGGTTGTGGAAAGCTGTGTGCACCACTAACAGTAACAAACACTAGCGTACGCCCATGAAAAACACACGCGCGCGTACGTCACATGCATCTTTGCAGGTAAATTTTGGATGCTGCGTTTGGTGCACTTCACAACGGACGGAATTATTTTTACTAATGTCTAGCTTTCTTGTTTTTGTGAACGAAGAGAGTTTATTAATCAACGACAAGATTACAATCGCTAGAACTAGTAAAACTGTAAAAGCTCTCAAAATCTCTCTAATCTCCTCACATTTAGGTTTTAATCCTGACCTATCAAACTTCTCATCAGTAAGCAATTGAACAAACTCTTTGGCATCAGATACAATAATAACTCTTGAATAACCCCTCTCTGCCGTCAATTTTGCACCATCACGAATAGACAATGTCTAGCTTTCCTCCATCTCGTCTGCTTACATGATCAGACTCGTTAAGCGAAGGTCGCCTGATCGAACAAGTCGGTCGTGCTTGGTTAAGTCAAAACTCAAAAGGGCTCCCCACGGATAGATACTTACAAATATGTAAGAACATATATATGGTTGGATATTAGATGGAAAAGTTCCCCAAGATGGACTGATACGTCATGTCTATTGACTATTGAATCCAAGTGTTGTTGCAACTTGCAAGTAAACAGGTCAACGCCATGTTTGACTTGTTCATACTAGGTGGTCAAACCGCAAGACCTTGTGAGCTAAATTACGTTATAGACGAGGAAATATTGCACTGTCGACCGTTGCAAACCTTCTCCACGTGCATCTCGTACGTACTAACCTTATACTAGTAAGATAACCCTGCATTATTGGACTAGATTATGGTGTCGATCGTGGTGACGGCCTCGGAACGGGAGGTAGCAGCCTAAGCTAGCACGGCTGCTGAGCAATAGTGCGGTGTTTGTTTGTTACTAATCCAGTTCAAAATTAGTAAGTGGAGTAGGAGTAGCACATGGTCACGTAGGACAAGAGAAGCGGATTTGCTCCCGCTCCCGCTCCCGTCTAGAATCGACTCTGTTGCAAGCTCTTAATTTGCCTCCAAGAATCCTGGCTCTGGAGGTGCAACCAAGCGGCAGCGCCCCCACACTGAACCTCGGAATATGGGCCATGGCTTTATCGTGCGTATCGATCGGTGCACACACAGTAGCTTCTCGTGGTAGTACGCACCCGTCCTGGCCGTAGGATTAGCCTTTATAGAGCACAGAGCAAAGCCTGTTTTGGTGGCACGCACGCTCGCCCCGGAGCCCGGAGTATAGAGGAGGAGGTGAGGTCGGAGCGGAGGGTGAATCTGTCCGATCACGCCGGAGCTCTCGCTGCATTGCATTGCATGAGTGAGGCCGACGGTAGGGGACCTGGCAGTGCATGCCGTGGCCGTGGAAAAGCGATGCTGGTTGCGGCAGTGCATGCCGTGTCGGGGGGCTTTGCCTTTCCTTCAGGTGGGGGTGGGGCTGCTCAGTTGATTCTTGGCTAGATCTTCCGGTCTACCAGCACCCACCAAATATTTTGATGAAAATTCTTTTCTTTAACATAAAAGATATTTAACATTAACGATCACAGTACATCCTCGCGTCGCCTGGAGGCAAACCCTAGCCACCCGCCGCCGCCGCCACTTCCCCTCTCCTCCCTCCCTCGCCGTCCCCGGAGGCGACCGCCGGACAAATGCCGAGCGCCGCCAGTGAAGGGGGCGGCGGGAACTAGCTCCTGCGGCCTCGTCTTGCAGCTTCGGAGGAAAAGCTGCAGCCCAGGTCCGCGCATCCTCGCGCGCGTCGCCGACTGCCTCCCCGGCGAGCTCTCCCCCGCCCTCCCCGTCCTCTGGCCCTCGACCTTGCCCGCGGCAGCCTTCGGTTCGCGCCATGGGCGGCTGCGGCAGCGTCGTGCTGCCCGGGCCCGTCCGGCCCAGATGGGCTTGGCGGGCCGCGGAGGTTTCTTGGTCGTCGCTGCCCCTAGGTGGCCCTGCCGCCCCTGCTGTGCGCGTCACCTCGATGCTCGGTGCCCCGGTGGTCCGGCCGTCGATCCCGGCCCCGGGGGCGCTGTCGGCTTCGACGGCGCTCAACCGTGCCCTCCGGTGGTTGCAAGAGTCGCCACCTCTTCACTCGGCCATCTTCCTGCAACGGGGCGCCGTTGGGGAGGGTTGATGCCGTGGCTTCGCATATGGCGGCCATGGCGGTGACGTGCTCCCTACGTGGGGGCCGTCGTGGCTAGGTGTCGAGCCCACTGTCGTGGTGGGATCACGACAGATGCCATGGGTATGGCTAAGATGGGGCCGAATGGTCGTTGGGGAATCCGGGGAGGGTTTATGCACCCTCGAAGTGCACACGCAAGAACAAGCAAGAAGAACACACGAAGAACACGGAGAACAAGAACAAGAACCGCAAGAACACGAACAACCACAAGCACACCACGATGTACCCTGCTTCGGGGCCCTCTTGCGGAGGTAACACCCCTACTGCAGCACTATCCTACTCAGTGTATAGCTCAAGGTGACAAATACAAGATGCTCCTCGAGCTGTGCGATGATACAATGGTCAGAGTTTGAGGTCGGTTGATGAAGTTACAAAGGGGGGGAATGAATCAGGGTGCCGGGTCTCTTCTCTCGTGATGGATCGATCTCCGGATCCCCACGCAGGAGGGGTGGAAGCCCCCTATATAGGCCAGCCGGGTTACCATAGTGCCCCTCACCGAGCACTGTAGCCATGCCTCTGCTTTGATCATCATTGTACTCCTGTCAGGGACAAGACATGACCTGCCCATCCCCTGCGTCGCCACAGTGGAGCTAGGATGTCTCCTCTGACTGAGACAGGACGTAGCCACGCCGTGCTACCTCGTAGCCTTTAGCCCGGATCTCACGGGGTCAGCGGTCAGAGGCGTGCAGCCCCGCCGAACCCGGGGCCCGCCTCTGCCATGCTCCGTGACAGACGCTCCCGTGTCAGGCGGGAAGGGACAGGAGCATTGACTCCTGTCCGAGCTACGGCCTCCTGCCGTGGTTAGCCCGGGTCCTGCGCCTAAGATCTTTTACCAGGTCGGACTTCACTTCCTTCCCACAGCTCCTCCTGCACTCATAACCCAAACCATAGTACCGAGGTGGTTAGCTCGGCTGTTCATACCTCGGATCATGAACCTCAGCCCGCGCCCACGGGACACCTCGGACCCCTCTGGTCAAGATGAAGCTCGGACATTCCCAGGCCCAAAACAGGTCGGCCCTTTCCGTACCTCGGCACACCTTCGAACTCCACTCACGCCAAGCCTTGACCCTACCCGGGGATACTCCCCCGACATTAGTCCCCGAAGCTGGTGCGGTCCTACGACCTCGGATGGAGGGCTGTGGCAGGTTCAAAATAAGTAAGGCACCACCTCTAAAACCTACCTCAAACATAGTTCCGCCGAGGTACTTCCCACAGACCACCATCTAATCCGAGTAGATATGCAATCTGAACTTTCCGAGCTATTTGACTTAGCACAATCTTGCCTCAAGATTCTCCGAGGCACGTGGCGAAGAATCCCTGCCCGGGCTTCGAAATCCGGACCTCTGAAAGACAGGTCCTGACCACACGCCGCCCTCGTCAGCCGGACCCACCGAACAGCGCACCTGCGCACTCAAGTACGAGGCCAACTTGACCGCCCACGACTCCTCGATTCTCGCGCTGACCAGCACAGGAAATCCGGGGCTGGCGGTTGCCACTCCGCGGCCCACGATGTGGCCGATCGTGCGGCCACCAACCGCGCAACCGTGCGCTCACCCGCACACGATCCCGCGCCTTCCCGATAACCGCGCGGTAGTGCGCAGTTAATACACGCCGTAACCGCACGCGGCTTATAAATAGGGGCCCAGGGGTAATTTCCTCTTCTCCTTCTTCACTCGCCCATTGCTCCGCGCCCACTGCACCGTGCCCTCTGCCTCCGTCGCCGCCGCCAAGCATTCGCCGCTGCGACCTCGACGTCTCGAAGAAACTCGCCGGAAACGCGCACCGCGCCTTGCGCCGCCACCCCGTCGCCGATCCTTCCCTGATCTTCGAGTACCTCACCGGTGAGTTCCTCTTCTCCCCTCCATTGCCATTGCCATGAATAGGTTCATCCTTCGATGAACTCGAGGATTTGGATGAATCCGATGAACTTGAGGAACCCGATGCTCTATCTTTGCACTCTTTTAGCCATTTCAGATCTTATCTATACTTGTATCAGACACACCCGTAGCACTGTCTTTTTAGGTTGCCTCTTGGTGAACTCGAATTTATCTCCCTTTTTAGCTCACCGGTAGATCCTTGCTAGTATCTCGCCATGGTGGTAACATGTTTCCCGCCTAAATCCTTTAGCTCGGCTGTCTTGAATGATTCGAGATATCTACCCCGGCTGAACCTCGAACCGTCCGAGGTACTTACCCCGGTTGAACCTCCCTTCTCTGCAGGAAAACGCCAACATGTCGGCAATTGCTACGTCAAATCGCGCCGAGGTTTCCGCCAGCGAGAGAGGTGGATGGGATGGCTCGGACGTCACTAACGATGACATAAAGTGGCTCAAAGAAACTCATCGAATCCCAGCCGAACTGCTGTATCGGCTTCACACTGGGGACGGCGCACCGATCGCCAACCCCGGCGAGAAAGTGGTGTTTGTCTCTCACTTCGAGCGCGGATTCGGACTTCCGGCCAGCAAGTTCTTTCGAGAATTTCTGAAGTTCTTCGGCTTGCAGCCGCACCACCTCCCAGCTAATTCCATACTACAGCTGTCGTGCTACGCAGCTTTCTCTGAAGGATATCTCGGCCTCTGGCCGAGCGTTGAGGGCTGGGCCAAGTACTTCCAGCTGAAGAAACAGAGCATCCCCAACAAGGAGGTCGTGAACAAGGATATGACTGCCTGTGGTGCGGCCGCTATCTCACCCCGGCTGGGCTCCGAGTTCCCACGGATCAAAGGCCTGGAGAGCTGCAAGAAGTGGAATCGATCCTTTTTCTATGTGAGGAACCCCGGTACTGTCGACCTCATCAACCTCCCGGACTTCCAGCTCGGCACTCCCACTGCACAACGCAATTGGGATTTCAACCCGGAGGACGCCTACGCCGAGGTTCAAGAGATCCATGAATACATGCTGGATCTCAAGAAAAGAGGGTGGGGCTCCGATGACATCCTCCGGACTTTTGTGGACCGAAGAGTCAGCCCCCTCCAACAACGAGCCCATAAGATCTGCCATATGGAAGGTCTACTCGATCCTACTCGATCAGCAGCAAGGCGCTCTCCAAGGCCTCAGTTTGGCGCCGGGTCAAAACCGTTGCCCAGACTGAGATGGACTGTGGGGACCCCGGACTAGCCGTCCGAAATACCCGATTATGCTTAACACAACGATCCCGTGATCAGTCTGTCGTTGCACATAATCCGAACTGAATATCAAAGTTTACATCCATACAATACCGAGTCTTAAGTCTTACAAACCTGGCCATACAGGCCTAATTATACATAGGTGCCTTCAAGGGCCAAATCAACTTTATTCAGCGGAAACTACGGTAGTAGGGCTAAACCAATCTAACAACACCCGACAGGCAGCTGACTTATGAAGATCCTAGTTCGCATAGACGTCGCCAAACTCCTCTTCAACGTAGGGCTCCTCGAATCTGGCTAAGACAATAGCCAGGGACGAAACCAATGTGAGTACATTGGATTGTACTCGCAAACTACCCTACTTGAGTAAGCACTAGCTTTTGCTTCTTAAAAACTTTTATTTGAAAAAAACTCTCAAAAACCTTTTACTAAAAGGGGAGAGAGAAGAAGTTTATCCTTTAAGAAAACACCATTTTAACTGTTTTTCCGGAACTCTTCCGGTATCCAACCATAACCTGGTTATGGTTCCAAACCCATCACCACCCCGTACCAACTCATTGGTACCGGTGGGAAATAATCCTTTCCAAGTCCATTTCCTCAACACAAAACAGGGTTTCCAAAACTTTGCACATGGTCTTAGCAGTTCTTCCCAACTGTCCATATCCGAGGACTCGGCTATTCGAATAGTTTCACCCTCTGCAGAGGTGTACGCTTTTCCCACACCCATCCGGTCACTCATCGTGTCAGCCACGTCCCGCCATACCAGAGGTATGCGAAGTTGAGTTCCCGGCCATAGCCTGTCCTTTGCTCATGCTAGTATAGGACCCTGCCGCTACGACACTTTCCACCGACACTCAAATCCTCAGAAACTAAGTGTGGGGACTCGTAGTTCTGCCCGGCGGACCCAAGGGAGCCCTTCAATCCTCTTCCTTCAAAGACGTCCATACCGGCTTCCGGTAGACCAACACTGAAGAGGACCCAGGTCAGGGGGTAGGTCACCAAACCATCCCCTCATGGAACGAGGTCATCCTCGTTATTGAGGCATCCAGTACTAGCACAGGCAAATTATATGACTACGCCCTTGCCCATATGTGGGTAAATGTGGTCGCACAGATTTTTGGCTGGGGATGTAAGTACCAGGACACAATGTGCATTTTTCCTTCCAAAAACAACACCAAACTCTGCTTTACCATCTTCATACCGACCGTTCGGTACTTCAACTTCATTCAAGTATTTTTAAAAGAGTTTTGAATAAACATTTTTTTTCCATCCTATAGTTGTAGATAATTACCTTATATATCTACAAGGGTGGCAAAATAGTTTTTCATATCTTTGTAAAAGGTTTTCAAAATCTTTGATACTAGTGAAGACTCATGTGATTAAAATAGAGGTATATAAGTGCAAGCTCAGTGAAGTAGCTTGCCTGGCTCCTCAAAGTTCTCGAAGTCTTGATCCTGCGGTTCAAGGTACTCTCCTTCCTCGTAGACTCCGGCAACGTTCTCGTCTAACGTCAAACAAGCAAAGCAAACAATTACTATACTAACTCAAGCATCAGTACAACATCACAATTGCTACTCATAGCTACTACACACAACAAGCAACACAAGGTGATTTTAATTTAATTGATTTAATCTTTATTTAATTGTTTTCCAACTAAGGCAGAAACTAGTTGTACACCAATTAATTCACCATTAAATCTAGGTTTGTCACAAAAATTCAAACTAAAATTCTATGGATAGCTACTGATGTGTAGAAGATCACCCAATTGGATTGGGGTCATTTGGAGTTACCAAATTCCCTACACATCTGTTTTAGTTCAGAAGGTTTTTAATCAAGTTTTAGCTACCAAACAATTTAGGTTGCTCCAAAAATTAAATCCTTTTAGGGGCAACTAACCTTGGCTACAAGTGATCTAACAAAGTTGGTTTGAGATTAATTGGATCTACCAACAATTCACACTAATTGGTTTAGTGCAGAAAGGTGCACTGAAGTTCAACCAAATACTAAGGATTTTACACTACTCAAACAATTCCACAAAAATTTGGTGAGCTAAAGTATCTCAATACAAGTCTACCAAAATTGGTTTCAAGTCATTTGGATTAATATAACTCCAGAAACAAATGGTTTAGTGTTTTAAACCTTCTGGAGCATTTTTAATAATGCATTTTTATTATTTAATTAAATGGAGTGAGACCACTTTGGTGAGTTAAAGAATTTCATAGACTTTCCAGAACAGTTGAGTTTGATTTATTTGGACTGCTAGAACTAAAGTTATTGAATTTCTAAACCGAGTCCAGTACTGAACTTCAGAAAAGAATTCAATTTCGAAAAACTGGATAAAGGTGAGATCCCTGACGGGTGGGGTCCACCAGTCAGCGTCTCAGAGGAAAACGATTCGCGCGCGCGCTTAAGTTTAAAACACTGACGAGTGGGGTCCACTGGTCAGTGACTGATTACGCGAAAGGGTACGTAACCCTTGATCTCTAATCCTACGGCTGAGGTGCACTGGCACGGCGGCGACCAAATCCTGGCGGCGCCGTGGCTCCGGCGACGGCGAGGGGCGCGATTCGCTCACCTGAGAGCTCGGGAGGTGGCGGAGATGCGCGGAATCGACGGCGGAGGGAGTGGGGAAGCGGCTGGGACAAGTCTCGCGTGCTGGGACGGCTCCAAACGTCGACGGCGTGCTTGGCGTCTCCTCCGTGGCCGTGCGCTAACTCCGGCGACTCCTCCGCGGCGCTGCTGTGCACAGAACACGGGCAAACTGCGGCGGGTGAGCTAGGGCACAATGGAGAGGCGAGAGTAGGCCAGAGAGGGGAGAGGGGAAGCGAGCAACGACCTGTCCGTGCTCGGCTCCTTCCTCAACTCCGGCGAGGAATCGAGGACGCTCGAGGCGGCCTGGACTTGCGGGGCAGCGTCACCGCTCTCCTAGCGGTGCACTGAGGGGTGGAGAGTGAGGGAGAGATGCTGGGACGGGCTGTGGTGAGGCGTAGAGGCACGGGCGCGGGGGCATTTTATAGCCGAACCACGGCGTGCGGTGAACTGAGCGTAGGAGGGGTCTAGGGTGGGAGATAGCACGCCAGTGGGGGCGGTGCTGCACGGCGACGACCCTAGGGTGCCTAGCTAGGGCGTAGGGGGAGAGGGGTGCACGCACTGCGGCGTGAACGAGCTTGACACGGCACGGCGGCCATGGCGCGTCCGTGGAGAGGATGGATCGATGCGGCGTCTGCAGGCCACGAGGGTCGACGGGGATGTGTCCCTGATGTTGCTGGGTGGCAGGGGCGTGTCTGCGGCGAGCCACGCGGGCTGGGGTGGCGTGGAGGTGAGGAATGGGGTCGGCGTCCACGCGCGGCCAGAGCTCGGCGAGCGGCGACACGGCGACTGGAGCACGGCGTCTCAGGGCATCAGGGAGTGGTCTTTTCCGTTCAGTCGCGTGCGGTGAGAGGTGAGGGAGTGGACGGGGGCAGGGTTGGGCCAGAGGGCAGCTCGCACGCGCGATTTCGTCGGCGACACCGTGCACCGCACGGTGGCGTGCGTCCGGCGACGGCCACGAGCCCACACACCCAATCTCCACGCTTCCTACTAGCTTGATCGACTGAGGGGAGTGAGGGAGAGAGTGTAGAGCAAGCAAACCTTGCAGGGATCGATCAAATCGACCGATTTGATCTCGGTTTCGTGGAGTAGAGGATGAACACGGGCAGTGTTTACCACGTGCTCGACGAATTGCCTCAACGAAAATTAAATCCAATTTTCTTGAATTTAATTCCACACTTGATTCACACAAGCAAAGTAGGGATTGTTGGTGTGGTGCTAGAAATTTTTGGATATGTGCAACATAGCACATTTTGTGTTTTGGGAAGGTTCAAGAAAGAATTGGAATTTGAATTTAAGAATTTTAGAAATATTTTTAGAGAGGGAAAGAATATGAGAACAAGGTGAGAGTGATCACATGTCACCCCTCTGAATTTGTTTTGAAAACAAAATTTGATTTTTTTATAAGAGGAAATTTGTGTGACTTGTGTCACATGATTTTATGTGGGAGTTTTTATTTTGTTTCTTTTCTTTTCTTTAAATTTTTATTTCAAACAAACACAACTCAAGCAAGCAACATAAGCAAGCACACATAAAGTAACAGAAAATTTTTGTTGGCCCACATTTTCGACTAATAAAACTGGGTTACAGATTTGGGACGTTACAGATCCTTCCCCCCTTAGGATAAATCTCGTCCCGAGATTGTCTAGGCTTAGGTGCTAAAGAGGTTGGGAAACTCGCTTCTAAGATAGTCCTCACGTTCCCAAGTTGCTTCCTCTTCGGAGTGATTAGTCCACTGGACTTTGTAAAACTTGATCTTGTTCCTCCGGGTGAGACGAATATCTTCGTCGAGAATTTTGAATGGTCTCTCGCGGTAGGTCAGATCATGGTTCAGGTCGATGGATTGGTGGTCAATGTTCTTGAAAACGTCAGGCTGGTCAGGAACTTCAAGACACTTCCGGAGCAGGGAAATGTGGAAGACATCATGAAATTCCGATAGTTCTGGGGGTAACTCTAACTGATAGGCTACCTCTCCGCGACGGGCAAGAATCTTGAAAGGTCCAATATATCTGGGTGCCAACTTTCCTTTGACATGGAAACGTTGCATCCCTTTGAGTGGTGTCACCCGAAGATAGACAAAATCTCCAGGTTGAAAAGTGACGTCACGACGCTTGGAATCAGCATAACTTTTCTGACGGGATTGGGCTGTTTTGAGACGTTCACGGATAAGTTGGACTTGCTCCTCGGCTTCACGGAGGGTATCTGGTCCAAACACTTTTCCTTCTCCGGTCTCGGACCAGTTCAAGGGTGTACGCACTTCTTGCCGTAAAGTGCTTCAAATGGGGCCATTTGCAGGCTAGACTGATAACTATTGTTATAGGAAAACTCTGCAAACGGAAGGCAATCTTCCCATTTAGAGCCATAGGCTAGGACACATGCACGAAGCATATCTTCCAGAATCTGGTTTACTCGCTCAGTCTGTCCTCCGGTCTGAGGGTGATAGGCTGTGCTGAAAGATAAGTGGGTTCCGAGGGCTTCGTGAAGAGCTTTCCAGAACCGTGAGGTGAACTGCGTGCCTCTGTCAGATACAATCCTCTTAGGCACTCCGTGCAGGCTTACTATTCTGGAAATATACAAGTCTGCTAGCTGGTTCCCTCTATAAGTGGTGTTGACGGAATGAAATGGGCAACTTTGGTCATCGATCAACTATGACCCAATTGAGTCATGGCCTCGGTTTGACCTAGGAAGTCCGGTAATAAAATCCATTCCAATTTCATCCCATTTCCACTCGGGGGTCTTAAGGGGTTGGAGCAATCCGGCAGGGCGCTGGTGCTCTGCTTTGACTCGCTGACAATATCACACTTGGCCACGAAAGATCCAATTTCTCGCTTCATTCCATGCCACCAAAACTTCTCACGAAGATCTTGGTACATCTTGGTTCCTCCGGGGTGGATCGAGTATGGGGTATTGTGGGCTTCTTTCAGGATTAGACCTTGAGTTCCTTATCATCGGGCACACATAGGCGTCCTTTGAATCTCAGAACTCCTTCAGCATCTATGGCAAAACCAGGTGCTTTATCAAGGGTACCTTTTTCTTAATCCTTCAATACTCTCATGACCCTTCTGGGCTTCTTTGATTTGGTCCAACAGGGTTGGGGCTAACTCCAGGTTGGCAAGATATCCATAGCTAACCAATTCAAGTCCGAAATCTTCGAACTCCTTAAACAAGGCTGGTTGCTCTGCTTGGATTAGGGTATTCAGGGTGCATGGCTTCCGGCTTAGGGCATCGGCACTACATTGGCTTTTCCGGGATGGTAATGAATTCCGACATCATAGTCCTTAATCAATTCCATCCACCTTCTCTGCCTCAGATTCAACTCCTTCTGAGTGAAAATGTACTTCAAGCTTTTGTGATCTGTGTAGACCTCACAGCGATGACCCACAAGATAGGGTCGCCATTTTTCAAAGCAAAAACCACAGCTGCTAACTCCAGGTCATGGGTTGGGTAATTCTCCTCATGCGGTCGCAACTGTCGAGACAGGTACGACACAACTTTTCCTTCTTGCATCAGAACGCAACCAAGTCCGAGACGTGAAGCATCACAATACACGTCGAAACTCTTGGTGACGTCTGGCATGATTAGGATTGGGGCTGAAGTCAATCTCTTCTTCAGTTCTTGGAAACTATCTTCACACTTCTGGGTCCATTCAAACTTCTTATCTTCTTCAACAACTGGGTCATGGGTTTGGCTATACTGGAAAATCCTTCAACGAACTTGCGGTAATAACCTGCTAGTCCGAGAAAACTTCGGATTTCCGTCACACTGGTGGGTGATTTCCAGTCTAGAATGGCTTTGATTTTCTCGGGGTCAACAGAGATTCCTCCTGCAGACACAACATGTCCGAGGAATGCCACTTCACTTAGCCAAAATTCACACTTGCTAAGTTTGGCATACAGTTTGTGTTCTCTGAGGGTCTCCAAAACCAAACGCAGATGTTCAGCATGCTCTTCTTCAGTCTTGGAGTAGATAAGGATATCATCAATGAAGACAACCACGAACTTGTCGAGGTACTCCATGAAATCTTATTCATGAGATTCATGAAATAAGCTGGGGCATTGGTCAAGCCAAAGGACATAACGGTGTATTCAAACAATCCGTATCGGGTGGTGAAGGCGGTCTTGGGAATGTCAGACTCTCGAATCTTCAACTGGTGATAACCTGTCCGAAGATCGATCTTAGAAAAGACTCGGGCTCCGTTCATCTGATCGAACAGATCCTCGATCTTGGGCAGGGGTACTTGTTCTTGATGGTTACATCATTGAGCTTGCGATAATCCACACACAGGCGTGTGGTACCGTCTCTTTTGTCCACGAAGATGATAGGTGATCCCCAAGGTGATGCGCTTGGGCGAATCAACCTTTACTGAGCTGATCAGCTAACTGCTTCTTCAATTCCACCAGTTCTTCTGGATTCATCCGGTAGGGTTTCTGAGATATAGGGGATGTTCCAGGAATAAGTTCAATCACGAACTCAATATCCCGGTCTGGCGGCATACCAGGCAATTCCTCGGAAAAACATCCTTGAATAGATGGACCACACGGATCTCATCTAGGTTGGTTGGGCTATGCCTTCATGACAGCAGGGTTGGGATTGTTGGCTTGTGAAGCATACTCCACTTCAGTTCCTTCGTCTGTGGTGAGAGATACGCTCTTCTGGCACAGTCGATACGACCATGATACTTTGCTAACCAATTCATGCCCAGAATGACATCTATGCCTTGGGTTCCTAGAATGATTAGATCGGCTGGAAAGTTTTCTCCTTTGATCTCAAGAGAGACGTCGGGACAAAACAGCTTGGTCTCTACTAGGAACTCTGGGGTTTGTATAAGCAGGGGTTTGGACAAGAGGTTCCCGACTAGACCTCCCTTAACAACAAACTCCTTGGTAACAAAGGAATGGGTAGCACCAGAATCAAACAGGACAGTTGCAGGTACTGAGTTGACAAGGAACGTACCCAGCACAACATCTGGCGCTTCCTGGGCTTCTTCAGTGTTGATGTGGTTCAGACGGCCTCTTGCAACAGCAGCATTGCCACGGGGTGCAGCATTCTTGCCATTTCCATTCCCATTTCGGCCTTGTCCAGGATTAGGTGCAGGGGCATTGGGGCGTGGAGCATTCCTCTTGGGATTGGGGCAGTCTCGGGAGTAATGACCCTTGTTGCCGCATTCAAAGCAGACAACGCTGGCAGTAGGGGTAAAAGTGTTGGTGTTTCCTCCGGGACGATTGTTGCCATTGGGGCGGTAGTTGTTGTTGATGTTTGGGCGGGGGACATTGTTGTTGCTGTTGGGACGGTTGGGATAGTTGGGACGTGGAGCTGGGGGTGGTCGATAAACTGGCTTGGGTGCTGGCTGGAAGGTGCGGGGTTTCTGACTGCTGGAACCTTCCTGAATATTCATCCTTCTCTTGCGGCCTTCAAACATGGACTTGCGCTTGGTCTCCAGCTGAATGGCCTTGTCCACAAGTGACTCCAGATCACGGAAGTCCTGGACAACCAAGGCACATTGCATCTCATCATGGAGTCCATTCAGAAAACGCTCCATCTTCTTCTTCTCCGTGTCGGTATCTTCAGGAGCATACCGAGCAAGATCGGTAAACTCATCCAGGTAACCAACCACATCTCTGCCTGCCTGCCTTAGCTTACGGAACTCATCCTTCTTCCTCTCGATAAGACCGCTAGAGATGAACTTCTTGCGGAATTTGTCCTTGAACTCCTCCCAGGTAATGACATGACCTGCGTGCTGGAGGGTCTTGGTAGTCTCCCACCAAGCTCTTGCGGGTCCAGCAAGGTAGTGGGTAGCATACAGGACCTTCTCATTCTCTCCCACCGAGGCAACTTCCAGGTCGTTCTCAATAGTGCGGATCCAGTCATCTGCTTCCAGGGGGTGAAGTCCCTTGGAATAGGTGGGCGGTGTGGTCTTCTGGAAGTCACTCAGGGTAGAGCGTTGATTTCCACCCTCGTCGCCATTTCCATTGCCACCATTGTGGTTCTGGTTGGCGTGGGCAGCGGCAAGTTGCTGCAGGGCGGCGAGATGAGCTTGACGCTCTTCCCGGGCAGCTTGGCGATCCTCCATGATGATCGCAAGCAGTTGAGCAGCGGTGGGTTCTGGCGGTGGTGGTGGTGTCGCGTGCTGGTTGTGGCGAGTGTTCGTCATCCTGGAATAGATACGATATAAGAGGCAAGGCAAAAGGCTTTGGCTAACGATGAAGTCACAAAGGGGGTGGTTGATGAAACACTAGTCAAACAAGACCATCACATTTATTCAACACAATCATCACATCAAGGAGTTCACACATCAAGCTTACAACATCCTACTACACCTAATGTACATACTACATGATTTCACTAGGAACCATCACACACACTCTACTCGCATAGGGGGGGTCGACACAGTCCTAAGGTAGTGCTCTCGTCGCTCAACTACTGAGGTGGAACCCAGGCTCGACGACCTCAACGTCTGAGTCGTAGGGTGGCTCCTCGGGATCCTCCTCCTCGAGAACTGGCTCAGACGGCTCCTCCTCCTCGTCAACTAACTCCTCCTCGTCGTCCTCCTCCTCGTAATCCATCTCCTCAAGGTAGTCCTCATCATCACTGATGAAGGCACTGTTCTCCTTGCGGAGATCCTCGCCCTCCTCCTCCATCTCGTTCGCCTGCTGCTCCATCTCGTCTATCATCTCGTTCTGCTCTGCTACCGTCTTGCGGAGCCTGACGATAGACCTCCTCTGACGGGCCAGCTTCAGGCGGAGATTATCATTCTCCCACTTTAGCTGGGTCTCACGGTCTCGGGCATCGTCGAGGGAGCTACGCTGGAAGTGAACCTTGAGTCTAGCATCGCGCAGGTTCTCCTGGGTGTCGTGAAGTAGCACCTCCATGTCGGTGATGTACTCGCCGAAGAGAGTGTGCTGCGCGGGGTAGGTGGGGTTTCCATCGTCGTCACGCCTTCCGAAGTACTGGAAACGAGTGCCACCAGCTCGTCCTTGTGCTCCTCACAAAGGCGGGCTAGTAGCCTCTGCATAACTCGGGTCAGACCGTCAACCCAAGTAGTGTCCATCGTGGAGTAGACCAAGTCCTTGGAACGGGGTGGCTGAATCCTGCCTCGGACGGACGACTTGATGAGCCAGGACAGGTTCCCATCACCGAGGGAATCGACCTGAGTTCCCTCAAACTCTGGAACAGGGCGTCCCAAAATCTGGCTCAACTCGTACAGGTCCTGCTCGAACATCAGCAGGCCGTCCTTCCTAACTTGGACGAACTCGGACGTTGGGTGCCATCTACAAGTTTAGCAAAATTTTAAGTTAGTTAAGTGACATGAGTATCAAATGTAAACTTAATGGGTAACAAGTGTGCAAAATTTTAAGGGTTCAAGAAAAGATTACTCTTAATGAGTGTAGGGTTTTAAATAAATAGGGGGGGGGTTGGGGAGATAAGAAATTTTCGAAAATACTTCACTTCCTTGTTTTAGAAATTAACTTTTGTAACTCTTGACTAACGCCCATGCTAACTAAGTCTCCTAAAGTCAGGATGGCTCTGATACCAGCTCTGTGGGGACCCCGGACTAGCCGTCCGAAATACCCGATTATGCTTAACACAACGATCCCGTGATCAGTCTGTCGTTGCACATAATCCGAACTGAATATCAAAGTTTACATCCATACAATACCGAGTTTAAAGTCTTACAAACCTGGCCATACAGGCCTAATTATACATAGGTGCCTTCAAGGGCCAAATCATCTTTATTCAGCGGAAGCTACGGTAGTAGGGCTAAACCAATCTAACAACACCCGACAGGCAGCTGACTTATGAAGATCTAGTTCGCATAGACGTCGCCAAACTCCTCTTCAACGTAGGGCTCCTCGAAATCTGGCTAAGACAATAGCCAGGGACGAAACCAATGTGAGTACATTGATTGTACTCGCAAACTACCCCAACTTGAGTAAGCACTAGCTTTTTTCTTAAAAACTTTTATTTGAAAAACTCTCAAAAACCTTTTACTAAAAGGGGAGAGAGAGAGAAGTTTATCCTTTAAGAAAACACCATTTTAACTGTTTTTCCGGAACTCTTCCGGTATCCAACCATAACCTGGTTATGGTTCCAAACCCATCACCACCCGTACCAACTCATTGGTACAGGTGGGAAATAACCCTTTCCAAGTCATTTCCTCAACACAAACAGGTTTCAAAACTTTGCACATGGTCTTAGCAGTTCTTCCCAACTGTCCATATCCGAGGACTCGGCTATTCGAATAGTTTTACCCTCTGCAGAGGTAGTACGCTTTTCCCACACCCATCCGGTCACTCATCGTGTCAGCCACGTCCCGCCATACCAGAGGTATGCGAAGTTGAGTTCCCGGCCATAGCCTGTCCTTTGCTCATGCTAGTATAGGACCCTGCCGCTACGACACTTTCCACCGACACTCAAATCCTCAGAAACTAAGTGTGGGACTCGTAGTTCTGCCCGGCGGACCCAAGGGAGCCCTTCAATCCTCTTCCTCAAAGACGTCCATACCGGCTTCCGGTAGACCAACATGAAGAGGACCCAGGTCAGGGGGTAGGTCCCAACCATCCCCTCATGGAACGAGGTCATCCTCGTTATTGAGGCATCCAGTACTAGCACAGGCAAATTATATGACTACGCCCTTGCCCATATGTGGGTAAATGTGGTCGCACAGATTTTTGGCTGGGGATGTAAGTACCAGGACACAATGTGCATTTTTCCTTCCAAAAACAACACCAAACTCTGCTTTACCATCTTCATACCGACCGTTCGGTACTTCAACTTCATTCAAGTATTTTAAAAGAGTTTTGAATAAACATTTTTTTTCCATCCTATAGTTGTAGATAATTACCTTATATATCTACAAGGGTGGCAAAATAGTTTTTCATATCTTTGTAAAAGGTTTTCAAAATCTTTGATACTAGTGAAGACTCATGTGATTAAAATAGAGGTATATAAGTGCAAGCTCAGTGAAGTAGCTTGCCTGGCTCCTCAAAGTTCTCGAGTCTTGATCCTGCGGTTCAAGGTACTCTCCTTCCTCGTAGACTCCGGCAACGTTCTCGTCTAACGTCAAACAAGCAAAGCAAACAATTACTATACTACTCAAGCATCAGTACAACATCACAATTGCTACTCATAGCTACTACACACAACAAGCAACACAAGGTGATTTTAATTTAATTGATTTAATCTTTATTTAATTGTTTTCCAACTAAGGCAGAAACTAGTTGTACACCAATTAATTCACCATTAATCTAGGTTTGTCACAAAAATTCAAACTAAAATTCTATGGATAGCTACTGATGTGTAGAAGATCACCCAATTGGATTGGGGTCATTTGGAGTTACCAAATTCCCTACACATCTGTTTTAGTTCAGAAGGTTTTTAATCAAGTTTTAGCTACCAAACAATTTAGGTTGCTCCAAAAATTAAATCCTTTTAGGGGCAACTAACCTTGGCTACAAGTGATCTAACAAAGTTGGTTTGAGATTAATTGGATCTACCAACAATTCACACTAATTGGTTTAGTGCAGAAGGTGCACTGAAGTTCAACCAAATACTAAGGATTTTACACTACTCAAACAATTCCACAAAATTTGGTGAGCTAAAGTATCTCAATACAAGTCTACCAAAATTGGTTTCAAGTCATTTGGATTAATATAACTCCAGAAACAAATGGTTTAGTGTTTTAAACCTTCTGGAGCATTTTTAATAATGCATTTTTATTATTTAATTAAATGGAGTGAGACCACTTTGGTGAGTTAAAGAATTTCATAGACTTTCCAGAACAGTTGAGTTTGATTTATTTGGACTGCTAGAACTAAAGTTATTGAATTTCTAAACCGAGTCCAGTACTGAACTTCAGAAAAGAATTCAATTTCGAAAAACTGGATAAAGGTGAGATCCCTGACGGGTGGGGTCCACCAGTCAGCGTCTCAGAGGAAAACGATTCGCGCGCGCGCTTAAGTTTAAAACACTGACGAGTGGGGTCCACTGGTCAGTGACTGATTACGCGAAAGGGTACGTAACCCTTGATCTCTAATCCTACGGCTGAGGTGCACTGGCACGGCGGCGACCAAATCCTGGCGGCGCCGTGGCTCCGGCGACGGCGAGGGGCGCGATTCGCTCACCTGAGAGCTCGGGAGGTGGCGGAGATGCGCGGAATCGACGGCGGAGGGAGTGGGGAAGCGGCTGGGACAAGTCTCGCGTGCTGGGACGGCTCCAAACGTCGACGGCGTGCTTGGCGTCTCCTCCGTGGCCGTGCGCTAACTCCGGCGACTCCTCCGCGGCGCTGCTGTGCACAGAACACGGGCAAACTGCGGCGGGTGAGCTAGGGCACAATGGAGAGGCGAGAGTAGGCCAGAGAGGGGAGAGGGGAAGCGAGCAACGACCTGTCCGTGCTCGGCTCCTTCCTCAACTCCGGCGAGGAATCGAGGACGCTCGAGGCGGCCTGGACTTGCGGGGCAGCGTCACCGCTCTCCTAGCGGTGCACTGAGGGGTGGAGAGTGAGGGAGAGATGCTGGGACGGGCTGTGGTGAGGCGTAGAGGCACGGGCGCGGGGGCATTTTATAGCCGAACCACGGCGTGCGGTGAACTGAGCGTAGGAGGGGTCTAGGGTGGGAGATAGCACGCCAGTGGGGGCGGTGCTGCACGGCGACGACCCTAGGGTGCCTAGCTAGGGCGTAGGGGGAGAGGGGTGCACGCACTGCGGCGTGAACGAGCTTGACACGGCACGGCGGCCATGGCGCGTCCGTGGAGAGGATGGATCGATGCGGCGTCTGCAGGCCACGAGGGTCGACGGGGATGTGTCCCTGATGTTGCTGGGTGGCAGGGGCGTGTCTGCGGCGAGCCACGCGGGCTGGGGTGGCGTGGAGGTGAGGAATGGGGTCGGCGTCCACGCGCGGCCAGAGCTCGGCGAGCGGCGACACGGCGACTGGAGCACGGCGTCTCAGGGCATCAGGGAGTGGTCTTTTCCGTTCAGTCGCGTGCGGTGAGAGGTGAGAGAGTGGACGGGGGCAGGGTTGGGCCAGAGGGCAGCTCGCACGCGCGATTTCGTCGGCGACACCGTGCACCGCACGGTGGCGTGCGTCCGGCGACGGCCACGAGCCCACACACCCAATCTCCACGCTTCCTACTAGCTTGATCGACTGAGGGGAGTGAGGGAGAGAGTGTAGAGCAAGCAAACCTTGCAGGGATCGATCAAATCGACCGATTTGATCTCGGTTTCGTGGAGTAGAGGATGAACACGGGCAGTGTTTACCACGTGCTCGACGAATTGCCTCAACGAAAATTAAATCCAATTTTCTTGAATTTAATTCCACACTTGATTCACACAAGCAAAGTAGGGATTGTTGGTGTGGTGCTAGAAATTTTTGGATATGTGCAACATAGCACATTTTGTGTTTTGGGAAGGTTCAAGAAAGAATTGGAATTTGAATTTAAGAATTTTAGAAATATTTTTAGAGAGGGAAAGAATATGAGAACAAGGTGAGAGTGATCACATGTCACCCCTCTGAATTTGTTTTGAAAACAAAATTTGATTTTTTTTTTTTTTTTTTAAGAGGAAATTTGTGTGACTTGTGTCACATGATTTTATGTGGGAGTTTTTATTTTGTTTCTTTTCTTTTCTTTAAATTTTTATTTCAAACAAACACAACTCAAGCAAGCAACATAAGCAAGCACACATAAAGTAACAGAATTTTTTTTTTTGTTGGCCCACATTTTCGACTAATAAAACTGGGTTACAGATTTGGGACGTTACATGGACGAGGAGTGGACATGGGGCGTGGAGCCTCACGACAGAGAAAATCTTCGGAGCAAGTGAGTACTTACTAAATTTCCGAGCTTACGCTCCGGTCTTGCACACCTCGGTTGCCTCCTAACTCAATTCTTTTTTGCCACTCTGCAGCGGTTCGCTCGGCAGCTGATCGAGGACGGCCCGGAGCCGTCGAACTGGGCTCCTGCCCGCCTCGCCTTGGAAGGTTCAGAGACTGAAGACCCGGACAATGAGGATCACCTGCCGATCCCTAAGGCCGTTCCGAGGTCCACCCAAAGACTGGCTCCTCTAACCCGGGTAAGAAACAAGTTCCCAGTTCCATCAGAGACTGGTCTGACGACGATGATGACGATGACGATGGCCAAATTCTGGAACATGTCAACGTTATTCCATTTCATATGCTCCTCCAACATATAAGAACTTTCATCCAGCGTCTGCAGCTTCCCGGAAGCGCTCAGGACCTGGTACCTCGGATGCCGAGGCTTCCAAGACCTCGGAGACTGCAGCGCCCAAAGCCAAGCGTGCCAAGAAGACCTCGGCGCGGCGCAAGAAACGAGGTCCGTGGAGGAAGATGCGTAAGTCACCTTTGCTCCTCCTTACTTCTCACGCTGCTCCAAGGTTAAGCTTTTCACACTCTAACTTAATCTTTCTCTTTCATCTAGCCCGGCTCAGCAGGTCAAACAGAGCCATAGCTCGATACACTCACCACTGCCTCCAGTGGTTGAAGCTCAGACAACCGAGGTCGAGGTTAACCTCGGCAGCCCCGCCAGAGCATCTCCTCCAGAACGGTCCATTGACCTCACCAGCCCGGAGAAGACCATCTCCTCCCCGGTGCGCGTCTCCTCGCCGAACTTCCACCGCCGAGCTCTGACTCCGGCCTGGGGCACTCTGCTCCCCGCCAAGATCAGACTCCTCCGCCTCCTCAGAAGGATGCGGAGACGGATCGCGCCAAGACTCCGGCTAAGACCGTGCAGGAGTCTCGGCTCTCCCCCAAGTCTCAGGCCGCGCGCAACCAGCAGCAACAGCAGCAAAAGAAGAAACAACAACAACAACTGCAGAAGCAAAAGCTCCAGCAGCAGCAGAAAGATTCAGCTCAAAACGTTGAGCCCCCCAAACAGCCACAGCAAACTCCGATGCCGCCACCGTCATCAGGCCCCTTGACTGCGAGCACCCAACTGGTGCCGCATGTTCCCGCTTCTGCGCCGAGGTCCACCTTGACCAAGGCCGCGCCCTCGAGCTCTCAGGTCGCCACCTCCCGAGCTTTATTCGCTGCTACTACCCAGCCGGACATCAGCAGCTGGGAGGTCGGGCAACTCCGGACCAAGAGCGGGAACAGCTTAGGCTCGGAGAAGCACTATGACTTAGACTAGAACTCGGCTGACACTGCCGAGGTCTCCTCCAACCCGAGCTCTGAGCATCAAGTTGGACCCAGCGCCGTGCTCCAATCTATCTATAACATGCAGACTGCAGTCCTTGATTGCAGCAAGAAGGCCTCGGTAAGTTTCTTTACACAGCTCTCTTTCTTCCTTTGAAATCAAATGACAAACATACACTATTCCAGTCCCGAGATTCGGGTTGAGCAATTGACACTCCACCGAGTTAAAATTGCTCGGCTTGAATCTCAAAAACTTGTCATTTCTCCCAAGCTGAGTCCCGAGGCCAATGCCAAGTCCCCGGGACTCAATTGGGCCTCGGGTGCTAGAAATACTCGGATTTATCCGAACTGATCTCTTTTTTTCAGGAATGCAACAATGCTCGGACAAAGGTCTTCAAGAACCTCCTGCTGGATCACAACAGACTGAAGAAGTCTCACGGACTCTTCTATCCGCCAAGGAGCAGAGCGACAAAGATTACGCCTCCAAGTTGAAGACAACCGAAGATGAAATAGCTCGGCTGCAACAAGAGCTGAACCGGGCTAACGAAGCCAAATCTGCTGTGGAGGACGCTATGAAGGTCAAGGACCAGGCCGCCGAACAGCAGCAAAAGCTTGCCAAGACCCTGGAGAGCCGCGCCACCTCGGCCGAAGCCGAACTTACCGCCCTCCGAGCTATCTCGAAAAGCTGGTTGTCCGAGCTTGCTCGGATCAATCACCAAATGGACAGTAAGCTCTTCTCCCTTTTTCCTTATTTTCTGCCGACCTACACCCCGTGCCACCGTATGCCTTATTTCAGCGACAGCCTTTTTGTCTTCTTCAGAGAACTTCGAGCACTCCAAGGACAAGGCTATCCGTGAAGTTCAAGCAGCTCGGGCAAAGAGGGCTGAGACAGAAACTCTCAGCGATAGCTGGGATATCCAGGACCACCTTGTCGCCCTTAATGCTCGGATCAGGCCGCTCCGAGCCATTGGAACTAAACTTGTTGACGCTGCCATCGAGGTCCACCGTGCCCTCTGGCCCAAGGTAAGACCCCACTTGCATCGACGAGCTCGCCACAAAGCTGAAAGGAGCCGAGGCTAGACTTCGGGAGTGGAGATGCTCGTCAGCTCGGGCTGGAGCGGACAAGGCCTGGTGTTCGTGTTGTCCTGGTATGAGGATGTTGAGATCCACACTGTTACCTCCCTGCGCAGGGGCTCTCCTTGGAACTCCACCCCGGATGGCATTGCGAAACGCCAAGCAGCAGCCGGCCGCTTTGCTAGTTACGCAAACACCCGGACCTTTGATGACGGGCACCTCTACTCTGAGGACGGAGAGAGCTCGGACGAGGAAGCGGCGTCCGGTGAAGAAAGTTCTGAAGGCGAGGACATTGACTTTGACGAGCCTGAGAGCTCCAAGGGCAAAACAACCGAGGTGGCTGAAGGCTCTGATGATGACTTCAGCTTCGACGAACCTCCGAACTCCAAGGGCAAGTCCGGCAAAGCCGTAGCCACCGAGGTGATTTCCTCCGACGTGACGGACACCCCGGCAACAACTCCCACAACCGAGGTTGCTTCCGCGACCGAGGTTGTTCCTGCGCCGAGGTTGCTCCACTGCCACCACTTCGGCGACCGAGGTCTCTGGTTCCGAGGCCTGAATTTATCTTAAGCAAAACATTAAATCCCCGGTATGCCGGGTGCAGATGTAACAGACCTTAAGTAGTTTGCTTTGCTACCATTACTTTTAACTTGCTACCCGAACCAAGCTTTTCTAAGAACTTATGCCGAACCCTTTTGGAACGAGTCCCCGAGTTCACTTTCGTGTTTACTATATTGGCATTCTTTGCTCTTGTCTACCATTTAGGCGTTCGACAGTCGAGTCACAAGATTGTTGTTTATAGCATACAGTACTTAGCAAATCTCGAAGTGTGTTTCAAAACCATCCGACATAAACGAAAGGTAAAGACAGGGGTTAGTAAACGACACATGCCGAACTATATTTTTGGACCGAGTCCCCGAGTTCATTTTCATGTCTCCCACGTTTTTTCATCTTTGCTCTTGACTACCTTTTAGGCAGATGCCAGTCGAGTCACAAGATTAGTTACAGCATACATTACTTGAAGTTTGAGACGAGGTTCAAAATAGTTCGGCATATGAACGAAACTGACAAACAGAAATAAAACACAAGCACAAGAGCGAGGCAGTCCCCGAGCTTCAACCTCGGAGTGCCGACATTTTATTAAGGATTAACCGAGGTACATACATTGCGCCTTTCATGAGTAGAAAGGTCGGAGTAGAGCTACATTCCATGGTCGCCTGACCTCTGATCCGGGGTTGTCCAGCCCATCTTCCCTTGGTTCCTGCGCATCTATTAGATAGTAGGAATCATTGAGCAGAGCTGGGTCACAATGAACGGTCCCTCCCATGGAGGTGACAACTTGTGCCGCCTTTCTTGCGCTGCACCACCTCAGCACCAAATCTCCCTCGTGAAACACACGAGGGTTGATACTCCGGCTATGATAACGTGGAGACCTTGTTGGTATATTGCTGACCGAGATGAGGCCAACTCTCTTGCTTCCTCAAGCAGATCTACTGCATCCTCCCGAGCCTCTTTTGCCTCGGCTTCAGTGTACATTGCCACTCTGGGCGCATCATACTCGATGTCAGTGGGTAGCATAGCTTCTGCCCCATAGACCATAAAAAATGGCGTATAGCCAGTTGATCGATTTGGCGTGGTCCTTAGACCCCACAGTACTGCTGGTATCTCATCTATCCAACACCCCGGCGTTTTCAGCAGTGGTTCAATGAGCCGAGCCTTGATGCGGCCAACACTAGAGCATTTGATCTTTCCACTTGTCCATTAGACTCCGGGTGTGCCACCGAGGCTATGTCCAGCCGGATTCCCTTGTTCATGCAAAACCGAGCAAATTCTCCAACAGCAAAGTTTGTGCCGTTGTCCGAGATAATGCTATGGGGGTAGCCATATCGCAGAATGATCTCCTTCAAAAAGTCACTGCTGAATGACCATCCAACTTCCGGATTGGTTTCACCTCGATCCACTTGGTGAACTTGTCCACCATCACCAATATGTGCGTCATGTTACCTCGGGCTGGTTTGAACTCTCCCACCATATCCAAACACCATACCGCAAACGGCCAAGTGATAGGAATTGTTTTGAGCGCCGAGGCTGGCATATGCGTTTGCTTGGCAAACCTTTGGCATCCTTCACATCTCCGGACTATGGCCTCTGCATCAGCAAGAGCAGTGGGCCAATAGAACCCATGCCTGAACACCTTGGCCACCAGAGCTCTTGTGCTGCAATGATGACCACACTCTCCTTGGTGGATCTCCAAAAGCATCTCCTTGCCTTCAGCTGGCTCGACACACCGTTGCAACACCTCGGTTACGCTTCTTTTATAGAGCTCCTTGTTGATGATGGTGTACGCCTTGGCCCTCCTTTGAATTCTCCTAGCCTCGGTTGTGTCACTTGGCAGCTTCCCTCGTTATGAACTTCATGATTTGCTCCGCCCACTCCGGCACTGGGTGCAAAGGAAAAAGTTCCTCGTCCACCTCCATTGGTTCGGCCACCATAATCTCCTCCATTATTTCCTCCACCATCCTGCGACCAGTCCCCGAGTCTTGATGAGCAGTCCCCGAGGTTCGGTGCGCAGTCCCCGAGCTCTGCCACGCAGTCCCGGGTCCGACCAAACGCACCCGACGTCTACCTCCATTGGAACAGGTCCGGGCTCTTGCTCCGCCGGGATGAAAATAGATTCGGATTCAGGAGAAGGTTTGATTGAAGGAGTTCTCAAGTGATTCAGGGCTACCCCTGGTGGTACTGCCTCTTTCGATGAACCGAGCTTTGACAACACGTCGGCAGCATCATTTTCTGCCCGAGGTATATGCCTGTACTCACACCCTTCAAAGAACCCGGATATCTTTTGCACATGGAACCGATATAACGCCATGTTGGCATCCAGAGCATCCCAAGTTCCAGAAGATTGTTGCACCACCAGGTCGGAATCGCCGAAGCACTCACACGCCGGATACCGATCTCCTTTGCCACCTTGAGGCCATGGATTAAGGCCTCATACTCCGCCACATTGTTTGATGCTGAGAAATGAATCTGCAGCACGTACTTCAGCTGATCTCGCTTTGGCGAGGTGAGGACTATTCCAGCCCCCAGCCCGATCTTTGTCTTGGACCCATCAAAATGCATTTTCCAATAATTATAGTCCGGCCTGGGTGGCTCATACTGCATCTCGGCCCAATCACAAAAGAAGTCCGGCAACGCCTGGGATTTAATTGCATCTCTTCTCTCATAATGTGGTGCATATGGAGACACCTCAATCGCCCATTTGGCAACTCGGCCAGTTGCATCTTTGCACCCGATGATCTCCGAGATTGGAGCTTCGCACACCACCGTCATGGGATGCTCCTGGAAATAATGCTTCAACTTCTTGACCGCCAGGTAGACACCATACGTCATCTTCTGGTAGTGTGGGAAGTTCTGCTTCGAGGTAGAGATCACCTCGCTCAAGTAATACACCGGTCTCTGCACCGACCTGCCACCTTCTTCGCGCTCCACCACCACTGCCACACTTACAACTCGGTTTGTGGCCGCAATGTAAAGTAACATCGGCTCATTGTGCAATGGTGACGCCAACACCGGGGCAGTGGACAACATCTTTTTCAGCTCACGAACGCCACGTCGGCCTGCGGGGTCCATGTAAACCCGGTACTTTTCTTCATGAGCTGGTACAAAGGTAAGGCTTTTTCCCGACCGACTACAAATCGGCTCAACGAGGCTAGGCACCCTGTGAACTTCTGCACATCTTTCAAACACTTCGGTAATTCATGTTCTCAATAGCTCGGATCTTGGCCGGGTTAACCTCGATACCTCGGCTAGACACCAGGAATCCGAGCAACTTTCCAGCCGGGACACCAAAGGTGCACTTGTCCGGGTTAAGTTTCAACCGATACTTTCTCAAATTCACAAATGTCTCCTCGAGATCCTCGAGAGAGTACGTTTCTCCTTAGTTTTGATGACGATATCATCGACATACACTTGCACATTTTTGCCCATTGAGAGTGCAGGCATTTCTGCATACACCTCTGATAAGTTGCCCCGGCATTTCTCAGACCAAAACACATGACACGATAGCAATACGCCCCATACGGGGTAATAAAAGCAGTCTTTATTTGATCCTTCGGGTTCAGTGGTATCTGGTGAAAACCAGAGTACGCATCGATAAAAGACAACAGTTCACAACCAGCAGTGGAATCGATCACTTGATCAATCCGAGGTAATGGAAATGGATCTTTCGGGCACGCCTTGTTGAGGTTAGTGAAGTCAATGCACATGCGCCACACCTTGACCACGGCTGGCTCGTCTTTCTTCTTTTCCACCAAGACCGGATTGGATATCCAGTCCGGTGCAGCACCTCCATAATGAACCCGGCTGCAAGCAACTTAGCCAGCTCGTCCAGCACCACTTGTCTTCGGTCGTCTGAGAGACGACGGGTCGGTTGCCTCACCGGTTTCACCTCTGGCCTGACAAATAAAGAGTGCTCTGCCAACTCCCTCGGAACACCAGGCAGGTCCTTAGCCGACCATGCAAAGATATCCCGATTCTCACGGAGGAAGTGACAGAGCTCGCTTTCCTATTTCTCGCCCAGCCGGTCCCAATGATGGCCATGCTCGGGTGCTCCGGGTCAATGGGGATCTTCTTGGTCTCCTTGGGCACCTCGAATGCTGCAGTTGAGTCCGGGCTCATCAGTCCGGACGCGCCGAGCTGTGTTGACTGCGCCATTGCCACCACCTTGATGCAGCTTCTTCTTCTCTGCGATCACCAAAGACTCGGCCAGATTAGACCCCGCCGAGGCACACTGAATGGCTCGCTTGTAGTCACCCGAGATGGTTATGATCCCATTAGGCCCCGGCATTTTCATCTTCAGGTATGCAACATGGGTGGAAATCATGAACTTGGCCAGAGCCGGCCTTCCAAGCAATGCATGGTATGCACTCTCCAAGTCCACCACCTCGAACTCGATACTCTCAACTCGGCAGTTATCCTTGGTTCCAAATGCTACATCCACCCATATCTTGCCCATGGGTGCACAGGAAACGCCAGGCACAATCCCATGAAAGTACAACTGCTGGCATCAACTGATTGGCGATATGCCCAATTTCACCATTGTGTCTCGGTACATGATGTTGATGGCACTGCCATTGTCCACCAGAACTCGGGTGAACCTCACATTGTTGTAGGCCCCACAACGTCGGATCTACACCAGGGCATACTTTCCAGGGCTCGGCATGATCCGAGGTGTATCTTTCCTGCTCCAAGTGATCTCCTGCTCAGACCAGTTCATATAGGTCGGCACCACCGGCATTACTGCATTCACCTCCATGGCACGCCTCTGCACACTCTTCTTGTCAGTTGGCTCGGTCACAAAGACCACATAGCTCGCATGAGCCTCTCTAGTCATTTCCGGGGTATTCATACTGCTGACTTGGTCCGGCACCATTGTTGTGTTATTACCTCGGACATTCACAACATTCACGGGTCTTGCTGCTGCAGGCCTCGGGGAGGTGCAGTGGTTATCGGGGTAACATTTGCTCCGGACAGATTGGGTTGACCTCGGCTGAAATCTCTGAGGTGGTCCTGCTCTGTTTCCTCCGGCCTTCGCCCCTTCTTCCCTGATTCTGCGGTTCCAGCTGCACTGCCGGGTTGAATGGTTGGCTGGCTTGCGCGGGTCGTATGGTAACAGCAAGGACCATCTATCGATTCATAAGTCAAGGGTGGCTCCGGGTTCGGACTAAATGCCGGACCATTGATTTTCGGCCTCTGGACACCTCCAGCTCGGGCTGATCCGGGTTCACCGCTGCAACTTGGTTCGAGGTGTACGGGTAGTCCGGCTCCCTCCTCTTTTGTCCGAACTCTTGGCGGTATCAAACCTTGGTCCGAGCCGGTTTGTTTATTGGCTCCTTCTGTTACGTGCCTGCTCTGCTGCTGGCTGCATCGGATCACCAGAGCATAAGAATCTGCAATCCGGATTGCCTCTGCTAGGGATTTCGGCATATCTCTGGAGCCTCTGCCACAGCATGCTGCCATGTCGGCAACCATCTGCAAACCAGGAAATGGCCTGTGCCTCTACACTCCTTCACAGGAATTCCGAACATTGCTCCACCGAGTTAAGAATTCTCGGTCAGTTTCATGATCATCTTGCTTACATGCTGCCAGGAGCTGAGGTCGGTTTGGCCTCTTGTATGTACTAGCAAAGTTGCTGTTAAACGCCAGCTCCAAGTCTATCCAGGAGTTGATACTATACTCCGGCAATTATTCAGCCAGATCCGAGCTGGACCTTCCAACATGTGCGGGAGATACCGGACCGCCCATCGGCGATTGCCCCCCGCTATGTGCACCGAGGATACATAATCTGTCAGCCAATCTTGCGGCTTGGTGCTCCGTTGTATGGCTTGGTGTTCCGACCTAACTGGAACTGAGATACTGGCGGTGGTGGCTCCCTTCATGATCCGAGGTCCGAAACACGCCGGACCAGGAGGGCCTTCCCCTCCATGCTCGGACAAGTAGATTCTATCCAGCTTGTTACGAACGTCGCCGGAGCTAACATCCGAGCTCCTATCCGAGGTCCCAACGCCCCATCCACTCTGTGGTATCCAGCTCGCGCCATGGCCGAGTCTCCATCATCGTATCGGTCATCGCCTTGACCGACATTCTGGGGTTGCTGAGCATACTCCGGCTCTGGCTGATATTGCCTGCGGCCGGGGTTGTTGCTGATACCTCGGGGGCGGAGGTGGTTTACCTCGGCCAGCCGATGCTGCTTGCCCACCATTTGTGTTTCCCTGCCGGAGTTACCCTTAGCCGGCTTGCATTGCCTGGGCGGGGTTTCCCTTAGCTCGGCTAGCATTGCCCTGGCCACCTTCTGCTTTGCTGCTAACCGGATCATTCTGCAGCTGCTTGTTCTGACCGAGTTGACACTCCGGGCTCGATCGGCTCCCGACGAGTGGAGACGAGGCTTGCCCCTTGGACACCTGACTAACTGGCCTAGCTGAATAAACCATCTGCGAATCACCAGCCCCGGCTCTGCGGAGAGCCTCATTCTGCTGGTTAGCTACATAGACCAATTCATTGACTCGCTTCTGCTGCGCACGCCATGCATCTCCAGTCAACCCAGATAGCTCGGCCCTGCCTGCCTCGGCAGCTCTGAGGTTCTTAGCAGGGGAACTATACCGGCCTTCCAGTCGACACGCGACTCTCACTCCTAGCCGAGGTGGTAGGTCGAGCCTCCCTGTTCATTCGTTATTGAGCCCTTTGCCTCTCTGCCGCACCCCGGCTAACCTATTGGTATCAGCTGCAACGGGGTGAAGCCATTTGCTGCATTGTACTCACGTAGATCTCTATTGAACTCATCTCGGGCTGCTATCATTGCTCAACCTCCTTTTGCACAAGACCGCTTTCCTCTAGCTCGGCCGCAGTCACCACTATATCTACTCCGGGGTCTACAGGATCTGCTAGTGTCTCGCTTCTCTGCTAGGACTGCACCTCGGCCTGCGCCTCAGGGGTGCCAGGCAACTCTTTCTCTAGCCTGGGCTTTGCAGCTTCACCTTAGCAGCAACCTCGGCCGGCTTGGATTTGCTGGCATCTCCTCTGCCGCGGCATCCACCGTCCCGGTCATCATCACCTCCACGCAGCTCTCTGGGCGAGTGACACGCCGACCTAAAGCCGCAAGGAGAGGAGTCTCGTCGTCCACGAGCACCTGCTCGGGTACTCGCGAACAACCTC
>CAMZMU010000056.1:25352530-25479878 GCA_947311845.1 Poa pratensis | reverse complement strand
GGGGAACTACTCACAAACCATCATGGAAGTCAAAGTGGAGGCGGCGTGGTCGATGGAGATGCCTCCGGGGGTCAAACCCGCCGTCCGGCAGGGTGCCGGAACAGGAACATTCTGACCCCCGAAACTGGTTTTTGGTGGCGGAGCTACGTAACTCTTCTGGAGAAATCGTCATTCTTAGGGTTTTTGGCATCGGAGAATAAATAGGCGAAGGGGCGGCGACTGGAGCGACCCGAGGGGCCCACACCCCACCACGGCGCGTTGGAGGGGGGGCCGCGCGCCCTAGGTGTGGCGCCCTCCTCGGTCACCTCCGTCTCTCCTTCGGAACTTCGTGTACGTTTTGGAAAAATAGAGGACCTGCCAGGTTTCGTCCAATTTCCGAGAATATTTCCAGAACAGCTTTCTGAAATACAAAAACAGCAGAAAACAGGAACTGCATTGTGGCATCTTTTAATAGGTTAAGTTCGAGAAAATGCATTAAAAATGCTATGAAGTGTATTAAAACATGTAACAATTGGTAAAATCAACATGGAACATCAGAATTATAGATAGTTTGTGAGCGTATCACACGTGCATGTATGAGCACCTTAGAGAGCTTCTAGTAGACCGTGGATTTGAGGTTGGGCAAATCGATCCCACTCTCTTTACCAAGATAGTAAAAGGGGAGCTTTTCATATGCCTAGTCTATGTGGACGATAATATCTTTGGCTCAACAAACAAAGCTTTCAATGATAAATTTCAAAGCTTATGACCGATAGGTTTGAGATGTCCATGTGGGAGAGTTGAAGTTCTTCCTTAGTTTTGAGATCAAGCAATTGAAAGGGAGGGACTTTCATCTCAAAACTAAATATATCCAAGACATGCTCAAGAGTATTGATAATAAAAGGTGTCAAGGAGAACGCACCCCAATGGACACAAGGTTCATCACAACTAAACCCAAAGGGTATAGATAGTTTGATCAAAAGGTAACCGTTCCATGATTGGGTTCTTTGCTCTATCTTTGTGCATCTAGACCCGATATTGTGTTGAGTGTAGGGGTGTGTGCAAGGTACCAAGTGATGGCGTGAATCACACGCTCGTTGGGAGACCCCAAGAGGAAGGTATGATGCAGTTCAGCAGCAAGTTTTCCCTCAGAAAGAAACCAAGGTTATCGAACCAGTAGGAGCAGCAACTCTTCAGAAGGTTGTGGCTCGCACGGCGCAATACGATCACCAACGTGGAACTGCACACAACACAATCAAACTACTTTGCCCCAACGAAACAGTGAGGTTGTCAATCTCACCGGCTTGCTGAAAACAAAGGATTAAACGTATGGTGGAAAATGAGTATTAAATTGCAGAGAATGAAAAAGGAACAGTTTGCAGTTTGTGGTTGTTTAATCAGTGTAAAAGAATGGACCGGGGTCCACAGTTCACTAGTGGTGTCTCTCCATAAAAGATAACTAACATGTTGGGTGAACAAATTACAGCTGGGCAATTGACGAATAGTGAGCGCATGACAATGCATATATGACATGTTGACTACTATGATATTTAATTGGGCATTACGACAAATACATAGACCGTTATCCAACAGCATCTATGACTAATAATCCACCGCCGGGTTGTCATCCGAGTCCCCCGTTGGTATTAAGTTGCAAGCAACGGATAATTGCATTAAGTAAAGTGCGTAATGTAAACAAACACATATCCGTGGACATAGCATCGTTAGGTTATCCCTAGTGGCAACAGCACATCCACAACCTTAGAACTTTCTGTCACTGTCCCAGGTTAAACGGAGACAT
This sequence comes from Poa pratensis, assembly GCA_947311845.1. Classification (NCBI taxonomy): domain Eukaryota; kingdom Viridiplantae; phylum Streptophyta; class Magnoliopsida; order Poales; family Poaceae; genus Poa; species Poa pratensis. Next base: position 25,478,098 of record CAMZMU010000056.1, on the reverse strand, counting down.
GAACCCACTATCTAGCATAAATACTCTCTCTTGGAGTTACAAGCATCTACTTGGCCAAAGCATCTACGAGTAACGGAAAGCATGCAAGATCTTAAATAACATATAAGATAGATTGATAATCAACTTGACATAATATTCAATATTCATCGGATCCCAGCAAACACAACATGTAGCATTACAATAATATGATCTTGATCATGTAGGGCAGCTCACAAGATCTAAACATGATGGCACAAAGTGGAGAGACAACCATCTAGCTACTGCTATGGACCCGTAGTCCAAGGATGAACTACTCACGCATCACTCCGGAGGCAGGCATGGCGATGTAGAAGCCTCCGGTGACGATTCCCCTCTCCGGCAGGGTGCCGGGAAGAGGTTCTGAACCCTCCCGAGCTAGGGTTGACGGCGGCGGCGTCTCTGGAACTTTTCGTGGATATTTGCTCAGGTACTTAGGGTTTTCGCGTCGGGGGGAATAAGTAGGCGAAAGGGCGGCGGCTGAGACCCCCGAGGGGCCCACACCACCCTAGGGCGCGGCAGAGGGGGGCCCGCGCCCTAGGTGTGTGGCCTCCTGGTGGCCCTCCTCTGTGCTCCTTCGCTCCGTCAGGTTGTTCTGGAAAAATAGGGACCCCCGTGTAGTTTCGTCCAATTCCGAGAATATTTCCAGACTAGCTTTTCTGGAATACAAAAACAGCAGAAAACAGGAACTGGCACTTCGGCATCTTGTTAATAGGTTAGTCCCAAAAAATGTATAAAAGTGATATAAAGTAGATGCAAAACATGTAGCAATTGGTATAAAACAAGCATGGAACATCAAAAATTATAGATACGTTTGAGACGTATCAGCATCCCCAAGCTTAGTTCCTACTCGTCCTCGAGTAGGTAAACGATAAAAACAAAATAATTTTTGAGGTGACATGCTACCATCATAATCTTGATCATATAATATTGCAAGGCACATGTAAATGAATGAAGTGATCCAAGTCAATGGTCTATAATTTGCTACAAATAGATAATGAGTAAACAATGAATCACACAAGCTAAACGTTTTCATGAATAGTACTTTCGAGACAAGCATCAAACAGTTTTGCATAAGTGTTAACTCATAAAGCAATAGTTTCTAATAAAAGGTATTTAATCAACACAAAGGAAGAATTTAGTTTCAGCATTTGCTTCAACTTTCAACATATTTATCTCATGGATATTGTCAACACAAAGTAGTATAACAAGTCCAATACATTGCATATAACGCATGTTGTAACAAAGTTGACACTAGTGTTTGCTTGTGGAAGACAGAAAGAATAGGAAAACTGACTCAACATAAAAGTAAAAGAAAGGCCCTTCGCAGAGGGAAGCAGGGATTAAATCATGTGCTAGAGCTTTTAGGTTTTTGAAAGCATATAGAGATTGCATAAAATATTTGATACTCCTCCCAACCTTGCTAACACAAGCCATGGCTAACCGAATCCTCGGGTGCCTTCCATCAATCACATACCATGGAGGAGTATCTATTTTTGAGAGGTGTTTGTTAATTGTCAACGAATGGTAGCGGGTGAGAACAGTATTCTACCTGTCAACGGACTTTTAAGAGCGGCTCCCATGAAGGACGTTATTTCTACCAGCAAGGCAGATCATCCCTCTTTCTCTTTGGTTTACACACATTCAGGTATTTCACTGTTTGTCATTGCTTACTGATGAATCAGGGCAAAAGTGTGAAGAGAATTAATTGGTTAAAGTTGTAATTAATTGGGACTGGGCACCCCGTTGCCAGCTCTTTTTGCAAGTTATTGGATAAGCGGATGTATATGCCACTAGTCCAGGTGTAAAAGTCCATTCAACAAATAGAATAAAGAATAACCACACTAATTCCTCATGAGCTAGTAAACATTGACACAAAAAGGGAATAATAACATTTTGAATAATTTAAAGGTAGCACATGAAAAATTTACTTGGAGTGGCAAGGAAATACCACATATAGGTAGTTATGGTGGACACAAATGGCATGGATTTTGGCTCAAGGATTTGGATGCACGAGAAGCATTCCCTCTCAGTACAGAGTTTAGGCTAGCAAGGTTATGTAAGCAAACAAGAATATCAACCCGTACACCAAGTTTTATATGACAAACATATTGCAAACGTTATAAGACTTCATACCGTCTTCCTTGTTAACCAAACCCTGTTATTAGAAAATATCTAGACCTTAGAGATACCACCGATGCAAACCAAATTTTCAACAAGCTTTACGGTAGTTCTTCACTAATAGGCTTAACTCATGTGATGCACAATTTAATCATGATCTACTTGTTAACTCAAAACAATTGACAAGCATCAAGTTATCCATTAGTGATCTACAAGATTAAGCAAGTTTTTCCTTATACCAATTACCACATGCAACATTTTCTGAACCAACCAAACACCAATCAATTTATTTCATCAACTCTCCAAACAAATATAAGTGAAGCAAGAGAGTACTTTCTACAAAAGAAAGCTAATAGCTCTGACAAGAGATACATGAAAACAAGAGCTAAAAGCTGAACAGCGCTAGATATGAATACTCAACAAATATAAGTGAAGAATAGGAGTATTCTCATGAAAAAGCGGAGCGTGTCTCTCTCCCAATCAAGAATGCTAGGGTCCAGTCAAGCTTTATTGAAAATAAAATGCAATACTGAAAATAAAAGCACACAGACGCTCCAAGAAAAGCACATATGATGTGAAAGAATTAAAATATAGTTTCACTAGAGATGACCTGATAATTTTGACGATGAAGAAGGGGATGCCTTGGGCATCCCCAAGCTTAGACGCTTGAGTCTTCTTGAAATATGCTGGGGAGATCCATGGGAGCCTCCCCAAGCTTAAGCTCTTCACTCTTCTTGATCCTATTATATCATCCTTCTCTCTTGACCCTTGAAAACTTCCGTCACACCAAACTCAAAGTAGATCTCATTAGAGGGTTAGTGCATAATCAAAAATTCACATGTTCTATAAAGACGCAATATGATTTGTTACTTTAAACATTAGCTACAGCCACTGATGTTATGTGAAGCTCTTCCACCCAAAAAAGAATTTCACTCAACACTAGTAAAAGAGAGAATGCAAAATAAAAAGGCATAATCTGTCTAAAACAGAACAGTCCGCAAAGACGAATTTTTTCGAGGCACTTACGACGCTCAGATCGAAAACTCTAACTAATGAAAGATTCAGACATTCATAAAGATTACGCACAAAAATTTCAGATTTAATTAACAATCTGGTGATTTTAGGAATTTCGTACAGTGAACAGCAAAAATCTGTTTCTGCGCAGCAATCAAAATTAAGCATCGTCTTAACATTAGAGGCTACTCTTGGCACAACAATGCGAGAAAATAAAGATACAAAGGAGTTGCTACAGAAGTAAACATCCTCCTTGACTAATACTGAAAATAAAAGATAATGGGTTGCCTCCCAAAAGCGCTTTCTTTAATGCCTTTTAGCTAGGCTAGAAGATTTTAATGATGCTCTCATAAGAATAAGAGTTGAAAAACAAAAGAGAGCATCAAGAGGCAAATATCAAACACATTTAAGTCTAACCCACTTCCTATGCAAAGGAATCTTGTAACAAAATAAATTATTGAAGCATAAAGCAACTAGCATAGAAAGATGAAACAAATATAGCTTCAAAACTTTCAACATAAAGAGAGGTGTTTTAGTAACTTGAAAACTTTTACAACCATATTTTCCTCTCTCATAATAACTTTCAGTAGCATCATGAACAAACTCAATAATATAACTATCACATAAAGCATGCTTTTCATGATCTACAAACACATAATTTTTATTAAGCTCAAAAACAGTAGGGTTATCAAACCCACTTTTGACAATAGTAGTATAATTAATATCATTAGGCAATATAGGACCATCATCAAGAGCATTATCATATATAACATTAGGGAGCACATTTTTACTTTCTGCAATTTCCTCTTTTACTTGAGTCAAGGAGGATGTTTTTTCAAATTTATCAAAAGAGATATTTCAATAGAATCATGACATTCAACAGTATAGCACTCTTCCTCCTTAGATAGGCGTGGAGGGCAATCATATAATGTAAGAGTTAAAGAGTTACTATCATTAGAAGGTAGATCCTCCTTTTGTTCATCACTCTCTTCCTCTTTTTCATCCAATGAGCTTTCAGTTTTAGCAGTTTCTTCTCCCACAGGTTCCTGAAAGGTAGCAAGTTGTTCTGGAGAATAAATTTTCTCAAGAAATTCAGTGATATAAGGATTATCATTATAATATTCAAGGCAATAACCAAGTATAGCATAATTCTCAGTTCTACAAGGGCATCATCATTTTGAATATAACCAGCAATTTCATAGGCACCCTTAAAAACAAAAAATTCTTCAATTCGCTCAAGATTACCAAAGTCATAATTTCCTTTAGCATAAGCAGCCAAAGTTTCATTATCATTATAATCACATTGGAAAGGGAGGTGTTTATGCCTTCTACAACATAAAGATTCATTAAAGCAGTAGGATTCATCATAAGTAGAGCACAAGTTTTTAGCAAAATAATTCAATCTACTTATTTGTTCCCATAAATATTTCCCTTTTTGAGACAAGCGGTATTCCTTATAGTAATTATGTTGTTCCTCCGTGAACCCACTTAGCCAATAAGATTTTGTTTCAAACAGAGAAGACATTGATAGCAAATAAATAACTAGACATAATAACAAACCGAAATAAACTAGATGCAAGAAACTAATTTTTTTGTGTTTTTGATAATTGAAAGCAAACAAGATAAAATAAAATAAACTAAGCAAGACAAAAACAAAGTAAAGAGATTGGAAGCGTGAAACTCCCCTTGCAGAAGACTGCTGTCTCCCCGGCAACGGCGCCAGAAAAAGAGCTTGATGGCGTGAACACACGCTCGTTGGGAGACCCCAAGAGGAAGGTATGATAGTTCTGCAGCAAGTTTTCCCTCAGAAAGAAACCAAGGTTATCGAACCAGTAGGAGCAGCAACTCTTCAGAAGGTTGTTGGTGGCTCGCACGGCGCAATACGATCACCAACGTGGAATCTGCACACAACACAATCAAAGTACTTTGCCCCAACGAAACAGTGAGGTTGTCAATCTCACCGGCTTGCTGAAAACAAAGGATTAAACGTCTCGTGTGGAAAATGAGTATTAAATTGCAGAGAATGAAAAAGGAACAGTATGCAGTTTGTGGTTGTTTAATCAGTGTAAAAGAATGGACCGGGGTCCACAGTTCACTAGTGGTGTCTCTCCATAAAAGATAACTAACATGTTGGGTGAACAAATTACAGCTGGGCAATTGACAAATAGTGAGCGCATGACAATGCATATATATGACATGTTGACTACTATGATATTTAATTGGGCATTACGACAAGATACATAGACCGTTATCTAACAGTATCTATGACTAATAATCCACCGCCGGGTTGTCATCCGAGTCCCCCGTTGGTATTAAGTTGCAAGCAACGGAAATTGCATTAAGTAAAGCGCGTAATGTAAATAAACACATATACCCGTGGACATAGCATCGTTAGGTTATCCCTAGTGGCAACACACATCCACAAACTTAGAACTTTCTGTCACTATCCCAGGTTAAACGGAGGCATGAACCCACTATCTAGCATAAATACTCTCTCTTGGAGTTACAAGCATCTACTTGGCCAAAACATCTACGAGTAACGGAAAGCATGCAAGATCTTAAATAACATATAAGATAGATTGATAATCAACTTGACATAGTATTCAATATTCATCGGATCCCAGCAAACACAACATGTAGCATTACAATAATATGATCTTGATCATGTAGGGCAGCTCACAAGATCTAAACATGATGGCACAAAGTGGAGAGACAACCATCTAGCTACTGCTATGGACCCGTAGTCCACGGATGAACTACTCACGCATCACTCCGGAGGCAGGCATGGCGATGTAGAAGCCTCCGGTGACGATTCCCCTCTCCGGCAGAGTGTCGGGAAAAGGTTCTGAACCCTCCCGAGCTAGGGTTGACGGCGGCGGCGTCTCTGAAACTTTTCGTGGATTTTTGCTCAGGTACTTAGGGTTTTCGCGTCGGGGGAATAAGTAGGCGAAAGGGCGGCGGCTGGAGACCCCCGAGGGGCCCACACCATCCTAGGGCGCAGCAGAAGGGGGGCCCGCGCCCTAGGTGCGTGTGGCCTCCTGGTGGCCCTCCTCTGTTGCTCCTTTGATCCGTCAGGTCTGTTCTGGAAAAATAGGGACCCCCGTGTAGTTTCGTCCAATTCCGAGAATATTTCCAGACTAGCTTTTCTGGAATACAAAAACAGCAGAAAACAGGAACTGGCACTTCAGCATCTTGTTAATAGGTTAGTCCCAAAAAATGTATTAAAGTGATATAAAGTAGATGCAAAACATGTAGCAATTGGTATAAAACAAGCATGGAACATCAAAAATTATAGATACGTTTGAGACGTATCACCAAGCCGCTCCTAAAGAAAGCCACATGGTGGCGGTCAAAAGAATCCTACGATATTTGATTCATACCCCAAAGTTTGGTTTGTGGTACCCCAAGGACAAGGTTTACTCTCTTTGTGGGTACACGTACTCGGATTGGGCCGATGATCAAGATGATAGGAAGTCAACTTCCGGGGCTTGCCAATTTCTTGGTGGTTCCTTGGTGAGTTGGTCTTCCAAGAAGCAAAATTGCATATCTCTCTCCACCGCCGAAGCTGAGTATGTGGCGGCCGCAAGTGCATGCACCCAATTGTTATGGATGAGGTAAACTTTAAAGGAATATGGTGTCAATTGTGACAAAGTGCTCTTTTATGTGACAATGAAAGTGCTATCAAGATTGCCCACAACCCGGTGCAACATTCAAGAACCAAGCATATTGAGATTCGTCATCATTTCATTTGAGACCATGTTGCCCGAGGTGATATTGAGCTAGGCCATGTTCCCACAAGAGATCAACTTGCCGATATATTCACGAAGCCTCTTGATGAAGCAAGATTCACCTATTTGAGGAATGAGCTAAATATCGTGGATTCAAGGAGCTTGGCTTGACTATTTTGCATACACACCTATGTCTTGACTATCTATTATGTTTAGGTGTAGGCATGGACATAGGGGGAGTGCGGTCCTAATACATTGGACTATCCCTCCCCCATTATGTCGACATTAAGAACCCATTTGCTTCTCTATATTCGTTTCTATGGATTGTGAGCTTAAATGACGAGTAGTGGTTGTGAAACCAAGATATATCTTCGCGGTGTCACACCATAAAACTCATACATGGTGGCCTAGGCCACCGCCCTCCTCTTTGTGAGGAGGTGGATCTTATTTGGATTTATTGGATTTATTTGGGTTTTTCTAGACCTTTATTTTATTTTTGGGAGAAACACTTGGAATTGGCCTTTATATTTTATCTTGCAACCTCCAAGTGCGTATCCCACCATCAGTGGCATTGCTCTCAACCTAAGCCAAATCTTATCCTAAAAACATGCTCTTCTTACCCACATACATGTCCCCAACATATATATGAGTTTCTGACCTGGAGGGGCCGGAGACTCCGGTCCTCAGGACCGGAGACTCCGGTCGGAGCAGAGTGTCCGCCCTAAACAACAGAGATTCCGGCCAGTTCGGAGACTCCGGTGTGTTTGGGCCGGAGACTCCGGTCTAAGGCAGTTTCCTAGGATTCTAAAGGGGATCAGGGTGGGGGTTGGCTCACAATTCCCCACACACCCCCGACCCCAAACCGCTCCTAGCTGCCGCCTCCATGCCAGGGACTCCATCCGGCCGCCTCACATGCCGCCGGAATCCGTCAAGTCATCGTTCTCCATCTCCTCTTCGTGTGGGGGCCTTTCTCCTCCACTTGGAGCACCATGAAGGGCAAGGGTATGGCATATTCTTCTTCTAGATCTTGTGATAGATCTGCTGTTTTTGAAGCATGCCCCTGTCCTTTTTTCAAGGTAGATTCTTCTAGACAACAAATGCACCTCACAGATAATACTTGCCCAATTCTTTGCTGGTAGATTTGACCTAGATTGGTTTTTCCAATCTGGACCGGAGACTCCGGCCTGTCGGACCGGAGTCTCCGGTCTGGCCGGAGACTCCGGCCCCAGAGACCGGAGACTCCGGTGTAGATCAAGTTTTTCAGCCCAGAATTGTTTAAGTGTTGTCTCGTTGACCTCCTGGACATGTATGCTCACCTCTATGCTACCCATCTACTCTTTATTCATAGACAACCAGAGGTACTATTCGGGCACATCATCATCCAACCCCAAGAAAGCACCAAAGAGGTCCGGTCGAGAGTATTTGGACTATGATGAAGAGAACGACCGGTATGTGCAGCGTGGTGTTGCCAAGCAGCAAAAGGAGTCCGATGCAAGAAGGGCTAGGCAAGAGGCTACTCTCGTTCGAGAAGAAAGGGCCAAGAAGGCCAAATTGGATAACATCACCACCGTGAAGGACTTGAACAAGGAGGATTTTAGAACCATGAGGGCGCAGAGGTTCTATGATATGCCCAACAACACAACCGATGGTCACTTTTGGAGGAAGGAGCAAGAGATCATCATGAAGGAAATATATGCCCACTTGGACCCAAAAGCCCTTGTGTGCCCTAAAAAACCATTGAATTTTGAAGTGTTGGCCAAGAAGGAATACTTTGTGGAAGCAATTTGGGTGGCTAGGAAGCTAGGCCTTGAGAAGCTCATTTCAACCCAACAAAACTATGATATTGAGATGGTCCAACAATTCTTTGCCACTCTTGTGCTAGGACCGGAGGAGAACACCAAGATGACTTGGATGACGGGCCCTCTCAAGTGTAATGCAACTTTCGAAGAGTTTGGACAGATTTTGTGCTATGAGTTCAAAGGAGCTTCCACTTCCGTTGGTCGAAGGATGCATGTTGAAGGGTGGATTATGATAAGAAGTTGCTTGCCCCTCTTTGTGCTAAAAAGGGTGTCATTGCTACCACCGAGGACTCAAGCCCATCTACAACATCTTGATTCACATGTTTCGGTGGAGCATTGCACCCCAAGCGGGGAATACGGATGCTATCCGTGGTGCACTTGTCAATCTCATGCATCATGCCCACAGGGCATACCTTGTCGGACCAAATTGCCATGGGTATGAGATTGATGTGATGGATTATATCAAGTGTGAGATCAACAATGCTATTCATGAGAAGAAGAATCCTATGTATGCTCCCTATGTCATGAAGCTTATCCTCAAGAAGGTTCCCCAACTCGATCAATCTTGCTTCAAGCAACACTCGTTTGGAACCCTCCAAGTGCTAGCTATTCATACCACTCCCCAAGCCACTTATCAATAGATAGAGGTGGAAGAAGCTCCAAGGGCAAGAAGGAAGAATGCCACTCCACCCTCATGGAATAGTGGTGGCAAAGAGAGGGTCAACAATGAGGTGAAACACCTCACTTGGTGGCAAAAGGCAAAGCTTTGTATGGGGATTGCCATCCACAAGGAAAATTATGAGGGCTATGTTGAGAGGAAGCACATCCTTTCCAACTAACACAAGATGTTCAAAGAGTTGCGCAAGCTCAACAACGGTGGTAAGACCCCTCCTCGTCCGAAGGTACCCCCGCATCACCGGCGTCCGAGACTACTCTTCCTATTGAGGAATGGAAGGTGGAAGAATTTCCTTGGGGTGACTATGAAGATGTTACATCCATGCCTTCCTCATCTCGCTACACCGGCAAGGCTCAAATGCGTTATGAAGATGATGATGAGGATGATGATGACACTAAAGAGTACAATGAGGAGAGACCCAAGAAGCAAGTGGTGATGATGCCGACGAAGATGAAGAGGATGAGTGATCTCCTTGGGACTCGTTAGCATCGCTCTTTTCCCTTTTTGGCGTTTCGATGCCAAAAGGGGAGAAGTAGTTCTATTAGGTTTTCTTCGTGGGATTTGCATGGGTCGGACCCAAGTATGTGCCTTTATCTTTTCTTTGCGCTTGTATCCATTTATCTTATGTCGTGGAACTTATTTGCTTTGGTTTTTCTTGTGTGAGACTATGTTACTATTTGGTGTGTGAGACTATGTGGATTTCATATTATCTATGGTTGAGATGATATCGTTTATTATGATGTATTATTGTGCATTGGTCTATATTCTACATTATTATGCACAAGGTATGGTTCCTTTCATCTCAACCCTTTTCTCATGATTATGTCTCATGTTTATGCAAATTTATCTTGTTACAATTATTACTTGTGAGTTGCCTCTTTTCTACATGTTGAGCATTTGTATTCCAATGCAAACTTCTTATATGCACACATGTAGGGGGAGTCTCTCTAATCCTTTGTGGAACATGTCGATATTTGTTGTGCTATGTTGCAAATTCTAGTGTTGTCATCTAACACCAAAAAGGGGGAGATTGAAAGGACATATTTTATGTCCCCCATGGTTTTGTGTGTTAGGCAACAACACTAGGAAATATCTAATATGATGTTAAGTGGTGCAGGAGTTAAAAGAAATATTTATACTTTGCATCGAAACAATTGTCAAGGAAAAGGAGATTGCAATTTGTCTGGCTAGGCCGGAGTCTCCAGCCTCAGGGGTGCTCAGGGGCCGGAGTCTCCGGCCCATCAGGTTTTGTTGCGAAGCGCGCAACAAGACGGCGCTCTCTGTCATGAGCCCGGAGTAGGTCCGGAGTGACCCCCGGAGTCTCCGGTTGGGGTCGGAGTCTCCGCCCCCTCGGGTCCGGAGTCTCTGCCCAGGCCAGAGTCTCCGGCCCTCCTGGACCGGAGTCTCCGGTCTAAGTGGACTGCAATGGCTACAATTTTGGGAGGGGTATAAATACCCCTCCACCTATCTCCAGCCAGCTAGCTCGCCCCAAATTGAAGTCCACCATTATTGCAAGCTCAAGAATCACTAGATCTCCCAATCCCTCCACCCAAACTCGTTAATCTTTGGAGGATTGAAGGAGAAGACCCAGATCTACTACTTCATCAAAGCGTTCTTCATTTCCCCCTCATTCACTTGAGAGATTCGAGCCTAGGGTTTCCACTAGGAAAACCTAGGCATCTTGGTGTACTTACTTGCTTGTTACTTTCGTGTAGCAGGTGTTGTGGTGCTTGGGAGCCCCCAATCCTTTTGTGGGTTGAGCCTCAAGTTTGTTGTAAGGGCTCCGGATTCCGCCTTGAAGGATTCCGATAGTGGAAGGTGAACCGAGCTCTTGGGCAAGGTTCATCGGAGAATAGGGTGAAGCCATTTGTGGCGTTTGAGTTTGAAACTCACACCCCTCCAACGAGACGTACTCCCCTAAAAGGGAGGAACTCGGGAATACATCCTTGTCTCCGCGTGCTTCCCGTTTGGTTACTCCTTACTCGCTATTTCTTACTTGTATCGTGCTTAGTCTAGTGTTAACTTGTCATATAGGTAAATTTACCGTAGTTGCATATCTAGAAAATTTACCTTTGTGTCAAGCCTAAATTCGAAAAAGAGCTAAAAATTGAGTAGCACCTATTCACCCCCCCCTTCTAGGTGGCCATACCGATCCTTTCACCGGATCTCCGTCCACTGTGCAGTCAAGCTGGTGTCGCCATGGTCTTCCTTTTGTATAGGAGGAATTTGTGTTCTGTATGTAGCTTAAAATCAAACTACTTCTTAGGACATGTAGAACATGTCTACATGAATATGTGGATAGAATCGGCATTTTTAAACTTCCTTTTGTCGGAGGGAATTTTTTAAAACATCATAAATGTACATCATGTTTTAAGAAATAACTAGGAAGGTGGCCCTCGCAAATGCGAGGGCAATGTCTGAATATGTCTAACAACTTCTATGGTTCCTTAGAAACCTATGTTATACCATTAGAAATAAAATATCATGTGAGCGGCTTACATATTTAATAATTTTATTTGATGTTACTTCGGCATGAGGTCAAAACTCATATGATGCTAACACTTTTTTGATCCATTTATATATGTTCATGTGTAAATAATGATTTCTCACTTAGATGACCTTTATGGAGAGTTGCTAATATCAATTAGTCATGATCTTTTATAATGAACATACATCAGATTCAATGTCAATATACAACACTATCATAATTCGATTCGGTGTTTGTATAACCATTTTAAGGTTTAGTTAAACTTTTATGGAAACCAAATATTATATGCTTGCCTAATTGTAGGGTAATTACGTACATAATTTTCATCTTATTTTCTGTGAATCTCTCCTCATTGCTCGGTCAACTATTAAATATTGACATGTTTCATTTTCCATTTTAAAATATGTCACGTTTTAGACACAGAACCATTTCCAAGATTTAAATTTGAATTACTAATAATATATTACGAATTATTGAATTCCAAAAAATTAATTTTTTGTGCTCAAATTGACGATACAATTTTTTTAATCTCTGCAATATTCTGCAATGTGATATGTAGTAAAACTAAGGTATCAATATTTTTGTATATTTTCTAGCCTTTGATCCATCCGTTCTGCATTGTCATTTACGTATATGTTGTATTATGTAACCTAACTAATCGGACATCTTAATTAACATTACTCGGTTTTGTTGTTTGACTTCCTCACATGACATTTTTTTCAATCCCAGTTTCCTACCCAACATCATAACACCACAATTATTTGGTTCACAAGAATAAAAAATCTTTAATTTAGCGGTGCATCCTCTTAAACTCCAACAAATCATAAAACCATGGAGATTGACACATACACACATATTCGTTGTTACTTAGTCATGGTCGTGGGTGCAAATTTGTGTATATAAACAATAACTCATCAATGACCATCACACCTCCAAGCTTTTGGTTCACAAATTTACGCTCCTTATCCTACTCCTCTGCCGATACTTGATAATGTGAGTATCCAATTTTTAGTTTATCGCTCCTCAAGACTTTTATATGTTGTCGATAGTATCGATTTTATATGAAGCTTAGTTATTTTTGTAACAAATTAATCTCTGTACATAATCATCAGCGATAACTATTCTAAAAATACTTACAAAGCCGAGATACATTAATAGAAGGTATATATCCATACTGATATCATTTGATCCTTCCATCATACATAACATATTAGTTTTGACATGGCAAAAAGCTCTAGTGAGAAGCTAATAAAATTATATACGCAAATATAGCACTTTAAATAATTTCTCTCTCTATTAAACACTCTAGATAGAAAATTATACAATTCTGCGAGTTCAAACAAATACACCTAGTAAATAATGTCAATTTTGATTGCTTGAAAAAAAATCTATAACCGGATATCCATCGTTAATGGCATAATATTTATTTTTATTTTTTACGTTCAAAATCATAAATTACATGCTCAGTTTTTTTCATGCAGTGAGTGGATCCGTGGGCGTTGTACATCGTGAGCTGCTGATTGTTGATTTGCATGCAGAGACTGGATTAAGTTAATGGCGTATGTTATCTGAACGATTCACATATTTGTATACTCGACTGACTAAATAAATCAAACATTTTCCGTTATCGCGGTGTTCTAGCTACCTATTGTAGGAAAAAAAATAGCGGACGGAGCTAGAGTCATATGTGGACATGTCGCACTATTGATATTTTTTCACCCCAAACACTGTTTTTACCATTTATATTTGACTAGTGAATCGTGCACGTGCAACGCACGTATAATTCCTGACGTATAATCTTAGAAAATTTACATATGCTAATCACCACGACTGAATCAAATTTGTGAACAAGATAGTCGCCACAATCACATGACATGTTCAACATAAATCTAAAATGAAATTTTCGGTGCTGGTGAAACAAGTGGCCAACGCTTTTCTTTACTACAGTTTTTCCCCCTCTGTAATCACCTAGGCCAAGCAGCTCAAATTTCTATTTGTACTCTACTAAACATTAATACACACTTTTCAAGATAAATGCAGTTAGTCTAAGTACACATGCATTCAGACATTCTATCTTTCTCTATATTATTTAGGATATTATTATTCGCGCTGTTAATTAACAAAGAATTCCATGAGTAATACAAAACAAAGGAGATGGTAAGATACAAATTATAATGGTTAGCAAGAACTGTGAAGATATTCGAAGCACATCAGATTTGAACGTGAAGCATTTCAGATTACATGTGATTTGGATACACAATGCAAATACATACAGTCGGGACAACCTTTGACCTGAATATCGTATATTCCATCCAAAAGCTAATATATGCTACGAAACGTACCTTAAAGCTTTAAAACTGCTAATACATGAAACAACTACAAAAATAGTTCTGCAGTCACATGAGCTAACTGATACATGTGAAACAGAAAACATACACACATGGTTTGAAATGATACAGATTGTAACAACTCTATAAATTTCTGTGAGCCAGTACCTTTTGCCTTTTTTTTGTCACAATCGGGAAAAAAGTTATGTGGGGTAGTCATTCTAACGAATGACTTGTCTGGAGTATTCTCATTAGCTCTAACATAACAAAATGGTATTGTGCTGATTCAGAAGTTTTAGAGGAGTCCTAATTTTTTTTAGCGCTAGTTAGAGGAGTCCTAATTGTGAACTGGAAGCACAAAAGCATCTAACCTTGGATTAGATTACCCTCGTGGTTTCCAGGGCTGAATGGCTGATGTTGATATAGGAACCGTGAAGCCCCATGTCTTCATCTGCATAACTAATAAGACTGAAAATCTGCAGGGGTGTGAAATAGGTAAGCTTCAAAATTAGTTCTGCTATTTCTGTCACCGGAGCTGAAAAAATAGGAGATGCCAATACCACGAGCCAAGTAAAAGAGTTGCAATTATGATTAAAAATCAATGAAATCATTTACACACACAGTATCATGTCGCCAAGTCAAGCATTGGGTGTATTATTGATCTTGTGAAACTGTAGTACTCCGACGAAGGACTACAGGCCTACAATACCAGCGGAGGCACACAAGCATTGGATGCCTGAGGTATTATTGATCTTGTGAAACTGGAGTACAATACCTCAGGCGAAGCACGCGCAGAAGGAATTCCGGTGAATGGTGGAGCACGGACCGACGGAATTCTGGTGAAATCAGCGGAACCCTTGGCCACGTGTTCGAGTTGCGTGCGTGCTCCAAAGAGCAATTGAGTCAGCTCTGTGCGCGCTCCAAAGATCGATTGAGTTAGGTTTGTGCTGCTTGCCGTAAACCGTAGCTAGCTAGCTTGTGCGCGATTTACCAGCGGCCAAAAACTTCGACCAGGAAGCAACTGCCGACGAGGATAACGACAGAGCATGGCCAAAAACTTGGACTCGAGCGAGCGTGTAACGTGCCGTCGTGCTCGAGCATGTTGTAGTACGGCATGATTACAATGACCGCACGCTTCCTGGCGACGCTATCGGACAAGTCCCGATTATTGACGGTCTCGAGATCGGAGATGGCCGTCTTGGGCCGTAACCTTACGCTGCTTGACGACTGCTGGAACACCTAGGATCGTCGATTACTGCTCGGAGAGCTCCACCAGGTGCCTAGGATCGTCGGGACGTTGCGGTTGCTGCCGAAGCAGGCGAGCACGATCCGAGCTCGCTGTCCGCCCCACCAGTCGGCGGCGCGCACCTCAGGTCAACCTGATAGATAATACCGATGTCGGAGATGGTTGTCTTGGGCCGCACCCTCACGGTGAGGAAGTGGGGAAGTAGCGACGGCGAGCTCTCGCCAAAACTCCACCGCGGCGGAGCTGCGGGCGAGCTTGGCGTAGTCTCCATCCATGGCTGATGGCAAATCCTTGTAATTATCATCAAACGAAAAGTTGTGTTGAGTTGTCAAATATTGGAGCGATCTGGAGCGTTAATCAGATATTAAACGGATTAAATTTAATGTATCCGAACATGTTTGCTCTTTTAATAGTACTAGTACACGTGTAACGTGCAACACACGTCTCATAATTCATTATAATATAAACACGTCTTTGAATCTATATTTGTTTCATTTACTTAATACTTACATGTATATATCAGCATAATAACTTATGTATTAGAATACAAAATAAAGATTGCAAAATTTTGATCAATAAGATCTGAAGTGCAGAGCGAGTTGCAACCGTATCATTTTATTTGTGCTCCTATCAAGCCAATGTGATAAGAGTTGCTAGCCATTGCCACCAACGGTCGGCGATAGTTTCAGTCGCCTCCATTTTTGGTATGGTGTCTCCGTCAACCTAGATGCAGGGTTCCCTAGAAAAAAAAGAAGTGGCACCATCGTTCTTGATGTTAGTGGGCCAATAGTCATTTCTCAACAGACAATTAAGCCAAAAACAAGAGCTAAATTCAGTTAGAGCAGACTAAAATGAGACAACAGCTGGCACCGCTGTATGTGCACCATCACAATCACAAGACATAAATTTAGCCACAAAGCTTCATCGGAAACAACTTACATTTTCCATAGGAAACATGAGTGACAGTCAAGAATTTAGAAACTGAGCAGCGCACCAGCTCCGTGCAACTCCTATGTTCGATTTGAGAACATAGTCAATCTGTTGCAAGATTACATAACAGATTGTAGGAGTCTTTCCTGTTCCAGATTATGCTAGTACCGACTCACTTTATCTGTAAATATTTCTCTAGTGAAATAGTACATCATCTGAAATGTTCTAATGCCAATAAATAGGTGATCACGTTTCCAACAAAGCTTGCAATTACAAAAAGAGATCAGTCATAGGAGAAAAAAGACAATCATCTTCCAGGATCCAGTTTGTATTAATCACCGAGTCACAAAACAGATCCCAATTTTCTTGGTCGTATTATTCACTGCACCTAATAGTTATACATTATTCAAATAAATAAATTAGAGAGAAGCAATGGATCCTGACTGTGGAGGATCTTACCGTGAAAGCTGCAGTCCAAAGTACATTCCACGGCATCAAATTTCTCAGCGGCATACAATCGAACACATTCCGCGCAGCTCTGCACACAGACTGGGCCTGACAAAACAAGTGCTGAAGCAGGCATCCACGAACACCCCTGTCTTGAGAACCTCGTACCTGCCACGTGGATCCCAGGTCGCCGCCGCAGCACGGAGAGATTGTGGAGCACGTGAACGCGTCTGGCGCCACGGGGCTATGTGTAACCTTCACAGTTCGTGCATGTCCACCGCGTTGGCCGGCGGCACGCTTGGGCGCTTGGCAGAGTACGCGCGTCCAGCCACTGTCGTGAATTACCGCACTCCAGGGAAGTAGTATGGTGGGTAGAGGAAGGCGGCGAGGTCGTCGGGGCTGGCAGAGGCAGACAGGTCGCGGCGGCGTACACGCTAGGTCACGTCTCTCTGATTGTCACGGATGCACTTCCCCAACCCAATCTCGTACCAGAGGAGCTCGGTCCCCGTACAGCGCGGCGTCGCCGGGCAATACCACTGTGGATGGAGGAATAGGAGGGGCACCATGAGGCGCAGGGAGGTCGGGGAAGCACGCGGGGAGCCGAGCCGACTGAACCGGCGGCCAGCCTACGGCCGCACAGGTGATCCAAATGCACGCCCATCGCATCTCGTCCCCGCGACGGCCAATGGTGGACGTTTGTTTTTAGCGGTGGCAAATTCCGGTAATTATCACGAAACGAAAAGATGTGTTGAGTTGTCAAACATTGGAGCAATCTGGACCGTTAGCTAAATATTGAAGGACTCAGATTTAATGTATCAACACAAGTTTGCTCTTTTAATAGTAGTATAGAAGTATAGATACGTAGATCGAGTAGCCAAAAAAAGGGTACATATCACACTCGCCTACCTTTTTTCTTTGATTTTAACCACGAGCTTTATTGATCTATAATCATAATGTCATTGCAAATAGCCTCCTGAATAGTGCATGAGACGGATCTTGGATTAATCTTGCACGGCCAGATGCGTGAGGCAAAGTATAATCTTCATCTCCTTGATGCGCATTCATGGGAAGAGTCCTGACCGCCCGGCCAATGGCACCGATGCAAAGCTGCGGCGGCGCGCGTGAGGAGACGATGCGGCAGCGGCCGTCCACAATAGTGCATCCGCATTATAATGGTGCTTGGCCGGCCGGTCGTTGCCGGCGCCATGTTGCACGCCGAGAAGGATGTCCTTTTGTCTATCGGTAGATAGCCAGACTTGTCTCAAGGAGGGGCACAACTTTAAAACGTGAAACGCAATGGATCGATCGGCTTTTTTGGAGTAGGTACGTATTGCACATGGACTCCAACGCCTGATCTCTTTTTTTTCTTTGAAACGCAATGCATCAATCAGCTTTTTATTTTGGAAATATGTACATATTGCACATGGACTCCAACAATGTCCGATCTGTTTTTTTTTTGCCGGCACTGTTTAAATCCGGTCAATAAATTTCTGTATCTTTATTTTATTTTTATTTTGAAGATGGTCACATATGTTTGGATTACAAAATGTGTCAACAACTGGACTACACAATTACGTAACTATTAATCTCATGTTTAATCTTGACGGTAAATTTTTAATCTAACTATTAAAAATAATTTAAATGATGTGGCTTAACGTGGTGGCTTTATTAGAGATCCTTATATTGCTTTTACTAGTATATAATATAATAGATGGACACCATGAATTCCGGGAACCAAAATGGATACGACAGAATTGGTGGATGCACGGGAGATGAGCATTAGGTGCCCGGCCGGATTATAATCATGAATATTTGGTAAACTGGTAAGGAAGGCTTGTGCCAAGTAAATCCGAGATGTATGACGTGTTGTTTACTTTTGGGCCTCCGACTTAAGCTAATCTGCGTATACTAATTTTGGTTAGTACTACATCCGTTTTACAATATAAAACGTTTTTCTAATGCTCATTTAGGAACAGCAGTAGATAATATAGAAAAAGAGTAAGCACGCCAGTGTCACATTTTTCTCCTTTTGCCTCTTTTTTCTAGGATTTGCTGATGTATCGCTTATTTTACACGGAAGTCCACGGACTCCCACCCAACGTTTTGCTTTCTTTTAATCTTTTGGAAGCGCTGTCAACGTGGGTGCATGGTTGATTTGGGGATTGACTGAAAGTTGAAACTACTACAGCTCTGTCTCTGTGTACTGATCGTTAGAGAAGATAATTAATCTTCTTAGCTTATGTTCATTTGTACCCCTTAGCTCCTCCTCTACGGAGGTTTCTATTTATAACTTCCCACACGTAAAATTCCAAGCGAACTTCAAATAACGTGAGTAAAAAAACAGAAATTTATTTATGATATTTTTTCATTTCTAATGTTTGCTTTTTGAGAGAAAAAACTCTATGTATTTGTGCCCTTTAGTTTACCATGTTTGCATACTGCTATGGTTTTGTATCTGAAGCATTATGCACAACAAGGCTTTATGTCCAAAAAAACCTCGCAATTTATTTTTCCCTGAAGTGCAGCATTTTTTATGGAAGTGCAACATTGTTTTAAGGAAGTGCAACAATTTTTGTTCCGCACTCCACACATATTTTCTTAAGCTTTACGCAAAGTGTACTCTGCTAAATTTTGTAACCTATCTGCACATTCAAGATTGAATACCATAACATATTCACAGTCGAGATCAAGCGGTAGAGGCAATTCAAAGGTCACGGAGCGAAAATCACAACTTGGAAAAAAAATCCATACAAGAAACTTTCAGTCTCAGTCTCTCAGTCGGCCATGGTCCATGTGGCATGTGCGGCAGCGTACGTGGGAGTTTGTGTCTGCGTCTCGGCACGTACATGTTGTTAGGCCATCCACTATGTGGGTGCGATTCAATTGCTTTTGTTGTCAGAATTGGTTCGCTCACGGATTGTCTACTATGCAGTAAACCGCATCGAGTTGTAGCAATGGGGCCCCATCAGCTGGAAAGGAAAATACTTTTCCCCACACAACAGCGGCTGTTGCGAGCAACGCTGCCGCGCGAGTTGTTCGTCTGTCAGGGAAAGAAAGCTTATTCTATGCGTATGAGCCGAACCAAATTGTTGGTTCGCTTTTCCTGTCAGATTCTTCGGTGCGATGCTCTGCTATGTATGGAATCGGATCAACTAGCTCAATTGTTCGATTTTCTCACACATAGTGGCTGGTCTTATCATCCTCCGAAAGGTTAACCCAATAGCCCAAAGTGGACAACCTAGTTAAAGTAAGCAGCCAACACCTACTTAGAAATGTGCAAAAAGCATCCTCCTTACTTTCGAACCAATTGATTACTTTGGGTCCTAAAAGTAAAATAACACGAACGAAGAAACTATCGCTTTCCTTATCCCGGAAAGAGATACGCATTGTGTGCTCATCCGTACCTTTCTTCTAGTAGATTAGTGCTATATCAGTTCCTTTTTTGTGACAACAAACGTAGGAATTGCTTTAGGCTGGAAAAGCCACACCGAAGTTGCCCATTCTTGCTAGTAACCCAAAAGCGACGATTCCTTTAAAAAAATCCCCAAGAGCGACAATTTAATGCTAACAAACTATGCTTTATAATTTTGCACTTTAAATAAAATATTAAGAGACTTAAATGGTTAGAACAACTCCTCCAACACTTTTCCCTCTACCTTTTGTATTTCATTCCACGAGTTCATGACAGGAAAAATGTCGCGCCTCAACAGCACTCGAAAGAAAACAGCAGGGACTAAGCCCAAATGGTGGACAGTCCCGACGCTCCAGCCAGCTTCCAAAGATGCGCCTTGTTGGCAATGGAAGAGCAAAGCGTCCAGAATGTCGACGGTGCACCTTCGAAGACCCGTGCATTTCTCTCCAACCAGATCTTCCAAATGATCAAGAGAACCAGGCTATCAAATCCTTTGCGGCGCACAGGTCTCAATCTCATGCGAGCAATAGTCCACCAGTCCGAGAGAGAGAGTTCGAACAAGGAGCTAGGGCGGCGATGTTACACTTGCCCAAAATCTCCCTCCAAACAGCCAGGGAGAAGGGGCACTCGAGGAAGAGGTGCTCAGCCGTCTCCGGCGCAGCCTCACAAAGTGGGCAGGCGACATGAGTGTCGAGCCCGTGTCGGGCGCGCCTGTCAGCCGTCCAAAGCCGACGGTAAAGGAGAAGCCAGACATGTATCTTGCATTTTCCGGGCGCCCACGTCTTCCAGACAGTCTTGCCGCAAGCAAACGTCTCTAGGCCAAGGAAGAGCGCCTTGTAAGCTGATGCAGCCGTGTAGACACCATCATTAGTCCACTTCCAGACCAGCCGATCATCCTCATCATTGAGGGGCGGGAGAGCAGCGATCTGGTTATGCAGCAAGAGAAGCTCGGTGATGACCGGTACCGTGAGGACGCCGGTGACATCCCGGACCCAAGCGTTACCAGCCAGTGCCTGCTGTACCGATCGGACTTCAGCGGCCGCCGAATCGACAGCCGCAGAGAGATGCGTCGCAATGGAGCGCACCGAACGTCCAGCAACCCAGCGATCCAGCCAGAAACGGGTGGTGGCACCATTGCCCACCACAGTCCAGGTTGACGCCGAGAAGAACCCCTCTAAGACGGGGACAGCGTGGATGGAAGTCCAGTCCAGCTGCGGTACGGCGAGTGGCGAAGCCAGAGCCAGCGGAGGCGAAGGGCCCATCCCATCATCTTCAAGTTTGGGATCCCGAGGCCCCCATAGCAGATCGGCCGGCAGATAGTCTCCCAAGCCACCATACATTGGCCGCCATGCACCTTCTCCGTACCTTGCCAATAGAAGGCACGAAGACGCTGCTCATTTGCCTTGAGGAACCAATCGGGGAGCTCGAGCGCGATGGAGTGGTGGACCTGGATCAACACGAGGACGTTCTTGACCAACACAAGGCGGCCCTGTTTGGCCATCAAGTGGGCCTTCCAGGTTGGGCAGCGGTTGATGATTTTGTCTAGCACAGGTTGCAGCGCAGCCCTCGAAGGCCCGCTTGTAGGACAACGGCAAGCCCAGATAGGGGCAGGGGAAGTGCATGACCTGGCAGGGGAAAACCTCGGTGACAGCTTCAATGTGAGACTGCTGGCAGCGAATCGGCATGGCGATGCACTTGTCGACTTTGGTATGGAGGCCCGAAGCACCACCAAAGCAGCGGAGTAGCGCGCTTGTGGTTTCAAGATCCATCTTGGCAGGCGAGAGGAAGATGGCGACGTCATCCACATAAAGAGAGACGCGGTGCTTGATTCCGCGACATGGGAGAGGGGCGAGCATGCCATCGTCTTCAGCCTTGCGGAAGAAGGCATTCAATGCCTCCATTACCGCCACAAAGAACATCGGAGCTAGGGGGTCCCCTCGCCGAACCCCACGCCGATGCCAGAATCTGGGCCCTGGAACTCCGTTGAGCAAGACACGAGAGGAGGAGCCGCGCAGAATCGAGCAAACAATTGCCAACCAGTGCTCCCCGAAACCCATGTGCTTGAGGATGTCGAGGAGGAACGGCCAAGACACCGTGTCGAATGCCTTTGCGATGTCGATCTTGAGCGGTACCATTGGCAGGCGTCAGGCGTGTAGAGCTGATACGTCTCCAACGTATCCATAATTTCTGCTGTTCCATGCTTATATTATACCATTTGCTACATGTTTTATATACACTTCGTATCACTTTTATGCATTTTCTGGGACTAACCTATTAACAAGATGCCACAGTGCCAGTTCCCTGTTTTCTGCTGTTTTTGGTTTCAGAAAGTTACTTCTGGAAATATTCTCGGAATTGCACGAAACAAAAGGCCAAGTCCCTATTTTTCCAGCACGTACACGGAGTCCGAAGGAGAGACGAAGAGAGCCACGAGGTGGCCAAACCACCTGGCGGCGCGGCAGGGGCCCACCGCGCCGCCTGTGGTTTGGGCCCCTCGGGGGTCCGCCGACATCGCCCCTTCGCCTATTTATTCCCCGAGACGTGAAAACCCTAAAACACCGAGCCTTTCATCCAGAACATATTCGCTGCCGCCGCCGTCGTCAACCCTAACTCGGGGGGTTCTGAAGCTCTTCCCGGCACCCTGCCGGAGAGGGGAATCATCACCGGAGGGCTCTACATCGCCATGCCCGCCTCCGGAGTGATGCGTGAGTAGTTCATCCTTGGACTATGGGTCCATAGCAGTAGCTAGATGGTTGTCTTCTCCACTTGTGCCATCATGTTTAGATCTTGTGAGCTGCCTATCATGATCAAGATCATCTTATTGTAATGCTACATGTTGTGTTTGCTGGGATCTGACTTATATTGATACCTATGTGGAGCTGAATATTATATTATCATGTCTATGTCATTTGTGATCTTGCATGCTCTCCGTTACTTGTTGAAGCCTTGGCCAAGTGAATACTTGTAACTCCAAGAGGGGGTATTTATGCATGATAGTTGGGTTCAACCTCTATTTAACCTGGGATAGTGACAGCAAGTTCTAAGGTTGTAGATGTGTTGTTGCCACTAGGGGTAAAACAGCAATGCTTTATTCAAGGATGAATGTATTGTTTACATTACGCACATTACTTAATGCAATTGTCTGTTGCTTGCAACTTAATACTGGAAGGGGTACGGATGTTAACCGGAAAGTGGACTATTTAGGCATAGATGCATGCTGGATAGCGGTCTATGTACTTTGTCGTAATGCCCAAATGAATCTCATAGTAGACACCACAGCTCACACATGCATGTTATATGCACTTATCAATTGTCAATTGCCCAGCTGTAATTTGTTTACCCAGCATGTTAGTTATCTTATTGGAGAGACACCACTAGTGAACTGTGGACCCCGGTCCATTCTTTTACATCTGAAATACAATCTACTGCAATCATTGTTCTCTACTGTTTTATGCAAACAAACATCATTTCCATTCGATACGTTTAACCCTTTGTTTTCAGCAAGCCGGTGAGATTGACAACCTCACTGTTAAGTTGGGGCAAAGTAATTTGATTGTGTTGTGCAGGTTCCACGTTGGCACCGGAATCCCTGGTGTTGCGCCGCACTACACTCCTTCACCAACACCTTCGAAGCAAACCTCGTTTTCCTACTGGTTCGATTAAACCTTGGTTTCATACTGAGGGAAAACTTGCTGCTGCACTCATCATACCTTCCTCTTGGGGTTCCCAACTGACGTGTGACGTACAAGCATTGTTTCTGGCACTGTTGCCGGGGAGATATTCCCTCGTCAACTTAGAGCACAACACGTTTTCTGGCGCCGTTGCCGGGGAAAACCGAATTGCTTCTGCAAGGGGAGTCTCTCACACCCAATCTCTTTACTTTGTTATTTGTCTTGCTTAGTTTATTTTTATTTAGTCTTGTTTGCTCTCTTTATCAAAAACACAAAAAAATTAGTTACTTGTTTAATTCAGTTTGATTTTGTTTTTCAAAATGAGTACTCCTGAGAACACTAAGTTGTGTGACTTCACTAGCACAAACAACAATGATTTCATATGCACTCCTATTGCTCCACCTGCTTCTACAGCAGAATTTTATGAAATTAAACCTGCTCTATTAAATCTTGTTATGAAAGAGCAATTTTCTGGTGTTAGTACTGATGATGCTGCTGCCCATCTTAATAACTTTGTTGAACTTTGTGAAATGCAAAAGTATAAGGATATGGATGGGGATATTATAAAACTGAAACTTTTTCCTTTCTCCTTGAGAGGAAGAGCTAAAGAATGGTTGCTTTCTTTGCCTAGAAATAGTATTAATTCTTGGACAAAATGCAAAGATGCTTTCATAGGGAAATATTATCCTCCTGCTAAGATTATATCCTTGAGAAGTAGCATTATGAATTTTAAACAACTTGATAATGAACATGTTGCTCAAGCTTGGGAAAGAATGAAATCTTTGGTGAAGAATTGTCCCACTCATGGACTGACTACTTGGATGATCATCCAAACCTTTTATGCAGGATTAAATTTTTCCTCAAGGAACTTATTGGATTCAGCCTCTGGAGGAACCTTTATGTCCATCACTTTAGGTGCAGCAACAAAGCTACTTGATGATATGATGATCAACTATTCCGAATGGCACACCGAAAGAGCTCCTCAAGGTAAGAAGGTAAATTCTGTTGAAGAAACCTCCTCTTTGAGTGATAAGATTGATGCTATTATGTCTATGCTTGTGAATGGTAGATCTCATGTTGATCCTAATAATGTTCCTTTAGCTTCATTGGTTGCTCAAGAAGAGCATGTTGATGTAAACTTCATTAAAAACAACAACTTCAACAACAATGCTTATAGGAATAATTTTGGTAGCAACAATATAAGCCTTATCCTTCAAATGGTTATGGCAATTCTTATGGTAATTCCTACAGCAACAATAGAAGTGTGTCCTCTGATCTTGAAGCTATGCTTAAAGAATTTATTAGCACACAAAAAGCTTTCAATAAAACTGTTGAGGAAAAGTTTGAAAAAATTGATGATCTTGCTCTAAAGTTGATAGTCTTGCTCATGATGTTGAAATTCTAAAACTGAAAGTTATGCCTAATGAAGTTAAAGATATAAGTCATTTGCTACAGCAAATGCCATCCAAGTTCGAATTGATAATAATATTAGGATGTTGGCTGAATTGCATGCTAGGTGGGAAAAAGAGGAAGAACTTGAAAAAGAGAATAGTATAGTTAGAGTTTGTACTATCACCACCACTAGTAATGCTAATGTTTACATGCTAGTAAGCCTCCTACTATTGATGGTAATGTTATTGGTGTTGGTAATGTCTCTACTACTTCTGCAAAGCGTTTGAAATTGCCTAAAACTGCTGAAACTTTTTCTGATAAAAGTGCTGAAATTTTTCAAACTATTGGAGACAATGGTTCCACCACCATTGACAATAATGATTTTGATTTTGATGATTGTAACATCTCTGAAGTTATTATGTTCTTGCAAAAATTAGCTAGAAGTCCCAATGCTAGCACTATTAATTTGGCTTTTACAAAGCATATTACAAATGCTCTTTTGCAAGCTAGGGAGGAGAAGTTGAAACTTAAAGCTTCTATTCCTAGGAAATTAGAAGATGGTTGGGAACCCATCATTAAGGTAAAGGTGAATGATTTTGATTGCAATGCCTTGTGTGATCTTGGTGCAAGTATTTCGTTTTGCCCAAGAAGCTTTATGATATTCTTGATTTGCCACCTTTGGAACATTGTTATTTGGATGTTTTTCTCGCTGATAATGCTATGAAGAAACCTTTGGGGCGAGTTAATGATGTTTTTATTACAGTAAACAATAACCTTGTCCCCGTTGATTTTATTGTTATGGATATTGAATGCAATGCATCTTGTCCTATTGTTTTGGGAAGACCTTTTCTTCGAACTGTTGGTGCCATCATTGATATGAAAGAAGGTAATATAAGGTACCAATTTCCTCTCAAGAAAGGTATGGAACACTTCCCTAGGAAGAGAATGAAGTTACCTTTTGACTCTATTGTTAGAGCAAGTTATGATGTTGATGCTTCTTCTCTTGACAACACTTGATTTTCACTTTCTGCGCCTAGCTGAAAGGCGTTAAAGAAAAGCGCTTATGGGAGACAACCCATCGTTTTTATTTGCTGTTATTTTTGTTTTCTTTGAGTCAAGGAGTTTTGTTACTTCTGTAGCAACTCCTTTGTATCTTTATTTTATCGCAATGTTGTGCCAAGTAAAGTTCTATATTGAAAGTTGATGCAAGATTTGGATTTCTGCGCAGTGACAGATTTTTAGCTGTCACGGATTTGAGCTTATCTCCCTGTAGAAAATTCAAAAAATTCTGAAAAAATCACGCATATTCCTGAGATATGTACGCAACTTTCATTATTTTAGGCCAGATCCATCTGAGCAACTTAAGTGCCTCGAAAAAATTCGTCATTCCAGACTGTTCTGTTTTTGACAGATTCTGCCTTTTGTTTTGCATTCGCTCTTTTACTGTGTTTGTGTGGATTTCTTTGCTCCACAAAGCATTGGTGGCTGTAGCTAATGTCCAGAAGCTTTGGGATTGATTGTATCATTACAGAATATGAGAATTTTTGATTATGCACTAACCCTCTAATGAGAACTGTCTTGAGTTTGGTGTGAAGGAAGTTTTCAAGGATCAAGCGAGAAGGGTGATATTATGTGATCAAGAAGAGTGAAAAGCCTAAGCTTGGGGATGCCCCCGTGGTTCATCCCAACCATATTCAGAGAGACTCAAGCGTCTAAGCTTGGGGATGCCCAAGGCATCCCCTTCTTCATCAACAAACTTATCAGGTCATCTCTAGTGAAACTATATTTTAATTCTTTCACATCTTATGCGCTTTACTTGGAGCGTCTGTGTGTTTTTATTTTTGTTTTTGTTTGAATAAATTCGGATCCTAGCAATCCTTGTGTGGGAGAGAGACACGCTCCGCTTTTTCATGTGAATACTCATGTTCTTCACTTATATTTGTTGAGTATTCTTAACTAGCTACTGCAGTGCTTTTAGCTCCTGTTTTTCATGCATCTCTTCGAGCTGTTAGCACTTGTTTATAAATACTCTCTTGCTGCATTATATTATCATTTGGAGAGTTTATGTTTAAATAAATTGATTGGTGTTTGTTTGGAAGAAAGAAAATGCTACATGTAGTAGTTGGTATTGGAAAAGACATATGCATTCTTGTAGATCATTGTCTTGTTTCGATTTGATGCTTTGCAATTGTTTTGAGCTCTCAAGTAGATCATGTTTAAGCTCTTGCATCATGTAGTTAAAGCCTAGTAGTGGAGAACTACCGTAGAGCTTGTTGAGACTTGGGATGCATATTTGTTCTCTCTAAGGTCTAGATATTTTCTGGTAAAATGTTTGAGCAACAAGGAAGACAGTGTAGAGTCTTATAATACTTGCAATATGTTTTTATGTGATTCTTGCTGTACCGGTTTATACTTGTGTTTGCTTCAAACAACCTTGCTAGCCTAAACTCTGTACTGAGAGGGAATGCTTCTCGTGCATCCAAAACTTGAGCCAAAACCCATGCCATTTGTGTCCACCATACCTACCTACTATGTGGTATTTCCTGCCATTCCAAGTAAATATTTCATGTGCTACCTTTAAACTATTCAAAACTTTATTACTCCTTATTTGTGTCAATGTTTTATAGCTCATGAGGAAGTATGTGGTGTTTTATCTTTCAATCTTGTCATTTACTTCTGACAGACTTTCACCAATGGACTAGTGGCATATACATCCGCTTATCCAATAATTTGCAAAAAGAGCTGGCAACGGGGTGCCCAGCCCCAATTAATTACAACTTTCATTAATAATTCTCTTCACATGTTTTGCCCTGATTTATCAGTAAGCAACTTAATTTGCAATAGACACTCCTCCATGGTATGTGAATGTTGGAAGGCACCCGAGGATTCGGTTAGCCATGGCTTGTGTAAGCAAAAGGTTGGGAGGAGTGTCATCTATAAAGAAACTAAAATACATGTGTAAACAAAAGAGAAGAGGGATGATCTACCTTGCTGGTAGAGATAACGTCCTTCATGGGAGCCGCTCTTGAAAGTCTGGTTGACAAGGGGGTTAGAGTGCCCACTACCATTCGTTGACAACAACAAACACCTCTCAAATACTTATTTTGTGCTCTCTATATGCTTTCGAAAACTTAAAAAGCTCTAGCACATGATTTAATCCCTGCTTCCCTCTGCGAAGGGCCTATCTTTTACTTTATGTTGAGTCAGTTTACCTACTCCTTTCTATCTTAGAAGCAAACACTTGTGTCAACTTTGTGTGCATTGATTCTTACATATTTACTTATTGCACTTGTTATATTGCTTTATGTTGACAACTATCCATGAGATATACATGTTACAAGTTGAAAGCAAATGCTGAAACTTAATCATCCTTTGTGTTGCTTCAATGCCTTTTACTTTGAATCTATTGCTTTATGAGTTACCTCTTATGCAAAACTTTTTGATGCTTGTCTTGAAAGTACTATTCATGAAAAGTTTTTGCTTATATGATTCATTGTTTACTCTTTATCTATTTGTTAGCAAACTATAGATCATTGCTTTGAGTCACTTCATTCATGACATGAGCCTTGCAATATATTGATCAAGATTGTGTGAAAGCATGTCTCCTCAGAAATTATTTGTTGTTATCGTTTTACCTACTCGAGGACGAGTAGAACTAAGCTTGGGGATGCTTGATACGTCTCCAACGTATCCATAATTTCTGCTGTTCCATGCTTATATTATACCATTTGCTACATGTTTTATATACACTTCGTATCACTTTTATGCATTTTCTGGGACTAACCTATTAACAAGATGCCACAGTGCCAGTTCCCTGTTTTCTGCTGTTTTTGGTTTCAGAAAGTTACTTCTGGAAATATTCTCGGAATTGCACGAAACAAAAGGCCAGTCCCTATTTTTCCAGCACGTACACGGAGTCCGAAGGAGAGACGAAGAGAGCCACGAGGTGGCCAAACCACCTGGCGGCGCGGCAGGGGCCCACCGCGCCGCCTGTGGTTTGGGCCCCTCGGGGGTCCGCCGACATCGCCCCTTCGCCTATTTATTCCCCGAGACGTGAAAACCCTAAAACACCGAGCCTTTCATCCAGAACATATTCGCTGCCGCCGCCGTCGTCAACCCTAACTCGGGGGGTTCTGAAGCTCTTCCCGGCACCCTGCCGGAGAGGGGAATCATCACCGGAGGGCTCTACATCGCCATGCCCGCCTCCGGAGTGATGCGTGAGTAGTTCATCCTTGGACTATGGGTCCATAGCAGTAGCTAGATGGTTGTCTTCTCCACTTGTGCCATCATGTTTAGATCTTGTGAGCTGCCTATCATGATCAAGATCATCTTATTGTAATGCTACATGTTGTGTTTGCTGGGATCTGACTTATATTGATACCTATGTGGAGCTGAATATTATATTATCATGTCTATGTCATTTGTGATCTTGCATGCTCTCCGTTACTTGTTGAAGCCTTGGCCAAGTGAATACTTGTAACTCCAAGAGGGGGTATTTATGCATGATAGTTGGGTTCAACCTCTATTTAACCTGGGATAGTGACAGCAAGTTCTAAGGTTGTAGATGTGTTGTTGCCACTAGGGGTAAAACAGCAATGCTTTATTCAAGGATGAATGTATTGTTTACATTACGCACATTACTTAATGCAATTGTCTGTTGCTTGCAACTTAATACTGGAAGGGGTACGGATGTTAACCGGAAAGTGGACTATTTAGGCATAGATGCATGCTGGATAGCGGTCTATGTACTTTGTCGTAATGCCCAAATGAATCTCATAGTAGACACCACAGCTCACACATGCATGTTATATGCACTTATCAATTGTCAATTGCCCAGCTGTAATTTGTTTACCCAGCATGTTAGTTATCTTATTGGAGAGACACCACTAGTGAACTGTGGACCCCGGTCCATTCTTTTACATCTGAAATACAATCTACTGCAATCATTGTTCTCTACTGTTTTATGCAAACAAACATCATTTCCATTCGATACGTTTAACCCTTTGTTTTCAGCAAGCCGGTGAGATTGACAACCTCACTGTTAAGTTGGGGCAAAGTAATTTGATTGTGTTGTGCAGGTTCCACGTTGGCACCGGAATCCCTGGTGTTGCGCCGCACTACACTCCTTCACCAACACCTTCGAAGCAAACCTCGTTTTCCTACTGGTTCGATTAAACCTTGGTTTCATACTGAGGGAAAACTTGCTGCTGCACTCATCATACCTTCCTCTTGGGGTTCCCAACTGACGTGTGACGTACAAGCATTGTTTCTGGCACTGTTGCCGGGGAGATATTCCCTCGTCAACTTAGAGCTAGCAAGAGCCTTGGTAGCTAGCTGCACCATGCAGAAGTTATCATGGATGTTGCGCCTCGGATGAACGCAGATTGGTTCGGCGCAATTATCTTGGGAAGCTCCGGCGCGAGCCTAGAGGCCAGGATCTTGGTGATGAGCTTGCCGAAGCTATGGACAAGGCTGATCGGCGGAAAGAAGTGACATCAACAATATCAACTTTCTTTGGCAGCAAGAGAATCAGCGCATCATTAAGCTGATGGAATCCGCGATCTCGGAGGTTGAAGACGTGGGTGATAGCAGCCATGACATCAGCTTGAATAATGGGCCATGCATATTGGTAGAAGCGGACCTTAAAGCCATCCGGCCACGGCGCTTTGTCCGCTGGCAGTGATCTGATGGTGGCCCAAACCTCTTCCAGAGAGACATCAGCATCTAGGCTACTAAGAACCCAGGTGGGAATGCCCAGCCGGCCCAGATCCAGCCCATTAACTCGTGGCGCGGCCGAGCCCAGGGTATCAACGAAGTACTCAAAAATCATGCTCTCCTTGTCATTGTGGTCCGTAGCAACTATGCCGCCACGCGAGATGTTCATGATCACATTCTTCCGGGCGTGGTGGCGGGCGTGAACATGGAAAAACTTTGTGTTTGCGTCGCCTTCAGCCAACCAAGTGATACGTGAGCGCTGCCAAGCAATGGTGCGCTCGAGAGAGGCGAGTCCGAGGACTTTCAGCTCTAGCTCCTTTCGAAATTGCGCCTCAAGATCCGAAAGGGCTCTGCGGTCTTGGGCGGCATCAAAGCGGAGAATCAGTTCCTTCGCAAATAGGAGCTGCAGCTTGACATTACCAACACGGCGGCTGCTCCAGGATTGAACCGCCCGAGCCGTGTTGGACAACAGATTATGTAGGCGGCGAAGGGGGTCCTGGTCAGGGGGAGCATGCCAAGCTTTGGCAACGACATCACGGAAACCGTCAAATTCATCCAGAGGATTCGAATCTAAATTGACACGCCCTTGGGCAAGGCAGCGAGGTGTGTAGAATGATGGGGCAGTGATTCGATGCCATAGAAGAAGCAGCGCGGAGCAGACAGTCAGGAAATCGTTCTTCCCAATCAGCAGAGTAGAAGAATCTATCAAGGCGCACCAGAGTGGGTGACCTCCGCTCGTTACTCCAGGTGTATCGCCTCCCCTGGAGGGGTAGCTCGCGGAGTTGGAGATCATCTAGGAGCCCACGGAAGCGGCCCATCTTGCGTCGATCTAATCTTCCTTTATTTGTGTCATGTGCCTGATAAATCAGGTTGAAGTCGCCCGACAGCGCCCATGGCCCAGGGTGCGATGCGCGGAATGCGCGCAGCTCGTCGAGGAACAGAGTCCTTTCCTCGTTAGCAAACGGACCGTAGAACACAGTCAGCCACCAAGCACCAGGATTGGAGTCGCAGACTTGTTTGATCCTGACCGAAAGCGCAAAAGTGTGGAACGTGATTCCAGTAACGGACCAACAATCAGTGCGCCACGCAATAAGGATCCCACCTCTGGTTCCATTGGCAGGCAAGAATGTGAAGTCAAAATGGGACCGAACAGCTGCAAGATGATCGCTCGATCCACAACAGCCAACTTTGTTTCTTCAAGGCAGATGAGAGTGGCGCCTTCGTCGCGCGCCGCCGCGCGAATAGCATTCTGGTGCACCGCGGAATTAGGGCCGCACGTGTTCCAGATACTAACAACCTCGCTGGGAACTTCCATTAGGGAAATTGGACAGCAAGCAGCAGACCGGGCGATCAGCACACCGTGCCAACCGCCACAGGCTCATCAATACCGGGAGCCGGGGAGGGGAGATCGCCAGCGAACAAGGATCGCATGAGAAGGAGCCACTCCGGGTTGAGCTGATTGTCGAAGCAGTGGATGAAACTCTCATAGACAGCCTCATTGACCTCTTCTGTCTTCTTGGCAAAACCGAGTTTGCAGAGTAGCGATCGCACTGCATAAGGCAGTGTGCCGGGGACCTCCGCGCAAGAGAGCTTTGCAATTCGACGGCTGCGGCGCGGCGTAGGAGTTGGCGGCAGGGATGATTGCAGGGGTGGGCAAGGCGACAGGATGTGGCTAGGCAACGAGCATGAATATGCATCGGCGAAGCTAGCCGCGCTACCAAAGCGTCTTGCATCAACGGAGATGGGCACCTCAATCAGACCTTCATCAGAGAACACCTCCACTGTTGAAGTCGCTTGGGGAGCGCCCAGTGCAACAGACGGAGGAAGGTTCTGGGCAACTTCAATGTCCACAGGTTGACGAAGGAGGTCCCGCGAGGAAGAACTCGAGGTTTCTTCGAAGGGCGGGGGCGAGAGGGAGACCTCAAAGAAGTCTTGGGAGAGGGCGTGAAGAGGCGAGGCCTGTTCAGCGGCCGCAGTCTCCAAGCTGCAAGCCTCATAAGAGGAAGGCGCGAGGAGCGAGTCACCCGAGAGTGAAGAAAGCCTGACGGGGCTCGGCAGCGCACAACCATCCAAAGGGTGCGCGGATGAAGGCTCACAGCGCAGCAGCCCATCTTCGAAGACCGGGAGTGGGCGGGATGATGAAGGCGGTGAAGGGCGAGGGGTGCGGGCAGAGGCGTCTTCGAGTCGCAGTACATCATTGGAGACGCACAGATGGGAGATAGCATCAGAGGCGCCATGAGACACGGAGGCAGCTGACAAGGTTGGCGCCACCCGGTGCTCGTCGACCATCTGGAGCTGGTGCGAGGGCGTCGCATCAGCTCAGCGGGGCTCGCACTATCGCCACTTGGCGAGCGGCTGCCATCGGAGTCGAGCACAGCGACATTAGACGATGCGCGCGCTTGTGGCCACCACGGCGCCCTCTACGCTAGGACGGCGCGGGCCAGGGCCACGACTGGCTTCATCCTCTGGGCCCAGGAGGCGCGAGTCGTCAGGAGCATCGTCGCGACGACTCTCGACACGGCGCAGCCGGAAGGCCACGTCGTAGTGCAGCAAGCGCTGCAAGTCCTTGATCGCCGGCAGCTCATCGGGGCGGTTGGCTTCTGGGATCGCCAGAACGCGCGACCAGGAGGCAGGAGTCCGGGGTTGGTCATCCAGCCCCGAATCTTGAAGCTTGATAGATCGGAGCTGCTGGCGGAGGCGGGGACGATAGAGTCGATATGGCAGGCGGGGGCGAGGAGCTTGGCCGCTGTCGAACGACTCCAGGCGTGCTCAGGGATCCCTACCAGGTCAATCACCACACGTACCCCATGACAGTTCTTGTGGCCTTGTGTTGGCGCGTCCATTGCTTGATGCGCAGCTCGAACCTTATTGCCGGAATACTGGTCGCTCCAGAGCGCGCTCGTGATCAGCAGCGACATTGAAGACGACCAAAAAATCAGCATTGCGGGTAGCCGATATGGAAAAGGCGTCAGCTTGAAGCGAGAGGGCCGCTTCCAGGACCTGAGAGACCTCATCAGCAGCAATGGCAACCCGAGAGCCGACAACAGATACCAGAATCGCGCGGCTAAGGCGCGCTTCCTCGGCATCAATGTCGGCCGAGCGCTCGATGATGCATACCTCGGGGACAATGGGGGCGTTGGCCGCCGACCTAGCGCGAGGGGACGGGGCGCGCAGCAGCTCCGGAGGCGTCGGGAGAGGTGGTGTGGCCGCTCTCGAGCCATCCGAGGTGTCAGAGATTGCACCGCCGGCCAACGCTGCAGAGCCGGGGGCTGGCGCTGTCGGAGCCAAGGCTTGAGCACGCGTGCTACCCTAGGAGGGGGCGCCGCCGCGTCTCTGCGCGGACAGCCTGTCGACGTGGCCCAGCTCCTTGCACAGCAGGCAGCAGACTCGAGAGGTGCAGGCCGCCCTGAAGTGCTCCTTGGAGAGGCAGCTCAGACACTTCCCGGCGAGGAACGCGGGGATGCGGCGGCGCGGAGCAATTGATGCGGCCGGGGCGGGGCGAGAGGGGAGGTTCCGGCGGCGCCTGCCAAGGGCAGTCAGCAAGCTGTCTTTGTCGGCGCGGGGAGGGCTTGGCCTCGGCCTCCGCGCGTCTTCATCACGAAGGCGGATCACGACGGAGCGCAGCGGCAACCGGGGAGCCGGTGCGGAAGGCCTGGGAGGCGGCGTCGAGGCAGCGAAGGATTTGGATCTTGAAGGGAATGGCGAGGCAGATCTGGGGTTTTCTTCCGCTCGTAGGCGGCGCTCATGTTCCGTGAGGGGACGGGGTGAGGCGGCCGTCGGGGAGCAGGAGGAGGACGCCATGGACTGGGCCAGGGCAGGGGGAGGGGTGGCGGCGGCGGCCGTGGCAGGCGAGGTGCCTGGCCGCGGAGGGCTTGTACGGAGCGAGAGCTAGCCTCGGTCGAGAAGTCATATAAGTTTGTAGTACCGAAATATAATTATTTCGGAGTCTACAGAAATTACTAAAATTCAGTGAATTTCGATGAAAACTCACTGAAATTTAAAACCTATGCAGAGGCCGTAAGATGCGGCGGTAGCCACTTGCCAAGCACGATTAGGTGCTTGCGTCTGAGGCATGCATAGCGGCCTTACTGGGGGCGACCATGTGTGGCACCAAGAGCGAGCATGTCGGTGTTGTTGGAATGCGATGTGCACATCAGTGGATCTACGACCAGGGCCGTCCATGAAGGCGTGCGAGGTGGGCGACCGCACAGGGCCCCCAAAAATTAGGGGCCCCAAAATCTTATATTTATATTGTACATCGCCTTGAATCTGAATGTAAGGTTTATGCGTCCTCGAGGATGAAAAAAAGCTAGGAGGAAGAAGATGAACAGGTGCTGTGGGCCCTACCATCGAAGGGGTATGTGGCCATTGCAGGCCGTGTAGCTCAACCAACTGTTGCGACGTGCGGCCCAACATAACTTGGTTTCGTGATTCCCCCTCGACGCACCGGAAATAGCAGGCTCACTAAGCAACGCCGCCGCCGGCCGGAAACCTACTTTGCACGAGCCGCGTGGGCATTGCAAAAAACTGCTCTTCCTGCACTTCATGCACATGCTGGGGCTGCCCGCAAGATCTGACATGGGAGTGCAGCATCGCCAAGATCTGGTGTTTTCAGGTTGGATTGGCCATGGGGCAATCTGATTCAACGTTGATTCTTTAAGCGCCTCAAGAAAACAACTAGCTTCTGTTCATTCATTCCTTAAGTCAAGGTGCATGTGTTTTCTATATTTCTTATTCATTCACTTTGCCTTCTTGACTGAGACTTTTTTTGCGCAGGCAAACATGATAACATAAACCAAGCATCTTACAGATAAACCCAGAAACAAAGATAAATTACAACAAGTCCTTCTGAGACACGTTCCGCCGGCGGAACCCGCCGCCACTCCTCCAGAACCTTAGACTGGGAGGAGCCCTCAGACGGCCAGGAAGTCGACGGCACTCGGCACCTGAGCACCTCCATCCCGAATGACGAGCAGCACCAACTTGGTCAACGCCATCATCTTCACCACCATCTTCAACCTCCGGCTCCGCCACCACGAACGCCGGTCCGAGGGAAAGCGCCCCGTAGCTCCAAGAAGCCACGACAGCGTTGGGGACGGCAGATCTGCCAGGAGCCTCCACCGGAGCGCCCAGAGCAGAGGAGAGGACCGCCGTCCACAAAAGCTTCTCCGGCCACACCACCGCCTCCACAGCGCCGCCGGCAAGCATCCTACAGCAATCTACGCTATGTACACGCCGGGATCTGCCGATTCCCCAACTTCCCGCCGCCGGAGCGGCCGCCGGAGGCGAGGAATCGAGCAGATCGCCGGCGGCGAGGTGGTTGATGCGGGGGGGGGGGGGGGGGGTGAAAAAAATCGCCTTTCACTTTAGATGGGGAAAGGAGAAGAGGTCCAAGCTCGCTCTACTCGTGATGTTTTCTTGACTGAGACTTGCGAGTGATTTATCTAGTATATACATTTAGATTCAGGTGGGTAATTTTTTTGAGAATGTTGTATAGCAATCCTCTAGGTTCTATTATATATTAGAACAGATAGATAGTTTCGGTTTTCCAATGTAACTTACCTAGAGTTATTTGTCATTTGATCCAATCTAGAGACAAATCGCGTCGAACTAGCTTAATTCAATTTAGCTCTAAAAACAACACAAATTTTCAAAACATGTAAACATCAAAAGTTGATTAGTGTATCAAAAGATTGATCGCCCATAGCATTGTGTCTCTGGCAACACATTCCAATTTTATGGCCTCATTATGTATTTCGCACAGGGGTCTCGAATTTCTGGAGACGGCCCTATCTACGACGAACGTCTAGCATCTCCCTCTCCCATGAACGGGGTGTGAAGGACGTGTGGCAGTGTATGGAAACATGGTGGCTAGCTCTTCACCAGCTTCTGGTATCTTCTCCAGTGACATGGGTGGGCATTGCTCCATCTGAACGTCGAGATCCGGCTAGCGGAGAGGTCGCCAACTGGTAGACAAATTGTTGGCAGCGACAGGTTTGACGACAAGTTCGAGCTAGATCGGTGATGAAAATATACATGTGTGTGTGTCGTGTCTTGCTGAAGCTGTTGACTCCGCTTCGGTGATGAAAATCTTGTTGGACTCATCAACATCGGCGCATATGAGACGATCGGTTCTTGAAGGCTTTGTCACCACGTAGTGTACTTTCTGTTGTCCGCTTATTTGCCACGTGGTTTGTGGTAGACCCGTGAAGATAGTGTCGCGTGGCTGATCCTTTTTGGTGGCCTCATTTTTCTTTCGTTTTATGTGCCGTTTTATTCAGCATTAATGTATTAATGTTTGGCTTTGCTAGCATTTTGAATAATCAATAAATACCGCCTTTGTTCCTAATTGTAAAACGTTTTAATTAGTAGCTCAACATTTAGGAACAGAGGAATCAACCAATGCAGAGGGCGGGGGTCTTCTTCCTTTTCAGAAATAAAGCCAAAAGATGCACGCGGTCAGCAGGAATTATGTACACAAACGAAACGTTGGGCCATGTATCCCAGTGGTGAGAGCAAGGCTGTTCGTTCTCACTGTCTTGTGACTTTCTGGGCTACATGCCTAGGATCCAGTTTCAATGACTTAGAGATACAAAGTCACCATTCTTGGCCCTACATCTCAGATCCAACGTATCAGATTGCTCCAGTTTCGTACCTAAAAAAATATAAATTGTTCACAAAATTTTGAAAAAAATTCAGAATCTTATCCTCACTGATTGCTCTTCCCAATCATTTTGCATGTTACCCGGAACACAGTAACTCTCACCGGAATCCTAATCATAGACACATCTATCAAAATCAGTGGGAGTCACAAACATAGGAGCATAAAGAAATTCTTGCTGACATTGGATGCCTCCAATAGCATGAGCAACAAAGGATATTCACATGCATTGTTTCAAAAAAATAAAAAGGATATGCACCTGCAGGTCACACTCTGAAACCATTCCGTGCCATCATTATTAGATGTTGGCAAAGCGGAAAGTTTTTTTTTTTTTTTTTGCTTTCGAGCTCTAGCGATCTGTATTTTAAAAAAATAAAAATTATATTTAAAAGTTTCAACAAAATCTTTAAAAAAAAATCATGGATGTTCCCAATGATGTATACTACAAGCATGCAAAATTTTAATGCAAAATCTTTATATTATATACTACACAAAAATAACAAAATATGGAGATTTGAAACTACGCATTGTTAATTATACCCAGATCTGTAAATTTGTCATTTTTGTGTAGGTTGGAATACAAAGTATTTCACATTATGATTTTGCACATCTATAGGATACATCCTCAAGAACATGCATGATTGTTTTAAAAAAATTGTGAAAATTTAAATATTTTAAAAAAGTTGAAGTAGGGAGAGCACTCGTGTGCAAGAAATCTCTACTCCAAAGCGCGCTTTTTGTAGCCCAAGAAGAGGCCGTCCGTTTCGAAGTAGGAAGCTCAAGACTGACATCTTTGTTGGCTTGTTGCGGACGGCGTACTTGTGAGTTTTTTTAAACCGGCATACATGTAAGTTGTACCAACTATATTAGCGGGCTTCTGACGTGAAAAGTCACTTTGGAGCTTTTTCGTTTTTTAAAATTGTCATTTTAAGTTTCTAAAAATTATGAAAAACATCCTAAATGTTGACAATGACGTATTGTACGGTCATGCAAACTTTAAAGCGAAATAGTTTGTATTCCAGACTACACAGTCTACACAAAATGATAAATTCCGACGAATCTGAATTTTTTCGAATTTGACACTCTTCACCAACTTAGACCAA
The DNA here is from genome assembly GCA_947311845.1 of Poa pratensis. Taxonomy (NCBI): domain Eukaryota; kingdom Viridiplantae; phylum Streptophyta; class Magnoliopsida; order Poales; family Poaceae; genus Poa; species Poa pratensis. Next base: position 25,439,353 of record CAMZMU010000056.1, on the reverse strand, counting down.
GAAATTTGTCATTTACACCTTCTGAAATACAGAATATTTCGAATTATTTTTCTGCGCACCTGTAGAAATTATCATTGTCTAGATCTAGCATATTTTCAAAAAAAATTGAAACTTAGAAATGTCGTTTTGAACTTCTCAAAAAACGGGCTCTGTGGAGCCTGTCCTCCATACCGCAAAAAAAAAAGACTGTAACGAGTTAGTGAGAAACGTGGCCACGTGGGCGTATCACCCACGATGAATGAATGGATTATCTCTTGGAGAGGCGGCGAGGCAAGACCGGTCCGTTGACCGACGTCGCTACTGGCCTACTGCCCCTCCTGGTCCTGCCTGTGTACCGCGCGTGTCTGTGAGTCTTGTCAGTCGCGGAGAGAGGGAAGCACATGCTCAACATTGATCTTGCCTCCTTGCCACGAAGTTTACATGCTTCTGCCTGCTAGCTACCTCCTCCTGCTTGCCGTCGTGCCACGGTGAGAGTTTTTTTCCTTTCTAAATCTGGCCCTTTAACAAGACTATTGGCATATGTGGTCTCTACACAAAACTATTTCTAAATTTGCCTGCCCAAGGGCATCAACCAGTATGAAGCTGTAACTAGGTCGGCGCCAACAAAAATCTGCACCGAACTAGGTCGCAGTCGGGGAGATTGGCGCCCAACCCATGAAGCATCAAATGTCAAAATGTGTTGGCCCCGAGTTGCACACGTTCAGCTCTATCCTCATTGACGCCGACCTCGGGGGTCAGATTTAAAAATAGTTTCGCATAAGGATCAAATCTGACAATAATTTCATCAAAGGGTCAGATTTGGCAAAAAAAATACGCGGTGCTTGTAGGCGCCCCCAGGTTGGGATTAGGGATGGCAACGGGTCTGCTCCCCACCGGGGAGTGCCTTCTCATCCCATCCCCATTTAACAATCGGGGAGACTTTTCCCCATCCCCATCCCCATCGGGATCGGCGCATATGAGACGATCGGTTCTTGAAGGCTTTGTCACCACGTAGTGTACTTTCTGTTGTCCGCTTATTTGCCACGTGGTTTGTGGTAGACCCGTGAAGATAGTGTCGCGTGGCTGATCCTTTTTGGTGGCCTCATTTTTCTTTCGTTTTATGTGTCGTTTTATTCAGCATTAATGTATTAATGTTTGGCTTTGCTAGCATTTTGAATAATCAATAAATACCGCCTTTGTTCCTAATTGTAAAACGTTTTAATTAGTAGCTCAACATTTAGGAACAGAGGAATCAACCAATGCAGAGGGCGGGGATCTTCTTCCTTTTCAGAAATAAAGCCAAAAGATGCACGCGGTTAGCAGGAATTATGTACACAAACGAAACGTTGGGCCATGTATCCCAGTGGTGAGAGCAAGGCTGTTCGTTCTCACTGTCTTGTGACTTTCTGGGCTACATGCCTAGGATCCAGTTTCAATGACTTAGAGATACAAAGTCACCATTCTTGGCCCTACATCTCAGATCCAACGTATCAGATTGCTCCAGATTCGTACCTAAAAAAATATAAATTGTTCACAAAATTTTGAAAAAATTCCAGAATCTTATCCTCACTGATTGCTCTTCCCAATCATTTTGCATGTTACCCGGAACACAGTAACTCTCACCGGAATCCTAATCATAGACACATCTATCAAAATCAGTGGGAGTCACAAACATAGGAGCATAAAGAAATTCTTGCTGAACATTCGATGCCTCCAATAGCTACCTTCTCCTGCTTGCCGTCGTGCCACTGTGAGAGTTTTTTTTCTTTCTAAATCTGGCCCTTTAACAAGACTATTGGCATATTTGGTCTCTACGCAATACTATTTCTAAATTTGCCTGCCCAAGAGCGTCAACCAGTATGAAGCTGAACCTGTGTAGGTCGGCGCCAACAAAAATCTGCACCGAACTAGGTCGTAGTGGCGCCCAACCCATGAAGCATCAAATTTCAAAATGTGTTTACCCCGAGTTGCACACGTTCAGCTCTATCCTCATTGGCACCGACCCTGGGGGTCAGATTTAAAAATAGTTTCGCACAAGGGTCAAATCTGACAATAATTTCATCAAAGGTCAGATTTGGCAAAAAAAAAAAAACGCGGTGCTTGTAGGCGCCCCGGTTGGGATGCTTGGCCTGTGCATGGTAAACTGGAAGGTAGCTCTCCCATCTGTGGTTTCGCTAGACGGATCCTCGTCTTTAAAGTGAACGGTCTTTTTTCTGTATTCTTGGCAAACAACATAGGGGACATGAGCGTTTATGATGGGAAGCACACGGGATTACCGGACCCCAAAATCTGCAGGACGGGGCAGGATGAATAAATTCGCGGAAACGTGGGGAAATAATGGCATCATGTTTCAAGTTCAGGGGGCCATACTGCTAGTATCTCGTAGTCCTGCTATGCTAAACGATAAAAAACAGAGCGGATTTTCCCCCGATCCGTAGAATTTACTCCTACCAACTGAGACCGAATGTGCAGTGATCAAGCAATACTGCATCGGCAGTACAGAAAACAATTGGGTAACCAAAGCAACGTCGACGCTGAACTGATGCGGATTGCGAGGAATTTACTCTGAACAAAGACGATGAGTTCAACATAGCAACACTCACATTAACACGCCAAACAGGCAATGTGCATTTAGGTTAACTAACTGGTTCGGACCATAAAAGACGACATACCACCACCACTAGTCCACTAATATAAACACGCCACGCATGCACACCAGCTCACATAACATAGCAGCACCGGGTTTGCACTTCAGCCGGTGTTCTGCATCCCGGCAGCGATGCCCTTCATGGTCAGGATGAGGGTGTCCTCGAGGCCCGGGGCGTACTCGCTTGTCGTGTTGAGCTTCACGAACTCGGCGGCTGACTTCCCCGGCTCCTCCATGATCTCCTTGGACAGATGAGGCCCGGGGTTTGAATGGAAGCTTGGGTCCCTGATGCGCTTCAGCGTGTAGGCTTGGCAAACGTTCAGCGCTGTTATGTATGAATCACGGAGCCGCAGTCTCTGCCTCAGGTGAGGATCGCCCTCCAGGAGGTCTTTGTGGCCAGCAACCTGGATTTTACAGTCACGTTGCAGTGAGCGAGAAAACATGGTGAAAATTCAATGATCAAGACCAGCTATGGTTCTGATATCATTTTCAGTCAAAGTATTTACTTCTTGGTAGACATTTTCTGAATGTTACACGCCTAAGTTGATTGCAATTAAAAAAAAGTCACCTAAATGTTTGGTCGCACAAAGATATAATGCACTAATTTGGTAAAGTACATGGTTGGAGGCATAACAAAATCAAAATAAAATTGTGATGAATGCATAAAGGCGTCAGAGAATCACCTGTAGAAGAAGCTGCTTTGTTTTTCATAGTTTGCTCTAAGACGCTCCCCAAATGACCACAAATCATCAGAAACTAGCAGCTTGTCATACAGAGCTGCTATACCTGGATCACCCTTGGCAAACACCATCTCAACCAAGTCTATAGTAACCCTGAAAAACGGCCACTCGTTGTACATCTGCTGAAGGGTTTGAAGATTACGTATATCCTTTTGCAAAACGTGCTTGAATGCCGCACCAAAACCAAGCCACACTGGTAGGTGGAATCTGGTCTGTGTCCAAGCAAATATCCAAGGAATTGCACGTAAGGATTCTATGCCTCCGCTTGGCTTCCGTTTTGATGGCCTGCTTCCAATATTCATCCTACCATATTCCAGCTCTGGTGTTGCCTATTTGACATAGAAAGTGCAAAACCAGGATCACTTTATGCAGATCACTAGAACAACAATTATCATACGCAATTTGAAGGACTAGCGCGCTTAGTTTTCCTACTAATATACAAGAAATATAAATAAGTTAATTGACATGATATAACAGCCTAACTTTCTTAAGTGGCTAGCTGAGTTCCCACGTTGACACAAGGTGAAACTTTGAGCGCTAAACAGAAGCTTCATGCTTTATTTAAAAAGATATATTGTAAAACAATATTTGGTCAAAAGAAAGTAAACAAAGGTCTCTTAAAATGAACACAAATAAGAGTGAAGACTTACAAGGCGAAAATACTCAACAAATCGTGGTTCCTGGAAGACAATGGATCGGTATTCTTCCGTGGCAACAACAGCCATTTCATCCATCAAAGCCCGCCACTCTGGTTTTGGTGAGATTGGTGGATGCATACCATGTTCTAGAGTAGCAGCTGTAAAACGTTGGAGCGTTCTAAAGCACAAATGCTCCTCTCCAAAGGACTTCTCAATGACTTCACCTTGAACAGTTACCCGAAGTGATCCGTGGATAGTCTCTGGAGGTTGTGACAGTATAGCAAGATGGGTAGGACCCCACCTCTTCCAACAGTACCCCCTCGTCCATGAAACATAGTCAACTTAACCCCAAACGCCTTAGCAACCTTAATAAGCTCCTCCTGAGCTTTGTACAGTTGCCAACCAGCAGAGAAACGGCCAGCATCCTTCCCAGAATCTGAATACCCAATCATTACTTCTTGATTTCCATTGATTCTATTTCTGTACCACTCAACGGAGAAAAGCCGGGCTAGAGCCGCTGGTGCAGCTTCCAGATCTGCTAGTTTTTCAAACAATGGTACGACTCTCAGTGGCTTCTTCACATGACATTCACGCTGCAGGAGCTCAACTGCTAGAACATCTGAAGGAGCTGTTGCCATAGATATTACATACGCACCAAAGCTATCAGAGGGGAGTTCAGCTATCACATGAAACGTATCTAATACCTCAGCGATTTCATTCGTCTTGGGAAGATCAGGACCAAATAACGGCCTCTTTCCATTGAGTTCAGACAGTAGCCATTCTTGGCGTTTCTCCTCTGGCCATCCACGATATGATCCGACTCCAAGGTAATCAGTTATGGCATCCATAACATCGGTGTGTCTTTCAGATTCTTGCCTGATATCTAGTCTGACAAGGGACAATCCAAATGTTGACACTTGCCGCAAAAAGTCAAGAAGACTGCCATCTGCAATAGTGTGATCACCACAGGCACAGAGAGATCTGTAACAGAGCTCAAGAGGCTCCAAGAACTGCAGAAGAAGAAAACACGGTCAGATGTAAGATATATGAAACAGCTATGATACTACATATCTTGGAAATTTTGAACTCCAATAACTTTTACATTACTATCGTATCCTCATATGGTGTTGAAAGTACGAACTAGTAAGAAAATATATGTATTTTATCCTGGCATATTAAAATAAACACTTCACTTTTAGATACCTGCTCAACATCAGTGAAGATTGCTTCATCGGGAATTTCAGAAAACCCACTGGTTAATAAATGGCGTGATCGCTCACGTGTATTGTACAGTTTATCTCTGACATCACTCAGTATTACACGATAGGGTTCGCTTGGAGGAACTTGCTTCCAGAACTCTGCATTTAAGACAAGCATGTTAGCACGCACTTGGCTTCACCTAATACATTTTAACTCACAGAATCGACGAAGAAAATACACATTAAAAGTAATAAAGAAATGGTTGGGACCAATATATGCCATAGGGTTTAAATAAGTTCCACCTCAACTCTCATATAAATCGAGTATGGATCTCCTTTCTATGGTTCTCCATTCCTATCCAGGTTCTGACAGACTGACACAAATGGTGCAAAGAAAATCCTAATTATATGAGAATTCATATTTATAATTGGTGTTAACATGCGTAACATACTAGAATGTGTTAAATTTTGTCAAGCACAGGCCATTAACTACTTTTATCAAACATTTGGTAATGCATGATAATCAAGACTGCTTATAATATAACAGGCAAAGGATGCGTACATTTTTTTTATCATTGTAATATATCAAATATGTACCTATATAGTGTTTTGTCGTGTCTTTCTTTGAGGAACGGTGTAACTGGTCAGCTTTTACTCGTAGTTCAGCACTGCAGCGCCACATAGATAACTGCAAGTAAAAAAAACTCTGAGATCGTAACACGCCAATACAGCACTGCATTAAATATTACATTTTTATTTTTACCTCAAACATCAGATCTTCTATCTGTGCATAGTACAAGTTAGCAGCCATCATTCTAGCTAACAGGCATACATCCCTTGTAACCTCTGGTGTGACTCTTGGATTCCCTGCCATCCACATCAATGTTAAAACAGTATTTGCAAAATAAAAACAATATCTTGGAAACAGGATGTGAGAGATGCCATATACCATCACGATCTCCACCCATCCAAGAAGAAAACTGAATAAGAGGGGCATTATAAGGCACTCGCTCATTTATCCCAATATTCTTAAGAGCAGTATCTACCCTTCGTAAGAACTTGGGAACACCCTTCCATATTGTCTCATGAAAATAACTCATTCCAGCACGCATTTCATCCTGTGGAGTAGGAGGTGCCCGTCGGATTTCATCAGTTCTAAAGGCAGCTTGAATCTGCACATAAGAGAAGATATATGGAATCAGAATCATGTTCACATAATGTTTGATGAAGATCAAAGGTCTTAACTGATTAGTGAAAGTCACCAGAAAGACAAAGTTACCTCTCTCTGAAGCGCCTCATCAAGTTCCTGCTTCTCATCTGGAGTTATGTCTTTTGCATATAACCTGGTTAAACAGTCCCTTATCCTGCAAACAGAAAGTGAAGACTTTATTATTCCTTAAATACATGCATATACATATCTTACATTTCTGTTGCACATTATTATATTGAATGCAATGCAAGGTTGCAGTGACGCAAAAGGTAACCTTTCAAGTTTTAACTCGCAAGTCCCACCTTATTATCTCTAAGAATTCAGAAATATTGAAACTAACCTGCCATGTTTTTGGAGCAGAGACCTCCTAACTGACTGAGTTGGATGTGCTGTCAATACAAGGTCAACAGTCTGATTCTTGAGAGCATCAAATACTTCCAACGGCGACTTATTGAGATGACCAACGAGCCTTTTCAGCGTCTCCTCAATGTCAGATTCGGTTGTAGCAGAATTTTCGTCAGCAAAATCACCTTTCTTCAGTTTTATCCTCCTGCGGTATGCAATCTGTACCTCCTCAGCCAAGTTTGCCAGGATAAGCATGTGTGATAATGACTTTGCTATCACAATGGAGTCTCCAGGATCTAAGCGGGCTAGCAGATTCCCAATCTCATCTAGCTGTTTAGGGTCAAGCTTACTTTCATACTCAGCTGCCAACTCATAGCATTCTTGGACCTGCATAACCAATAAAAGTGCAAACTCATTTGGGATGTTTAAACAAATGAAGAAACTTCATAGCACTCCAGAAGTTTGTACAGTGATGACTGTGGATTAAGTTGAAGAACAATGGTGAGTTATATGATTTGTCATAAATTAGGTGAAACAGCAATAATAAAACAGACACCAAACTAGCAGGTATGCTGGACTTGAATATTATGTGACATTGAAAAGGAAAAAAATGCAGACGGGCAGACCCTACTAGACTCCAAATGGAACTGAACTCCTACAGATGGCAATAAAAATGATCGACAGAAATCGACCATCAGCAACAAAGTGATTTGCAGAAATCAAGTCACCCATCAAACTTTCAGCCCGACACCACATGGAGCTAAGAGATTTCCAAATAATCGACGAGTAAAGCAAAATACTGTGCTATAAAGGTTATCTAACAGGGCAGTTGTATCTGTTGCACAATAATGTGGAACATCATAGATCAGCATACTGCAAGCATAAGTTTGAATACCATCCATTGTTAGAATAATGCAACACATCATAACCACATATTAACTCCTAATCAGTGAAAAAAACTTAGTATTACCTCCGTGCTATTTTAGTTGTCGTTTTGGACATGGTCATAACCTCCAATAAATACCTTTGCTCATTACCTTTCTAGTTACACGTCAATAAAACTAATTAAAAATATAATGTTTTTTCTATAAAACTAGTGATTGTATAGACACATGAGAAAAGACGTATAAGAAGATCCGACTAATTCTGAACACAATGGTAATGTACCAAAAAACCCTAAAACACAAGAACTCTGTAAAGAGAATACTAGTCCAGGAATATGGTACTAGATAACCAAATACTCCTCCGTCCAGTTTTGTCTGTCGCGGATGGATAACCATGGTAGTACAAATCGTGTTCACAACTAGCGACAGTTTATACGGGACAGAGATAGTAGTAGATTCCCAGTGTTGAAGGTAGATTCCCAGTGTTGAAGGACTTGGCACTATGTTTCGTTAACTGCAACATTACCAACTTTAGGGCACGAACATGGTGAGATCAGGACCAGTGAAACCAAGAGAGCCCAAATCACCATCTTTAGCCTGTCTAATTGGGGACACCATGCAATGCAGCACATATGAACCGCTTAAAAAACCGTCCACGATATGTCATTACAACCTAAATCATCAATAGGTAATAACAGAAAAGAAGCAAAACATGAGGAAAAGCAGATCGATCGAGAGAGCGTTACCCTCTCCCTGATGTCCTCTCCCTGGAGGTCCTGAAGGATGTCGAGGAAGCGGTCGAGGAGGAGCGCGTCGTACTCCACCAGCTTGTCGTCGTCGGAGAGCTTCTTGGGCGCCAGCAGCCGCAGCTGCGCGTCGATGGACGTCGCCTTGTCCGCCGCATTGCGCGTCATCTTCACCCCCACACCAAAAGAAACCCTCCTCCCCCCTTCTCGCCCTCCCTGCAACAGCAGCCACGGATCAAAGCCGATCTCGCCTCCAATCCGACGAGCAGGACTCGCCGGGGCAAGACGATCGATAACAAATCTCCTAAAGCGACTGCCGAGACCTAATCCCACCGAGATTCCAAGAAAGGACGGGCCTTTCCTTTCCCCCAAATATAAGAACCAAGTTCTGATCAGAAATAATTGTCCGCCCGGTTATCCTCCGCACAATCCAACAAGGACGTGCTACGGAGAGAGAATCCGGAGATGAACCCAAACCACATCGTCGAAATGATGAAAAAATAAAAAGAGGGAGAAAAGGAAAGGCGCCTCTCCTCACGGGACGGAGGAAGTGTACCTTGCCTGATCAACCTGACGAAAAGGCTGCTTAATTCTTGATGGGGTTCTTGACTCTTGAGTGTCTCGTGTGTGGGGAGCTGGCTATATATAGGGCGCCACTTGTCGCTTGCGCAGGCTGGACTGCTGGAGGCCTCCAGCTCCAGCCCAGCTAGAGTGAGGCCGTCCGTTTCTGCTCCCTAGCTCGGGGGTGTCACGCTACTCCAGTACAGGCGTGCGCCACCCCTCAAAAGAAAACAAAATACAGTACACTAGTACAGTCCTGCCTACTGAAGTACTGATATTGCTTGACCGGGTGCGATAGGGTGATGTCCGAAACTGCATTGCTAGTCACATAATGTAATGTGTATCTAAGAGCATCTCAACCGGATTTTGTCCCGCACCTTTCAAATTATGTCCGTTTTGGGGTACTAGACGCTTGCCGGCTCATTCTGGGGTGTTGTCCACACAGACACCCTCAAACCGCCGGCCCATTTTGCCCATTTTTTATCGACTCGTATTTGCAGAACATTCGATGCCAACATCAAATCCGGCTACCAAAATGTCGGCCAACAGCAGTTTTAGCCACGAAATTTCGGCCAACACCAAGTACGTCCACGAAATTTATGGCCTAACAGCTAGACCGGCCACCAAAATGGGACCAAAATATATATCAAGCCAAATATGCAAATCATTCTTGGGTCTCGGCATTCATAGCCCTTTCCCTCCTCTCCTTCATGATGCGCGACCTTCTCAGCAAAGAAAACTTGTTGATCCAAGCTCATGTATGTGGTTTCGATGGTGAGGATCTTGACCTCCCTATCGAGTTGCGGCTCCTTGAGCTTTATCGCCCTATCGATTTGCATCTCCTTTAGCTTTTGGTTTTGGACGCCGAAATGCGTGCCCACCTTTGTTTTGTTTTCTTCGTGCATCTTCGCCTTGAGAGTCTTGGACGAGGTGACCTCCTTCAAGTACGAGTCAATCGACTCTTGGAGGGTGGTAGTAGATGATGCCGCCGCCCTCTTGGACGCATTTGCTTTCTTGTTGCCAATTGGCCGATCGAGTAAGCTGGCCCCCGACAGCTGGGATTCATCTAGATCAGCGCCCCCTTGCCTCCCTTTCGGTTCATCGAGATTCGAAGTGACGTCCACTTTGAACAATCTTGAGACCAGATCCAACAATGCATCAAATAAAGGGCTTCTTGTACACTTCTCGATACATCAAAAGAACATCCTTCAACTAGAGAAAAGGCACATGTTAAATAAATAGGAAACTGAGACTAGATAAAGGCACATTTGAAATAGATAGGAATTTGAGACCAAAGCATCTTACTTTGTTGTCGTGGGTATTGCCACTCTCGTTTCTCGTCATAATTTGATCATAACAAACATGCAACTTGTTGCGACCGTCTCGTATGACAACCCACCGTTTTTAAAGTCGTTCCCATTGCGGCAACGAGGAAGGAGAGGTGGGCGGCAACGAGGAAGGAGAACTTGAGTGGTTAGTGAAAAATGGGGGAACTATTTTGAGAGTTTTGGCGGCCGGCTTGTGTCTATGACATGGGGTCCCGCTTGTCACGCTGTCTGACAGCCCAAGTCCGCCCCCAAGTTTGAAGGCCCGCTCGGAGTGCCGATACAAATCGAGTTGGGCGGACACTTAAGGGTGTCGGTGTGACCGTTTTTCATGTCGGACACCTTAATGAGTATTTGGGGTGCCTTGGGGGTGTCGGTGGAGATTCTCTGATGGCTAGTTTTAGAGCGCATAATTTATCATCCGAAAATTATGTGAGTACTGGCATATGTAAATTCCAGAATGTTGGACAAGGTGTGACTGTATGAGTAGTTTGTGGCTACAGGGGAAACCTGTAGAGTCGAGACATGCAAGCAAACGGACTCCTTAATTGTCTCGAGACAAGGAGTTCACATCACTGGAAAAGATACGGTTGCTCTTTTTTCAAAAAAGAAAAAAAAAACGAAAGTGTCCACTTACTTCCTGCCAGCAAAATCCTACTTACAAAGTAGGCAAAATGCATGTCAAACAGAATAGGCAAAATGGAACAAAAGAGAATATTCTCTGCATATTCCAAATCACAATTAAATAGAAGGTATAACCTGCAATAATAAATGGTATGTTTCATGTAATAACCCATTACCACTTGCTATACTAATGGACAAGTCAAGTACCGCATGATGTACCTGCAGCAAAGTAGGACATGTGTAAAGACGTGACATCCAACACATTCGTCATACCACGTAGGGTTATACACGTTGATGTGGAGGGCAGGTCAAAATTGACTCTTCGCAAATTAGCAGTAGAACACTGACAAGCTAAATGAATGGTTATGGCAGAATCATGTCAGCAAAAAAGGTACAAAACAGAAACATGATTGCTGTGTTGTCTCACATTCTCCAGATATTTGATGCGAGGCCAACCATGAACCAAGTGATACAGAGGAATAAGCTTTGTCCAGCTCTGTTTTTACAACACCGATGATAACTGAGAATGAGAGGGTTTGCGGAGAGGATAAAAGAAGCAGGATAACTGGAGAGCGAATCAAGAACCTAAACCCCATCCACACTCCATTCTGTACAACGGTTTGGATAGGGAAATATCACTCTATCACGGTACAGAGGAGCTATGATGCTGTACATGAACCTAGAGCTACATAACGAACCACACAAAGTGCTATTCTCAGCTTTACATAAATTGCCTTTCGACGATCATCTCCCCAAGTTGCTGGTATAAGGATTTCTGCTCCTCGTAGGTTAGGTTTCTTATAATCTGGATGGACAAAGGTATAGGTGATGCATGAGAATCACCAAGGATAAGAAGTTCGTATGGTAACAAGACACGAGACTGACCTGATCCAAGATTGCGTCAACAGAGAAATTGTGGGGCGAAATAAATGATTGGTGATATATGTATGCAAAAACTGCCATAACCATCTGGGCAAATTCACGAGATCATATATTGTTCAGTGAAACGCTAGGATATTGAATCATAAAGAGGGTTCCTTCAACTTACTTGACAATCCATTCGGTCAGTAATTCCACCATGCCCAGGTATACTGTCACCAAAATCCTACAAAATTTGTAAATAAATTGTAATGAAACAGTATAACTGATACTTCGCTAATCTAAAGATGGAAAAATAACGAAGCAGTATGCACCTTTATTTTAAAAGCCCTCTTGAAGCCACTTGCGAAAAATCCTCCAAATGGTGCTATTATTGATGCAAACAAACCAAGGGCTAAAGCATGCCACTGCACGGGTAATAGGTAAACTTCTTTCCATGGAAACTGCCAAGAGAAAAGTACAGATTTAATTTAGAAACTTTGAAAACATGATAGGAAGGCATCAGAAGACAACAAACTAAAACAGTTGATTCAAATGAGCACTTGATCATATGCGCATGACGTGATCATGATTGTTTAACCTTTCTGTGATAAAAAAGGGGATAGACATTTGAACATTCAACACCAGGTTTGACCTTACTCAAAGCTCCGTGGTTTTAGCATACATGGCACATACATATCAAACACCATGGATGCCATTTGTCGGACACATCAGCTGACACAACAAGTCTCCTATTGTGAACCTCGGTTCAGGATAATTGCTATGCAGAGGATGGACAAGATGGCGCGCCTGAAGGGGATTAGGGCACTATAAGGGGGAGACAGGCATGTTTTTTTTCTAACATGACGTTAACCGTCTCCAATTATCAAGAGATGTCACTGTCACAGAATACTAATAATGACTCGTACTGTACAACTAACACACGACTGAGACTAACATGGCTTGGACAACAACTACTGATACTGGTACACTAGTACAGTATAAACAGCAAAGAAGTCCATAACTCCTGAGAGATAATACTATCTGGACATGGGGCATTCTTCAGTTTAAGATTCTTTCTTGGCGCCACTGCTCGCGTGCTCTGCACATGACTGGCTGCTGCTGATCCTTCTGACTTTGCTGCTGCTATCCACAATACCCGTTTTTCTTCTCTCCCTTCCTCCCGAACACCACCGCGCCAACGAATGATCTCATCGCAGTGCCAATGTGCCCACTTCCATGTTGGCAGCCGTGAGAATACACCACTGATACTCGTTTGTGGCCACTGTCGGAGATGACTCTGCTCAACAACTCACTAAACCTGCTCACAGCCGATGTGGACTCTTGTATAACCCACCTTTCTCCCTAAAATAATAGCTAGAAATTTTATTCGATTACCAAAGGAAAAAAACATGTCTTCATAATCCATGCAAATCAAGGCTCACACAACTTGCTGTGATTCCTGATTCAATGAATCGAGCAAGCACATATTGAGAGCAGATTAATCAAAATACAATCCCGCTGTCCATGTGAGTGAGAAGGCAGCCAGGAGAGAAGGAAAGAAAAGAAACGAGAGGAAGAGGAGAAAGAAGGGGACGCTCAGTCTAGACAACGGGGACAGGAAAGCAGTGCCAATGCCAGATTCCACTACACTGAGGAGTGGGGATGACTGAGGCAGTGTTCAAGAGCAGCAGAGCAAGGTGCATTGTGACTCGTGAGGGAGAGCAGCAGGAAGGAAGAGGAATGGAAAAGTTTCACGGTAACATGTGGGCCCACCTTTTTTTTGTTACTTGATATGTCATCTAAAACCAGCTTGCAAGTCAAACCCACATTGTGGCCATGTAGGATAAAAGCAGAGTCAACTGACTCAGGCAGGGGCAACATGGGCGCAGGGTGGGGGTGGTGGTACAATCTTAGGTTGAGTTTTATGGTAATGAACTTTGTAAGCACATAAGCGGACACGCTTATAGTAGAAAAAATAGTGGTAAAAGTAACAATTTGAAGAGAATGCTCTTACCCACTGTGGCACCCAGTCTCCCAAAAAGTAATGCTCTGGCTTAAACATAGGAGCAGGATCACAAACAAGCCACCCTGTTGACAGGTCCTGCAAACATTTCCATAGTAAATTTAAGAACAAATTCAACAACAGCCTAGTGATTTGCCGGTACAGCTATAATCACATTCAGAAAAGAAAATAGTAAGTCACCTTTCTTGGACACGTCAACCAGGGGAAATGACCCATTACATTTGCTAACTGCCAAAAAAAGGGGAAAGTGAAGCATGCTAATAATAATCTTTTAAGTACATAAACCAGGGCTTTCATCTCACCAGGAAAGCAGAGATTATAGTTGTCACTGATGCACCAATAAAACCTTCCCATGTTTTCTTGGAGATAACTTGATCAATGGTGTTCTCCCGAGAAAAAACCCAAATAAATACGCAGCAATGTCATTGATCACAATGAGCGAAGCTGGAGAAGAAACCTGTGCAAGCATAGCATTGAAGATGTATGCAGTTTGTGAAATGCACAGGATAAAATAATAACTCGCTTAATTAAAATGCATATAACAAAATGGACAATTTGTGTGTTATATAAAGTAGCTTAACTGAAGCCTAAAAAAATGAAAAGTCAACTTCCCCTAATAGACAAGTTCAAAATGAAAATAGGAAGGCACAAAAATCAAACAGAAACATGGTATAGCTGTTGCCTGTTGCACCAGCACCAGCACTCGTTCTGGTGGAGACCTGGATGTTTAAGTGGTAGGTTCAGATACAGACACAAACTCCTACTAGAACAAAATCTCAAATAGGTCAATATGGCCAACGTAGTGACGTTACCACTGTAACTGAAGTAAGAACTGTAGGCTACAGATTTTGTCAAGGCTCGTAGGGTGGTAGCATGGGCAATTCCTACTATGTTGAAGAGGTTCAGGATTTCATGGCAACACTAATTTTTACAGCTGCACAAGAAATTAGGAATCTGGAAGTTACTTCAACAACTTCAGGTGTTTTTTAGGCGAGGAATCATGAATGTTTAAACCATACAAAATAAATACATGTCAAATGTCATGCGTGGATAAAATAACCAAACATTTCAGTTAAATCAGTAAGTCAAAATGTAACCAGAAGTATGCTAAGGTACATATATAGCGTACCAGAACATCCCTTCAAATATATTTGCCACGGTGAAAGAAGACTGCGCAAAAACCGTTAAAAGAATCATGTGCGTCCAGGCATACTGTTTGAACTGATAATTGTATGTCTTCTTCTTGAGAGTTAAAATGAACCATACAAATCCTGGATCATAGGAATTATATATTACTTTTATGCCAGATATGAATTAGAAATTAACAAGACAAGATAAGACAAGCAGGTTACAAGAGGAAGGAATATCTAAGAGAAGCTCATGCAACCAAGCATATTACAAAAATAAAAGAACCTCGGGTTTAGTAAAACATTGTTTTGTTCAGATTACTTGGGCAGGCCTGCATTACACAAACTTTTGGCTCTTGACATATGCAAACCCCTAATGCACACCCAAAACAGTAAAATAATGTAGAACCTTCATTCATCTAATATTCTGTACTAGTTGTTCAACTAATAAAACAATTCTGCTATAGAAACATATAATAACTCAGAACTATTATTAATAAGATATGATTTTTTAAATGAATTGCACATAATAAACATTTTTTACACATTGCAAAATATAATGAGCCTTACCAGCAGTATATAGAAAATAGCAAATAAACATCTGATACTTTATTAGACCGCTGACGAGCTTATACAACAAGTGATCTGAAGTAACTGTGTTAACAAGCTCCCGACTAAGAAAGCGTCCATAAGTAAACAACATTGCCGTGAAGAAGAAGTGCCTGCAAATGAATGATAAGACTTGTTCACACGATAATATATGGACTTTTGAAATATATAACACTGGTGGCAGCTAAGTTATTGAAAAATTCGAGTACAAAAAAATAGGAGCATCAAAATGACCTAGAACCTACCAATTCAGCAGCCTGAACCCTGGCAGTTGTTTCTCTTCACTGGATCTTCTGAGTAGGTTAAAAAGCTCAGTTGCCATGAATATTTGAATCACAACCACCATGGCCCAGATATAGAGATGACCCATATAAATTACGAAAACAAAGCCTCCAATCATCCACAAAGTAGAATATGTGCGGATAAGCATCGACTTATACTTGTTCTGATCACTGACAAGCAAAACGGGTCCATTGGCTCTATTTCCATCTGTGGTATTCTGAAGAAACAGTATCAGATTAGCTCCAAATAAAATAATCCATTATCAACAAACTAAATGAACGAATGGTAAACAAAGTAACTGAGTGGCAGCAGTACGAGATCTTTTCTATGCACAGTACAGGCACTTCTTTAGGAAAGTGGAAGTAGTTTTTTTTACTGTGGCTCTAAGATGTTTGTAGCATAGCCATCAAATTAATAAACAATTTTGCAAGATAAAAACAAATATCAACTTTCTTAAAAACACAGACCTGCACAAGGTGTGAAGGCAACACATACTGAGAAAATAAAAGAGCTTGTCCAATTGCTGAACACGGAAAGTAAGCCAGACTTGCAAGGAACAAAACTCAAAAGAAAAATATGATCAGAGCACAGCTAACCTCACTAGGACGTCTTCGATGTCTGACACGTCCTACATGAGAAGCAGAAACATCGCTAGAGCTTGCGTCCTTTTGCATCGCTGCTATCAAATCTATAAAGACATAACATTCGGTTAGACCAGACACAGTCACAAAGGCAACAGACAATAGCAAGTAGTAAAACAAAGCGGACACACTGTAACTAAATGGCAAGTTGACTCTGTTACTTTCGTCAAACAGATTGTGTGCTAGTTGGCTCAATTCGAACAATAAACCGCTGACCGGCAGAAGAAGTAACCCAGAAAACCAGCACGTGTGTGTGGCCAGTGTGGAAACTAGCTACAGACCAGCCAACCAGGCAGGCTTCCCTGTTGTGTCACGGCAAGCAAGCGCCTAGCGTTGTGTTGCCCCACATCAGCAACGCTTAACGATCCAAGGTCCACACAATAAACAAACACATCGCTCTCACAGTCTCATTGATTGGTGCTTCGCAGCCGCACATGTACAACTACAGGTTATCGACCAATGGTATCAATTAGCAACCTAAGCATCCCTCAAAGGCACAAACTGAGAATCTGTTCCCATGGCCAGCTAGAAAGCGAGCCAGCACATATTCCCCCGAATTAAAAAAAAAGTCCAACCCAGCACTAAGCTCGCAGCACCAAATTACACGGTCAAGCATCAGCGAATGGATCCGCCCGCATAAAACGGAACCGCAAACTAGAACGAAACAGCATGAATCGCACCTAGAAAGGAAGGGGGCGTAGGGGCGGGCGCGCTCACCGGGAAGCGGGGGGCTCGGGGAGGGAGGCGCGGTGGGCCGGCGAGGCCCCGAGCTCGCCGGAACCCTAACTCGGCCCGGCGGCGGCGGCGGCGGCGGCGGCGAGGAGGCGGGATGGGGGCGGTCGAGCCGAGCGGGCTTTGAGGAGACTTGAGGCAGTGGGGGAGTTGTGCCGTTGTGCTTCGTGATTATCGTGGATCCCAGTTGCTTGGATTGCTTTGCCGCCTTTATACAGAGCGAGCGAGCGAGCTTGGTGGGGAGAAGAGAATGGAATAAAAATGGGTGGAAGGAAGCAATTCAAAGACCAAAGTACATCGATGCAGTTGTAGGGGCCCATGGCCATGGGAAGAACCGGCCCAGGCAGGGGCTCTTCTTATGTACGCAAACGGGAATATTCTCTCGTTTATGTCGCAGTACGATTAAGCAATAAAATTGCCTGGACTAGATGGACGGTGGGATTAATAAGGTACGGTATCCAGTTGTTATTTCAAGAAAAAAATTCCACTGGCATTAAACTTGAATTAACGAGTATGGCATGTTGTGTAATTTATGCGAGCATGTTGCATGTGTGCTTAAAAGATGCATAGGTCAATTCGTTCAAGCAAGAAAACGATGGGTTCCGGCTATCTTTGTACATAGCCATTGACGTATCTATTGTTACCACGCTTTTTTATATTAGACTAGTACTTGTGGAACTTTATGGTAAGATTTACTACATCCGTTTCAAAACATAAGATGTTTCGTTACGCCATTTTAGCATACCAAAACATAAACATGTTACTTTTTGGAACAGAGGTAATAGGTTGTATGCCTCTATGACACACGAGGATCGGCTTAAGACCAAGATAAAACCAACATGGTAAGATCGAATCGGACATGGTCGTAAGTTTGGAATTGTCGGACGCTTTAAGAAAGGTATTGGCAATCGGCAACTTATGTTGCTTCAGTTCCGCTTTCGGAGTAGGTGAAACGACTGTGCGTGGACACGATGGAGTTGCCTCTTTCTATCGTTGACGGACATGAGCAAATTGAGATGTACCTTTTACGCTTAACGGGCTCTTGCACATGGGTTGGGCACAAAAGATATTGGACATACATGCTTCACTTGAGATCCTCTACGGAACAAAGATACACAGTAGCAGCAAAAACATAGGATGTAAATTTCATACCTTTTGACGTGAACTAACACTCTCTATCCAGCGCAAAAAAAACTAGCACTTTGTATGTTCTATGTGAATTTACGGGAAGTCATTTTGGCTTCCGGCCTCCCGTAATCCCTTATTTGAAAATCAGAAACAAAATTCTGCATTTAGTCAATGATGCATCCTACAAACATATAAAATCACAAATGCAAAATTATTTGTATTATGAACTAGATAAAACTAAAAAAATCAAGTTTATTTTGGAAATTTGAAAGTGTTTATACCCAGATCGACAATAAAAGGATCGAGTAGGTTGTCTAGAGGGGGTGAATAGGAAATTACAAATTTACTTTTCTTTTGTCAATTTAGACTTCTCTCAGATATAAGTTCTCTAGATTATGCAACTAGGTGAACAAGCTATATGATGAGCAAGATAAAAGCTAGCAATAAGATACTAAACAAGATAAGCTAGCAACAAGTAAATAAATGAAGGATAAACCACACAATGACGCGGAGATTTATCCCGCGTTTACGCCTCAATGGAAGGTAATTCCCGTTGGAGCGGTGCGGAGTCACAAGTGATCGCCGAATAGTCGACAAGGGCACACGGTATCTCATTTGTGCCCCCACCAATGTGGAGTGTCACGAGCCACTATATGTTGCCCTTGAGGTCGGCAAACAAACATTTATAAATAAGACTGAGGGACAGTAATCCACAGCTCAATTAGAGGCTCATAACAAGTCTCAGTGGCCCCAAAGTCACAAAGACGACCACTTTCGTCTAGGCTTTCAATGAACTTAAGAGTAACAAGTTCCTCAGTGTAATGGATGGGGGAAATCAAATTCCTTCTGCGGAATGGTAGATCTAGATCAATTCCCCAAGTTCTAGAAGGACAAGGGGTTTAAGTGGGTAGGAGGAGATCTAGGAATTTGGAGCTTGCAACAATGGTGTGTGAGAGAATTCTGGCTGTGGTACCCTCTCCAAGGTTGAAGAAGGGTTTATATAGGTGTCTCCAAAATCTAACCTGGACGGAATCTTTGGCCCACGAGGGGTCCAGAAACTCCGGCCAGATCGAGAGACTTTACAAAGTATTCGACAGACTCTGTCCATGCTCCGGACAGGGCACAAGAGGTGCACACCGGAGTCTCTGGTTGCCTTAAGTCCGGAATCTCCGGTGTTTCCACACCGGATTCTCCGGCCTGGCAAACACGGAGTCTCCAGGTTGTTTCTAACAACCATTGTTTCTAACAACCACTAGACTTTTGGGAATCCTCTCCACCACAGTTTTTCTAGGAAGAATCTGGGTGCATAAATGGTTATGTGCTGGTAAGTGATTTCCCAAATCTTCCATTAATTAATTAAGCAAAGTTATTTTTTATTTAACAAAAAAGATAACCTTTTACCTCGGTTTTAAAGAAATAGGCGCATGTGCATAGTTTTTTTAAGAAAATGTGAGTAGTCATTCAGAGCATGCTACAAGCACAAGTCCATAAAAAACAAGAAACAGATCGATCAAAAAGGACTTGATAAAGCCTAATTGTGTAGATTGGGGAGGAAAATGGAGGACGAGGAGTTTTGAACAGTCAAGATCGGCCCACAGATTTGAGGTTCGATATAAGTACAGATACACTTACGCAGCAAATGATATACCCTGAGGATTATTGAGTTTCGGAGTCTTGAAGACGAAGGAGTATACCAATGAATAATGGATTAACTCATTAACATGATATGAATTGTGACATATGTAAGCTAACTAGCTAAATGCCCGTGCGTTGCTACGGAGCACACATATAAATTAAATTTGAATAATGCATTCATTGGGAACAAACTTTTTTGGTGGATGCGTCACTGAATCATGACACATGTTTGTCTGATTGAATTTTTATTACATCTTTAAATTTAGATGTTTCTATAAGCTCCAACAATAAATGTGAGATAGTTGAATGTTTCTGCGTTGCAACAAAATAAAAAAGAAGATGCATTGATCAAAACAATAGTTCGAGTTCTCAAATATGGGTCAAATATGATCGGATATAATTTGCACTTATATGAATCCAAATAACAACTCTCTCATATTACTTTCCTCGCCAGTCGTCATGTCTCCTTTACGACCCTCTGGGAAGAAAACAAGTGACATATTGCTCCATGCATTCGGTCACTATAGAGATAGTGGTGGAAGAAATATTTTTAATAATGATCCATCCACATATTGCAACAAAAAAATGTATTTGGACTTACTTTTAGATGGCAACAAATATGATGTTTTTCTCAATGCAAGAAACGTGAAACAGAGCGAATATATAGCTGATAAAACAAACTAAACACAAAGACACCACCTTCCTTCCTTAAACTTCTCTCATGTTACCGTGCTATGGACATTCCTCTATAGTGTATTCATCCAATACATTGTACTGTTTTAGGTTAATACATTATTTGTACGAACTCACACTCGCAGTCACTTGCCTGAACAAGAGCTTTCTTCTCTGCTTGGCTACCCCAGTATTACATGCCGCCTCCTAACTCAAAGTCATCCTTTAGTCCAGCAACGCCACCCTCCGGATTTGTTTATGTGGCCTTCTCCTACTCCAGTAACATGTTGCACTGCGTGTCTGCGTAGTCAGTTCCGCGCTCCCACACAAAAACTCATGGCACATGCCACACAAACACAACCCAACTTAGCAACACTATGCATAAACAAGATTGATCTAATAATAGTAGATATTGCTTGTCACAGACAATAGACACTTTAAATCCAATCGTTCCGACACGTCGCCTATAATAAAAACTGTCGTCGTCATACATTACAATGATGATCAGACCACACAGTAGTTACACAACTACCAACCCCTTGACCTAGTCTATATATTGGCATGTCAACTAAACGAGATAGGGAAGTAAAGTGACACTTGATATTACACTGGATCTTGTAAAACAGCACTTGTAACTCCCTGGTAAGGCTAAAGTGGAAGTATTTGAAGGTCTTGTAAAACTAAAATGAATAATAAGGTCTTGTAAACCACTAAACTAAAAGTATAACTCGTCCCTATTAAAACCCTTCCAAATCAAACACAACAATTATCGGTATGATATTCATTAGCATCCCATATCTGAAGAATCTTGGTGTATCCAGGATAGGGCAGTCGACAAAAAACTAACAACTCTACTTTGCAATCAGCCCTTTGGTTGACATGTAAAAGAAAAACATGAACATGATAATAAATTAACAGTCAATCTGCTACTAACAGGGTCTTATAACAGTGTACAGAAACATGAAGTATCGCTGCACTCAAAGAAGCCTTAGCAAAAAATGATTCAAATATGACATTGTAACCTTTTATTTACTTCCAGGTATCAAGATCAACAGGTAGAATAACCTTCCCCATTACTGATTCTAGAGTTATTTTACTTACACTCACCTATTACAACTTTCCAATTTTCCATGCCTATGTGGCAATCCTTCCATCAGTGACGCTGATAGACCCTACTAATCCTACTCGAGGAAGCAACATGCTTCTCCATCTCCAAAAAACAATATTGTGAGCAATGGCATGCTCTTCATTTCAAATAGTGCCATGCAGAAATGCAACAGTATGATATATATATAATACCTCAATCAAGCAGATCGCCATGCCCCATGATCAACCTCGCATAGTTGTTTCACCTGGAGATATTACGTATTATAGGTGAATTGTTCCATTACCTTTTTACCACCAAGAAATAAAACATATCCATATTAACAACACTGAATCATCACCACGTGGATAGGGTTCAACTTGATTCTTGATGTGCATGATTAAATTCAACTTCCGAAAAGCGGTTTAAAAATTAAACATAGACCACTAAATCTTCTACATAGAGATAGTGGAGTTTAATTTATAATAGAGTGTAGTGACCCAGCACACCACTGCATGTTGTAGTGTACAAGTCGTTGATATAATACTCACGGAAGGACCATTCCGTAAATATTACATCCTTCAGAGTAGTACAACAGAAACATAGTCGGTCCAAGGTAACACTATAAGATTACAACACTATTCAATACAAATCTCGAGAACCTCCTTTACAAACAGAAGTAAGTCTCGTGCAAATGAAACCCTCGAAAAACTCAAGTCGAAGCACTAAGCTGGATACCAGCTCCAATTTTAACCCCTAATCCACTACTGCTGTTGTCACAGCCCTAGTCTATCTATGTGGAATATCTTTGACTAAATTTGTGCTCCGCCTTCCAATAATCATTGTCTTCCCCATAGGCATTGTTATCGTCGTGTCCACCATTACACTGTTGTTGCCACTCCTCCGTTGACAATCTAGAGGTTGACTCCTTCAAGCTCCACAAGGTTGATGTGTCGCTATAGAACTTCCCCAACGTCGTGATGGATTCCTTTCAATCCTCTCCTGTCTCCAATAATCTAAGCAAGGGGTCAACGGAGTAAAGGGTGAGCAACACGAGCGTTACTCAGCAAGTTCATATAACAGGAATAAGGTGTTCTATGCAATAACTACCATCCATACCAAAAGGTCAAGGATGAACATGCATATCTTTGTAAAACATTTTTAGGAAAAGATTCATTTTATCTTCAGAAAACTATGCCCGTCAACCATTCACAGGTGCTAGGGCTTCATGGAGCCACCTTTCCTGCAGCGTTCGCAGCTCCTTCCCGGAACAGGGAGTAACATGTCACACTTTTTTACACTCTGCAGAGGTGCGTTACTTTACCCATAAGAGATCAACGCCTTGTTGCACAACCGGGCGATCTTTCCCGTCCACACTCTCTTTGGTATGGGGCCCAGTCGATGATCCAAGCCATTCGCCGTGCTTTTCCAACAACCCCGCATGCCCATCCAATTCATGCATAGCAGAATCACCCCTGATACACTACCCCTCACGGTAGGTACCTAGGCATCCTCTTGCAGACCATCATAGGCACCAAAGTCCGTGGGCATTAAGGGGTCCCACCCATGTGCATGTAGTCCCGCAAGACCGACAGCGTACGGCTCTGGCTGCCCGTTGACATGCGAAAGGGAGAAGGTCACATATGACTTTCCCGTCCATTCCAAGTCTCATGGTTAACGCTTCATTTACGGCGCAAGAACACTGACGGCATTGGTTCTTAAGTCCTAGATAATACTTTCCCGCACAAATGGAACCTCCACCAACCACATCATACCATGGTTCCATCTGCCAGCCAACAATATATATATAGCAATTCACATCATTCGAAAATAGGTTTTACTTTTTCATGCAATGATAAACCATAGTATTTTGCATTTACTTTGATAAACATAATCAAGGAGGACATGAGCAAGAGTGAACTTGCCTTGGATAGAAATAGCAGTTCAAACCCTTCGGGGTTCTAGGGTTTGCGGTAAAACCCCAAGTTCTGAAAAAGTCAATGTAATCCCGATAAGGACTACAGAAAACTCTGGCAAGATGCTATTATGCATAAATATGAGATGCATCGTAATTACCCCAAAATACCCCAAGCTCACAAGTGTAAGCTTTGTCTTACGCGATACTTCGATAATTTACTTGACTTAGGATTTTAGGATTATTTATGATTTACTTGTTTTCGATCACTTTGAATTGTCATAACTTTTAGACTTAAGTGTTCTTCACTTTTATTAAAGTAATAAAGTATTATCATATTTTAGAACAATACTTAAGTGAAATTGAATAATTCAACTTAATTACAAAATAATGCTTATATATGTTTTATATTCATTTTAAAACATTTAGGAGTTCTTTATAATTACTCCTTTATAGAAAATATCATTCATTTTATTTTAGAAATTACTCTCAAGGATTTTTGTTAAATAACAATACTCTTAAGTCATTATTATTTATCCATTTAAGAAAACATTTTACTAAAATCATGGAGTAATTATTCCATGCATTTTACTTCAATTTTAGAAAAATGAGTTTGAGCAACATAAATACCTCAAAAATCAAATTTGTACTTATCACATAAAATAACATTCTAAGGTTATTTTTATCTCGTTTTTATAAACTTATAAATAGTTTCAGTTTGGATTTAAATTCCCTAAGGAATTATTTGTGAATCATTTTAAAAGGAAAGAAATTAGTTGATGAATTATTTGAGCCGAATTGTTTATTGGGCTACTAGTACACACGTACAGTAGCCTAAATTGGTTGGGCCAAGTCCATGTACGTGCACAACACAGGCACGCACACAGCGCACACACGAGCTCAGCTTGATCCCCTTTCTCGTTCTCTCTCCCGTGCGCGTCGCCACCGCCACGCATGGCTCCGGCCACCTCCGGCGCCGCCGCTCGCCGGAACTGCTTCGCCGCCTCTCCTATTCCTATTCCCCTGCACGAACGCCTCCTGTCTCCTCAATTTCGCCCCCGAGCGGAACCCAAACCCTAGCCGCTGCTGTCGCTCATGATTCCGGCCGCCGCCGGCTTCCATCGCCGCCACCACTGCTGGCCCTCACCGGCCATGGCTCCTTCAACTTCCCCTCGACCTCTACCTCAACATCACCTTCTCCAAGCTCTGTCTGGGCTACATAATACTCGAGGTGAGCATTCTTCTGTGACCGGTAGTATCGATGAAATGTGGTGATCATGTTCCTATAGCTCTGTAGGTGGAGTGATGCCTCGGTTTGGATGATTTAATCATCACTGGCATGTGTGGCTATTGATGCTCTAACTCTGACGAAACTAAATATTTCCAATGTTGTTAACGGAAGAATTATGTTATATGCTGCTGGATCCGATTTAGAACATGTGTAGGTGCTATGCAGAAGTGTGCTAGCTGATGTGTTGCGGCAATATTACTCGCATGCCTATTCTTGTGTATATTTCCAATAAGAACAGATACACTAAATGCTTATATTTGCTCTTTTGAGGTGTATCAAGTTCCTGGCTGCTGCTAGTGAGCAACACATCGTGTACATACATGATTTAATTAGGTGAGTGTATTTGTGAGTGAAAAGTGATTCTGTAATTCTTATCTATGCATGGTTGCTTGCTACTTTAGGTGACATAGATGATTTTCTTGCTTGTTCTCAAGCTGTAGATGGACAAGATTTATTTTGGATGTGTTGTGCTTGCAGATGTAAGTGATTTAGAAGTTTCTGGGCAGCACCAAGCCTTCCTTATACTTATTTTTGTGCTATAGCAATTTATAGATGTATTTCTGGATAGATCTTACTATGTAAACTGATAAGAACGTTTCTGCTGCCTCTCTCCTCTCTCCCCTCTCTCCCAACTAAAGATGAACAGATGCTGCACACGATTGGGTTCCTAGATATTAACCTGCTGATGTGTTGAGGTGGTGGCTGTGTGGTGTGGCTTGTGGATCTTCTGCTTGTTCTCCTTGCTGGCCTGCTCCTCCAGCTCCTGGTTACTTCCTTCTAGCTCCTGACCTTCTCCCCTTGCTCTTGCTTGCTCTTGTCCTTCCTATCCCATCATGCTTTCCTCTCAGCAGAGATTGATGGTGTGGTATGGGTGGATTGGAGTGATTTGTGATAAACTGTGGTTCCTGTGTGCTATGAGCTGTGGAGCTCGAACTGGTTCTATTTGGTAGTGAACTATTGCTAGTTTGCTAGCTGCTACGAGTCCTTGCTCTTATCCCCTACTGGTTGTGGTGCTGTGGTGTTGACAGCCAGGTGAGTTGCATGGATGTGTGAGCTGTGTGCTTGAGCTGCCTGCCTGCTACCCCCCAGATCTTTTGACCTGAGAAGCATGGCTTCGGCTGGTTTGGAATTATCCATAGTGGCTTCATTATTTTGTCTTGCCAAGAGGATTCTTGATGCCCAGCCAATGATGTTGCACTGAGGCATAATTTGAAACTAGAACAGATACTATACTTGTTCTTTTAATTTAACTCAATGATGAGACTAGCACTAATCTGAGAGTAATCCTAACCCTAACCCCTTTATTTTAGTTCTCTTTTCTTTTGTTTTGCAGGAAATAGGTTTGAAGATGGAATACATTTGGAGATAAAAAGATCCAAGAATTCTAGCTTAGGAATGAAATGTATTTATTTCCATTATTTGTAAATTCAATTGTAAAGACAATGTATTGTTGTATTTAATCAATAAAATTATTTGTTTTGGTTTTACATAATTCCATGTATTGTATTAAGTATTGTAAGAACTTGAATTATTAAACAATTATGGTTTATTTATTAAATTGTTGTTTTCTATAACTTTATTATTTGATTTGAATTCCTTTACTAATTCAATATTATTTGAACATTAAATTTTGAATTCAAAATTCCCACATCAAGTGAATTACCTTGAGGTCATGTCGAAATTTTATCACCTTCACCTAAATTGAACTAAACCCTAATTCATGAAGATGAATGAACTCCGATCACTCCAGGGTTTTTAATTTGCGAAAAAATTATTCAGTTTTTTTAAATATATGCATGCATGCAGATGCACAAATTCCTACTTCTACCCTTCGTTAGCTCCTAAACGTTGGATATTACAGTCTTTCCCCCTTAACAAAAACTTCGTCCCGAAGTTATGACGTGTGTATGAATGTGAGAGTTACTCATGTGATATCTAGATATAGGTGATTATTATGTGGGCTTTATGAATTGGCTTTACTCCCTCCTTGGAACTCATATCCCTAGAGAAACACCATAAATCTTCATGTAGCTTGTTTACTTAAAACTTGAATATGTTGCCTAAATTGTAATGTGGTTTATTATTTCCTCCTTGCTATTCTTTCTCTTGTAAGGATCATGGTTATATCTTATCATATTTTCCTACTTGAATCAAGGTGATCCAAATGATCTATAGTCCATTTTAATCTTTACTTTGGTATTGATCCTTCTAGTCAATACCCGACTTAAGGCAAGTTGTTAAAATTATGTATCTAGTATCCAATATCACTTGCCTCACCCTTGTTGTGAAGACATCCAGTTAAATCCTAGTAAAGCTTTAACTAAGTTGGTTATAGAAGAATGTGTGTGTATTTTATCACATCAAATTGCCCTATGCATATAGGAAGAATTTGTTAACAAGGTTACGGCTTGTCTCCAAGTTGCTTTTTATATTCAAGAGGCTGAGATGCACTGGATTATCTGATCTTCTGTTTATTTGTATATGATACTCAATTGTTTGAGCATACAAAAGTGATTTGTTAACAAGTTCATGAGGCTTGTTATCAAACTACTTCTATATAACACGAACATTGGAATATCACACTATTTCTAGAGAGATAATAATAATAGATTCTGATATAAGAGTTTCCAAATACTCAATGATAGATTGGTATAGTACTTCTTTGCCAACCTAAGAAATCTCTCTTCAAAGTCTTCTTGTCGTAGTTCCTCCTTCTTGTGGGTAGCTTCTCTCGCAGAATGACTTCGGGAAGGTTTGGGAGATAATAAGATAAGATGGTCTTGATAAAGTAAGACGATCTAGATTAAGATTTAGTTTAGGATTTATTATCCTTCCTTGAACTTCTCATTCTTCTTTCCTTTAAGATTTGTACTTATTTCATAAATGATGGATTTTACCTAGCTTTCAACCCAATTCCTCTTATAAAGGTTGTATCTTATTATTATTCCATTAGTTGTATCTAAAGATACTTTAGTTGTTGAATGTTCAATTAGTATTAGAGATGTGTAGTGCTTATGAAATAATGACTTAAGATGATAAGTTGATAAGATATTGATGATCCCGAAGAGCAAGTCTTGATGCCTGCACAAATAACGGGATTTAGGTTGAGACTCCAAGTGCAGAGTGTATAGTAAGTGGAAGACAGTTTTCCCCACGAGGGGTGACTCGAGGGTTTAATATCGAACTCTCGGGGAATCTGAAGTGGTAGATTTATCTTCTTATCCTTCTTTTGGTTACCTACAAAACAAGGTTAGATGTTTTGGTCCTCAACCTCACCTGTGGTTGTCAAGCACAAGGTGTAAGAATGATATCAGGATAGTTATGCAATGCAAACAAGAAATAAATATGCAATGATGGTGGATGCAATGATAAATGATATTTTTGGGTTTTTGAATGATGTATGCAAGATGAAAAGTATTTTTGTATTTTCGGATTTAATGATGGCTGAAAATAGAAAAGTGGTATATGGTGTTGGAAAGGTGTTTCTTATGATTAAAAATGGACTGGGGTTCATGGTTTCACAAATGCACTCTCTCTTTATAAAGTGGTAGACAATGGAACACACAAAGTTAACATATGAGATTGCAACACAGGGTTTGATAACAAGTTACTTAGATATATGGGCATCACGTCCTAACATAGAGATCTTTTGGTTATTAACCTCTCTTATACTCCACCAAGATGCGAACTAAATCATAACACCTCAGTAATTAAGATAACTCAGAGTATAGCATTAAGTATCATGACATGAAGTGAAAATAAGAACATGCTAGATCTAGTCATGGAGTAGTGGCAATGGTCACGCCCACATCCCCGGTAGCATGGTATTTTAGTTTATCCCTAGTGAGGTAACAAAGTAAGGTAAAGATACCAAAGTGGATCGCAGAACTTTCTCTCACGTTCACTGCACTAGCCACCCCCCGTTACTCCAACTAATGCACACGTTCCCCCACACGCTCTCATAAACATGCTTGATCAAAACAAGTAGACAAGAACGGGGTACATAATATGCATCTATACTCATAACTGAAACAAACATTGCAATCTCAAACATATATTAACTCATAAAGATCCACCACAAAGGTATTACAACGGTGACCGTAATCATGTTCAGCAGCTCATACGGTGCTAATTAGTGAAGCTCAAGAGAGGAGAGATACATAAGTTACTTCCACAAACCCATAGTCCAGAGGTGGACTACTCCCTCTTCATCATGGAGACGGTGGAGAAGTCGATGGAGAAGATGGAGACCACGCCGGCAGCGCCCCGCCGGAGTTTTCCCCCTCCAATCTGCAGCTCCTGATCTCCGTTTCGGTGTTTCTGTGTTTGTGCGGCGCTCCTTCCAGAGAACGTCGGGGGACCTTTTTTATAGGCGTTTTTAGGTCAAGACGAAGTCGGTGGAGCGAAGATCGACGGCAACGGAGCCACGAGGCCCAAACGGGTGGGTCCCACGCGGCCACAGTACCTGGCCGCGTGGGCCACCCGTTTGGCCCTCGGGCCTCCGTTTGCTTGCTTCCTTTTTCCGTAGTCTTCTTCCTTCCAAATATTGACGCCCGTAAATTTCCAGGTGATTTCGTTGACGTTTGGGTCCCTGAAACATTAAAATAAAAACTAGGGTTTTCTGCCTGTGCAGGGTTAATTCCAAAAAATAGGAAAATATGAAGTATTCCCAAAATCATGATAAAACATTGATATAACCCTTATATGATGCAAATATGATTGGAATATAAGCAATTAAAGTGCAAAGTTCATGTATGCATTTTACATGCATCAACATCCCCAAGCTTAATCCATGCTCGTCCTCGAGTATGAAGATGATAAAACTAACATGGACTTTGCAATTTAATACTTAACAATGGATATCAAAGATGATTACTATTGCTACATATAGTCAAATGATTCATTCTTCAAAGGAGTAGCAATATGCAAATAGTTTATGAAGTGATATCAAGTATTCAAGACAAGGATGTTCATTGATAGTTCACAAAGTGTAACATAGTAGCAAGTAATATGGAACACATGTATGCATAATGATAAGTAGAACATCCTACAATGGTCATAGAGTGTAGATGAAAATCTGAATATGATAGGTGTACACTTTGGAAAGATGTATATGTGAGTAGAGGTAAAGCATGCATAAGTTTCATCCAACTTCCAAACTCTTCTACTTAAGTTAATGATTGCAATAAGGTATTCATTGGTGTCAAGCTCTCATTGCCCCTATCATAGCATCTTGAATGATTAAGGTTAAAGTGAAAGCAAATATGAGTAGTGTGCTTGATAAAAATGGTTGAATGTCTCATGCCCCTTGAATACAAGTACTACACCATGTTACTCAACTTGGAAACAAAGCAAGTTCAATTATATCATTGTAAGTAATAATAGTATCATCAAGAGCGTCAACTGGGGTACCTCTTGTCCCAAGATATGGAACAAGCCCATATCAAAATGACAAGACAAACAAACAAAATGAACAATCTCAACACCCTTTTTATTTACCATTTGGAATAGTTTTTTATTGCAAGGTGTATCACAGAAGGTTCACCATAGTATGTAAGTAAATTTCCACCATGAATGATGCATGGCTTAGATTAGCGGCCCAGGCGTCTCTCTAACCATTTATACAAACTCATTTAAACTACTTCATTTCCACTTATTTCACATGATAGCATCCATAACAAAAGCACATGATATCAACTAAATGAGATGAAGAGCATGTTGAAAGCTTGCATGTGACAGCACATATGGGCTAACTTCCAACCCAAAACATTCATCAAGCCACAAACATCATAATCTTAATCACAATGGGTCAAGTTTTATTATGCAAATAAAAAATTGTGCATCAAGTTCGTGAGAGCTATATAACCAATTTTTTCCATTGCAATCAATAACATAAACATTTTCATTCAGAGGTAAGATAACACAAACAACATGTTAAACATACTCGGAATAGCATAAAGCCAATAGGTAGATATGGTGGACTCACTGGAATAACTTTGGTTGAAGGTGTTGGAAACAAGTTTTTGCTTGTTGGAGTTTTTGGGCTAGCAAAAGGGAGAAAGTTGACCATCTAGATGCATGCATGAGTGTCCATAGAACTAACTAATCCATGTTAAACCAAGTAAAATAACAATCAGCACCAAAACATGAATAAGTGATAGCTCTACAAAAAGAATTTGCAAACTATTACTCATAAACAAGCTCATGAATCATGCAACTATATGTATCATTAAAAATCAAGTCAAACATCCCTTTTCCCAATCTTATAAAAGCATCCAACATATTTCAACCCATATTTCCAGTAGCTCTCTCATATATAATTGATAGTGTGGTGGTCTCTCAAGACTCAAACAAAAACAAAAAACGACGCTCCAAGTTTATGCGATAAAGTGTTTCGATCGAAAAACAGAAGTTGGACGTGTGCAAACCGAGAGTGTGTAGGTCCAGCGGGGTTGTCTTCACATCCCCAAGCTTATGGTCTTCACCATCCTTGGATAGCTCTTGGTGCATCTCCTCCAATCCCTGTGAAAAAACTTCAAAACACCGTTTCTCCCATCTCTTTTCTGTGGGGTGCATTAATAGTGATAAACAAATAGGTTCCTTGCTGCATATAATCCTTGAACAAAAATTCATATGAATGTCCAGAAAGTGTATAATGTTGTATGCCTACTCATAAACTCAATTGGATCAAAAAGATTCAACTTAAAAGCTCAAAGCATGCATCAAACAAAATGGGACAGAATCTGTCCAGAAAAACAGCAGCAGCAAAACGTATTTTTCTACCCTACCAAACTTTCTCGAAAAATTCCGAAAAAATTCATGCATACAGAGGATGAAAAGTTGCAACTACAGTTCAAATATGAGCTCATTCGGAGTTACAGAATAAGAATTAAAAATCATACCGTGCACTGATTCGTGCAGGAATAAAATCTCCGAACTATAAGCAACTTTTTCAAACCAAAAAGGGTAAAACTTGGCACTTTATTAAAAACTCCAGAACCTAACTAGACACAAAATCTCTTGTTACAGCAAGAGGACACAAAGAAAAATCACACATAAAAATAACCGGGTTGCCTCCCGCAAAGCGCTTTCTTTATAGCCATATAGCTAGGCTTCTTACTTGTTGTTTTATTGTGGACGAAGCTCATGAGGGAGCTTGAACTTTGGTGGTTCCCTCTTCCTTGGAAAGTGTTCCATGCACTTCTTGTGTGGAAACTGAAACTTTACATTCCCTTCCTTTGAATCAATGATAGCACCTGTGGTACGAAGAAAAGGTCTTCCAAGAATAATAGGACTAGAGGTTTTATTCCCCATATCCATGATTAGAAAATCCACAGGCACAAAAGTCATATGTAACTCTACCATAACATCACTTACTTTTCCCAAAGCATGTTTAATAGAGTCATCAGCAAGTGCTAGTTCAATAGAGCATTTTTCAAGATTTTTCAATTCAAGCACTTCATATAGTTCTTTAGATAAAACAGAGACACTAGATCCTAGATCAAGTATGGCATGGTGTGTCTCTTTTCCAATAGTTACTAGTACCTTAGGTATCCACATATCCCCAAGCTTAGGTGGTATCATAGCCTCTTGGTTGTACCTAGCAATCTTTTCTTTCAAGACATGATTAGCAATATAAGAACCAAAACCTGCTTGGTTAGTGTTGATGGAAGGATCACTTGCAAATTTTTGTAAGATAGATATTAATTCATGCAAGCTACAATTTTCTAAGTCAAGCAAAGGATCCTTGACTTCATTAAGCATTTTAACTTCCTCAACTTCAACCTCTTTCATTACCCCAATAGATTCTTTAGCAACTCTCTCTTGCTCATGAATGTGTTCCCAAGACTTATTGATAACCTCTTGGCAATATTTTATTGTTTCCTCATGTTTTTGGGCTGTAATGATGCTCTTTAATGATGAGACTTCCTTAGTAAGCTGATCTACCCTTTCAAACAAAGCATCTTGTTTTTCAAACTTAGAGATAAATTCCTTATTAAGCTCTTTTTGGGTAGATATAAAAGATCTAATGGTGTTTTCCAAGTCACTAGAAACATTACCACTAGAAGCATATTTATTTGGCACATATGGGGGTTTATTATAAGAGTTATAATTGTTGTTACCATACCCATTATTACCATAGTTCCTAATGAAGTTGACATCAATATTTTCAGAATTGTTTCCAACTAGTTCTTGCAAAGGAACATTTTCAACACTAGGTTTATTAAGCAAAGCAAGAATAGTATCCATTTTAGATGACAAATCATTAGTTTCTTCAATAGAGTTCACTTTCTTAGAAGGATTAGGTGCCCTATCAGTATGCCATTGACTATAGTTTTGTAAAATGCTTTCCAATATATTTTTAGCTTCTACTATAGTCTTACTCATAAAAGCACCTCCAGCAGCAGAATCAAGTATGTTTCTAGACATGTAGTTTAAACCATTGTAGAAAGAGTGTAATATGGTCCATTCATTAACTCCATGTGAGGGACAAGTTCTAAGCATAAGTTTTATCCTATCCCAAGCCATAGCAACATGTTCATTTTCATTTTGCCTAAAAGAAAGGATGTTGTTTCTATTTTGCAAAATTTTAACAGGGGGATAATATTTCTTAATGAAAGCTTCTTTTAGATCATCCCAAGAATTAATACTACCAGATGGCAAGGAATGCAACCACTCTTTAGCTTTTCCTCTAAGTGAAAAAGGAAATAACTTCAGTTTTAGGATATCACTTTCCACATTTTTAAACTTTTGCATGTCACATATTTCAACAAAGTCATGAAGATGCATAGAGGCATCCTCCATAGCACTACCACCAAATTGTTCCCTAGTTATCAAGTTCAACAAACTAGGACTTACTTCATAACTCTCAGCATTTATCTTAGGTGTGGCAATAGCTCTCGTGATAAATTGATCATTAGGAGTGTTTGTGTAGTCACACAGCTTAGTTCTTTCTCCCATTTTAGCAAGTTTTTTTGGTATTTTTAATTTTTTATGCAAAACTGAAATAAATATGATATGATATGCAATGACACTAACAAAACAAATAAATTGCTTTGTAAGTAAAGATGGATAAGATGGTGCTCACGTAGGTGCAACCTCCCCAAGCTTAGGTGTTAGCACAAGTTGGTGACGTTGACTTTGTTGTGAGATGAATGCGATGATGCACACCCTTGGATAAATCTCTCAGCTACGATTCCCCGGCAACGGCGCCAGAAAACGTCTTGATGATCCCGAAGAGCAAGTCTTGATGCCTGCACAAATAAACGGGATTAGGTTGAGACTCCAAGTGCAGAGTGTATAGTAAGTGGAAGACAGTTTTCCCCACGAGGGGTGACTCGAGGGTTTAATATCGAACTCTCGGGGAATCTGAAGTGGTAGATTTATCTTCTTATCCTTCTTTTGGTTACCTACAAAACAAGGTTAGATGTTTTGGTCCTCAACCTCACCTGTGGTTGTCAAGCACAAGGTGTAAGAATGATATCAGGATAGTTATGCAATGCAAACAAGAAATAAATATGCAATGATGGTGGATGCAATGTAAATGATATTTTTGGGTTTTTGAATGATGTATGCAAGATGAAAAGTATTTTTGTATTTTCGGATTTAATGATGGCTGAAAATAGAAAAGTGGTATATGGTGTTGGAAAGGTGTTTCTTATGATTAAAAATGGACTGGGGTTCATGGTTTCACAAATGCACTCTCTCTTTATAAAGTGGTAGACAATGGAACACACAAGTTAACATATGAGATTGCAACACAGGGTTTGATAACAAGTTACTTAGATATATGGGCATCACGTCCTAACATAGAGATCTTTTGGTTATTAACCTCTCTTATACTCCACCAAGATGCGAACTAAATCATAACACCTCAGTAATTAAGATAACTCAGAGTATAGCATTAAGTATCATGACATGAAGTGAAAATAAGAACATGCTAGATCTAGTCATGGAGTAGTGGCAATGGTCACGCCCACATCCCCGGTAGCATGGTATTTTAGTTTATCCCTAGTGAGGTAACAAAGTAAGGTAAAGATACCAAAGTGGATCGCAGAACTTTCTCTCACGTTCACTGCACTAGCCACCCCCCGTTACTCCAACTAATGCACACGTTCCCCCACACGCTCTCATAAACATGCTTGATCAAAACAAGTAGACAAGAACGGGGTACATAATATGCATCTATACTCATAACTGAAACAAACATTGCAATCTCAAACATATATTAACTCATAAAGATCCACCACAAAGGTATTACAACGGTGACCGTAATCATGTTCAGCAGCTCATACGGTGCTAATTAGTGAAGCTCAAGAGAGGAGAGATACATAAGTTACTTCCACAAACCCATAGTCCAGAGGTGGACTACTCCCTCTTCATCATGGAGACGGTGGAGAAGTCGATGGAGAAGATGGAGACCACGCCGGCAGCGCCCCGCCGGAGTTTTCCCCCTCCAATCTGCAGCTCCTGATCTCCGTTTCGGTGTTTCTGTGTTTGTGCGGCGCTCCTTCCAGAGAACGTCGGGGGACCTTTTTTATAGGCGTTTTTAGGTCAAGACGAAGGCGGTGGAGCGAAGATCGACGGCAACGGAGCCACGAGGCCCAAACGGGTGGGTCCCACGCGGCCACAGTACCTGGCCGCGTGGGCCACCCGTTTGGCCCTCGGGCCTCCGTTTGCTTGCTTCCTTTTTCCGTAGTCCTTCTTCCTTCCAAATATTGACGCCCGTAAATTTCCAGGTGATTTCGTTGACGTTTGGGTCCCTGAAACATTAAAATACAAAACTAGGGTTTTCTGCCTGTGCAGGGTTAATTCCAAATAAATGGAAAACTATGAAGTATTCCCAAAATCATGATAAAACATTGATATAACCCTTATATGATGCAAATATGATTGGAATATAAGCAATTAAAGTGCAAAGTTCATGTATGCATTTTACATGCATCAGATATTCACTCAGGATATTAGGTTCTCATATGCTCATATACGTGCATTCTCAACTAGTCTTCTGAGTGTTGGTCGATCACTCTATGACTTCGTCGAAAAAGTTTTTGTTTTCCCCGGATTTTTAGATGCATGCTATGCAAATGCACATTTATTTTTAACCCCTTTCTACTCTCTGAACTACGGGCATTACATACTCTTCCCCTTAGAATTTACTAGGGCGCTTCCTTTCGTCTGACCTTTTGTTAGTCGATCTTCATCTAGTTGTATCCATTCAGTCTCAAGTTACAACTAGATCTTTTCTGCTGAATAGAGCTGCTTTCTCTATGCCCTTTGTGCTCAAACTTCCAACCTGTATACCTACGGTCTCTCGAAGAACACCGGGTACTATCACCAGGTTGTGATTCCCGAGACATTTTCCGGTTCAGAGATATCATTCCTACATCCAATAGCTTCCCGAAGAACAATTGGTAAGTCCACCACGACGTGAACAACCAATAAGATCTCCCGGTAAATCAGATAGTCGCTCTAACTAACATTCCTGTTGGCTCATTTAGGGTCTAGGAAAAAGACTTATTGCACAACAGGGTGCAACTGGTGATAACTTAACTCTAAAATAGAATAGGTTGTTGGTCATCTAGTCAAAATGGTTGATCTGACTATGAGGCTCTCCAATCTTATGCTCATTTATCATCCATGTAAGTCATTGGATCTAGGATGTCAATCCTATGGTAATCCATCCTTCTTTATAGTTACCTTTCTGTATAGATGGTGCTTCAGTACCTTGACTTCTCATGTCACTATCAGCTTCATTTGTAATAACTAAACTAACTCCTTGGACTATCGACAATCCCTGAACTCATCTCCCATGGTTCTGATGTGTGTCCTTGGAGCATTGAACTTTAAAGTCGTATCTCCTTGATCTCGATGATACTACTATCTTGCCTTGCTTGAAATATCAGACTTTGTTGTTGTCTGCTAAATATTGGGTTGTTGCTTCATACTCCTCTACCTTCAACTTCATGGCTCTTTTAAACATACAAGTTCTATATAACTTCTTCTTGAACTTTCTCCAAATATCAGTTGTGCCTTATGATTTTCCAACACCCATTTCTTCCGTCAAGTTACGATAACTCCCAACTATATATGGCTACATCCTGTGGCTTCTTAACCCAGCGTCTTTCAATTTCCCGCTCCATGTCCTTCACTCAATAATCGTCATCCATGGGTAAAACTTTTAAATTTGACTGTCCAAATCAAATATTTGTCACGACAAGACCTGGTGTTTAGGTCTTCCAACTTCATAATTCTCCTACTTTAGTAAAGTTTCTCCTGTAGTTTTCCTGTCATCGTCGTTAGTAAACCTTCCTTCAACTCGTGATGGTACACTTCTTTAAACTTACGTAGTTCCTCCATCCTTCCATAATCTGATGATATAGACCTCCAAATCCAAATATAATGTGTGTTGTGGTCCATCCCCACGTATAGCTTCTTTTACTTCGATCATCTTGACTTCCTTCTCTTCATGAGCCTTCATTGTTGTTTCAAACTTCTGAGAACACGTCTCTCCCTTACACGAATCCTATCTACCTCTGGATCAGTAACATCAAGAAAAGAACTCAATGTGACAATCATGCCATTGTACATCAAATTCTATCTTCATGTACCAACCTAGCCAATCAAAAATCCAATAAGATCCAATAAATCGCAAATACAGTTATATCAACCATGCAACATAAGCCTGTACAATAAGTAGTACCTTTGAGTAAAAATATCCGAAGTACCCAGGCTTAGATGCTATACACTACTATGTAGGTATATATATTACCTTATAGTTCTATGCTAAAACAACTTTTTGCCTCAGTATTTACCCCAATTGCCCATTTGCAATGGAATAATCCTAAGACAAAGTACTCAAAGAGTAGTTGTGGTATGGCTTGGTTTCGTATGGAACTAAACACCATGTAGATTGAATCTTTCCTCTGGCTAGAACAAACGTCTGCAGACATATCTGTAACCTTCATGTAGTTGTTGATTGCACATCATAAGTTGTACTATAGCTTCCTTCATTGTTTATGCCATCTCCTAATTTCCTTAACACTTTATACTATACTGATGGCCCTTCACGTAGTTACCTGCGTGAAAAGTAAATGGGTTAGGTTGAGACTCCAAGTGCAGAGTGTGTAGTAAGTGGAAGACGTGTTTTCCCCACGAGGGTGACTCGAGGGTTTAATATCGAACTCTCGGGAATCAGTAGTGAAGATTTATCTTTCCTATCCTTCTTTTGGTTACCTACAAAACAAAGTAAATGTTTGGCCCTCAACCTCACCTAGTGGTTGTCAAGCACAAGGTGTGAGAATGATATCAAGATAATATGCAATGCAAACAAGAAATAAATATGCAATGGTGGTAAATAAATATGCAAGGATGGTGGTAGCAATGATAAATGATATTTTTGGGTTTTATATGATGAATGCAAGATGTAAAAGTGTTTTTGTATTTTCAGATTTTTAAATGGAAGAAAATGGAAAAGTGGTAAAAGTGGTTGGAAAGGTATTTCTTATGATTAAAAATGGACCGGGTTCATGGTTTCACAAATGCACTCTCTCTTTAATAAAGTGGTAGACAATGGAACACTAGAGTTGATATATGAGATTGCAACACAACAGTTTAATGACAAGTTATAATTATATGGGCATCACGTCCTAACATAGAGACCTTTTGGTTATTAGTCTCTCTTATACTCCACCAAGATGCGAACTAAATCATAACACCTCAGTAATTAAGATAACTCAGAGTATAGCAATAAGTATCATAACATGAAGTTAAAATAAGAACATGCTAGATCTAGTCATGGAGGAAGTGGCAATGGTCACACCCACATCTCCGGTAGCATGCTATTTCTTTTTATCCCTAGTGAGGCAACAAAGTAAGGTAAAACACCCAAGTGGATCGCAGAACTTTCTCTCACGTTCACTGCACTAGCCACCCCCCGTTACTCCGACTAATGCACACGTTCCCCCTCACACGCTCTCATAAACATGCTTGATCATGACAAGTAAATAAGAACGGGGTACATAATATGCATCTACTTTCATAACTGAAACAAAACCATTGCAATCTCAAACATATATTAACTCATAAAAAGATCCACCACAAAGGTATTACATAGATGACCGTAATCATGTTCAGCAGCTCATACGGTACTAATTAGTGAAGCTCAAGAGAGAGAGAGATACATAAGTTACTTCCACAAACCCATAGTCCAGAGGTGGACTACTCCCTCTTCATCATGGAGACGGTGGAGAAGTCGTTGGAGAAGATGGAGACCACGCCGGCAGCGACCCGCCGGAGTTTTCCCCCTCCAATCTGCAGCTCCAGGTCTCTGTTTCGGTGTTTCTGTGTTTCTGCGGCGCTCCTTCCAGAGAACGTCAGGGGACTATTTTTATAGGCGGTTTTAGGTCAAAACGGAGTCGGTGGAGGAAAGATCGACGGCAACGGAGCTCCGAGTGCCAAAAGGGGGGGGGTCCCACGCGGCCAGGTACATGGGCCGCGTGGGCCCACTCATCTGGGCCCTCGGGCCTCCGCTTGTTTGCTTCCTTTGCCCCCAAGTCTTCTTCCTTCCAAATATTGACGCCCGTAAATTTGCAGGTCATTTGGACGTCGTTTGGGTCCTTGAAACATTAAAATAAAGAAATAGGGTTTTCTGCCTGCGCAGGGTTAATTCCATAAAAATAGGAAATAAATATAATATTCCCAAAAATCATTATAAAACATTGATATAACCCTTATATGATGCAAATATGACTGAAATATAAGTAATATAGTGCAATGTTCATGTATGCATTTTACATGCATCATATACTCAGGTGAATCCCCTTGGAACTGCATCATTGGGGTAATGGCACACCTTCCATAGTTGAATGTCGATGATTCTCCACTATCATCAAACATCTCCTAACTTCCTCCATCACGAACTTATGATAGGGTTCTACTTCATAGGATAGGGTTATCAATGATACCATGTAGGTAACACTAACTTAGATGTAATCTATTTGGTGTATCAACTGGTACAAAACAGTCTTAACTGGTTCTAGCAAGTTGAAAATAATTAAGGTAGATGAATATTATACATATAAAATAGTAAATAAGAATATCTACTCCAGTTGGGTAAGGAAATGTGTATACAAATATGACAGTATTATTCTCAGGTGAATAACCATCATAGTTGTAGAAATATAGAGTTTAGTTAAATATGATAACTCCCTATAGTCTTACCAACCAACAAGTCTCCTAAAAGGGTTTTAATCCTAAGGTCGTTCGCTCTGATACCACCTGTAGTGACCCAGCACACCACTGCATGTTGTAGTGTACAAGTCGTTGATATAATACTCACGGAAGGACCATTCCGTAAATATTACATCCTTCAGAGTAGTACAACAGAAACATAGTCGGTCCAATGTAACACTATAGGATTACAACACTATTCAATACAAAATCTCGAGAACCTCCTTTACAAACAGAAGTAAGTCTCGTGCAAATGAAACCCTCGAAAAACTCAAGTCAAAGCACTAAGCTGGATACCAGCTCCACTTTTAACCCCTAATCCACTACTGCTGTTGTCACAGCCCTACTCTATCTATGTGGAATATCTTTTACTAGATTTGTGCTCCGCCTTCCAATAATCATTGTCTTCCCCATAGGCATTGTTATCGTCGTGTCCACCATTACACTGTTGTTGCCACTCCTCCGTTGGCAATCTAGAGGTTGACTCCTTCAAGCTCCACAAGGTTGATGTGTCGCTATAGAACTTCCCCAACGTCGTGATGGATTCCTGTCAATCCTCTGCTGTCTCCAATAATCTAAGCAAGGGGTCAACGGAGGAAAGGGTGAGCAACACGAGCGTTACTCAGCAAGTTCATATAACAGGAATAAGGTGTTTTATGCAATAGCTACCATCCATACCAAAAGGTCATGGATGAACATGCATATCTTTGTAAAACATTTTTAAGGAAAAGATTCATTTTATCTTCAGAAAACTATGCCTGTCAACCATTCACAGGTGCTAGGGCTTCATGGAGCCACCTTTACTGCAGCGTTCGCAGCTCCTTCCCGAACAGGGAGTAACATGTCACACTTTTTTACACTCTGCAGAGGTGCGTTACTTTACCCATAAGAGATCAACGTCTTGTTGCACAACCGGCGATCTTTCCCGTCCACACTCTCTTTGGTATGGGGCCCAGTCGATGATCCAAGCCATTCGCCGTGCTTCTCCAACAACCCCGCATGCCCACCCAATTCATGCATAGCAGAATCACCCCCGATACACTACCCCTCACGGTAGGTACCTAGGCATCCTCTTGCAGACCATCATAGGCACCAAAGTCCGTGGGCATTAAGGGGTCCCACCCATGTGCATGTAGTCTCGCAAGACCTACAGCGTACGGCTCTGGCTGCCCGTTGACATGCGAAAGGGAGAAGGTCACATATGACTTTCCCGTCCCATTCCAAGTCTCATGGTTAACGCTTCATTTACGGCGCAAGAACACTGACGGCATTGGTTCTTAAGTCCTAGATAATACTTTCCTGCACAAATGGAACCTCCACCAACCACATCATACCATGGTTCCATCTGCCAGCCAACAATATATATATAGCAATTCACATCATTCGAAAATAGGTTTTACTTTTTCATGCAATGATAAACCATAGTATTTTGCATTTACTTTGATAAACATAATCAAGTAGGACATGAGCAAGAGTGAACTTGCCTTGGATAGAAATAGCAGTTCAAACCCTTCGGGGTTCTAGGGTTTGCGGTAAAACCCCAAGTTCTGAAAAAGTCAATGTAATCCCGATAAGGACTACAGAAAACTCTGGCAAGATGCTATTATGCATAAATATGAGATGCATCGTAATTACCCCAAAATACCCCAAGCTCACAAGTGTAAGCTTTGTCTTACGCGATACTTCGATAATTTACTTGACTTAGGATTTTAGGATTATTTATGATTTACTTGTTTTCGATCACTTTGAATTGTCATAACTTTTAGACTTTAAGTGTTCTTCACTTTTATTAAAGTAATAAAGTATTATCATATTTTAGAACAATACTTAAGTGAAATTGAATAATTCAACTTAATTACAAAATAATGCTTATATATGTTTTATATTCATTTTAAAACATTTAGGAGTTCTTTATAATTACTCCTTTATAGAAAATATCATTCATTTTATTTTAGAAATTACTTTCAAGGATTTTTGTTAAATAACAATACTCTTAAGTCATTATTATTTATCCATTTAAGAAAACATTTTACTAAAATCATGGAGTAATTATTCCATGCATTTTACTTCAATTTTAGAAAAATGAGTTTGAGCAACATAAATACCTCAAAAATCAAATTTGTACTTATCACATAAAATAACACTCCAAGGTTATTTTTAGGGAATTTCTATGTTTAGAACGGTCGGCAGTTTGCCTTCCGCGGCGGCGCGCGAACCGTCAGATCAGCAGACAACCGGACGCTCCAGATTAATCCGTGTCTCCTCCCCCGTCTTCCTCCCAGCCTCCATTCTCTCGCCAGAAACACGCGACTAATTTCCTCATGGCAGCGCCGGAAGTCGGGCGCGGTCGCGATGGACGGGAGATGGGCCAGATGGCGCCGACGGTCGGGGCGGCGCGCCGCCGGACAGCACGCGGGCTGAGGTCGGCAGAACCTGCGGCCGGCGAGGCAGGTCGTAGCCATCCTCCTCCGTGACCTCGCAGACGACCTGGATCCCAGGTGAGTGGACGACGCCGGCGAGGCAAGGCCTCTCCATGTCCGTGCGGATGCGATCTGGTCCTTCGTCACACAGTTCCCCGTCGCCAAGGGCTCCCAGCCTCCCACCACAGCCGATCTGCCTGTGACGCTGCCTCCTTCTATTTCATGGCGTTGGGCACCACGCGGTCATGGGCCAAAGGACGTGCGCGCGGCGGCACAGCTAGTTTGGAGCAATGCTGTAGCCTCGGAGTGTCCCATCCGTTGGCTGTCTCGCACTCGGCCGGCCGGCCGGAATGGCGGAACGGGACCAGAGGTCCAGGTGCGCGTGCCTGGATAACACAATTGATGTACTAAATCAGAGCAAGATGAGGAGTAAGTAGTGTGAACTATTTGTTCCTGGTAGTTCAACCATATGAGATTCAGGTTAGCTTGAGTTATGTGGTACTGAAGTTTGACCAACTGAAGTAATCGTGTGTGTGTGTAGGCAATCAGATGGATCGTTGTTCAGTTGATTCCAGTTTATTTTCTTTGCTGCAGTAATCTCGATTTTGGTACAACTTCGCCCATTCTCGCTCAAATTTCATCCAAAAAATCAATTTTGCTGCAGTAATCTTGATTTTGGTACAACTTTGCCCATTCTCGCTCAAATTTCATCCAAAAAATCAATTTTTTGGATTGATCATTTTGTCCAAGATTGTACGAAAAAATTCGGAAAGCCGAATTTGCCCATCTCGCCCGTGGTGGTAAATATTGCAAAACAAAATCCAAAACCTTGCGGCCGACAACCCAGTTTCGCGCCTAGCGATATCCCCTTATTCCTGACACTATGTCTATGTTCTGGAGCAACACTTTGGATCGGACCCTTTAGGGTGTCCGAGTCCATGCTCGGAACATCTCTTGAAGCCGCGCACGACCCGAGCATGATGTTCACCTGGACTTGGTCACGCCGCTCTGCTTCTCTTCTTTTTCCATCGAATGAAACTTATGCGGCGTTGGATTTGGTCGCACGTTTAAGAAAAATAATGTGGAGCTCATATAAGGTATGAGGGTCGAGAAGAAGTAGCTAGGAGCCGGCGTGTACTGTCGTGAGGAGCAGTTTGGTTGTCACGGTTACAGTTACCCACCAGTACTGGTGGAGTTACCCAAACAGTAATGATAAAGTTATCCATATGTTCATGTTTCGGCCATCCACCACGAAATCGATGTAGTAACCCTGCTCTCTCGATAATAGTTACCCACCCCATACTGACAAAGTTACCCAGCAAGTACCGATAAAGTCACCCATGTGTTAACGATGCAATTATCCACCATGAAACTGATGTAGTTACCCTAATCTCTCAGTAATAGTTACCCACTAAGTACTAATGGAGTTACCCACCCGGTACTGATGAAGTTACCCATGTCTTCGTGATGTAGTTATCCACCACAAAATTATTTTACTTACCATACTCTCTCGTTAACCTACTCTCTCGTTAATAGTTACCCACCTATTACTGATTGACTTACCCATTTGTTCATGAAATACTTATCCACCACGAAATTGATATAATACATATTCTCTTGGTAATAGTTACCCACATAGTATTGAGTGAGTTACCCCACACAGTACTGACGGAGTTACCCATCTGTTCATCCACCGCGAGATCAATATAGTCACCCTATCCTCTAAATAATAGTTACTAATTACTTATCAAATTACCCATATGTTTTAGGGCGTAGTTGTCACCATGAAATTGAGATAGCTATTACCCTAATACTTATGGAGCTGCACATGTATTTTTTAGCGCATAGTTACCCACTTATCATTACCAACCCAAAGTGATTACTCACTTATGAAAATAGACGGTAACTTTAAAACTCAAAAAGAACAGTCAAACGTAGGCTCTAGTTTCAAGCTGAAAACTAGTTGTGAAACTTACATATTAATAACCTAGATAACTGACGTGTCACCCGTGGGT
Source organism: Poa pratensis (assembly GCA_947311845.1). Lineage (NCBI taxonomy): Eukaryota > Viridiplantae > Streptophyta > Magnoliopsida > Poales > Poaceae > Poa > Poa pratensis. The sequence goes on along the minus strand of CAMZMU010000056.1, from coordinate 25,394,789 downwards.
AACTTTTGCCTGCAAAAAAAACATCGTATTGATGTAGTTATGCACCACGCAGTCAATGTAGTTACTCTCTACTCCCTCGATAATAGTTACCCACCCAGTACTGAGGAGTTACCCACCCAGTACTGATAAAGTACCCATGTGTTAATTATATAGTTATCCATCACAAAATCGATATAGTTATCTTGTTCTTTAAAAGTTTCTAAATATAAGAGGTTTTAGGTTTTTCCAAATGTGGTCTAAATGCAGACTAAAATGGCTGAACATATACATTAAAACGTGTCTAGATAGTTGTGAATCCGGAAAAAACTAAAACATCTTATATTTAGGAAGGGGATAGTTAACAACCCAGTACTTTTGGAATTACCCATATGTTTTTAGGGTGTAGGGTTCACCATGCAATCATCATAGTTATCAACCTAATACTTAGGAAGTTACACATGTGTTTCAATGTATAGTTAACCCTTGTGCAAGATAAATTGGGCCACTTATTTTGAGCTTCTGCTTATGCATAAGCCAACTTATAAATTTCGGTGGGGAGAAACGGTGGTGGGGAGAAGCTCTCGGAAACTGCTTGGGAGACTTCTTTTGAGCTTATGTAGTTTGGCTTATTTGTTGTGTTTAGTTGTTAGATGTCTAAAATGCTCTTAAATTTGATACTTGCGCCATTGCAACGACCAAAGTAGTGAGCTAGGTAGGATCGATTAGTTGCAGAAAAACAGAGATCCGAGCGGAGGCCGTGATCGGGGCGGGGCACTGGCCACTGGGTGCGGGTGTGGGAATCTTTCATATTTTTCTTCCGTTGCGGAGAGAGATGAACAAATCGTTTTATCCGCGCGGTGGCATTTCCAATGTGATTTCAGCAAAGAGCGAGTGTAGTTCCACTTACCGGTTCGACTCCAATCGCAGAAGCTCGAGAAGCTGCCTCCGACCAGTTTCTGGAATTGCACTATGGAACCGTTTCACGGTAGAAATAAGCAGGGAGAAGCCCGACACTTGTTTTTAGCTTCAGCGGTCCACCACCCCGAAACTGCTCTATAAGCCCAAAAGAAGTCACCCATTACCATTTCCAAACTAGTTACTCATCACTTATTAAACTAGGTGTAACTTCAAAACTCGAAAAAATCAAAAAGAACAACAAAAAAATGGGATCTAGACTAATGGTTAATAGGATGGATAACTTACATATTACAACATGGATAACTTACATGTTACTGGTGGGTAACTTTTGGGTCCGAAAAAAAAACATCGGAACATATCAACATGGGATCTAGTTTCGAAGATCTCGACGCGACTAATCCAACGGTGCAAACGGATCATAAATCTGATAAACGGTTTGATCTACAAAGCTTTTTAAATTTACGAAATGTGCATTTAATGCCAATGACACGAGCAATTTTGGTTGTTTAGCTTTGCATGCAAAAAATCCAGCACACACGCATGCGGTCAGCCCTTGCACGCGGGTGTTCCGACCATTGTTGTCGGAAACGTTCTACCAGTAGCGTTAACTATAGGGCGGTCGGTATATAGTCGCGTCCTATTTTTATCTCGTTTTTATAAACTTATAAATAGTTTCAGTTTGGATTTAAATTCCCTAAGAAATTATTTGTGAATCATTTTAAAAGGAAAGAAATTAGTTGATGAATTATTTGAGCCGAATTGTTTATTGGGCTACTAGTACACAAGTACAGTAGCCTAAATTGGTTGGGCCAAGTCTATGTACGTGCACAACACAGGCACGCACACAGCGCACGCACGAGCTCAGCTTGATCCCCTTTCTCGTTCTCTCTCCCGTGCGCGTCGCCACCGCCACGCATGGCTCCGGCCATCACCGGCGCCGCCGCTCGCCGGAACTGCTTCGCCGCCTCTCCTATTCCTATTCCCCTGCACGAACGCCTCCTGTCCCCTCAATTTCGCCCCCGAGCGGAACCCAAACCCTAGCCGCTGCTGTCGCTCATGATTCCGGCCGCCGCCGGCTTCCATCGCCGCCACCACTGCTGGCCCTCACCGGCCATGGCTCCTTCAACTTCCCCTCGACCTCTACCTCAACATCACCTTCTCCAAGCTCTGTCTGGGCTACATAATACTCGAGGTGAGCATTCTTCTGTGACCGGTAGTACCGATGAACTGTGGTGATCATGTTCCTATAGCTCTGTAGGTGGAGTGATGCCTCGGTTTGGATGATTTAATCATCACTGGCATGTGTGGCTGTTGATGCTGTAACTCTGACGAAACTAAATATTTCCAATGTTGTTAACGGAAGAATTATGTTATATGCTGCTGGATCCGATTTAGAACATGTGTAGGTGCTGTGCAGAAGTGTGCTAGCTGATGTGTTGCGGCAATATTACTCGCATGCCTATTCTTGTGTATATTTCCAATAAGAACAGATACACTAAATGCTTATATTTGCTCTTTTGAGGTGTATCAAGTTCCTGGCTGCTGCTAGTGAGCAACACATCGTGTACATACATGATTTAATTAGGTGAGTGTATTTGTGAGGTGAAAAGTGATTCTGTAATTCTTATCTATGCATGGTTGCTTGCTACTTTAGGTGACATAGATGATTTTCTTGCTTGTTCTCAAGCTGTAGATGGACAAGATTTATTTTGGATGTGTTGTGCTTGCGATGTAAGTGATTTAGAAGTTTCTGGGCAGCACCAAGCCTTCCTTATACTTATTTTTGTGCTATAGCAATTTATAGATGTATTTCTGGATAGATCTTACTATGTAAACTGATAAGAACGTTTCTGCTGCCTCTCTCCTCTCTCCCCTCTCTCCCAACTAAAGATGAACAGATGCTGCACACGATTGGGTTCCTAGATATTAACCTGCTGATGTGTTGAGGTGGTGGCTGTGTGGTGTGGCTTGTGGATCTTCTGCTTGTTCTCCTTGCTGGCCTGCTCCTCCAGCTCCTGGTTACTTCCTTCTAGCTCCTGACCTTCTCCCCTTGCTCTTGCTTGCTCTTGTCCTTCCTATCCCATCATGCTTTCCTCTCAGCAGAGATTGGTGGTGTGGTATGGGTGGATTGGAGTGATTTGTGATAAACTGTGGTTCCTGTGTGCTATGAGCTGTGGAGCTCGAACTGGTTCTATTTGGTAGTGAACTATTGCTAGTTTGCTAGCTGCTACGAGTCCTTGCTCTTATCCCCTACTGGTTGTGGTGCTGTGGTGTTGACAGCCAGGTGAGTTGCATGGATGTGTGAGCTGTGTGCTTGAGCTGCCTGCCTGCTACCCCCAGATCTTTTGACCTGAGAAGCATGGCTTCGGCTGGTTTGGAATTATCCATAGTGGCTTCATTATTTTGTCTTGCCAAGTGGATTTCTTGATGCCCAGCCAATGATGTTGCACTGAGGCATAATTTGAAACTAGAACAGATACTATACTTGTTCTTTTAATTTAACTCAATGTGAGACTAGCACTAATCTGAGAGTAATCCTAACCCTAACCCCTTTATTTTAGTTCTCTTTTCTTTTGTTTTGCAGGAAATAGGTTTTGAAGATGGAATACATTTGGAGATAAAAAGATCCAAGAATTCTAGCTTAGGAATGAAATGTATTTGTATTTCCATTTATTGTAAATTCAATTGTAAAGACAATGTATTGTTGTATTTAATCAATAAAATTATTTGTTTTGGTTTTACATAATTCCATGTATTGTATTAAGTATTGTAAGAACTTGAATTATTAAACAATTATGGATTTATTTATTTATTAAATTGTTGTTTTCTATAACTTTATTATTTGATTTGAATTCCTTTACTAATTCAATATTATTTGAATATTAAATTTTGAATTCAAAATTCCCACATCAAGTGAATTACCTCGAGGTCATGTCGAAATTTTATCACCTTCACCTAAATTGAACTAAACCCTAATTCATGAAGATGAATGAACTCCGATCACTCCATGGTTTTTAATTTGCGAAAAATTTATTCAGTTTTTTTTTTAATATATGGATGCATGCAGATGCACAAATTCCTACTTCTACCCTTCGTTAGCTCCTAAACGTTGGGATATTACATAGAGTAAGAAAAAATAAACGAGTAATGAGCATCCACATATATGAATATGCATCGATGCATAGCTTCATGAGAAACAATTTACTGAGTGAATATGTACAAGAACTGAATATAAACATCCAAAGATGACAAAAAAAAGCTAGCTTTCATCTTTTCATTCAACAATATGAGTTCGATCAGCAGCTTCATTTCAGAAAATCTGATCAATATAATATAGTAGTTTTACCCTCTGTTTTAAATAGCCGGCTATCACCCGGCTGTAGCCTCGTGAGAGGGTCCGCGCTATAGATAAGGTCTTCGTAGGCTAAAAAGATAATAGCCGCTAATAGCTCGGCTAAATAAATTTAGCCCCTTAGCCGCTATATTCCCGCTCAGGGATCCAAAAAAATTGGATCAAAATTCTTCCCGCTCAGGCGAAATTTGTCCCGCTCGGCCTAATCGGGGCCCAAATGTCAACTCTAGCCCTAAATTCTTCTCGTTCTCTCCTCTCTCTCCCGAAAATAGAACCAAGAGGGGCGACAGCCATGACATCTGTGAATTATTGATACCTATACAAATATATGATGCCCAAATATTGTTTTATTTTCATTATTTAGCAAAACGGCTATAAGGCATTAGCCGCGCTATAGCCCGGCTATAGCCTTTCGTAGCTTCTGAAATCGACGACGCTAAACACAATACCCCGCTATTTTAAACAGAGGTTTTACCAGGTGCAATGTTTCAGAGAAGTCGATGGCATTTAAGAAAATTCTGCACACACGGAAACTCCATAGTGAACTCCATGTACATCTTGCTAACAAATTCTGCAATGCTCACCTTTCATTGCAGGAAAGTACGGACTGGGACGGATCTAAGAAGATAAAATGTGATGATCTAGCACAAAAGGATCACCAAAATTCAACTATCAGGTCGTCATGCATCCACGAATTTTTTGTACACATACATAAGAGCCCAGCAGGCAGCATGCAGTTCCTTTCTTGCACTTGCCGTTCGCTGGTCTGGTCAGTGTACGTGGACGCCGCGACGCTGACATCGCCTCACCTGACGCTGAGTTCGCATCCCACCTTCAACGCCACCGCTCGACCCAAAGGAGAAACCATCAGTGAAGGTCGCCTGCCCGTATCTGGGTGTCGTTTCCTTTTCTCCAGAGAGAGAGAGGGACGGGAACACGGGGTCGTCGGCTGGTTGTGGTCTTGTGGATGTGGAGCCGCCGAGCATCTGGTGCCCAATCTGGTCACAGTCCGGCGCAGTTTTTCGGGCAACCCCCGTGCAGGGGCTCAGGCGCCACCGCGCAGCAGCATGCGTCCGCCGGTGAGGACAATTGGAGGGATGAGACTGGGTAGAGTAGACACCGTGCGGAGAGGCCGCCGTCCTGCTCACACAGACGCCGGTTGTCCGCCGGATCGGGTGAAGCTTAGTAATATGGGGAGGCTAAGACCGGGAGAGGGAGCGATGGATCGGGAGGGAGACGGAAGAAGAGGAGGCAGCGCTGGATCTAGATGTGGGGGAGAGATCCGGGAAGGTGGAGATGAAATAGGGGGACGGGAGAGGATTCAGAGGAGCGTGGTATCTCGGCAAGTTTGGCCCACATGTCGGCGCGTCCGTTCGAGGTGAGGCAGAAAACAGGCGACCTACCAACGTACGAACTCCATTTAATAGTAAAGATTAGCAGCACAACGCCACAGGACAGAGACAGAAGTGTCCCTGCCTGCTTGTCAATTCCTTGCCGAAACCGTCTCCGTCCAGGTGAAAACTGAGGTTTTTTTTTTGTGGAAAATCCTATTAGAAAAAGGTGACGTACCGATTTAGGCCCAGGTGATTTTGGAATTAATGGAATCTTCTAACTGTGGTCTGGACAGCTGGGCTGGAGCACCGCAGGCCGGCCTGCTAGAGTAGGGTGTCGAAGATTTTATTTATTTATTTCGCACGCAGCTTGATTGATCTGTCTATCTCTATGCAACGCTCGTGACGTTGGTTAGGATAGAAACGCCTGAAGAGAACTGCCTGGTGAGCTGGCCCAGCAAGGATAGCTCCTTTTTTTTTCCTGTTTCTTATATTTTATTTTCATTTTTGTTCCTTTCTTTTTGTGTTCCTTTTTTTCTTCATGTTTTCTTGTTTTTCTCCTTTATGTTTTTCTTTAAAAATTCACATGGACATTTATAGTACAATACATGAAACTTTCTTTAACCCCTTGAACATGTTGTCTAAATACGTAACTAGGTGGACAACCTACATGGCAAGCTCACAAGCTACATAAGAACAAAAGCAACAAGTATGTAAAGGTAAGAGATAACCTCAGTGGTGAAGCCGACGATGTATTCAAAGAGTTCCTTCCTTTTGAGAGGAAGTATGTGTCCGCTGGAAAGATGTAGCGACACAAAATCCACCAACGCCACAAAATCTCACCTTATATGTGCCTTCGCACAAAACAAGATGTCACTATTCCACTGAGCGGGCAGGCGGTGACCAAACCTTTGCACAAGAGGTTGGGATATCTTCACAACTTAGTTGGAGGCTCTCAGCGCCATCACGAAACTTCACACGCCAAGATTGAGTTTCGAGTAGGCTTCTTTCATTTAGTGTTTAAAAGAACCCTAGAGTAACAAACCCCACAATAAATTCCAAGGGGAATCGAAAGTGAAATGGTAGATCTAGCTCCTCTCACTCAATTACTAGAAAGGCATCAAGTTTGGTGGGTTAGGGAGAGAGATATAGGGCAATAAAAATTTGGAGTAATGGTGGAGAAAGATAGTGAAACGAGCAGGTGTCCTTTAGAGAAGAAGGGGGCAATTTGTAGGTCCCCTCGATTTTTGACGGTTACAGTTGTTCAAGATATCAGAAGTTCTAAACTTAACTCTGGACTTCCGTGCGATTCCAGAGAGTTACACCACACGCGCAACCATTGTATTTTTTTTTTTGCCAAATTTGGCCCTTTTGACGAACTAAACATATGTGTGGCCCTTTCTCAAAACTATTTCCAAAACTGGCCCCTTGATGTCGGCGCCAAACTAGGTCAGCGCCACCGGTTCCGGTTCCGTAACGGAGGTCGGCTCCAGAGAGGATGGAGCCGACCTGTACAAGGTCGGCTCCATCCTCCTTGGCGTCGACCTGAGGGGCCATATTTGAAAATAGTTTCGAGAAGGGGCCATATATGTGTTTAGTTTGTCAAAAGGGTCAGATTTGGTAAAAATATACGCAACCATTAGGAGTGGAAACGAAGTGCAGTCAGGATGTTGGTAAAGTTCCGGCCTGGAGCACACCGAAAGTTCTGTCCTAAAACCAAACAAGGCAAACAACGGGAAATTGAAGATTATCTCACACCAAAAATAACAAGGCAAGTTGGGTGCATATGATTTGTGTACGTGAAATTGATTCCACCCAAACCTTTCACTATGCACCTCCCCCCGATAGAACGTTTTTCCTACCATAAAATAAATAAATAACGCCGGAAGACCGTGTTCTCTATTTTCAATTTTTGAGGTGTCGACAACCGTCTTGTGCCATTTATCGAATAATTCTAAAACACTTTAGCACATAGTTAGACTTCAGATTATGTTATCATCTACACCCAAACCTTTTAAGGAGATAAATTCCCTTTCAACATTTCTATCGATAAATAGGTTCAATCGGTCCATATTCGCTGATAGCTACAACAAGAGGGGGTAGGGGTAAGCAGACCCCTGACATAGCCAAACCTGAATTTGAGTCTCAAACACACTGGTAACACAAGACGTGTGACCCACCCGTTAGTGGCCAAACAGGGTTAGGAACGTCTGAGGATCCCTCTCCGGGGATGGGGATGGGGTGTCGTTTCAGCGTATACTCTCTCAATATCAAAGTGTAGTGCACATTATTTTAATCAAAGAGAAACTTTATAAAGTTTAACCAAGTATGTAAAAAAAAGTATATTTTGATATATACAGTACCAAAGCATATCTTACTATGGTTCTACTAATATCAGTTTTATGTTGTAGATGTTGATATTTTTCTATATATTTAGTCAAACTGTACAAAGTTTGACTTTGAACAAAACTAACATACAGTACATTTTAGTATATGGGGAGTACGTATTGGCAAGCTCAAAGCTCAGAAAAGAGCATACCGTGAAATAATACCTTTTCTTCGTAAACATGGAACTAGAAATTTCCGGACAAACCATTGGTGAAAAATCAATACAATTCTCTCTTGCTAGGAGAATGCCCATTAATTCTACACACATGCATTTTACCCCGGGCATCACTCTAAACATTTTTGTATAACATATATGAAACATCATCCCACGTGGTGATATAGTTGTGGTAGCAGAAGGAGTAATTAAGACATTTCGATGGAAAAGTACAAACATACGGACAACACAAATTGGTGTATTTATATGTGAATGGTGTAATAAACTCTTATCTAAACTCCGAGTGATTTGAAAATGATATACTAGAAAGAAAACGTAAAGCTAGGCGAAAAATATATACCATGCATGAACAATAGAAGGTATTCTCTAAAAGGATAGCCACGCGATGAAGATAATACACTAATTAGCAGCACTGTCATGTCATTTAACTGAACTTAGTAGGTCAGATGCTCGTTGAGTTGGTCTTTTGGGATTGGTTTGGTGAACACTTTTACCTGGAAGCAGTTGAGCCCTCCAGCTTTTGGCCAAAAGGCCATCCGGAGCACATGACCTCCAATTTGAGAATTGACACCAAAGGTGACCACAAACAAGAGGGAGAGAGAGATATAGTTACGGGTTGTAAGTTGTGACTTGTGTTATTGTGTGTGAGAGCTTGTGCTTAATGGAAGATCGCCATGATGCTGCCTGTGGTCCATGAGCTTGGCTCACATAAAAGAAAGATTTTGGCCCACGCAAAGCCTAGATCAACAGTACTTTTTTCCCGGCCCGCAGACACACTCAAAACACCACCCTCTCCTCCGATCTTGCGTATCCAGCCATCTCAACGATCACACGTACGCTAACTATGCTAACACGTCGTACGTAGTAGAACTTGGTAGTACCACCACATGCACACTAGCTCGCGAGCTTTTAAGTTGGCAAAGTGATCGATCGAGCTAAAGCCTCTTTGATTAGCCTCAAGATCGATCTCTCTCAGAAGCTAAACAAATTGGGTCGACACCTTCACGTTCCGGTACCTGTCGTGGGCACGAGCTGGGTATAGTAGACTAGTACCAGGGCACAACTAAAAGGCGCGTACTATTTGTGATAAACATCTAACTGTACCCCTTTGAAATAGCTCAGGGGCACATGCACCTCGATTAATATTGTTTCTCAGCTTTGGCATATGCTTAAAGGTCTCTTTCACCTACACTGCATCGAGCTAGCTCGACCACACCACACCACACCACTTGGCATTATGTGTTGCTCATCATGCATGGTACATGGTTTAGCATGCTGCATGAGTGTCAGAGTGTGATTTAAGTAAGGTGCCAATGGGACTATCTTGTTTTTCAGATTTACTTGAACGTACAGTAGAAAAGAGTATGACTTGTTTTCTACAAAGAACAGAAGAGTGTGACTAGTAGACCATAACAAGAAGAAGAAATCAATGGATGGACGACTTCCCTTTGTGCTACAGCAAACTAAAGGCAGCTTCAGAATGAGCCGAGTGTATTATAATCTTGCAATCATTCTGCGAATTCTTAAGCAATGATGATTCTGCGAGATTTCTGCATTTGTGTTGTGTGCATATTATATGATATCAGGAGGGGCTAGCTAGCGGCGCGCGCCAGTCGACGGCGTGGTACGGCTAAATTTTCTGGAGGGGCTAAACCAGTACTGATTATGCGCCCCGTTGAGGCTACAGTTCAGCTTAGAAATCTGCTAGGAAAATCCCAAGCAGCATTCTTATGGGGAAGAACGATTAAACAAGCGGAGTGCGTGGGAGATGGTTGAAAGATGATCTTGTAGTGGACATCCCCAGCAACATAAAACAAACAGACCCAGTTTTGAGTTGAGCCCAGGTGCAGGACTAGCAGTAGTGGATGATGATATGTCTAATTTATCTGCCCATGGGTGTATGATTCAATGGAACTCCAATATGAAGTACATACTGCTGCTAGTATGGAGTACAGTACAGTCACGAGTCAGCATCACATATACTCCAAACATATAATACTTCTAATTAACCGATGAGCAAATCAGAGAAGGTAATCGATCCATGTCCATTGTATAATGTTGCTCCTGTCAATGATATGTTCAACTGTCCACGTGCGGCTCGCTGATTCGTGGGAGGAGCAAATAAGACATCCTTAGATAAGGGGGAGTGAGTGAGTGGTCTTGCTCCCGTTTGAATTGATGGAAGGAAAGAAAGAAGGAGAAGGACACATTGTACGTGCCCATCTTTACGTCAAATCCATAACGCCAAAGTACCAGTAGCCAGGATAGCAACAAATTAACCATAAGCAACCCATACATAAATCATCATTAAAGGAAAAGGCGAAGCGCTACTAAACGCATCATAAGCTCCATTAACTAGAGGCTTTGGGTTTATCCCTGATAATAATCTCCCCGCCGGCCGAGCAGTCTTTGTTGCTTTAGTTTTTAGAAGTGGCTGCAACGGTTGTTGGGTGGCGAGTATGTGTCCATGGCTTAAAGCTGGAGGAGCTAGCTCCGGTAGCTAGTGGAGGGGGAATGGGGCCTCGCTGGCAATGATTGGTCTACTCATTGATTACTAGCGCTCATATGCTCATGATCATCAGAACAACGTGCACTCTCTGCTCTGCTCACTTTCTCTCACACACACGCACTGCCATCTCAAAGGACAAAAGGGTGAGTGAAATATGGAATGTAGGCCGCTGCAAGGAATACTAAAAAAAATCAAGGAATTTTACACCAATATCAATGCCCCACTAGCTACTTTTCTGGAAGAAGAGAGAAAAGGAAAGAGAAGAGAAGAGAAGCCAGTGGGGGTTCTTGGCAAGTGTGTGAGCTGGCATGTGTACCAGCTGTAAAGTAGGCTGTTTGGTGCGATTTGCACATCTTCAGCTGGTCTTCCGGAGGTGTTTGAACATGATCAGGGCAGCTAGTTTAATGGAACAACTAATTAGGAAAATCGTAAAGAGAAAGGTGCATAGCAAAAATTGTATCTTTTTTCTTCATTCACAAAGGCATCATTCACCCTGTAAAGGGAGCAGGGGATGCTCTAAAGGAGACGGGCCGGGGAACGATGGGCAAGGCCACGTACAGCGCAAACAGAAGCAAGGCAGAAGAGGAAGTAAGAAACTAGAAAAAGAAATGGAAGAAGAAGAAGAAAAAAAAAGGTGTGAAAGTTTGATTACAAGTCATCCTCGGTGATGCTCTCCAGGTGCGGTCGCCACACGGCCACGCGCCCGCGCCGCCGGTCCCTGCCCGTCGAGGCCTGCTTCTCCTTCATGATCTCCACAGGTACCTCTCGTTGGCCAGCAGCCGCTCCTTCTCGCCCTCCGCGCTCTGGACGCCACTGCTGGCGTGTTGCCGCGGGGACCCTCACCGCGCCGGATTCTTTCCTTCGCCGCCGCCTCCTCGCCGCTGGCGCGGGCGCGGGCGCCTTTGATTTCGCCGCGGCCTTCTCCGGCGCCGGGGTCATCACCGGCATGAGGAAGTAGATCTTGCCCTTCTGCAGCTCGGCATTGGGCGGCAGGATGACGGGCTTCTGGACGACGATGCCGCCGCCGCCGTCGGCGGGGCAGGTGGACGGTGGCTTCCGGAGGACGTGCTTGGGGTAGGCCTTCATGATCTCGCCCGCGAGCACGGGCTCGCTGATCTCCTCCACCCGGCCGTTGGAGTGCACGATCCGCACCACGTCCAGCGCGCCGCATGGCAGGATGCACGCGATGCAGCACCGGAGGGTCTCCATGACTCAGCTGGTGGATCTATCCCTCTCTAGCTCTCTCTCCCTCTAGCTAGTTCCTCTATCTCTCTCGCTCCGGCCGTTCGTCCTTGCTGCGCCGAGCTGGCGAGAGCTAGCTCATATGGAAGAAGGGCTGAATGATGTGCACACTATACCGGCGAGCGAGCGGACGAGCCAGAGAACTTCACCTCTCACCTGGTCTCGGGTCTTTTTGGTGCGGGTATGTTCGAGCTCTTATATAGTGGTACCGTAGGATTCTGGCTTAGCTTACTTTACCTTAGGTATTGTACAATGGTGTATGGAGGGACTGGTTCATGCTCTTTGGGATTTGGCTGTGCTCCTGATGACCAGTGTAGTTTTCAACAGTGCTAGTGCCGCTCTGATCATTATCTACCACACGGCCACACCACTTGTACTCACACACACTTGCTGCCTTAATTTATAGAGGGATTGAGCACCGTGGGGATCGATCGATATGTGGAAAAAATAAAGTAGGATTGAGAATGTGTGAAATTCATCTTCTACTTTACATTATATATTTTTTTTTTATCATCATTTTTGGCCTTATAGTGGGACCTCTTGGCCCAAATCATTGCTACTCTTCGACCTTGTACTTTGGCAGGGGCTAGGGAGCTGATTTTCATGGGCTCATCATGCGAGAGGGGACGATCGTCTGTAAATATTTCAGTTTGATGCACACACAACTTGCTCGTGGTGATGTTAAAAAAAGATGAAAAATACGATGCAATCCGTAATAACTCACCGCGAGCTGTGATTTAATTTGCAGAGAAAGATAAGAGCGTGGTGATTTGGGGGGCATATATGCATATGATGGACATACATTAGGCGTCCGTCCGCTGTCACTGTTGTTATGATTGAAGGCAGCTTGATATGTTTCTTATTTAGAGACCCGTGGTGGACAAATACGCATTCAATTGGGGGACAAATACCATCGGGGAAGAAACTGTGTCTCACAAACGTCCATGCCAGTACGTCTAAGAAAATTTATGTGTACCATCATCTTACGAAAGTAGAGGGTTGACAAAACATGATGTATACTGTATTTGCAGGAATGCAAAACATGATGTACACATATATCCCTCTATGAAAGGAATTGTTCATGACATTATCAAAATAACAAGACCGGAGGGGGACTCCACCCCGGCTTTGTCATTAAGGTAGAAGTGAGGACTCGAACCCGAGACCTGGCCCTTATGCGCATATGCACGGCTAGCTACCACTAGTTCACGGAAGAGTTATCCATTATCACAAGGCATGGGCTTTGGTTTAAGCATAACCATATGCTGAATGCATGTATAAGGATGATTGCATTTAGGAGAAGAAACAAAATGCATGAGTGCAATTAGTAGTATTCTCCCATAGAGTAATTGTACTAATTAAGTTCTCCATTAATAACCAAAATAGGAGTAGTAAATGTATCCATGAATAAATTCTATATACTCCTTTATCACGGAGAAATTAATCAGTACAATTATTATTTGATATCCAGCCAATGTACAGTGTACATCCCTGCATGTAGAAGCAATGTGGGGTGTAAACGAGATACGACAGCCATGCAGGCGCCGCGTGACAACGTGCACGTTGGTTCATGCCTTCATCGTTAGATGATCACACTGCGCATGCGAGGCTTGTCAGTACTCAGATCCCGGGATCCACAGGAGCAGTCGATCTCGTGCATAGAGCAGAAAGCACTACAGCTTGGGAGCTCCTATACTACGTAGTGAGCTTCGCTCCGCGTACCTCCCGACTGGGCCGGCCCATGACTTCGTCTTCCACCTCACGTTCTTCCTCCCTCATCCCGTCTTCTCCGTCGATCCTCGCCCGCCTCCGCCGGCCGCAACCGCCTGCTGCCGCCACCCGCGCTCGGCGTCGCTGCTGCGCCGCCTCCGCGCCCCGCCCTGCTCGAACCGCCGCCTCCGCCGGTCCGCCGCCCCCGGCCGACCATCCCTCTAAGCCCACCCCCGCACCCTGAAACCTAAATCCGGTCGCCGGCACACGCACCCCTCTCCGGCGAGCTCCCCACCCGCACCGCACCCGCACCCGTTAAGATTCTTCCTTGCCTCCGCTGGCGACGCCGCGGCCAGCCGCGTCGTCCCCGTCTCCGGCGAGGTCCTGGCCTCACCTCCGCCGGGGCGACGCGGCCAGCCGCGTCGACCCCTGCGTCGGTGAGTGGCCATGGCGAGGCGAGCTCGAGCGCATCGTCGTCTTCCTCAGAGCAGTCTCCTCTCCCGCCGTGGGCCGGCCCACTAAGGGGTACGCGGACGCTAATACTGCTCGTGGTACGCGCGATGTAGGTTTTTCCCTACAGCTTGGACCAAGCCAAGCGGCACAAAACATACCTCACCTAGACCTGGCCATGGCCCATGGGCACCATGGCCCGGACGCCCCGCCCGAAACTCCTAGACCGGGCCAGGCCAGATCATGCCAATGGGTCGGGCCTTGGGCCTGAAATTTTAGCCCGACTGGCGGGTCGAGATAACAAAATACGTGATTTATGTCAGGGTCGAGCCGGGCCGGCCGGGCTTTTTCGGACTAGGGCTGGGCTTTTTCGGGTCGGGTTCGGACCTTGGTTTTCAGCACCGGCCTTTTATTGGCCTGATTCGACATATGGCCAGGTATAACCTCACCCCTCCTCCAAGTTTGATAGGGATTCGGGCAGAAAATCTAGCTTTGACGGACCTCCGGAACATGCCCTCAACATTCCGAACCGGGTAGAGCTAACCGGACATGCCCGACATCACTGATAACCTCGATTTTCGATGACTGTGCACTTAATCACCTCTCACACCCATGCCAAAGGAACTGGTTTACCAGGAAGAATCCGATTTTTTTAAAAGAAAAATCGGAATAAGCACCCTCGGTATATGGTCATACCGAGGCATTTGAATTTAAATTTTGGTTTTAAAATTTATCTAGTAACCGGTCCGTATTTTGTGGTAACCGCATATCCCGAGCACAGTCGGTAATTTTTGATTGGTAAGAAAAACTTTGCCTACTGCACCTACCAAGGCTCGTCGTTATCTAGCGTCGCCGCGTCGATCCATTCTCCATCGCCTCTACTCCCACGCACCGCGACCACTGGCCGCGTAGATCAGGGCCCAAGATGCCGACGCGCGACGATTGGGAGGCCGACTCGAGCCATGTTGGCTTTCGTCGGAGCTGTCTCACAATGGCTTAGGCGTCCGACTTTGCTGCTTAGGACATGCTTGCGCTGCCGGATTGCTGGCTACCGAGCAGCTGGCATATTAGTTGTGACGGCATCCCTGTACCACCGCCATCCACAATTACATTGTCCAAGCCGCAAACGTCGAACCGACAATGCGTGAGCCCAAACCCAAGTATGAGTGGCCGGGCACTGCCGAAGCCCTGCACTTGTCGTAGCATACCGTCAAGCTGGAGAACGATCGTTGACGACTGGTTTTAGGGTTTAGTGTAGATTTAGGGTTTTAGGATTTCTATTTCAACAATGTAGTAACAATGTTTGATTAAATGTGTCATGTTTAAGTAGTTAAATATATATGTCTAATTTACTTTGAATATGCCGTATGAGCCGTACAATGGGTTCAGCCGCTGGTGAGTGACTGAGTGGTGACGCACGACAGATCGACTCGTGTGTGCGCGCATGTGTATGACGTGAGTGAAATGAAATGTGATTCTCTTCCATACTGCTTGCGTCCTCATATACGAAAAACCGAGGCAATCAGCAGTACACGTACGTACGTACGTACGGAATTTGCTTTGAGAGTGTGTGTGTGTGAGAGTGCTTGGTACACGTAGAGCAAGGAGAGTGGTTGGACGTGTGGGGGCTACGAGATGGGTCGTGTACGTACAATGGACTCGCGACGTGTCATCGGGTTCGTCGCGCCCGTGCTACAGGATCAGAGCATGACGCGTCGCTTTGGCTGCGTACGTCTGAAAAGAAGACGATGTTACATCCGTGAATAAATAGCAAAGGGTTTTCACCTTGGAGAAGATATTGTTAGTTTAGTTTTTTTTCCAGGTATATTGATAGTTTGGTTAGAGCATAATCTCCATTGAGCTAACGATGCTAATGGGTCGTCATATTTGCATATTTTTCCGGATAATGATATACCAAGAGATTTCGCCGAGATGCAACGAGGTCAAATCCCTAAATTTTAAACTTTAGGTTATCCGCCTACGAAACAGAGTCCAAACTTCTGGAAGGGAGGGCGGAGCTCACCTACACAAAGAGATTACGGCGCTCTTTGGTTCGTAGGATTTAAAAAAACACTGGAATAGAATGTCAGCGCCGCTTAAAATCCTATGGGAATCAAAAAAGAATGAATTAGTAACAGAAGTTGTCACATTGTGCCGCGGGGAAAACACACGAAAATGTTGTATAATGATTGAGTACATGTCATAGTTGTCCTAAACACATAATTGTTTTGTCAAAAGTGGTATAGCTTCTTGCTAGAAATCATATGAAATGGCAGCGTAGCAAATCATTCCATAAGAATTTTTGAGGATTAAGTAAGTTAACCAAATATGCTTCATAGGAAAATTCACATGGATTGAAATTCGACAAGATTCTTTTCCGAATCCTTTGAACCGAAGAGACCCTAAACTATGTCGTGATTCCAACATTAGACGGACAAGATGTCTCATTCCACCGGCCGCCGAGCCAAAAAGGGCCCAAGAGAAGGCGTGTTCGTGCTGCCACGACCCTCTTGTTTGGGTCCTCTCCGTTTCTTGAGCCACAAATTTGTAACTGCAAGGCCATCCAAAGATGTAACCAGTAGAGCCTTTTTTTTCAATTAGGGGTCCACGACTATGCACCTCATACGATCAATCATCACTCTGTAAAAGATGTCATGTTGCCATTACGCCTAGTAGACATTGTCGCACCCACAACAATGTGCGAAGAGCGACAATGGTGGTGAAGAAGGAAAGAAGTTCAAAGTATCCATGCATATGTGTGCCGTGGTTTCGGTGTTGCACTCATGAGAGCGATACGAGTGGGGACTTAGCTTTTTCAGACCATATCGTTTAACTTACCGAACTCGTTTAAGATGCATATGGTAGCGTAATATTTCAAAAGTTGTAGAAAAATGATTTCTATTGATGCTACAACTTAGAATACTGAGGTGTTTACCTCTAACAAATATTACAGTTTTGTAAACCATGATATCCCCAATTCCCTGGTCCCTCGTTTTTCCAAAACCGAGAAATGAGAGTAACTGCTGAACTGAAATAGACTTATAAAAGTTGTTGCATCTCAAACCAAGGCAATACAAACATACTCCGATTTCAAATATTTTTATTTTATTAAACCCGAGCTACCTACCACCCGAATTACCGTGACTATATGTAGATTCATTTTCCGGACTCGAGTGGAGATTTTTACTTCCAAAGGTCTAGTGCTCCCTCCATTAAGAAAAAAAAAATCATATTTATGAGTTCCAGAAAATTTTGAAAAAAAAAATCCAGATGCCAATGTTATATCCTACAAACGTACATCAACTTTAAATACTCTGTATTCGAGCTACACAAAAATGACAAAAGTGTGATATGAATATGCATTTTTTCTAATGTCTTAATTTTATCAGATTTATTACTTTTCTTTAGCCCATAATACAAAGTACTTAAAAATGATATTTTACACGTTCGTGGTATAGACCATTGGCTACACCTGGATTTTTGTCTGAAATTTTTGGAACTCACAAATATAATTTCTGATTTTTTTAAATGTAGGGAGCACTAAATCTCGGGAGGCAATGACACTTACCGGACTATATGATCTTGATCAGACGAAACGAAGCATACATGTTTGCACTATTGTGGTTCTCGGTGAGAGACTAATTCATCAGAGCACGTTAGGATTTGGTTCTCCTACGGCTACCTATGCATAGGCACGTGGAACGTTAGGATTGACCAATATACAACTGAACATGCTTGCGTGTGGTTCAAAGGGGACGGTGCATGAGCCACGTACACCGCGGTGCGGTCGGCAAGAAAGACAAGATTGCGACGACGGATCTCCATGGGGACTTGTGAAAAATAGGCTGCTCTCGGCTGCTTGCGCCAACGTTCGTGCTAATCAACAAAGCCTACTGTACTTAATTTAGCCTAGCGAGGAGGGGCGTGACCGATGAATGGACAGACCACAGTACATTGACTGTGCACTCGCATGCATGTGCTTCGCGGTAGCAGGCGATAGCGATGTGTGAGAGAGAGAGCTTTGGGAGTGGTGGATAAACTCGATCTCCATTCTTTCACGAAAAAATATCACTTGTTTTTAGGCGATCGATAGTATTGTCATGAGTCACGACGTTGTGTTGTCGACTCTACAGTGGGCAGCAACTGAACTGGCCTTTGTATTAACATGCCATCTCACAAAGCGAGGGCCAAACATCTTCGTTGCCGCGGGACTTTTGTCCTTCCAGAATTCGAAATCGGCAGTCGGCGAGAGCTTTAATAATTCCGAGGGAATATTTCCCTTCGAGGACAGGATGACACTTGTTTGTCACACTCGGCATCGATCGATGATGCAGATAATTTGGCACAAAACGAACAGTCAAAAGTGACGAAGCCGAGGTAAAAGGGGGAGAACAACACCGACTACGTACCCAGGAATAATCTAGGGTCCAAATTGGTTCAGGGCAAAAGCACTGCATTGTGCAGCTATATATCGCATTAGGGAACAGTAGCAAGCACCATCAGATCAGATCAGCGTGTGGCCGGGTTGAAGTGTGATTCATGCATGAATCTTATTCTTTGGTCGACAGTTGCTGTGAAGCTCTGCAATGCGGATCCAAAGGCCATGACGCCGACCGCACCGTCCTCCTCCTTGACACCATCATGCATGCCCGAGGACCGCGTTAGGTTGGCAATACGATTACAACTCTAGCACCAAACGCACTGGCCTGCAGTCTCTAAATTATATCACGACCATCGTGATGGTGATCACACACACAGCCTAGGACGACATGACTAATGCCGTCCGCCAAACATGCTTACAGATCCAATTGCCTTTTGTTGAAGGTAGGATCGAGACAAAGTTCTCACGAGAAAAGAGAAGATCGAGACAAAGTTGAGATGACATGATCCGAACTGGTACCATCGATCTTTTCCTTTCTTTCGCGTGCATGCATGATCTGCCCTTTTAGCTTCTAGTTATGCCGCGGCGAACCGCAACTCTCCCGTACGAGTAGCGTTGTGTCATGCTTCCACATTTGAACTAAGATCTTCTCAAGTTCATCACAAACATAGCAAACATAGTTCATCACAAACGCTATTTAAACATAGATATAAACTAAACCCTAACCCTAGTATTAGACGATGGCGAAATGTTACTTCACCGGCGTGCTCACTCATCGAAGGCGAGGTAGTACTTGACGACGGACTTGCGCAGCGCCACCGCGATCTCGTGCTCCTTCTTGGCGGCTTCGAGGCAGCGCTGGGCATCGCCGTCGCCGCCGCGTGCCCCAGCGTTGAGGAGAGTCGCATCGGTTTGGCGGCATCGTTTGATGTGGGGCAACATCTACTCGTCGAGCACATCGAAGCCTGACCATGCACCATGCCCGCTCCTACGGGAGCACCGACCGTGGTCCCGCGCCTGCTGACATTGCTGCGCGGCGCGCCTCGTCCTCGCCGCTCAAGACCACCACGACCGGCACCGCGCGGGAGCTTCCCGCAACTACGTCGCGAGGGTGGGCGGCGTCCCCTCGACAACAACGCGGACAACCTCGGCGGTGCGGTTCTCCCCGATAAAGGGGAGGCACATCGTGTAGGTTGTACCACTTCATGAATTGGCGGCGGTCACTGTTGGGATACGCGATGGAAAACAATTTTTTTGCCTTACATGTAACAACAAGATCTATCTATGAAGATACAAACGAGAGATGATCCAGTTAATCATACTGACACCATGTAGCGAAATAGATGTCGATGTAGATGTTGATGAAGCTTGATGAAGATCCTCACGGCTAAGCCTAGCGACGAGGATGTCGCTAATTCCCCGCTCCAGACCGGCAGCCTTTCGACATCAGCATCAACTTGAATAGGATCAAAGGTATGATACCTCTGAGAGTTCGCATGCGTCCTTCTCCTCCAGTTCAGGAAGACTTCCTCGTACATGACTAAGTTACTACCGGAACAAGTATGGTGGAGATCCCAACACGAGAGAGAGAGTCAGATCAAGATCTATTGGAGAGGACACCTCAAAGCGAGCAGATCAAGATCTAATCTAGAGGGAGAGGGGCACCCCACAACTCAATTGGTGGGAGGACGCGCACCCCAACCCTAGCTGCTGGCACCTTAATGGGCCTTGGGCCCAGTTGAACTAGGGGAGGGGCGCCTCCCCTCCTTGACCTAGCCGCCACCCCCTTGCCATGGGGCCTAGGCAGGTGTACGGCTGCCCTAGTGGGCCCTTAGGGCCCATGCGGCAGCCCCTTTGGTGGGGCACAGCCCTGGGGCATTCCATGCCCCTCCAGGCACTTCTCCCCTCTTCCGGTGTTTGTCCAAAAACCTCCGCACGAGTATTTTCCCTTCATATAAATTCTCAGAAATAATTCGACAGTGATAAAAAACTATTTCTAGGACTCTAGGTCATATGTCCGCTTATTTACTTCTCGGAACACTTCCGAAAATCTCTCCGAAAATATTTCGATCACTCCGGAACTATTCCGGGTGACTCTTTCTCATGTTTCCAACCATCAACTTATTCAACTAACTGAAGTAGACTTAAGCGTGTGACCCTACAGGTTCGATAACAAGTGAACATGACTCGGAATACCTTCCAATCAATAACCAATCGTGGAGCCGTGGACGCCCATATTGATTCCCACTATTAAATGAATGAACTCGAGTGAACCTGTTTGTTCCCGTATATGGTTCCCATTGGTTCACGATACTGAACATACTCGAGGTGAGATATTCCGATATATATTTGAAGCAACTCTTCATCACTATATCTTGTTATATTCGTTACCAGTTTTTCCCTTTTGCTCATTCCCGTATTCCGGTATCCCCATGATTTACATCATGATGAGTCTGCGCAAACGATGATATATGCCATCATACCGAGTGGGCCTTGGATGTATCGCTCCATCGCCGGAGGAGCTATTCCCAATCTTGGATCATTAGGATTAATACGCACTCTCCTGATTACCGAGACACTGACGTTTTCATCACCCATTTTCAGGATGACGTTTGAAAGAGCTAAAGTAACCTTTCAAATATGCATAACCCTAACACCCTCATGGTCAAAAGACATATGTGCACGATAACTAATCTGTGATAATACTAACAACGTTGTGATGATATGATCTCATAGTATATCAACGGTTCGGTCTGTCCAGCCAACATTATTCTGCTAACAATGTGCTCCTATCGTTGTTGGTATAATCATACCATGACCAGAAAGACAGGGCCATCATACAACCAATTTTTGAAACGAGGCAAAAGATTTGCCTTTATATTGATATAGGAGAAGCAAAGATAACAAAAGGCCGAAGCCCCAAAGTACCGATTACAAAGTCTCCCTCGTTTCAACCAATGAGTTAGTCTCTAGAGGCAAGACTAGGACCTTTATTTGGTGTTTATTATTCTACACGTGCTGATGGGTTCTCCTTCTGAATCACGTATTCAGAGACAATAACAGTTATAGCATAGAACATAAACATTAATTATGAAACAAATATTAATAATAAATGTGTGTTCTACTATTTTGATTGAAGTTTTCTTGACAGGTTTCCAAATAGAGATAGATAATTTAGACAAATACTTAAAGGGAAATCTTAATTACATTTGGTGGTATAAGCAAGCAGAAGAATGTTTTAGTGAAAGCAGAAGATCGTTGGCTCCATAAAATTTGTAGTTGAAGTTTCTTAGAATTGCGTTTACTTATTTTGGAGCAGAGTGAGATAAAAGGCTCCACACAATTAACTTTTTCTTTAAAGCAGACATTTTGTGATAGATGTTAAATAGAAGGAAAAAGATCACGGCTATGTTATCGTTAGCAGCAACTGATTGGACTGTTGATTGATGAAAGCTGAAGTTATTTGTCCTCACTATGGACTTGTGGTCTTCTTTCTTGTTTACTTTTGCAAGTGGTCTACTTTGTTTCATACCAATCCTTCTAAGTAGTAGCAAACATAGGTCTATTATTAGGAAACCTGCCCTTCAATCCATGAATGAATACGTGCGTGTCATCCAGTGTGTTGTCTATATCTTAGCAGACTGGTCATCCGTAGATCATTAGAGTATCCATGCTATAATGCTCTCTAGCTTGCAAGAGGATGCTTTATCAGCATGATAATATAAACTATTTGAGTTTTTTCGTCGCTTATATACCTAACATGACAAGTATTGGTATGACAGTCACCTGGATGTACTATGGTTTTAGCGAAACAGGAAGAGCTAACACCTTATGTCGTAGCATGTAAATTAGCCATCGAGATATTAATAAACGAACTGTGTTGGGGTCGGGCGTCACAGTGCATCCTTGCCTTTCACAGGGGACCAAGTATTGGAGTTGGCTCAATCAGCCAGTTAGGTGTCTGTGGTCACAGGTCCAACTTCCATGCTGACAGATTAGATTAGTTGCATTCGATCGACCGATCAGCTAAGCCTGGCTACAATACGATAAGCTGTCTTCCATCATCTCGAGCTAATGAAGCTGAGCTAGCTTGCCAGTCGATCGGCTAATGCATGTGCGTGCAATAGGACACCGGAGCCCATCGATTCATTTCACTTGCCCATGATGATATTCTGGCCGGCCATGGAAACCCAAGGAAACTGGCTGAGAAGCTTTGGGCGTGTGGCGAGACGTCCCTGTTACTCTGTTAGTTCATGAGCTTGTTAAGCTGGCTCTTAGGTGGAAACGACTCACTGAAACCTCTTAATATTTGGGTTTCTTTTCCCCTGACGACGACGTACAAAAGCTTGAAATATTTTTACCTCGCAAAGATTCTCCGGCTCCGGCCGAATAGTAGCGATCGCATACAAAAGCAGCAAAATTATCCACTTCCACTTGAAATCCAAGTCAGATCCACGGACCCCGGTCGAGTCCATTGCCGGGCTCGATGACGCCCCAGTTGCGCCGTCGCTTTCGCCAAAAGGCTGGAGGCGATCGCGGCGAAGGAGCGACGCCGCGCGCGCCCACGCGATCGCCAAGTGCTGCCTGTGCGTGCGTGCGGCAGATCAAGCGCCAATTATGGAATCCATATACCTCACCGGTGAGAACCCACTGCATGATCTTATCCCGCCCGGGCCTCCAACTTTTGATCAACCACCTTTTGGCATCTCTCACTCACCCATCCGGGAGAGATCGATCGAGTAGCTTCACGTACGCTCCATCTGCAGCTACACGAAGATTAGCAGCTAGCGAGTGCCATCGATCATGCGCAGATTGCCCCGACAAAAGTCAATGCCTAAACAATGGCCAAACTTTACATGCGAGTTAGTGCTCCCATGTCGCAGTCAAATTGCTGCGATCCAGGCATCATTGGCATGCCATCCATCAAAAGGAACGCGATGCGATGCCGCCTTTACATCAACTCAAGGTCCACTTCACTCACTCACTCACTCACTCACTCACTCACTCACTCACTCACTCACTCACTCAGACACAGTGCTAATTGCTGAATGCATGCATGCATGCTGATATTACTATCTTACAAGGATAAATATACTGGAGATGTTGATCTGGCCTACGAGGAGCTCTGCCTAGCAGCAAGCATCTATATGGGATCGCAATGAGAGTTTTACTTTCACACACCTCCTTGCTTGCTTGCTGCTTTTCTCGGAGTGTGATGGAAGTGGAACTCAACTTAATAGCTGCTGCCGCTTGCTGAATTCCTTCCTGTCTCTCTCTCTATCTCGCTCTTTCGTCCGCCTTTTCTTATCTTTATGGTATCCAGATTTAGATAGGGCGGTCGGCTTTCTGCGAATATAAAGTCGATCTGCAGGTAATTTCACTCTCTCTGATATACTCCATGAGGATCATGGTGGGGGCGTCGGCATGTGTGTGGGCTACCCGGATAGACGTACCGGGTTTCAGTTAGCAGCGGGAGTTTCGGCTTTCCGATTCTGATCGATGTGGGCATTGGCCAATGGGGGCATGGGGCCTAGGCGCCTAGCTAGCCATCGTCTGGTTCAGCAATGTACAGCAGGACGAGCAATTCGATCAGCAGGAGATAAGGTGGTGTGTGGGGGCAGGCGCGCCCTGTTAAGTACAGATCAAGGATTTGTTGGCTGTTGCTGTACGAGTGCGTCATATCGCCATGCCATGATAATATGATGTGTGCCATTATCGATCAGCCAATAAACATCATGTGTGTGCAATTATATGTTTGTAAAAAGTAAATGCCGTGGCAATATATAGCAGTGCATATATGTATAGGGGCTAGCTAGTGCATGCCTGCCCCACTGGGATGAACAGTTTTCGGTTCGAATAATTTCCTCTGATGGGAGGAATATGTTCGTGCCTTTATAAAGTTTTGATTGGGTGTTTGCTCTCTCGTCATGAGCTCCTGAAGATCATCTCTTCGATCAGCGAGGCCCCTGCTCTTCAATCCCTTTTCCCCACCTCTCCCAGCATCTTTCTCTGTTTCCACTTCTTCTCAATCTTGAATTCGACCCGTCAGTCTCCGCCTAAAGGCACTCGCCATTGTATCTGGTCGATCTACATGTTAGATCATTGGTACCATTTGTTGCTGGGTTGTCCTTGGTGTCTGCCTATACCTGGATATTAACTTAGTCACCAACGATGGTGATAGATAGACTGGTAGTGTAGGCTTTGTCACCTCTCACTGTTTGCGAGGATAGGATTTTGAGTTTCTTCTGCTGGTGGTATGTGCCTCAGCCATGTGACCAGGATAGATCATACGAGAGGGTACCATATCCGGAATGTAAAAGGCAATAGAATAGCATTGGGTGCTAAAACTAAAAGTTTGTTCTTATTTAGATACTCCTGCACGAAGTGCTTCATCGCTACACAAGAAATATGATCTGCTGAAGGCTGAAGTATCAATTTTCTGGTGTTCTCCCGCAAAAAAAAAAACAAATCGGGTGTTATCCGCTAGTTCACCGGATGTTTGCTATATACTTTTGGGTTATTCTCATTCATACCTTGTGGCTCGCGCACAAATGTGGACAAATACTTGTTAGTGCATCTCGCGAAGAGCTATAAACACGCACACCAGTTCGTCACTTGACATCAAGGACTGTTTATCGTGGTAAGATTTTTTTTTTCAAAACTGAGGCAAAAGCTTTGCTTCGTTCATTAAAAAGTATTTATCTATATATCCAGTCGTTCAATTGCTCTTCCTGGTAAGCTGTTGAGTAGGGAGATTCCAGGTGGGCTCTCTCTATGGTCTTGTAGTACAGAATAATTTGATAACGCTACAACTTGGAAATCTCTCGGAAAAGCGTGGACATGACTTACAACACTGAGCATAACGAACAAGTTGCAATCATGCCATTTGTTTTAAATGATGCATGCCAACGGTTTAGTTTGCATCCTACAGAGATGTTTACGTTTTTGCCTGAAAAATAGATGTTCACTTGTTTGGTAAAATGTTTTAGACTGGGTTTGGATATTTTTGAAACTAGAGTATTGCAAAAATTAGGTCGGGACTAAAATTTCCTTTTAAGCAAAAAGTTTTAGTTTTGGAGGATACTTCAGTTTTTTAAGCCACAGTATTCTGCATCCGGACATGTCAAAGTATTCAATACTTCAGTATTTTTAAAAATCAAAGTATTCTCATAATACTTCAAAAAAAAAAGCTCCCAAACGGGCCCTTAGCGTGTTTTGATTTTTGAGTGCAAGATGGGAAACCATTATTTAGAATCAAAGATGGGCTACATTTTCTGTCCGGTTGAGGCTTCCAGGCTCAACCAAATTAGCCTATTGAGCGGTCCATTTTGAATCTCATTGTAGCTGTACTGTTCGTGGCGAAGGCCCAGATCAACGAACTGCCAGTCGCTGATAGTATTTAGGGCATTTCCTATCCAACGCCTGCTGCCTCTCTTGCGAAACCGACGCCCACGCGCAGAATGGACTGGGCCGGCCCAGGTGAGCTTCCTTTTTGCTTCCTTTTCTTTTCCTGTTTTCTTCTTCCTTTACCTTTTGATTCTCTAATTCCTTTTTACTATTTGTGTGTATATATATTTTTTAACATAGGAATTATTTATTTTTTGTCTAATGAGTGAAACTTTCTTCTTTCCTATCAGGCATCATGTAGCGTCTCCCTGATGGAAATTTCCCGCGCCTCCACGGAGAGAGAGGATACTGGCCACCGTGCGGCAGGCCGTCGCGGCGCAGAAAGACCGGAAGGAGGCATACGCCGTCACTCACGAGACTGCCCGGCTTGACATGATGGAGGCTCACTACTGGGTGCGGGAAGCAGCGGAGGTGGAGAGAAGGCACCAAGCGGCAAAGGCTGAGAGGGAGCTTCGAAAAAACGAAGCTCCCAAGTGCCTTGCCTGCGGGGCCGGACTCAGCGCACGCAATTGTGGTGTAGATGCACCGCACGATGCTCGAAGCTAGAGCGGAGAGGCGTGCGGCGAGCAATGCCCTCTCGCACCGTCGGCAAACGTTGAGGCTGAACACAACGAGCCCACATAGGCTTAGATTAGGTTTATCTCTCTTAATTAACTACTATGCCACTTAAGCAAAATGTATATAAACCCGTGCTAAAAAAGTTACATTGACATAAGCCCTAGGCCACCAAGGAAATACGGTTAGTTCCAACTTCCGATACATATCAATCAAAGCTTACTCCCTAGTCAGATCACTTAACTCGAGCACGCGCACATCCCTCATCTTCGCTTCGACCCTAAGTGAAAGTGACACTACGTACGTACCGGTAGCATGATACCGTCCCTAGCCTCCTCGAGATTCGCAGCAACCCTCTTCGCAAGAAGAAGTGAAGCCTAGTTGGAGGCATGAACGTACGCGCCTGATCAATCAGTTGCGACACACATCGAGGAGACAAGTTGAATCGTATGGACGGTAATGAAGCCAGTGATGACTTGTGGTGGCGATGAAACTGGTGTGTTTGGTTCAGTGGCTATCCCCTGAGTGGCTAGGGATAGCCACTTTTTTAGTGGCTGCCACCTGTTTGGTTTAGAGGATCAAATGGATAGGGATAACCAGAATTGTGGAATATGCTCCCTAAAAACTGGTTGAGCTCGTCCGGCCAAAAGTGACGGATGAGGGCAACCACTTTTGGTTGGCGCGATAGACTCACTCGCGGAAGTCGTTTCCCCCAGTGGCTCTCCTCTCTCTGTCTCAAAGAACTAGACGGCGACGGCAAATCGGGTGACACGCGCGGCGGCTGCACCTTGGAAAGCAGCTAATCGACCCCGGCCGGCGATTGCGGCGGCTGTACAGGCACCTCTCCTCTCTCCATCTCGGTCGGCGGTGGGATGCTATCACATCCCAAATTTTGGAACTAAGAAAAACTTAGTTTTACAAGACCCAAAATTCAGAGCCAACAAAAACTTTTTGAAATACTTCACTATGATTGTGTTTTCTTTCCTATTGCTCTGTTTGACCTTGTGTGACTTGATGTTTAAGTTGTTTGACCAATAAATATTAACCTAAAGACCCAACCAAGATAAAAATAAATAAATTCAACCTTGGTGATCATGTCATGACAAGAAAATATTCCATATGTCTGCTCCACTCTTATTTTGGCCAACTCCTTTTCAATGATGCTTTGGTTTTATTAACTACCCAAAAGCCTAGGATTCAAGAAAGAAAAGTATTTCCAAAATTTCATGTTTATAAACTATGAAGATCAATATGATATCTCCTACCTATTTTCAATCTGGCTAGTTCTCAAGGTATTTACAACACTTATGTTAAAAACCTCTAGTTTCACTTCTTTTAGAAATAATGCATGTGGTAAATACTAACCCATATGTTTTCTACTATCTAAGCCTTTCGAAAACTATAAGATTTTGTGTCGTGGATCTCTCAGCATCTTATTGTCATGTGTGGTCACCATACCACTTAAACATATTAAGGGTTTTGGAGATTTGTTGATTGCTTTTGGTTTGTGTTTGATCATCATCTCCCCAACTATTTGAGAGTTCTGATGTGCTTGGGATGTTGAACTGCTTGTTTGATTTTAGCTTGTTGAATGCTTTGACTTGAGTGGCTTGCTGGTGTGTATTATTATCTGAACCTAAGCATTGTGAGTTCACACTTGCAAATTCATCCTAGTTAGCAATTACTTGTGTGGGGAGAGCATAAAATTACTCTTATTATCTTTCTTAGGCTTGAAGCCTATGTTTCCTTATTTATGAACCAAAAGCCGAATTTCAAGGTTTTACAAGAAATGATAAATATTTTCAAAGTAGGATTTTATTAAGAATCACTTTTGTGATCTATATTCTGTACTCTCTCACCTCACTCAAAACAATAATTATCTTTGGTATTTGTTTTTAACTATTTTCAAAAGAGGCTAGAAATGGTTATTAACTTATTTTATGAACAACAGTGTTTCCCAAAAATTATGTGTTTCCAAAAATATGGGGATCTATATGCTATCTCCTATATACTGCTCAACCTTGAT
This sequence comes from Poa pratensis, assembly GCA_947311845.1. Classification (NCBI taxonomy): domain Eukaryota; kingdom Viridiplantae; phylum Streptophyta; class Magnoliopsida; order Poales; family Poaceae; genus Poa; species Poa pratensis. Next base: position 25,366,366 of record CAMZMU010000056.1, on the reverse strand, counting down.
ATTTTCAACTCCTATTTTTAAACTTCTGGAAACCATAAAAGTGGGAAATATACTACCCATGTATCTTAGCAACCCCTCTTGAAAAATATCAAACCTATTGAGTCAAGCTTGTTTCAACATTATTATTGTTGTGATGATACCTGAATACCACCCCCCCCCCCCCCACCTATCTTAATATTTGAAATTTGGTTAAAAACTTATATTGTTTGCTTGTTTGACTTACGTTTGTGTTGATTGTTATTTCCTTGTTTTATTGTTTGCTTGGGTGAATGATTACACAAATATAATTGAACTTAAAGTTGAAAACATACAGATCACAATTTGGAATGTGACTTAAATTTAAAACAAACTCCTCAAATTATTCAGCAAATGGAAATTAAGATCATGAGTTAAAGAAATGATCTTAATAAATTATTTTACCTACCTAACCCTCTATTTCCTTCAAATAAATACTTTCTCTATGAAAATAAAAATTATGTGAAGTTAATATATTTGTCAAGGAAATTCCAAGAATTCAAAACAATACCTCTCACTTGCTTTTGAAATACTAAAGGAGTATCAAATTGGTTTTACCCAAAAGTAACATATTTAAACCCTATGAACAAATGTGGTTCAAAACATTTTATTTTGCAACACCAATTTTTGTGGAGCTTCTACATGTTATGGGGAGGCTACATGAATATTTTCAGAATTTTTGAAATGGTTTTAGTGCCTCAATTAAATCCCTAAAATGCTACTGGTTTTAAACAAAGAAACAAAAACAGGGGAATTCAAAGAAGTGCAGGGGGCTTCCTGCAAAACCTTCATCATCTTCCTATAGCGACCGAGCGGCGAGCTGCTCGGGCCGCATCCGCTCGCCGCCCATGCCCTCCGCCCGCCGCCGTACAGCGCGTGGTGGATAAGAACACCACCGAGGCTCCCTCTCTCTCTCTCTCACCTCAGATATTTCTCCCACATCTCACCTGCTCCCTCTCTCTCTGCTCCTCCCCACGGCACCGAAACCCTAACCACGACCGAGCTCGTCGTCGGCGATTGAAGCCTCCCAGAGTAGATCGAAGACCGCCATTGTCACCGCCTCGTCTTCCTCTTCCTTCACGTGCAAGGAATCGAGTCGGGAAGCCGCGGATCGAGCGGGGCATCCTCATCCTCTTCCTCACCGGCCGAAGCACGCCACGGCCTCGCCGTAGTTTTCCATTCGCCTCCGACCCCGCCTTCAAGAAATGCCGCCTTCCTCACCTTCCCCGAGCCCTCCGCATTCCAGATCCGTCCACGCCCTTGAGCTTCGTCGACCGTAGGTGAGGACGCCGTCCTCGCCCTGCTCCCTGCGCGCCTCGCTCATCCATGCATGTCGAGAGGAGGACGATGACCTCGTACCTGTTCGCCTCGCGCGAGCTGGCGGGCCAGCCCATTGCCGTGCAGCCCAGCTCGCGGCAGATCCAGCCCACTGACTTTTTTTTAGTTGTTTTTATTCTTTTCTCACAGATCTGTTTCTGACACTTTGGTTTAAATCCATTTAAATTAGTTCTAGTTTGAATCTGGCCAAACCAAAAATCACAGAGGCATCTAAACACGTTTCCAACCACCCAGTGAAGAAAAACAACAAAAAGGTGTTTAGGATTATTTCCTAGAAATGTTCTTGCAAGACTGTTTAAATTCAATCAAAATTTGTTTGATTGAGTTTTAAGCCTCAGAAAATTGCAAACCAAAATTTCCTGGAGAACCTGAAGCGATACCTTTCCATATCTGTTGGTCTTGCTTGCAAATGAAACCTAAAACAAATGTTCTATTCATTCTTGTAAACACATCAGGGGTTCTTTAGTGAATTTTGCGAATTTTTGTGTGAGGATTTTTGGAGTAAATCCAATTGGCTTGTCTTCTATATGTGTAGAAGTACATATTCCTAGCTTGGTATGAATTCAGGAGTCACTGATTGACTGTGGTGATGATTACAAGATTTAGGCCTTTTCTGCCTATTTTTATTATGCCTTTATTAATTGTTGTGCTATGACTTTATTGTTATAAATATGTTTCCTAGTGTGTGTAGGGTGGTAATCCACTGTTGTGACATCTTTCCTTATTTTTACAACCATATTAGGAGAACTACTTGTGAGTCATGTATTTGTTAGGGTTTTATATTCCCTATATAGTTGTTCAACTAGTAATATGGAATTACTATGCTTGTTTATTTTGATGTTAGATTATTTTGTGTGATTAATATGTTTGCCTTGCTTGTTAAACTTGGTTGTCCTTAAGTTGAGTACTATCATGGGTATCTTGTTAATGTCTCTACCCTAGCTTGGTGTAATATTTTGACTTACAGAGATTATTTGGTGACTTATTGTTTTGTCTGAAGTATTTCCTGTTTTAGGAAAAGAGTTTGTTGTTTACCTTTAATTAAAGAAGTTGTGTGATCTAGGATTATAGCATGATTGTGATGTTAGCCTTCTGTTAGTATGATATTGTTTTATTAGTGGCATGTATTGTTTGCCTATTTGGTTAATCGTTTATTAGTTGATAGTTAAGTTTGTGGTGATTGTTGTCTAATGGTTGTTTTAGAATTAACTTAAGATTTAATTTATTTTATGGCAGCAAGATTAAATGGCTTGTGTTAAGCTTGTTGTTTACGTAGACTTTCTGTTAATAGTAGTTTATTGATTAGCCTTGAGTTTGTTACCATCTGAGTGTATGTTTGACTAAATGTTAGTTTGTTTTGACTAGTGTCTCTTTACTTTGAGTAACGCGTTTAGTTTGTTTACCTTATAGATTAGCGATCTACTTGTTTGCGCAACATTGTGATCTTGTCTTGTGTATTGAGTGTTGTTTCTTTTGCGACGCTAGAAAACAACGCTATCGGGGTGATCTTGGAGAGGATTTCTGAAGAAGGATGGTATTTATTTTTATTGACGTATGAGGAGAAGTACAGGAACATTATGCTGAAATCAGGCAAGCTACTTCTCTGAGCTTGCATCTATATACATCTATTTTGGTTCACATGTTTTACTTAAAAAGAGCATAAGTGATTTATGTGGTGTTTGCCACTAAAGCTATGATTTTGAAAACCCTTTTTCCAGAATACAAGTATATTATTTCGACACCCTATATGGAGGTATTAGATGAAAATTCCTTTTCAAACTATAGGATGGGAGAAATATTGTTTACTCAAAACTCCTTTGAAAATACTTGTATGGGTATGGAATGCCCAGATATCGGTGTTGAAGTGAAGAAATGGAGAAGGGTGATGTTTGTGAAAAATGCACATTGTGTCCTAGTACTATGACGACCAACCATACCCTGTGCGACCACATTTACCCACATATGGGCAAGGGCGTAGTCATATAATTTGCTCATATTAGTATGGGATGCCTCAACAACGAAGATGACTCCGTTCCATGAGGGGATGGTTCGGTGACCTACCCCTGACCCGGGTTCTCGCACATTGGTGGAGGATAGAAGGTCGTCCCCTATACACCGCCGGGCAGAACTATGAGTCCTCACACTTAGATTCCGAAGGGCTGGACTGAGTGTCGATGGAAAGTGTCATACGGGCAGGGTCCTATACTAGCATGAGCAAAGAACATGCTATGGTCGGTGACTCAACTTCGCATACACCTTGTATGGCGGGACGTGGCTGACACGATGAGTTGCCGGATGGATGTGGAAAAAGCGTGCTACCTCTGCAGAGTGTTAAACTATTCGAATAGCCGAGTCCTCGGTAATGGACAGTTGGAAGGCTGTCCTAAGACTATGTGCAATTTTTGCAAAGTTTTGAGATTTGAAAAGAAAATGGAGATGTTTTATTTATGCAACTATGCCAAAGGGTCGGCATGAGGTTGCTGGAAAAGAGGAAGACCATGAAGGGCTATGGTCGAGAAGGCAAAGTTTTGTGTTTTAAACATGGAGTGGAAAATGTTTTATACAACTATACCAAAGGGTCGGTATGAGGTTGTGGGGAAATGATTGACCATGAAGGGTTATGGTCGAAAAAGGAGGAGTTTTGGAGAAATAAACATGATGGGGATTTTCTGGGAAAAAGTTCTAAAATTATTCCTACCTTTTTCAACAAAGGTAGATTTTCGAAAACAAGTTTTAAAAGAAACTTTTTACCTTTTTCAACAAAGATGTATTTTCGGGAAAAAGTTTTAAAAGAGACTTCTTACCTTTTTCCACAAAGTTATATTTTCGGGAAAAGTTTTTAAAGAGAATTCTTACCTTTTTCAACAAAGATATAGAGATTTCAAAACAAAGTTTTATTAAACAAAAGTCTATCCTTTTCTTTTTCAACAAACATATAGAGATGTTTCCCTAAAAATAAAAGTCTTATTAAACTAGTGTATGTTCATACTGGGGTAGTTTGCGAGTACAATCAAATGTACTCATATTGGTTTCGTCCCTGGCTATTGTCTTAGCCAGATTTTGAAGAGGAGCAGTTCGAAGGAGAAGTTTTCAATGACGTCGATGCGAACTAGGGCGCTTCCCAGTCAGCTGCCTGTAGGGTTATGGCAAATGATTTGGGCTCCACGTTGTTTGGTGATTTCCGCTGCAAGTACCTGTTGAAGTTATGGCTTCAATCAAGTAAGTAAATTCCTTCGGTATTTATGGATATTCTTTTGATACCAGTTTGATTGTGCTCAGCGACACACTGATCATGGGATCGCTGATGTTGTAGGCACAAGGGTATTTCGAACAGCTAGTCCGGGGTGCCCACAGATGCCCTGTCCAATCTCGGCCTGGGATTGGAGAACGACAAGATGGGCCGCCGGCGCGGAACGGCGCCGGACGCACTGGTCGTCGCTCGTATCTCACGGCCCTTTCCTGTCCCTGTCCCTCCTGTCTCCGACCCCTTCAAGCCCTTGCATCTCTGCTGCTTCTGTGGCGGCCGATGGACATGAGCGTGCTGGGCGCTGGCCTGAGGTGCCTGTGTTGCAGCAACTAGCACTAGGAAATTAGAATCGATTTTGCAGGCCAGCTTTTGTGCAGCACGCACTGAGAGAGCTAACTAGGAAATTAGTGCTGTGGCCTGCGGAAATTAGTGCCGCATGTACCGATCTCCTTTTTTTGTTTACACAATTGCAGTCGGTGTCGCATGGGCTTTTTTTTTTTGCTTGTGATGAAGGAAATAATATTTATTATATGTATTTTGTTTAATCAAAACTAAACATATATTGGGGTAATCTCACCACCTCGTGAAATGCTGGTCATCACAACAATCTATCCAGTTTTCATCCTTCCAACCAAACAACAAAATTGGCTATCCTTAACCAGGTGGTTGAGGATGTCCTCATCCTCTAAATCATATCCCCTAAACCAAACACACCCTATATGTAAGGTGGGTGGTGGATCGACAGTGGTTTGGCGGAGCGGTTAAGTTACATGTACGAGTCCGCGTAATGCCATGTGTAGCGTACAGGACGCACGGCTGTAAATCTATCAGTGTAGGACAAGCCACGAGCAGTGCACCAGCTAGCAAGCTATTATTCTCCGGACAATTACGGCCGTACGTGGTGAAACTGCGAACGGTGAGAATTTAATGATGGACGCCTGAAACCTGCGAGGATGGAGGGAACGTCCAAGAGAGAGTGGGGGCTCACGGGAGCACCGATACCTATATACGTCGGCACATCACATGTGTACATGAGGCCGGGACCGCGCGCCGGCCCGACCGACAGGGCCGGGGTGACGATCGAGCGCTTAAAACCACCTCTTGTTTTCATGCGATCCATGCCCGGCCGGCCCGACCGACAGGGCCGGGGTGACGATCGAGCGCTTAAAACCACCTCTTGTTTTCATGCGATCCATTCCCGGCCGGCCAGCCGACCGAGCGAGCAAACGCCTTGAATCGAATTAGTTGAATACGTTGTCCATACGCTACCTCAGATCTCTCTTGAATATACCCGGGCACTGCAAGAATTCGCTCTCGTGACGAACACTTGTAGTACTACTGTCCATGGTACCACTGAATTGAAACATCAAACCCCAGAGTGCATGTTGGTTGGTATGCATAGCGCCATTTTCCGTACTTCTATGGAATTTGGAGGTACTGCCTCGGAGCAACCATGAGCGTCTACAAAATGTTTTCAGTTCAGTGTGACCCCCTCTTCTCATCCCCGGGCATCTTGCACTCGATTAACAAGTTGGAGAGAGCTTTTCTTTGGGCGCGGCAGATAAATTGACCGGAGGGCAATGCAAGGTGAATTGGAAAATTGTGTGTAGGTCTAAAGTCAAAGGAGGGCTAGGCATTATGGACCTCGACAAGTTCGCTATAGCTCTTCGTCTCCGTTGGTTGTGGCTTCATTCGAAGGACCCTTCCAAGGCGTGGATTGGTAACGAAAACCCTTGTAACAAAGAGGACATGGAATTTTTTTTCTACGCGGCCACCATCATCACCATTGAAAACGGTCACATTGCAACCTTTTGGCACTCTCCGTGGCTAAATGGGCTCAAACCAAAAATCTTGGCCCCCTCCATCTTTGACATCTCCGCTAGGAAAAACTTCACCGTCAACAAGGGGATCACGAAGGACTTTTGGGTCTCCAACATCAACACTGCCGAGGGCTTCACAACTCAACAAATCATCGAATTCATCGGTCTTTCACTAGTACAAAACCTCACATTAGAGACTAGACCTGCAGCTGGTTAATCCAAAATAAAAATCATCTGTATGGGAAAAAGGCCCTCAGACAGTCGTAATTCTGGTACCGGCTCTAATAAAGCTTGTGACGGTTAATTTTATTTCCTGTCTCCAATAATATACCACTATACACATACACGGCTAAGAAAATTAACTGGCTCTAAAAATGTTTCATACAGTCAGTATAATCGGCCGGCTGTAGCTATTATTGATTGAAACACTTGTATATACCTACATCGAACTGACGAATGTGCGCTGAAACGTGAACAAGATCTTGATGAACTCTTAGGCGAAACATACTAGAGAGATGAATTTCATAGCTTAATTAGTACTATAATCAGTAGCAATATACAGTAATTTTAAACAATATTCTCCGGTGAACGGCCAAAATCTCGATTCTCTCCTCGCGCTCGAGATTTACGATCAATCTCTATCGATCAATCCCCGGCGTAGCTATAGCAAAATATATACCGTGCCCCCCATCTCGCGCGTGAATACGATCGATCGATAAGAGATCGATCTAGCTAGATCAGCTAATGCTAACAAAATATGTACTATTACTAGCTAGCTACTAGTACTACTAATCTTGGAGTTTGATGCCTACTCCTCGTCGTTGGAGGAGATGAGAATGACGCTGACGTTGGGGATCTCGTCCTCGACGGAGGAGCCCCAGCTGTCGCCATCCTAGCCAGCCTCCTCGTTGTCGGGCACGTCCTCATCGGAGTCGAAGAAGAGGCCCTCGTCGTCGTCGTCGCCCACCTCACCGCCATCGGCCTCTGGCATGCCCTCGTCGTCCTCGCCCGCCTCGCCGCCATCGGCCTCCATGTCGGAGTCGGAGAGGCCCCAGTCGTCCTCGGTGTCCTCACCGTCCTCGCCTGCTGCCGCCTCGCGGCTATCGGTCGCGCGCGCCGCCGCCATGGAATCGGATGGCACGGTTCTGCGCGACAAGGCCTGCGAGATGAGGACGACGCACAAGTTCGTCCTGGATCTGCTGCTGATGTGGACATCCCACCTACAGTTACAACCACTAGTCCTACAACTACACAAGGAGCTATTACTCGAGCTCGTGCGCGTCAACTTAATTATCAGGTACTTTCGTTCCTAGGAACTATTCCAAATATACATGAGAATATGCTACTGCCTAAAACAGATATGTTTGTTACGCTCAGGAACAATGGACCTAGCGAGGAAGAGAAGGACAAGCATTGGAGCATGATGGTTCATGGAGATGGCAGCAAGCATAGCACCATATTCCATACTTCTTTATGGAACTAGAAAGATACCCCGTCTGGTGGAAATCTTTTCAATAATTTTATTGTGTAAATAAAGGCATATAAACCCGATGAAATATGAAGTTGTTCATAGAAATATGGAAGATTCAATTGATTACAATTGTCAAAAGGCTAAATTAGTGGACGTTAATTCCTATATTTGACGATTAAAAGTAGGTGACGTGGATAATTGGATGATGAAAAGTAAATGATGTGGATATGTTGCATCCAAGAAAATATTTGCTTTAATGAATATCAGTGGACGATATGGACATTTGGTTGACTAAGAGAATAGATGATATGGATAGCTTTGAGATAGAAAATAATTAATACATTTAGTGAGGTTTTTCATTACAAGAGGTATGGAATTTGGAGGTACGATACTATGTATCTGCTCGGGGCCACCGCGAGCGTCTACAAAATGTTTTCAGTTCAGTGACCCCTCTTCTCATCCCCGGGCATCTTGCACTCGATTAACAAGTTGCAGAGAGCTTTTCTTTGGGCACGGCGGATAAAGTGTCATGTGGTTAATGCAAGGTGTATTGGAAAATTGTGGGTAGGCCTAAATACAAAGCAGGGATGGGCATTATTGACCTCGACAAGTTCGCTAGAGCTCTTCGCCTCCGGTGACTGTGGCTTCATTGAAAGGACCCTTCTGAGGCATGGATTGGCAACGAGAACCCTTGCAATAAGGAGGACATGGATTTTTTTTCTACATGGCCACCGTCATTACCATCGAAGACGGTCACATTGCAAACTTTTGGCATTCTCCGTGGCTAAATGGTGAAAGAGCATGCTAGCTCTTAATCTGTTTTGGAGTCAATGACAACACACTCACATGACTAATCGTGTTTCTAAGTGTTGACATGTACTCATTTGATAAACACGTAAAGTACGAAGATGGAAGAGAGAAAGGAGCACGAAAAAGGAACCAAGAAGAAATCCTGACCGGCGGTAGTACCGCCAGCGATAGTACCGCTCCTTCTGAAGCTGTACTACCACGGCATACTGGGTAGCCAGCTTCAGGCAGCAATGCACGGGTTTCTACCATGACCAGGGTTCAGTATTTCGTTTTCAGGTTTTCTTTCGCCCCCGGCCGAGATTCGCAAATTTTGAGAAATCAACGAAATTTCGAAGAAAAGTTCTAAATATTTCGGTCAAATTCAAATTCTGGCGCTTAAAATATTTAACAAAAATAAATGCGAAAACCTGATTCGAACTCGCAACCATGCACTTAATTGACCGGACGCTCAACCGACAGAGTAAGGGCATGTTTCTGTTGTATACTTGATTTATGTTCATTAAAACTATTATATATTTGATTTTCTTTCAAATTTACTCGAAATTTTCGGCCAATTTAGGTATTCTCGCCGCCCTACGAGAATCGCAAATTTCGAGAAATTCGTCCGAAATTTCAACGAAATTATTTTCCCTGACCATGACCACGGTGATCGTAGAGAGGATTAAATCCGGAGCGGCGTTTGTGGAGTTGAGTTCTATTATGCGGGGAGAGTAGGCTTCGGGTATTCAAGCGAGTGCTCGCTCGTATGGGCATGTAAAACTTATTAATAACTCCACGGGGAAATCTTTTGCCTCTATTTAAAAAAAATGTTTTCAGTTTCAGTCGTTTGTGCGGATAGATGCAATGAATTGTGGACCGGGGGAAGGTGTATTCCATCTGCGTCATCAGTCACATGTAACCGTTTCTAATAAGTGCTGGTGAGTGGTGGCTCCCACGTTTAGAAGATGCCCATGTGAGTTTTCCTTGCTCTTCACACGTCTCTCCTGCATGGTCACCGGTCAACACCTATTGAATACATACACAACACAACCTCTCTTGTTGTTAGGCCAGAGCCTACTTGAGTACTCCCTCCGTTCAAAATTAGATGACTTGCATTTGTCCATATATGAATGTATCTATACATCCACATGTGCACGAATGAAAAGTCATCTAATTTAGAACGAAGGGAGTAGTTGTTAGGCCAGAGCCTACTTGAGTAGTTGACCACGAAACTACTCCCTCCGTTCTACTCCTACTTCCTCCGTTTTTTAATACTAAGATGTTTTACATTTTGTCAACATTCACATGCACACAAATGTATGTAGACATATTTTACTTTAGATATTCACTTATTTTAGTGTGCATATAGACAACATATGTACCATCTAAAACATATTGTACGTATTAAAAAACTGAGGGAGTAAAAATGATGACTTCCATTTGCATGCATGTGGACGTTACATGTCTAGATACGTCCACATATAGACAAATGAAAGTTATCCTATTTAAAACGGAGAGAGTATATGACACTATATGTGCAAGCATCGCAACCACTCATGGCTGTACAAAAATCCAAGCGATGAAGCGAACAACGAGACTAATCATTTCTCTTCTGTCAGTCACAGTAGAGTAGTGTCGGTGTGTCCTCGCCCTTTCCCTTTCGTTGTCGCTCGGGTCCGGCTGTCGGAGAGGGCGACCTTCTTTGACGGGATCTGCATGCGCTGATTAACAGCACGACAACGACATTGTAGCTACTGTACGTAACAGCAAAAAAAAAAAAAAAAATCAATGCGACAGCATAACATCACACCTGTAAAGTGGTTCCGACGACGCAGCAATGTCACTCAACAGTAATGGCGCCCGGTCTCCAAATGCCGAATAATCCTGCGTGATGACATGCCAAACCGTATCCCGACCGTGGGCGTGCGTATACAGGAGTAGGAGTACTATATATACTGCAGTGGGCAGTGAGGCAAGGCAAGTATGCTTGTCTCTCACATGCCCGACGGCCCAAGATGTGGCGCCAGCACTCACTCACAGCAATGCTGCTATGGAATAGAATACGTATCCGCAGACTCTGGTGCGCCATCGTCTCGTATTTTTATGAATCTGACCCGTCGTTATAAATTTTTGGAATGAATGCTTGGATTCCCAACAGCGCATCGTTTTCCTGGACGAAGATCGTACACTATGGAGGAGTATATATAGAACTGAACCGAAAATTCGCAGTGAAAAAGTATAAGCAGTAGGCGACATGACCCCTGCTCCAGCCTAGTAAAGTCAGTGCGTATGATTTTTACTGATCTGTCAGACCAGACCAGATTCCCTACTCGGCTATTGAAGGAGGGGATAAGCGCTGATTTACAGTTATGTAAAGTCAGTGCGTATGATTTTTACTTATAAATAAACGAGACACGTATTAGCAGAAAAACCCAAGAGAGAGACCCGGTCAGACCAGACCAGATTCCCTACTCGGTTCACACACACGTTGGCGTCCGCCGCCCGGAGTGGCAACCCGTGCGTGCTGATCCCAGCGTGCGAACGGAGCAGATCTGCTCACGTATGAACCGAAGCACAGTAGAATTTGCATAAACAAACATGGCATGGAGCCATGGATCGAGGCAGCCCTGTGCATTTGCCGAGTTGCCATAGGATGCTGTCATCGCCTTTTTAGGCAGATCGCGCAGACTTTTCCTCCACCGTCGTTTCTCTCGTTTGACGCGAGCACCCACACACCCGTGTCACCATCCCACGCCGCACGCGCAACCAGACCCGTTGCAGTAGCAAATACGCCGCACCGCCGCCGCCCCACCGCGCACGCACGCCGGGTTACCCCGCACTCGCACTGGTGGAGTGGAGAGCGTGGCTGGCGGCGGGTCTCCCTGCCTCGCGCGTGGCCGTGGTGCGAGTGCAGCCGGTAAACCCGCACCTAAACCACAGCAGATCCCTCCCAGGCTCCCACCCCACTCTTCCTTCCCCCCCACCACCCCTCGCCGGTTCCCGCGCGGCGGCCGACGCAAGCAAGCAAAGACCTTTGATTGAGCGGTTTTCCGGGCATTTACGGTTACGCCTCGGGGCGGGGATGCGCGCGGATCGCGTGATGGCGGAGGGGGCCAAGCGGATCGACCTGGCCACGCCGCTGCGCTCGCCGCTGCACCTGCCCTACCACAAGGCCGACCTCAACTCCGGCCCCATCCGCCACCCCGGCGCCGTGCCCTTCCTCTGGGAGCAGAGCCCCGGCCGCCCCAAGAGCGTCCGCACCCGCCGCCCTCCCGCTCCTTCTTCACCCGCTCCTTCTTCGCCTCGGACGAACGGCGGGGAGGAAGCGGCCGGCGGCGGCGGCACCCCGTACCACGACGCCCTGGGTGACCGCGATCGAGCGCCGCTCCACCCCATCCCCGCCGCCCTCCCCCACAACGGAGCCGCCGCGCCGCGTAACATCGAGGCTGCCGACAAGCAACCCAAGGCACCGGCACGTGACATACTCTCCGTCGCCGACGTGCTACGGGGCCAAGACGCGGACGACGCCGGCCTCGGCGACGACGACGAGAGGTTCTCCGACGCGCTGGACACGCTCTCGCGCACGGAGTCCTTCACCGTGAACTGCAGCGTCAGCGGCCTCAGCGGCGTGCCGGACGACCGCCCCGCCGGCGCGGCCGCGCCAGCCACCGAGCCAGGAGGAGCCCGCGGCGGCTTCATGATGGACCGCTTCCTGCCGGCCGCGCAGGCCGTCGCCGTGGGCTCCCCGCAGTACACCTTCCGCAAGGCTGGCGGCGCCACCGGCAACGGCAGCTCTGCTCGCGAGCACGCGCATGCGGCCGCGGCCAATTGGAGGATGGGCAGTGGTGATGATGATCGCGCCAGGAGGACGCCTGTCCAGCTCCCCTACCAGCACCTGCCTCCCAATTATTTGTCCTGTAACTATCCGAGGCGTGAGGGGCGTGGGGATGAGGAGGAAGAGGATGACGACGATGATTTCGATGTGCATAGTACCCGTGGTTTTGCATCCAAGGGGTGTGGTTTGCTCCCTGGTTTGTGTGTTAAAACCTCCTTGTTGCTACTGAATCCAGTGCCTAAGATGAAGAATGGCAAGGTGCGTCGAGGAGGGAGAGACAGGGGGTTGCCATCCAAAGGCAATACACCCAGCCCTCTTGCCCGGAGCTCACAAAACAATAATCTTGGTTCTGATTCTAATGGGGTAAGCAGATGCGCACACAACATGCCTCATTAGTTCAGAGTTATGTCGCTTTTCTGTAGTTTGAAGAATGACCCTTCTAATCAACTCAGTCTTGTTATATTGCAGCGATACTGGGAGGAAGTGTATAAGCACAAGTTGGAACAGAAGTACATTCGCCAAGGAGAGGATAGAAGGAGCAAGATGACAAGTGAGTCGAACCATCTGACATTCTGGAGTGACTCTCAGACTGGGGATGCGTCTTCACCGTTTCACCACTCCATAGGTGATGGTATTAGTGCGTCTCCCAACCGTCGTGATGTTGCCTTGTCGCCGTCACCTAAAGCAAGTGGTTCACTTGGAATAAGAGATAGAGATGAGAAAATGAGTAGAAGCAATGGCTCTAGCTCAGTTGGAATTGACCATGATCATAGCTCGTTGGTCGGATCAGATCACAGTAGTAGTTTGAAGGGATCAAGCTCCATGAGCTCGGGGGTCGATAAAACATCGCATGAAGACTCAATAGATCACCGTGCAGGTATTGATTCAGAAACTAGCCACTTGACTCTGCTACTAGATCAAAAGACATCTTTAAATTCAGGATATGATGTTCAATTTGGAGGACGACCTATTGTTAGAAGTAACAATATAGCGGAAGTACAAGACAATAATCCATCGGAAGAAAGGATGATCGAAGTGTCAGAGCCCGCTGTATTAATGCCTTCTCAAAATGCAGGATCGGTGAAATTGGACGATAGAAAAACTTCCACTCATGATACTAGTCAGAATGTTCCACCATGTTTGGAAGAGAATATTGCTGTCAAGAAGGGAAGTAGTCCTCTGCAATGTCTACTGCCGTTGCCTGTCCCAAAATCACCTTCGGACTCCTGGCTTTCTCGCAATTTGCCATCTGTTAAGAATAAACCACCTGCTCCATCTTTTCTTGGAATCCAAGTACAGCAGAAGAAACAAGCTCCCTGGG
>CAMZMU010000056.1:25194900-25283998 GCA_947311845.1 Poa pratensis | reverse complement strand
GCAAACTGGCAATGGCTACACAGGAGCTCGGCAGCTCAGGCGCCGGCGTCCGCTGTCGCCGGTGGCAACAGCGTTGGCTGGAGCTTGCCCTAGCCGAGCGACGGCGGCCGACGGCGGGGGAGGCCCAGAGCGGGGGGCGGCGCGGCGAGGGGGTCGAGGACGGGACGTCCGGACCGCTGGAGGGTCGAGCCGTCAAGGGGATCCGGCGCGGCGCAGCACGCAGCAGCAGAGAAGCTAGGTCGACATGGTCGCGCATACAGAGAAGAGAGAATAGACAGAGAAACGAGTGGTTCGCCTCGTCCGCAAAGAAGTACAGCGATGAAAAAAAAGCAGCAGCGGAAGAGACCAAAATGGGCCAAATCTGCTTCATTATCTCCGGGGGTCAAAAAATTTCTCAAAATTCTAGGTGGGCCACGGCCCACCCTGCCCACCCTCTGCGTCCGCCCATGGTACAATGCATGCACTTTTCCAGGCATTGCAATTGGTTGACCCTCTCGGTCCAAACATTTGTCTGGTGATGATATGCCGCAGAATATTGCACACTTGTACCCAAGAGTTTGAAAGCTCTCGCCAAAAGACACTTGTGAAAATCGTGTCGCGATCAGAAACGAGCAACAGTGGTACACCATAAAGCTTGACCACCGTGACCACAAAAAGTTGGCAACTGACTGTGTCGTGAATGGGAGACAAGCAAACTTCGTGAATCAATCCACGACAACCCTGGATGACATTCGCACCGTTGTCAGACAGTGGCAAACCCACAAGAAACCCATTGTCAAATCACGCCAAGCACCCCTGGGATTGGAAACGCTGAAGCATAAGCATACCTGCCGGCTCTATCAATTCATGTTCCGCGTGCTGACAGCCTGGCACACAACACATTTCTTCACAGTTCCCACCCACGTCCATCTCTAGTGCAGACCAAGCAAATAGATGTTCCATCCGCTAATATGTTTCTTGGATAACTGATGTGGGGCGAAACTCATGGCGAGATTCGATTCATTGTTGGCCCGATCTTTCACGGCACAAAACTCCATCGCAGCAAGTAGCAATCGTGGGTTACGACGACGGTCACAAACTCCGCAGCAACAACACGCCAACCCTTCTAGTCGAAGGAATAACATGAACGAACCGTATAGGCTCAGCTTGTAATCTGCTACGCGTCACAGGACTTCACACGTCAGTAGAAGGTTTTGCAAAAATTTCTCAAGAAACTTAAGGATTTTTAGTCAGCTTTCCCCAAACTCGATACGAGGATTTTAATCCCAAACACACATCGTGTCTATTTCATATAACTCAAAACCTGACCTTTTACATGATGGAACGATGGCTTTATATATAGCCGACCTTAACTTGGCTGTTAAACCAACTTTGGACTTCTGACCATCTTGCCATCAGAGGGTGGCCACACCAGCCGTATGTCAGCTTTGCAGGAATCAACCAGAGTCGGAGAGGCACTTGTTTTTTGAATGCCGCTACTCCAAAAAGGTCTGACCGAAGCGTCCTCCTGGTTGAAAGTTCTTCGCTGATGCAAGGCCTTGGGGTCACTAAACCTACTATTTTCGACTACTGGAAAGACCTGGCTGCCTCGCCATCCCCCTCCCGCAAGGTCTCAAGTCGGCGATCATCCTAATCACTTGGGAAATTTGGAAAGAGCGGAATGCGAGGGTCTTCAACAACACTTTCACAATGCCCTCCATTCTTTTTCAACGCATCAAAAGCGAGAGTAGGAACTGGATCCTAGCGGAGGCCAAGGGCTTGGCTGAGATTTGCGAGTAATTCGTTTGTGTGTTGCGTTGTCGGCCTCCGGTGTTGCTGGGATGCCTTTTTAATTTTTTCGGCCTCGGCCGTGTACTCGCCTTTGCTCCTTCTTTATCAATATAAAAGGCAAAGACTGGCCGCGTACAAAATATCCCTAAAACTATTACGGAGTCCGTTACAAAGAATGGGACTACCGAATTGATTTGCCACATTAACCTTCACATACCTGGATGGTGGACCCCATCCTAATTGACAGAGAGAGAGAGAAACGATCGAGGTAATCTCAACCCTAAACATGCCTTATCCTTGCATGGCAAAAATAGAAAGATAAAGTTTGTTTTGATCTTCCTCTTATCTCTCTTTAAACGTGGCTGAGCATCTCCTAAAAAGAAGGGATCTTCACGTACACCAATAACATGGAAACCGAGCCATCCAAGGTATCTGTACGTGAGTGCATTTTCAATAATAACTGATATGACCGTGAAAACTTGCATGTGGCAAGATGGTTAGGAGGGTGGATGTACCCCCAGCCTATCAGAGTTCAAATCCCAGATTTGACACTGGTGTTTCTCATTTAGGCGGAATATTCTTCAATGGGAGCGACGCGAGGCGCCTGTGGTGACTTCGTCAATTTCAAGACTCGACCGCCGCTCAGTCTCTCGAAGGTGCTCATAGGGATAGGATGTGCGTGTGTGCGTTCATAAGGGTGAGTGTGCGCATGTGTATGTGAGCGTCTGCTTGTGTACTATGTTTAGGGAAAAAAAGATATGTCGACCGAATCTTTTTCAATAACAGATTGTCCGCCCACTACACTAGAGTGTAAAGAATGCATAATTTTGTTTGAATTGCTGAATCGTCCCACATAAACTCTGCCTTGCAGTTTGATGATGCCATCAGTCAAAGAAAATTTATCAGGAAGGACTGTGAAAAACAAGTGCTTGCAAAAATCTGGTAGGCTAGGGGACCTCCCCTAGAGAAATGGCGCCCGACCTGTTTCCCCTCGCCTGGCGCAAGAATATGACCGTGCGGGGGTGACCAATGGAAGCGAATGGATGAAAGGGCAACAGCGGCTGTCATCGGCAATCCAACTTGAGCAGTTTGTGGAACTCTAGCACAGGATTCAGCAAGAGGAGCGCGACCAAATTAGGTGGTGTCGTGGCTCCAGCGGATTCTATTCAGCAAAGACTGCATACGTTGCGCAATTCCTAGGTCGAGTACCCACGCCGGCGCTGGAGAAGATCTGGAAGCTGAAGGGAGCAAAAGGTGAAGTTCTACTTGTGGTTGCTTCTACATAATAGGAATTGGACCAATGATCGTCTAGCGGCAAGGGGGTGGCCTCACACTGTCGACTGTTGCTTCCACAAGTCTACAACCAAGGGATCGAATCAGCCTCTCACATTCTGCTGGGCTGCACCTTCCTTAAATAGGTCTGGCACCTTGCCTCTGGACTTTACCCGCATGTGGCGGCCGTCGCACTGAACTCAGAATCGACCAAGGAATGGTGGAGGAAGACTTGCTGGAGGCGCCAAAGGAGAGCCGGGCAAAGGAATGCAGGTTTGCTGCGCAGCATACATGGCGTGAAACTTGTGGAAGGAGCGCAATCGGCGAACTTTTCAAGCAATTGAACTAAACACCAGAGGGGTTTTATAGCTAGTCCGAGATGATCTTGCCCTCCTAAAGGAGGCCTTTTGGAGTAGTTTCTCTTTGCTTTTACCATGCCTTTGCCGGGGATTTTTGTTAATTGTTCCCCACCTGCTTGCAGGCTTGTAGCTGTTCTCCTTCAATCTATAATGCAATGGCAGGGCTCCTGTCAGTTTACGGTAGAAAAAACCGCTAGTTGTCCTCAGCAGGTTCATCACTCATTAGTGACATAAGAATTGAGTATTTCCTGCATCCACGTAGGCTGAACTCTAGTCAGAGCGTACAGCTAGTTGCGGATGCAACACGAGAACCAGACATACAAGTTAATATTTCCTGCATCCATAAACCGCCTTGTAGTACAAGCCACACCAAGATCACTAGCGTGGATTCTGCGGGAAACTTCTTTTTGTAGCCGATGGTGGTTTTATCGACATTATCTTGTTAGCGTTCAGCCTTATCTTTTCCACATGTAAACCGACGCGGCTCCTTGTACCTAATTACCACCGACTATATAAGGGGAAATAGGGGCCTGTCAAACGTGGAGCCTGATCCCTACACATCTCTCTTTGGTTTAGATGATAAAACATAAAATTACACGCTAACAATATGTTCATAATGATATTTAAGTGAGCATTAGAAACTTTCTTTGCAAATATCCTCTCTCTCTCCTCTCTCTCTCTCTCTCTCTCTCATATGGTGGATTACACGAATGTATTCATTGAAACATCTTTTGTCATGAGGATATAACTAGAACTTAAAAGGGCTAACGACACTTTTGATAAGACGTTTAGGTGAGCACCGGAAACTTTTGGTGGCAATAAAGTGTACTATCGACCTCCCATTTACATATAACATGTGAAACATACTATTCTCAAACATTATTATCCATTACGGCAGTTGCATTCAAACATCAATTGCATATTACATGAGTGTTGTCCATTTCCAATAAATTTCTCTCACAAACTTTCCATTAGAAAAACGCAAGAGTATTTATATTTTAAAGCGTGAACAATATGCCCATTTGAGTTTTCTACATGCATATATGTTGAACAAATACCAGTCAGTCAATCCAATCGAAGGAAGTGAGCCTAGCTCACTGAATATACAACCCCACCATCTAAGTTTGGCCGTGAATTTATATTATAGCCGAAATTCATAATGGCTCCCGAGCTCATATATGCTCCCGACTGAATAGAAAAATCGAAAAAATAGTAAAACTTTTCAAAAAAGAACCTGAAAAAACTTGGTGATGAACGTATACAAATATTCTACATACGTGCCAAATTTCATAATTAAATAACATTTGTGATGATCTGTGCAAAAAAGACAAATCAGTAACCAAAATGGATTTAAAAATGTCTTTTTAGAGCACTAATTTTGTCGTTTTTGCACAAAGCATCACATATGTCATTTCATTACGAAACGTGACTCGTATGTAGAAAAGTTATATATATTCATCACCGATTTTTCAGTATTTTTAAAAATGTTTTACTTTTTTTTGGATTTTTTATTCAGGAGAGCATATGAGCTCGGAAGTCAAAACACCACTCCCATATTATAGGGGGTTTCTTATTTTTTTTCCTAATATACGAAAATGCATGCTAGTTGGAGAATTATTATTACTGACATGGGTATACATATCGGGTACCCTATCATGAGGGTACCTGGTGCACGTAACGACTAAGGCCCAATATCGAAGAGCCTACTAGAAGCCCAAGACAAGAGGTCCAAGAAGATGGAGTACCCTCCAAGACCAGACATAGGCATAGTCGGTTTAGGCTTTCCTTACGTGTAAACTAGGTCGTTACAAACTCCCGAGACCCAGCCTATTTAAAGGCTGGGAGGGGTACCGATCTGGGACCAAGCCATACTCGAACCACCAAATCTCTTGCGAGATCGTCATCTCGCCGGAGCTCTCCTGTAATCGCATAATCCACAATCAATACCAGACAAGCAGGAAGTAGGGTCTTTACCTCCACCCGAGGGGCCTGAACCTGGGTAAATCTTTGCCTCTATTTGTCAGCCGACGAAACTACCAGTATTACCACGTTCTCTCCCCATAATCTCAACCCTAGGTCCTTAACCATGGGATTTGATGAGGGTACACCTCGTCAATTACTCTCTCTGATTCTCAATATAAGTATTTTTAGTTTTTTCTTAGTTCGTACGTATTTAGTCCACATTGAAGTCAAATATTATACTAGGATTTTTTGGTTGTATTATGTTTTTCCATTTCACCTTCCATCCACCGTAAACCTCTTTTGTAAGACTTGGAGTCTTTTGACTCCCCATTTATATTGAAAATCCTAACCGTAGGGGCCTGATGGCTCCCAAGTGCAGGAGATCAATTGTAGTACCTTTCAATTAGAAAAGGTTGTCGAACCCACGAGGAGCTGAAGGTATTGGTTAGTAAAATTGATAAATAAAACAATAAAAGATGCAGATGTTCTTGGTGTTTTCAGCTGTATAATTGCAAGCAGATAACAGATAGTAGCAAACGAAAGCTCTCAAAGAGAAAAAGCCCAATCCTCTTATGTGGCAAAAGGATAAGCTCAAGTGATGTGTAACTTAATGTGGCAAACGTTCCCGAGGGCGGCATGGATGATGCTAGGCATAGAGATTTATTAAACAACACGTTGAATATCTTGTCAAGTTTTAATCCTCTTTGGACGGAGCCATAATTAGGTATAGTTAAATAAATAACTACAACCCCTTATGATGGATCATGTGGCCAAGCAAATGACTGCACAAGAATTATTAAACCTAAAGTCCCACCATATCATTATACTCTAAGGTCCCCGATACTAATACCCTCATAATATAACTTCATGACTCGGTCTCAGGTTTACGTGTCCTCCCAAGTCTCCATCAATTCATTACACTACGGTGTTCTCCCTATGAGCCCATAAAGGTGAAGTGTTGTGCAGTCGACGTTCGCACAACACCATCATAGAATCACATAAAAAGATAAACTCTTTACAAAATACCAACACATGTCATATATAAATCAATGCCAATTCATCCTATGCTCTCAGGAACATACGGGAACTACTCACAACGTGCGAACATGATCATAATCAGTGGCATAAGTGGTACAACACAATCTGAAATTATAACTTCACCACCAAATAATGACAGTACTCAATCACAAACATGAATAGTAGCACAAGACAAGTATCTAGGGTATAGCGACCTCGGATGGACTTGGAAAAATTAGGGCGTTACTTTTCGGGCGAGACGAAGGCGTTGCTAAAAAGCCCCAGGCGAGGAGGTGCCCGAGGCCAGTTTGGCTGGTCCCACGCGGCCAGGTACATGGGCCGCGTGGGCCACCCCCATTTGGCCCTCGTGGCTCTCCTCTCTTCGGTATTCTTCCCTCTGCCTTTCTCCCGATGAAAAACTGACGCAGTATTTTTCCTTTTATTATTTGAGGTCATGTAGCTCCTGAAACATTAAAGACAAGAAAAAGGAGGTTTTCTGCCTCCCAGAAATTAAATACCAAAAATAGGGACTTGGTATGAAAGTCCCCAAAATCATCTAAAACATGTAGAAACAATCATATAATCATGCAAATAACATTCTAGTATGATACTAAAAGTTATATAAATGATGATATAAAATGCACGTATCAACTCCCCCAAGCTTAAACCTTTACTCGTCCTCGAGTAAATAAGGACATAGATCATTACATGCATCAATGGACTTATGGTTGATAAATAAATACGGGCATTGTATCATCATCATATTCAATTGCAAGATAAGATTAATGATCTAAAACTCATACATATGAGGGCAACATAAGTAGAACTCTAGCAATCACCCCTTACTTTTGAAAGCAAATAACCATTGTATGTTGGACAATCGAATCATATTGTTTTTCACATGCTTTTGCTCTTCATGGCAAGCATTATAATCTTTTATACTTTGCTGAAATTCAAAGACAAGATAAACTCTCATTGGATAACAAGTTCAAAAGAAGACAAATGAAAAGACAGATAGATATAAAAATTGTTATCACTCTTGCTTGACTAGTAACTAGTGCAAACTTTAGTCATGGATATCTCAATCAAGTTCCCATGCTCTACACAACCCTTTTCTTACACTTTCCATGGCTAACTGAAATTTCAGGTGCCTTCCTTTCATTCACATTCAAGAGCATAAGTATTGAAATATCCATGATCATTAATTTGCTCAAAAGATACTAGGTTGTAACAAGAGTGTTTTTATATCCTTTTCATTAAGTCTTCTCAACTTCTTATCCTACAAGACTATATCTTAACCTCAAACTATGATTCACAAGTCTTTTTACTTCTTCTATATTGAGATAATTCTATAATTGTCCAACATACTCAAGTTAATTAATTTCAAGGCAAGATGTGATTGAAATTCTAAATATGCCATGCTCATTTGCATGAGTGTTACCCATAAATCCCCAAACAAGAGAATCATGGATGACACCATACTTTAATATTCATTGATAAACCATAAGAAGGGATACATGATAATGCTCCATGAGCTCACACACGCCTAAGAGATATTGATAACTAATCGATAAAAGCAAAGCACACCATGACTAGATAGATATGATAGATTGATAAAGAGAAAGACTAGATGGAACACCCCAAGCTTGGTGTCTTGCTAAAACTCCCTCTCTTCTTTCACATTGCCTTCATAATAATTATCTTCAAGATCCCCAATGATCTTCATCATGAGGTTGTAAGCTTTTTCGAACTCTTTTGCGGCTTCTCCCAGTTTTGCATGAGATTCTTCTCCACCGACTCTTTGCAAGGCTTCCACTCAGGGCTTGTCACCTTCTTGTTAGGGATCTTGCGATCCCATTCACCAGGATAGTTCTCTTGAGTGGTGCGCTGAAATTCCCTGTCAATAAGAGTAGAAGCTACGTTTTTTTCTCGCAAGGAAGCGCCTGGGAACCTTCCCTCCGGTCTGCATGCGCGCGCCCCCCTCTTGTTTCCAAGAGAGTGGTTCACCCTCACGCCGGCAACAGCAATGGGTGATGGAGGTGCTGTCGCCAAGGGCGCGATGTCGACGGAGGGCGTGTGCTCTTCTTCTTCAGCTTCTTGCTTGTCCATCTCCTCTTCATCAAGCTTGTAGTCTTCATCGTCGGAGTAGTCCTTCCTCTTCCTATTCCTCCTCCATATGGACGTGGGGCTGTACCCATTGAGTTCATCATCATCGTCGTCCATGGAGGAGCATTGGTAGGAGTCTCCCGAAGACATGGCTAAAAACCTGACAGGCAGAAACAGCAAAAGAAAGAATCGCTCGAGAGCGCTCGTGCGAGATTAGATCGACAGAGAGGGGTATATATTGAGGGTTTTTGGGTCAAGGCGAAGCGTCGGGATCGAAAACGAGACGAAAAAGGACTCCGAGGTGGAAAAGGGATAGCCCACGTGGCCAGGTGATAATCCCCAAGAGCAAGGAATCACTGTAGCACAATTCGATAAGTATTGAGTGTCGAACCCACGAGGAGCTGAAGGTAAACTATCTATTCTCTAAAGCCCTATAACCCTCTTATACGACCGTTTATGCAAAGCAATAAATATGAAAAGAACTAACTAATGAAGAAAAGTGACGTGGAATGGGTTTTTCTAGTAACAAGTTTCTCAATCAAGTTTCAGACACAAATTTCTTAGAGCAAGTTTCTCTCGTAGTTTTCTCAAGCAAGTTTCTCAAAGTAGCAAGTATCAAATATCTCAAGTAGCAAATATCTCAAGGGAGCAGATGTTCTAGCAATTGTTATTTCATTCGCGTGGTTGTCACAATTAGTGAAGCACATGTTCAGTCTTAGTTGTTTCTTTTAGGTGGGAGCCATAAATAGGTGTAGCCAAGTAAATGAGCAATAACACAACTCTTATGATGGATCTCATGGCCAAATAAATGTGCAGCACAAGAATTATAAGACATAATTGTCCCACCATAGCCTTAAGTTCTAGGGTCCCCATAAATATCCCCCATAAAGTAACTTCAAGTCTCAGACACCGGTTTTCTCTCTACTCCGACATGTCCTACTCAATCCATTACGCTACGTGATCACCTTACATGCATTCCCCAACATATGCGTGCACTCATATATTGTACATAAAGACAATCATAAAAGATAACAACACTTGTATGCAACCAATCAACGAACTATTTCACAAGTGCCATGAACAAATCACTTCTCAAACACAGATGGGAGACACAATAGATCAAGGGAATAGTATATTGCATCATACATCATGTTTGCCAAGAGTTTACAGTGGGAGATGGAGATGATCTTGCTGTAGATGTTGATGATGAACACGCCGGAGGGGGGTGGAGCCCTCCGGAGGTGATTTCGGCGGCGTTTCCCCCCTCCGATCTTCTCCGACGGCAGCCTTCTGACTCTCTGTTTCGTGGTTTTCTGTTTCTCCGCCGCCTCTCCTTTCGCGAAACGTCATGGGACCTTTTTTATAGGCGTTTTTAGGTCAAGACGAAGGCGGCGGAGAAAGGATCGACGGCTGCAGAGCCACGAGGGCCAAACGGGTGGGCCCCACACGGCCACAGTACCTGGCCGCGTGGGCCACCCCCGTTTGGGCCTCGGGCCTCCGCTTGTTCGCTTCCTTCGCCCCAGGTCTTCTTCCTTCCAAATATTGACGCCCTAAATTTCAAGGTGATTTCGTTGACGTTTGGGTCCCTGAAACATTAAAATAAGAAAACGGGGTTTTCTGTCTGTGCAGGGTTAATTCCATAAAAATAGGGAATAAATGAATATTCCGAAAAATCATTATAAAACATTGATATAACCCTTATATGATGCAAATATGATTGGAATATAAGCAATTAAAGTGCAAAGTTCATGTATGCATTTTACATGCATCAACATCCCCAAGCTTAATCCATGCTCGTCCTCGAGTATGAAGATGATAAAACTAACATGGAGTTTGCAATTTAATACTTAACAATGAATATCAAAGATGATTACTATTGCTACATATAGTCAAATGATTCATTCTTCAAAGGAGTGGCAATATGCAAATAGTTTGAAGTGATATCAAGTATTCAAGACAAGGATGTTCATTGATAGTTCACAAAGTGTAACATGGTAGAAAGTAATATGGAACACAGGTATTATGGAACACATGTATGCATAATGATAAGCAAGAACATCCTACAATGGTCATAGAGTGTAGATGAAAATCTGAATATGATAGGTGTACACTTGGAAAGATGTATATGTGAGTAGAGGTAAAGCATGCATATTCATCCAACTTCCAAACTCTCTACTTAAGTTAATGATTGCAATAAGGTATTCATTGGTGTCAAGCTCTCATTGCCCCTATCATAGCATCTTGAATGATTAAGGTTAAAGTGAAAACAAATATGAGTAGTGTGCTTGATAAAGAATGGGTTGAATGTCTCATGCCCCTTGAATACAAGTACTTACACCATGTGTTACTCAACTTGGAAAACAAAGCAAGTTCAATTAAATATCATTGTAAGCTAATAGTATCATCAGAGCGTCAACTGGGGTACCTCTTGTCCCAAGATACGGAACAAGCCCATATCAAAATGACAATACAAACAAACAAAATGAACAATCTCAACACCCTTTTTATTTACCATTTGGAATAGTTTTTTATTGCAAGGTGTATCACAGAAGGTTCACCATAGTATGTAAGTAAATTTCCACCATGAATGATGCATGGCTTAGATTAGCGGCCCAGGCGTCTCTCTAACCATTTACACAAACTCATTTAAACTCACTCTATTTCCACATTTATTTCAACATGATAAGCATCCATAGACAAAAGCACATGATATCAACTAAATTCGATGAGACGTGTTGAAAGCTTGCCATGTGACAGCACATATGGGCTAACTTCCAACCCAAAACATTCATCAAACCACAAACATCATAATCTTAATCACAATGGGTCAAGTTTTATTATGCAAATAAAAGAACATTGTGCATTAAGTTCGTGAGAGCTATATAACCAAAATTTTTCCATTGCAATCAAAACATAAACATTTTCATTCAGAGGTAAGATAACACAAACAACATGTTAAACATACTCGGAATAACATAAAGCAATAGGTAGATATGGTGGACTCACTGGGATAACTTTGGTTGAAGGTTTGGAAACAAGTTTTTGCTTGTTAGTTTTTGGGCTAGCAAAACGGAGAAAGTTGACCATCTAGATGCATCATGAGTGTCCATAGAACTTACTAATCCATGTTAAACCAAGTAAAATAACAATCAGCACCAAAACATGAATAAGTGATAGCTCTACAAAAAGAATTTGCAAACTATTACTCATAAACAAGCTCATGAATCATGCAACTATATGTATCATTAAAAATCAAGTCAAACATCTCTTTTTCCAATCTTATAAAAGCATCCAACATATTTCAACCATATTTCCAGTAGCTCTCCCATATAATAAATGATAGTGGGTGGTCTCTCAAAACAAATCAAACCAAAACAAAAAAGACGTTCCAAGTTTATGCGATAAAGTGTTTTGATCGAAAAACAGAAGTTGGACGTGCGCAAACCGAGAGTGTGTAGGTCCAGCGGGGTTGTCTTCACATACCCAAGCTTATGGTCTTCACCATCCTTGGATAGCTCTTGGTGCATCTCCTCCAATCCCTGTGAAAAAACTTCAAAACACCGTTTCTCCCATCTCTTTTCTTGTGGGGTGCATTAATAGTGATAAACAAATATGTTCCTTGCTGCATATAATCCTTGAACAAAAATTCATATGAATGTCCAGAAAGTATATACTGTTGTATGCCTACTCATAACTAAATTGGACCAAAAAGATTCAACTTAAAATCTCAAAGCATGCATCAAACAAAATGGGACAGAATCTGTCCGGAAAAACAGCAGCAGCAAAACGTATTTTCTACCCTATCAAACTTTGTCGAAAAATTCCGAAAAAATTCATGCACACAGAGGATGAAAAGTTGCAACTAAAGTTCAAATATGAGCTCATTCGGAGTTACAGAATAAGAATTAAAAATCATACCGTGCACTGATTCGTGCAGGAATAAAATCTCCGAACGCTATAAGCAACTTTTCCAAAATGGGTAAAACTTGACACTTTATTAAAAACTCCAGAAACTATCTAGACACAAAATCTCTTGTTACAGCAAGAGGACACAAAGAAAAATCACACACAAATAACCGGGTTGCCTCCCGCAAAACGCTTTCTTTATAGCCATATAGCTAGGCTTACTTACTTGGTATCAAGATGGTTGAAATGAGGTGGCTTGGCATCCCCAAGATTAAATTCTTGTACTTATTTGATATATGTAGGGTGAGCCTAGGGGTACATCCCCAAGCTTGAGTTTTTGCCCCTCTTGATCTTGTTCATCACCCTCAATTCTTCCACCTTAAAATTCTCTTTACACAACACTCGTCACAAACTTGATTAGAGTGGTTAGTGCCTTCATAAATTAAATCCACATAGGCACAACAAAGACATATCATGAATTGATTTTAAACATTAGCTACTGTTACTATGGTTATGTAATGCTCCTTGATCAAAAGAACCGCACAAAACACAAGTAATGAGAGTAATGCAGAATAAAGACAGGATATGTCAGAAACTGGACAGCGAATTACTATTCTCACTCTTTTTATTTGGTTTTAGCTTTGGGAAAAGTTTAAATGATAGAGATTTTGCAATGGTTCCATTGGCATGAACAACACATGTTCAAGGTCGACCCCAAATTCTCCATTACTCATCCTTCTCATTTACTTTTCCAAATTTCATATAGAGTGAAAATCTTAAACTAATTGTTAGAAATGAGTAGGTAAAGTTATTTTGCAGGTTCTCAAGATATAAAGGTGTGCACAAACTGAATAGGAGATAAAAGCATAGAGAACACACCTCAAAACATTAAACCATTAACTTTTAAGTCTAACTCTTTTCCTATGCATTGGCATTTATATATGAATAAATAACAACCCATTTGAGGTAACCAATGCATATAATGATCAATAGCTTGCATTTTAAATAACATAGAAACATAAAGAGGATTCTTATCTCTTCCTCTCTCATAATAGTTGCAAGCATTGAAGTTAAACATTCCCACATGATTTTGAATAGAATCACCACATAAAGACTTATCATCTAATGAGCATATTGGATCATCAAACTCACAATCAATTTCATCCTCAATATTAGGTGGACTAAAAATATCATATTCAT
This sequence comes from Poa pratensis, assembly GCA_947311845.1. NCBI lineage: Eukaryota > Viridiplantae > Streptophyta > Magnoliopsida > Poales > Poaceae > Poa > Poa pratensis. Next base: position 25,270,406 of record CAMZMU010000056.1, on the reverse strand, counting down.
CAAAACTAACTTCCCCAAGCTTGAGGTTTTCCTCAGTGTTAGCAATAAAGTTGTTAAAAGAATTAGTACTATCACAGACATGATTGTTATGCAAATAAGTTTTAATTTTCTCCTCAAACACTTCATATCCTAACTCAAGATAGATATTATACAATTCTAGGATTGTTTTGTTGTTTTCCATTTTATAAATTTTTTGTATTTTAGATTTATATGTTAGTATGCAATGCAAACAAGAAAAGTTTAGCACAACGCTCCCCGGCAACGGCGCCAGAAAAGTACTTGATAATCCCCAAGAGCAAGGAATCACTGTAGCACAATTCGATAAGTATTGAGTGTCGAACCCACGAGGAGCTGAAGGTAAACTATCTATTCTCTAAAGCCCTATAACCCTCTTATACGACCGTTTATGCAAAGCAATAAATATGAAAAGAACTAACTAATTAAAGCAAGTGACGTGGAATGGGTTTTTCTAGTAACAAGTTTCTCAATCAAGTTTCAGACACAAATTTCTTAGAGCAAGATTCTCTCGGTAGTTTTCTCAAGCAAGTTTCTCAAAGTAGCAAGTATCAAATATCTCAAGTAGCAAATATCTCAAGGGAGCAGATGTTCTAGCAATTGTTATTTCATTCGCGTGGTTGTCACAATTAGTGAAGCACATGTTTCAGTCTTAGTTGTTTCTTTTAGGTGGGAGCCATAAATAGGTGTAGCCAAGTAAATGAGCAATAACACAACTCTTATGATGGATCTCATGGCCAAATAAATGTGCAGCACAAGAATTATTAAGACATAATTGTCCCACCATAGCCTTAAGTTCTAGGGTCCCCCATAAATATCCCCCATAAAGTAACTTCAAGTCTCAGACACCGGTTTCTCTCTACTCCGACATGTCCTACTCAATCCATTACGCTACGGTGATCACCTTACATGCATTCCCCAACATATGCGTGCACTCATATATTGTACATAAAGACAATCATAAAAGATAACAACACTTGTATGCAACCAATCAACGAACTATTTCACAAGTGCCATGAACAAATCACTTCTCAAACACAGATGGGAGACACAATAGATCAAGGGAATAGTATATTGCATCATACATCATGTTTGCCAAGAGTTTACAGTGGGGAGATGGAGATGATCTTGCTGTAGATGTTGATGATGAACACGCCGGAGGGGGGTGGAGCCCTCCAGAGGTGATTCCGGCGGCGTTTCCCCCTCCGATCTTCTCCGGCGGCAGCCTTCTGAATCTCTGTTTCGTGGTTTTCTGTTTCTCTGCTGCCTCCTTTCGCGAAACGTCATGGGACCTTTTTTATAGGCGTTTTTAGGTCAAGATGAAGGCAGTGGAGAAAGGATCGACGGCTGCGGAGCCACGAGGGCCAAACGGGTGGGCCCCACGCGGCCACAGTACCTGGCCGCGTGGGCCACCCCCGTTTGGGCCTCGGGCCTCCGCTTGTTCGCTTCCTTCGCCCACAGGTCTTCTTCCTTCCAAATATTGACGCCCGTAAATTTCCAGGTGATTTCGTTGACGTTTGGGTCCCTGAAACATTAAAATAAGAAAACGGGGTTTTCTGCCTGTGCAGGGTTAATTCCATAAAAATAGGGAATAAATGAATATTCCCAAAAATCATTATAAAACATTGATATAACCCTTATATGATGCAAATATGATTGGAATATAAGCAATTAAAGTGCAAAGTTCATGTATGCATTTTACATGCATCACCAGGTACTTGGGCCGCGTGGGCCCCTCTCTTTTCTCCCTCGGGTCTCCGTTTCGTCCAGTTTTCTTGTCCCATACGATGATTTCCATAAAAATTGACCTCCGTAAAATTTTATGCAATTCCGAGAAACTTTCCAACACAAAAGTTACCTTCTATTGATTTAGGGTTTCTGGAACTGCACGGTTTCTCTCAATTACCTCTTCCGGTGTTTGTAAATTCAACTCCTCCACCCTTCCGATGAAGCTCTTTCCTGCAATATAAGGTTTAAGGCGTTGTCCATTGACTACATGAGGTTTACCTTTCATGTCACCGTGAAGACGGATAGCTCCTGAACGGTACACCTCCTGTATCACTAATGGTCCCTGCCACTTTGAAGCTAGCTTCCCTGCAGAAAACTTGAAACGAGAGTTGTACAATAAAACTTGATCACCTACTTTGAATTCCTTTTTCTTAATTTTCTTGTCATGCCAAATCTTAACTTTTTCTTTAAACATCCTGGCACTTTCATAAGCTTCATTTCTCCATTCGTCAAGTAGGTTTAGGTCAAGAATTCTCTTTTCTCCCGCAGTTTTAAAATCAAAGTTCAGTTGTTTAATAGCCCATCTAGCTTTATGTTCTAGTTCAACAGGTAAGTGACAAGCTTTTCCATAAACCATTTTATAAGGAGACATTCCCATAGGATTTTTAAAAGCAGTTCTATAAGCCCACAAAGCATCATTAATCTTAATTGGCCAATCAGATCTAGACTTATTCACTGTCTTTTCCAAAATGAGTTTAATTTCCCTATTGCTTAATTCAACTTGCCCACTTGTTTGAGGATGATAAGGAGATGCAATTCTATGGTTAACATCATATTTTGCCAAAGTTTTTCTAAGAACACCATGCAAGAAATGAGAACCACCATCAGTAATTAAGAACCTAGGAACACCAAACCTGGGGAAAATGATGTCCTTGAGCATCTTCATTGCTGTGGCATGATCTGCACTTTTGGTTGGAATTGCTTCCACCCACTTTGTAACATAGTCAACTGCAACCAAAATGTGAGTATGCTTTGTCTTTGATTCTGGGAAAGGACCCATAAAGTCAAAACCCCACACATCAAATGGTTCAAGTGGCAATGAATAATTCATAGGCATTTCATTCCTCCTACCAATGTTTCCTACTCTTTGACATTTATCACAAGATTTAACATATTCAGCACAGTCCTTAAATAAAGTAGGCCAATAGAAACCAGATTGTAATACCTTTGCTCCTGTGCGATCTCCTGCATGATGCCCTCCATAGGGACTGTCATGACAATCTCTTATAATAGCCTGTTGTTCATGCTCAGGTACACAACGTCTAATAATACCATCCACACTTTTCTTATAGAGGAAAGGATCATCCCAAAAATAATGTCTAAGATCATAAAAGAATTTCTTTCTTTGTTGAGAAGTGAAGTGTGGAGGCAAAACTTTACCAACAATAAAATTTGCATAGTTGGCAAACCAAGGAGATGCAACTTTAGCACTAGAAACATTAACAATTGCAAGTTGTTCATTAACAAAGCTATCATTAATAGGAATAGGATCATCAGGTATGCTTTCCATCCTAGAGAGATGATCAGCAACTTGATTATCCTCCCCTTTCCTATCAACAATGTGTAAATCAAATTCTTGCAATAGAAGTACCCATCTTATTAGTCTAGGCTTAGCATCTTTCTTATTCATCAAGTATTTAATAGCAGAATGATCAGTATGTATTGTGACTTTTGAATCAGTAATATAAGGTCTAAACTTGTCACAAGCAAACAGTACTGCTAAAAATTCTTTCTCAGTTGTAGCATAATTCTTTTGAGCAGCATCAAGTGTTCTACTAGCATAATAAATAACATTCAGTTTCTTATCAACACGTTGGCCCAAAACAGCCCCAACTGCATAATCACTAGCATCACACATAATTTCAAAAGGCAAGTTCCAATCAGGAGGTTGAATAATGGGAGCAGTGATTAAAGCATTCTTCAAAATATTAAAGGACTCAATGCAATCATCATTAAAAGAGAAAGGAACATCCTTTTGCAGAAGATTGGTTAGAGGTTTTGATATTTTGGAGAAATCCTTAATGAACCTACGGTAAAAACCTGCATGCCCAAGAAAACTTCTTATACCTTTGAGGTCCCTTGGATATGGTAGTTTTTCAATAGCTTCAATCTTTGCTGGATCAACTTCTATTCCTTCTCCAGAAATCTTATGCCCAAGAACTATACCCTCAGTAACCATGAAGTGACACTTCTCCCAATTAAGAACCAAGTGTTGGTCTTCACAACGCTGTAAAACTTTGTTAAGGTTGAACAAGCAATTATCGAAGGAAGTACCATACACAGAAAAATCATCCATAAAAACCTCCATTATCTTTTCAATATAATCAGCAAATATAGCATTCATGCATCTTTGAAAAGTAGCAGGAGCATTACATAAACCGAATGGCATTCTCCTGTAAGCAAAAGTACCATATGGGCAAGTAAAAGTGGTCTTTTCTTGATCATCCTTATGGACAGGAATTTGCGAGAAACCTGAATAACCATCTAGATAGCAAAAGTGAGAGTGTTTAGACAACCTTTCTAGCATTTGATCAATAAATGGCAATGGATAATGATCTTTTCGAGTTGCTTTATTCAATTTTCTGAAATCAATAACCATCCTATAACCAACTACAGTACGTTGAGCCACAAGTTCATCCTTTTCATTTGGAACAACAGTCATTCCACCCTTTTTAGGAACACAATGAACAGGACTAACCCACTTACTGTCAGCTATAGGATAAATGATACCAGCTTCAATAAGTCTTATTACCTCTTTCCTTACCACTTCTTTCATTTTTGGATGGAGGCGGCGTTGAAAATCAACAACAGGTTTTGCATCTTCCTCCAGATTAATTTTATGCATACATAGAGCGGGGCTTATACCTTTAAGATCATCAAGAGAGTATCCAATGGCTGGTCGGTGAGCTTTTAGCACATCAAGTAATTTCTCTTCCTCTTCAGCTGAAAGGTTAGCACTAATAATGACAGGATATATGCTCTTCTCATCCAAATATGCATATTTCAGATTTGCAGGCAAAGGTTTCAATTCAAAACTAGGATCCCCTTTAGGTGGTGGTAGCACTCCTAAATTATCAGGTGGGATATGCAATTGTAATTGTGGTGGTTGTTGCCATAATATTTGTTCCAAAGCCTCTTTTTCCTCATCATTAAATGGTTCATCTTGATTAAGCATATAACGTTCTACAACATCAGTTGAAGCTACAGCTATATGAGCAAGAGTTTCAATTAAATTATTAGGAATTGGCTCTTTCTCAACATGTTTATCAGCAAATTTGGAAAAGTTAAATTCAAGTTTCTCACCAGCACATTTAATAAACACTTTCTCTTTAGGCAAATTAATTTCAGCACCAACAGTATGTAAGAAAGGTCTACCAAAAATGATAGGACAAAATGAATCTTGAGGACAACCAAGCACAATAAAATCAGCAGGGTATTTTATTTTGCCAATCAATACTTCAACATCTCTAACAATTCCAAATGGACTAATATAATCTTTATTAGCAAGTTGAATTGTCATACCTGTCTCTTCCATAACAATGGGATCAATATCAGGCTTGATCTCAAGATAAAGAGAATATGGAATGACACTAATACTTGCTCCAATATCACATAGACCATGATAACTTGAAGTCCCAATAGAGCATGATATAACAGGTTTCCCAACTTTGGCCGAATTACCTTTGATGACTTTGGTAGCATCTTCACATAGATAAACATCCACTGGGTCTTCTTCATTTAGTTGCTTGATAACAGAAATTTGAGTGTTGACTTCCACCTGTTCATAAGGCTGAGAACATCTTTTGTTACTCTTGTTAGTAACAGCTTTAAGTAAATTCTCCTTAACTTGGTTTGGAAATGGAGGTGGTTCAACATACTCCTCAATTGTCACAGATGACATTGGTTCAACCTGTTTAATAACTTTAGGAACAACAATAGATTGTTTAACAGGTTCAACATAAACTTCAAATCCACTTTTTGGAACACAGATATGATCAGCAAAACCTTTAGCTATTTCAATTATAACATAAGGATCAAGACCAAAAGTATCACTCAGATTTTTAAACAGAATAGAAGTAGAGAAATTCTCTACACATGAATATTCATAATCAAAATATGGCTCATTACCTTTATCAAGATCCCAGTGGCTAGTATTTTCAGAAATAGTCTCCAATAAATTCCATGCTTCTTCTTCAGTGTTATTAGTAAAACTTCCACCAGATGAATTATCCAGAATCTCCTTGTGCTTCATAGGTAGTCTCACATAAAAGTTTATCAATATAAGTTTCCTTGTAAGATCATGACATGGATTCTTGCGAAGGAGTTCCTTTAACCTCCCCCAAGCTTGAGTAATACTCTCTCCCAGATGTGGCCAGAAATTGAATATATAGCAGCGGTTATCATAAGCTTCTTTAGGAGTAAAATATTTAAGAAAGAAAACCTTCCTCAAGATACTCCATTCATTCTGGACCTCTTCATCCAAAGACCTGTACCAATCACGAGCATTACCAGATAAAGACAAATACAATAGCTTCCTTTTTACCTGATCCTCTGAAATACCAGGTAGTCTGAATAAGCCACATATGTCCTCAATTATTTCCATGTGCTCGCGTGCCGACTTAGTTCCATCTCCTGTAAATGGATTTTTCATAACTCTTTTAACATGACCCATGGGAATTTATATCCCACTTTAGGTATCTCAGGCACAGCAGTTTCAACCACCTTTGCAGTAGTGGCATAAGCACTTTCATATAGAGCAAGATGCAGCGAGGCACGATTCATAAATGCCATAGTAACAATGAGATAAACAGCTTTCAAGTTTCCTTACCAAACTTCTTACCAATAGCGCTACGCTCCCCGGCAACGGCGCCAGAAAAGTATCTTGATGGCTCCCAAGTGCAGGAGATCAATTGTAGTACCTTTCAATTAGAAAAGGTTGTCGAACCCACGAGGAGCTGAAGGTATTGGTTAGTAAGATTGATAAATAAAACAATAAAAGATGCAGTGTTTTTGGTATTTTCAGTTGTATAATTGCAAGCAGATAACAGATAGTAGCAAGTGAAAGCTCTCAAAGAGAGAAAGCCCAATCCTCTTATGTGGCAAAGGACAAGCTCAAGTGATGTGTAACTTATATGTGGCAAACGTTCCCGAGGGCGGCATGGATGATGCTAGGCATAGAGATTTATTAAACAACACGTTGAATATCTTGTCAAGTTTTAATCCTCTTTGGACGGAGCCATAATTAGGTATAGCTAAATAAATAAACTACAACCCCTTATGATGGATCATGTGGCCAAGCAAATGACTGCACAAGAATTATTAAGACCTAAAGTCCCACCATAGCATTACACTCTAAGGTCCCCGATACTAATACCCTCATAATATAACTTCATGACTCGGTCTCAGGTTTACGTGTCCTCCCAAGTCTCCATCAATTCATTACACTACGGTGTTCTCCTATGAGCCCATAAAGGTGAAGTGTTGTGCAGTCGACGTTCGCACAACACCATCATAGAATCACATAAAAGATAAACTCTTGACAAAATACCAACACATGTCATATATAAATCAATGCCAATTCATCCTATGCCCTCAGGAACATACGGGAACTACTCACAACGTGCGAACATGATCATAATCAGTGGCATAAGTGGTACAACACAATCTGAAATTATAACTTCACCACCAAATAATGACAAGTACTCAATCACAAACATGAATAGTAGCACAAGACAAGTATCTAGGGTATAGCAACTCTCAAACTGCGAGGGGAACGGAGTGGATCACGGTGATGATGATGGTGATGGTGCTGGTCTTGATGGGGGTGATGATGTAGAGGCCTCCTCCCACGCCAAGGAGGAGAGGTGATGACGATGACGATGATTTCCCCCTTCTCCGGAGTTCCGGAGCAGCAGGATCTGACCCCCTCGGAAGGGATCAGGAGTTTCGCCGCCGCCGCGACCTCGGATGGACTTGGAAAAATTAGGGCGTTACTTTTCGGGCGAGACGAAGGCGTTGCTAAAAAGCCCCAGGCGAGGAGGTGCCCGAGGCCAGTTTGGGTGGTCCCACGCGGCCAGGTACATGGGCCGCGTGGGCCACCCCCATTTGGCCCTCGTGGCTCTCCTCTCTTCGGTCTTCTTCCCTCTGCCTTTCTCCCGATGAAAAACTGACGCAGTATTTTTCCTTTTATTATTTGAGTTCCTGTAGCTCCTGAAACATTAAAGACCAAAAATAGGGACTTGGTATGAAAGTCCCCAAAATCATCTAAAACATGTAGAAACAATCATATAATCATGCAAATAACATTCTAGTATGATACTAAAAGTTATATAAATGATGATATAAAATGCACGTATCAGGGCCTCCCCTACGGTCATTGCTCTAAAAAAGTCAAAATATTCTAAATATAATATTTTTGTTCAAAGAGACGAATCAAAATTGCAAAGTTTGTACTCAATTGAGTTATATGATACCATATACTTATAGAGATTTTATTTTCGACTTCAGGAGTCAACGCTCCTAATTTTCATTTTGCAATGAAAACTGATAATACAAAAAGTTTGTAGAATAAGAAGTTTTCTGCCCCGAGCGCTACCCTGCTCAATGGACAACGTACAAACTGCCGCATGTGCAACACCCACACTCCTGCAACTGAACCAACACAGACTCAAAAGCCACCAGAGTTTACTCTCCAAACTACAGACAAAGCAAACGAACTCCAGCAAACTAAACATTACAAGCACCAGAACTTCTATAAACTATCAGCAACCCGTAGCCACCTTTTCATCAAGATTCTGTGATGCGGAGCACCAGCGGCCCCCATCCTTCCTCCTATGGGAGAACTCAGCCGCCACCAGAGTTAGCATTCTTTGCTCCTCTGCGTTGGAGGCTTCACAAGGTTTACCTTTCTGCAAGTCAGCCTAGTATGAGATAAAGCGAGCAGACTGAAAAATAACAGCATATGTATCTTGCGGATGCACCCCGTTGAAAGCAGGCGCCGTTTCTGGTTTTCCAGATGGCCCAGATCAACGCGGCGATCCATGTCGACAACAGGATCTTATCTTTCAAACGAAAACTTTCAAGCTAAACTGGTATAGAAACAAAACTAGAAGGTACTGAAGTTAAAAATAAGGGCACTTCTTACTACACTCCATGCATACTTTGCTAATGGACATGCAAAAAATAAATGAACAATGGTCTCTACATTGCCACTGAACATACATTTTTCGCTCCCCTTCCAACCTCTATGAAGGAGAACACTTTTAGTGAGGATACTTTTCCTAAAGGCATATAAAACTATACTGTTGTATCTTATTTTGCATCTGCACATTTAGGCAGCAAAGTATTCAGTCCATAGTTAAAACGGGAAATATCCAATTCACCTCAAAAGAACTTATTAAAAAGAGCATACAAATCACTACTGATTAAAGGCCAAAAGGGCTGAAAAAACTTATGTGAAGCCCAACTGGGTCAGGACTCTATATTTATGGTGCCACGTACAAGAAAAAACCAAGACAAACTCAAACTCAATTCAAAGGGTCGGTTAATAGCAGGGTTTTGGTTTGAAATTACAAAACAACGAGTTGTGTTCATTTGTGTGTAAGTTGACTTCATTTTGCAAATGTCTAGCCAGCTGCAAACCGAGAAAATGACAGAAAACTACGACATTTGGGGTTCAGTTGTCACTTAACTATGACAATTGGAGTAAATGACAAATTACTACCATCTCAGGGGTATGGTCGTGACAAATAACACTGATCACTCGTTTTAGTCATCTTAATAGGATATCTGACTGTTCGGGCCCGCCTGTCAGGTACACGTGGCAAAGAAAAAACAGATTAAAAAAAGAGGAGGAAGTCACACAGCATCTCTTCGCGCAAAATTGGTCAACGCTGCCTCCTCCCTGCCTCTGGCCAAGCTCGACCTCCGCCGCCTGGACCTACCCGCCGCCGCCTCCCTCGCCCCCAGGTGCGTGTCCACCTGCACCGCCTCCACCTCGCCGGTTGCTCCGCCACCGACGGCCTCCACTCCCTCCGCCTCTCCGACTGCGTGGCCCCGAGCCCAGCCTCCTGGAACCCGTCCGCCGGCGTGGGCGCGCCGTCGCCGCTCACCTCGACCGGTATGTCGTACTTGTCCAGCCTCCAGCTCTCATCCTCGATTTCCACCTCAGCAGCCGTCGGCGCGGCGGGCGCGGGGCGGCGGTGAGCGGCGGGCGTGGTGTTGGGGTAGCACCCGGCCGGAACGCCGCGGACGCGCCAGGAGCACGGTGACGCCGATGAGGCGACCGCGGCAGCAGCGAGGGTGCTGCTCGTGTCGGCTCGTCGTCGTCGTGCTCCGCCGGGTGGCCGTCGCCGACACGTACATCAGCTCTGCCGTGCCCGTCACAGCACTACTCGACCGCGACCAGGGACGACCATGCACGCACGGCGCAACTCGGCTGGACCAGGGACAACCTCGGACGGTGTAGGCGTGCAGCTCGGCCGCGACCATGGATGCATGCACGGCGCAGCAGCGCCGCAACCAGGGATAGACCACGGACGCCCGTGCCCAACCATGCACACATGCACGCCGTTGTCGAGACTCGAGAGTGCTTCAAGGACAACCACGCACGGCGGCGTTGCCATGCCGGTCGCCCGCCGCAGCCGTCGCCGCCTGGCTGCTCCGACCTCGCCGCCCCGCCAAATCATGGTCACCGCGCCGCCGATGCTCACCGTGGCTCCTGGGAGCCGGATTTTGGTGGAGAGGCGCGAGTGGGCGGCGGCGAAGTGGTCGAGGAGCACCGGCGGGGAGCCGACGAAGATGCAGCCGGGTTCGGGGGCAGGAGCAGGGCGCGCACGGGCGTGCTTCGCGGCGCCGTGGAAGACAACGTAGCGCTCCCTGTAGGCGTAGATCGCAGCGTTGACTTCCTTCTCTTTTTTTAATCTGTTTTTTCTTTGCCACGTGTACCTGACAGGCGGGCCTGAACAGTCAGATTTCCTGTTAAGATGACTAAAACGAGTGATCAGTGTTATTTGTCACGACCATGGCCCTGAGATTATAGTCATGTGTCATTTACTCCAATTGTCGTAGCTAAGTGACAACTGAGACCCAAATGTCATAGTTTTCTAATTTTCTCCCGCACACCAAGTTTCTAGGCACAACAAAAATCGACAAAAAAGGAAAGCAATATAAAAACTTGACTGGAGTCTCACCGAGTCAGAAAAAACAAGCCAACGGAGAACGGGCCAGAAGCCACGCGGGGGTGACCATGCAAGCCAGGTGTGAGGAACGAACACATGAAAGTCTGCACCTGATTGAAAGTTGAAACTCTCCCAGCGCCGGTGAGCTGCTCCGTTTCTCGCCTGTCGTCGCCTCCGTTACTAACCTTTTGGCCACCATCCGATAAGGATATCCATGCTGGCCACATCAGCAGCTTTAACTCCCCTCTCCAACGTTAGGTTCTGCTTACATATACCCAAGAGCCAAGATAGAAAATAACCAAATGGAGGGATCAGGATTCAGGGGAAGGACGTGTACAAACGGTCACACTGGCGACTGGCATAGGCGAGTCCTTGCCTACTCACCCATCGCTCGCAGCTGTCTCGGCGCACGCGCAAGACCAGATCGACGCGATGGACACGGCACGGTACATGGCGCGCCACCAGCAGTGGATCGCGGGCCAGGAGGCGGGCCTTGGCGAGCTGGTGGAGGCTGCCGCCAATGCCGCCGCCCGGCGTGTCACGGACGCGGAGCTGAGGGCGGTGGTGGAGCGGTGCATGCGCGGGTACGAGGAGTACGCGGTCAGCCGGCGTGCCATGGCGCGGGAGGACGGCGCGGGCGCGGCCTTCTTCTCCCCGCCCTGGTGCACGCCGTTCGAGAACGCCGTGCTCTGGCTCGGCGGTGCCGGCCGTCGCTGGCCATCCGGCTCCTCTACTCCCTCTCCGGCGAGGGCCTAGAGGCGCACGTCGAGGAGTTCCTCAGAGGCGGCGGCGGCGACGGTGGGACGGGGATGGGGCTCATCGGGATCACGGCCGCGCAGCTGCACCAGATCAACGACCTCCACCGACGCACGCTGCGCGACGAGGGCGTCCTGACGGATCGGCTCGCGACTCTGCAGGAGGACATCGCCGACCGGCCGCTGCTCCCGATCGTCCGGGAGCGCGAGCGCGCGCGCACTGCGGCGGTATTAGCTGGCGCCGACGGGAGCGGGAGCAGCGGGTACGCCGGTGGAGTTGACGACGCGGAGGTGGACGCCGCGATGGAGAGCTACGCGGCCGGGCTGGCGAGGTTGCTGGAGGATGCGGACGCGCTGCGGCTCTCGACGGCAAGGGAGCTGGCGACGGAGATCCTGACCCCGCGACAGGCGGTGGAGACGCTGGTGGCGGCCAAGCAGCTGCACCTCTCCGTGCGTGACTGGAACCAGCGGAAGGAGCGCGCCCAGAACGCGCGTCTGCCACAGGCGCGCGCGGCGACGGCCAGTGCCAGCCCCAGCCCGTCCGACAGCCCGAACCCGTGACAGGCTCTCATGTTCCTCGCTTAACTTGTTTGCTTGCCGCTCCAAATGTACATACATATGCTGCATAACCTGTATATTCTACTCTCTCCGTTTGGAGTCTTACATATATCCAAATTCAGATGTATGTGTATACTAAAATATATCTATATACATCTGCATCTAGATAAATCCAAGACATACTTTTCGGGACGGAGGGAGTAGTAGATTTCTACTCGGTAGTTTGCATCGTGGTTCCTTCATGCCATTATATATAACCTGTACCATCTGTCTAGCTTGCCGTGAGGATTTATATATAGACGCATCCTTCCATGTTCATGGCAATCCTGAAGCGGAGAGGACATGCCGAAATGGACACTGATATGGCATTGTGGTCGTGTGAGTCCATGAATAGCTGTGGCGGCACGGCGGCGCTCTGCAGCAAGCAGCCGCCCAGCTTGCTGGCCTTCCGGAGATTGCGGCCGGCGGTGATGCTCGTCTTTTGTTTTGTTTTTCCCCGTGCCGACGTGGGCAGACGGGTCATCGCTGGCGTTGCGGAGTCGTCTGCTCTTTTGGTCGCGTACGGCGTGGGCCGGTGCATGGCGAGGACGCCGTGGTTCCCGCGGTGGATGCGTGCATGCAAGACGCGTGTGCTGTGGCGTATGCATTCGCTCTATATTTACTCGAGCGCGCACTTGTCAACCTGCTACGACACTAGACAAGGTTTTAGCCTCTTCTTCGACAGCTCTTCCTCTTCGATAAATTTGTCACTTCTGTATGCGCCGGAACAATGTCCAGTTCATCCGAAAACGACGCTAGAAAAGCCTCATGGAAGACCTGATCGGACCCCAAGTACTTGTAAAGATCGCGTAGGCACTTGATCCTATCACGGGGCACGACTATCCTGCCCTTAGTTGAGACTCTGAAGATGAGAACATGCTCCTTCTTCTCTATTCTATTGTTAAGTATGCTCATAATCAAGGCTATCACCGCACATTCCTCGTCGACATTGCAATCATCCTCATCGTTGATGAACTCTTTATATATGAACTATACTACTACCCCGAAATCATGCTCATCATCCGATGAATCCATGCCTACAAATGAGCTACACAATCAAAAACCAGTCACCGCAATTTCGCAAACTCGTGACGGCCGAGGTGTACGTCTGGCGGTGTAAAACGTGCCGAGGCCAACCATGTCCCGCGCGCTGCGAAGTACGTAGATTGTTTGGCTCAGGCCACTGCAGGTTCAGGGAAACGTCAGAGGTAGAATGGAACGGCAGCGGAGGTCGGAAGGGGCGGCGCGGGAGGAAGGCGCAATCTGCGATGGTTTGGGGCCGATTTGGTGTGATTTTGGGTGAGTCCGGCCTGTCAGAGCCGATATGGCGGGCACGTCCGGATGGCCACAAAGCCCGAAGGTTTGCCTAACTGATTGGTTGCGTGAATTCTGTCTGGGTCGTGTGTCAGGGTTGTCCGTCGGGACATTTAGTGGGAAGTGAGGGATTTGGTTGTAGATGCTCTAACTGTTTTTCAAAATGGGATGAACCCGAGGCCACATGTCTCGCGACAGAAACTCCACCAGACTACCACTAACCCCATGGTAAAAGACAAAAACAAAGAGAAAATACACAGGTTCTAGGTAAAGCATTCAAGAAGAGAAAAGCCGTGTGTGCGCCGCTTATTATGAGTCCAACCTGTGGTCGACCCGAGATTTTCATCCCCAAAGACAAGCTTAGAGCCACGACCTTTAGTAAGAGCACGACGCAAGAGCGCATCAACAATACCAAAGATGTTTACACCGAAGTGTGCAAACTCAAAGTTGAAGAAGCAACTACATTATCACATATTCGGCCAACGAAACATCGCTGACCAGATGTCGTTGGAGAAGAAAATGGAAGCCGATGATGTCCCACACCGCACCGCCTCCAGCTACTATCGCACCACCTTGATCAAGCAGCAACATGCATGACTTCACACCGTAGAGGAGGCATCGTGAGTAGCACCTAACAGAAAACATGAGATCAAGCCAAAATGATTGTACAAAAGAAACGGGTGAATGTAGAACTAAACGTTGAACTCTTGGATCTGGTCAGAGCTTGGCCTTTCTCGTGCTCATCGCACAGTCCGGGGAGGGACGCTGCACCCGCACACGTGGAATCGAGAGAGAGAGAGAGAGAGAGAGAGAGAGAGAGAGAGAGAGAGAGAGATCATGGAGGTTCTTACAAATGAGATCCACATGTTAGTGTAATGAAAAAATATAGGGTTAGGGAGTTATATGTTTGATTCATGCTTCTCGTTGAGACAAGATTGTTGTGGACAACTTTCCTTCTGCCTTGTGCAGAAATGCACGACAGCTTTGAGATGCCTGCCTATGGTAAAGCTACGTATGCAGTTGATGAGTATGTCAGGATGCGAGAGAGCACATGCATTGAGGCTATGGCTAGATTCACATACGCTATGGTGAATGTGTTTGGACCAAAATATCTGTGAGAACATAATGCCGCGTACACCGAAAAGTTGTTTGCTATCGGAGCAGAAAAAGGTATGCTTGTTCCAGTTGATTGCAAACATTGACAGTTCAAAAACAACCCCACAGGTTCATGTGGCAGCACCAAGGTCACACCATATAGGCCACGATCCAATTTGAAGCAGCGTGTCCAAAGATTTGTGGATTTGGCATGCATTATTTGGCATTCCTGATTTTCACAACGATATCAATATGATTCAGGCTCTTCGTTGTTCAAAAGACTATGTGATGGGATGCTACAGCCTGCAACTACACCGTCAACGACATGACTACACCATGGGGATACTATCTTTGTTGATGGTATATATCTTCGGTGGACGGCATGTGTGAAGACTATAACCAATATTGTAGGTCAGAATAGATATCAATTGTCCGCTATGCAAGAATCTAAGAATCTATTGGGAAACATGTTGAGAGGGCATTCAGAGTGCTCCAAACTCGTTTTGGTATTGTTCGTGGAGCTAGAGTGCTCCAAACTCGTTGCAATTATGTGGGGTCCGAAGACAATGTGGCAGGCGATGACTTGCTGTATAATTTTGCACAACATTATTGTGGAGGACGAGAGAGAAGGGGCATCATGTACGAATGATTTTATGCTGCCAGAAGAACATGTCCACCTCCGAGAACAAGATGTACAATGTGTGATGAACTTTCTTGAGATGCATAAACACCTACAAAATCAACAACGGCGCGTTCAATTACTCAATGATCTTGTGGAGCTCCACCTTGAAAATCAGTGATTTTTAAATTTGAAGGTCCACTACGAATAATTTGGACTATTTTATGCACTTTGAATAATTGTATGTTTATTTAAACTATGTATTTATGACTTTGAATACATCGTATGATGAACATGTATGTCTTGCATGAATTTGAGTACTAAGAAAATAGGATTTGTGAATGTAGAAGGCAACATTTGAGATTGTGTGTGTCACATTTGCTCAGTCTGATTGTAGATGCTGTTAGCACTTTGTATTATCCCCGATTTGACGTCATCAATTCAACGTCGGGCTAAGAGGATCGATTACTCGGATAGATTTCAGGATTGAGCAGCGTTTCTCCGGCAACTCCTCCCATAAACAGGACAGCAAAAGCACTCCAAGGTTCTGTACTGATTCATGTCCCCGACAGACGGACAGGGGCATAGCGATCACCGGATCAAAGCAGAGGCCAGATCAATTACGAGAAGGACACGCATCGATCGTTACTTCTGAAATGCAAAAGGGCACTGGTGAATCAGGAATTCAGGAGCGCTACGTGTTTGGCCTAGGCACCGCCGGCGCGAGCGCCCGCGGCGGCGAGTCACCTCCCTGCCACGCCCACACGATGTCGCCCAGCGACGGCTTCAGCTCCTGCTTGTAGAAGTCCCTGAACTCCAGCGAGTCGCCGCCCGTCTTCCTCATCTCCACCACGTGCACCGACGGCGCCACCTCAAAGATCTCCGCCTCCAACGCCAGCGCCCCGTTCCGGCCGTCCTGGCTCCCCTCCAGCTCGACTCTACTCTTGTCCTTGTTGAGCTTAAAGCTGAACCTCCCCGCCTCGGCGATCTTCCCAAGCTTGGAGACGATCGCCGTCGTGGTCTCCTTGGTGGAGAACCGCGCCTCCGATCTGTGCTCCGTGACGTCGAACATCTTGCCCAGGTCCAGCACGTTGGACCGCGAGATGATGTCGAAGGCGTTCATGCTCGTGGGCTTCACGCGGATGGTTGGCGACGAAGTGGTCGCCTTTGGCCTTTTCCGTTTCTGGGCACCCTCCTGTTCGTCGTCGTCGTGATGGGATGATCTGGCATCCTTGCCGAGGAACACGGCGGTTTCAGTCGTGGCGTGGGGCTTGTCGTCGAGGGGGCAGGATTCCTTCTGGAACCAGGTCCTGGCCATGAGCTTGGTGACGGTGATCCGGGTCTTGGGGTTCGGGTCGAGCAGCCGGGCGAGGATCTTGCGCGCGTCCACGGAGAACCACGCGGGGCACTTGTAGTCGCTGCGCGCAATCTTCTGGTACAGGAGCACGAGGCTGGTGTCCTTGAAGGGGAGGTGGCCAGCCAAGAGATGGAAGAGAATCACGCCGCACGACCAGATGTCCGCCTTTGCGCCGTCGTAGCCACGCTTCTGGATCACCTATCCACACATTGGCCATCGTCAACAACGCAAACAAAGCACGGACACATGCTAATTCATCACAGGTAAATGGAGTGTATTCTCATACCTCGGGAGCGACGTACGCCGGCGTACCACACGTCGTGTGCAAGAGGCCGTCGCCGCGAAGGCCGTCGGACAGCGCGCTGAGCCCGAAGTCGGAGACCTTGAGGTTGCCGCGCGCGTCGAGGAGCAGGTTCTGGGGCTTGAGGTCGCGGTGGTACACGCCGCGGCTGTGGCAGAACTCCACGGCCGTGATCAGCTGCCGGAAGTAGCGGCGTGCCACGGGCTCCGTGAACCGCGTGCTCCGGGCCAGGCGCGCGAAGAGCTCGCCGCCGCTCGCGTATTCCATGACGAAGTAGATCTTTGAACGCGTGGCCATCACCTCGTGCAGGCGGACGACGTTGGGGTGACGCACCCGCCGCATCACGTCCACCTCACGCTTCACCTGTTCCACCGTGCCTGACCGGCGCACGGCCTCCTTGTCGAACACCTTGATTGCCACGGTCTCGCCGGTGGAAACGTTATGGGCCTTGTAGACCTTGGCGAAACTGCCGCGGCCGAGAAGGCGGCCGAGCCTGTACCGGCCCATGATCACTTGGGGGTCTTGGTTCTTCTCCATGGCTATGGCGATGGGAAGCAGTTAAGGATTGGTGTTCCAAGTGATCATGGGCGAAGGGTCCGGCCGGGCAAACGGCCGGACGGAGACTAAACCTCTGTGCGTAGCGGTGAAGATGATGGATGATCATCGGAAAGGGTAGTTTGGGTTTGATATGCATGTTCGACGGCCTCTGAGGCTACAAACTGCTAGGTGATTATTGGCCAATGGTGTTGGAGGGGAACGAAATAAGGGACACCCTTAGCTAATTTTAGTTCTTAGTTTATCTTTTTCTTGTGGGATAAAAGTTCTTAGTTTCTCTTTTGTTCGATCGCTGAATTCACTCCGGCCAAGGTGAAGTTTGCTTTGGACGGCATTGGAGATCTCACCCGGATGGTATGCACCCTGGTGGTGGTTTGTAAAAGCAATTGGCATTTTCATGAGAGAGATCATGTGGCCCTTTATTCCATGTCTACCAACTTTCATGTAATTCTACCAATCACGCCATTAGGGATGGAATGTATGTCACGGCATCACCCGATGAAATTGGTTAAGTGCTGTTGTTGTGACTCACGAGTGCACAAATTGCATTTCAGCCCATGGGCTGTGTATGTGCGTGTTGTTGCCGTCTGTAGCCCAACATGAGTGGAGAGCCCGTAAAAAAACATTAGTGGAGACTGGAGAGTGAGTGCTTAAAGCCCGAACCCCTGTCTATAATCGGCATCGATGAAATGAATTATTCACGTGTCTCACCTTCCTTTTTCTTTTTTTTTCTTTTTCCTTTTTTTTTCTTTTTTTTTGAACCAAGGAAAAGACTTGCCATTTTCATTAATAAAGAAAAAGTGGGAGTTGGCTGGTTAATTAACGAAAAACCTGCCTAAAACCGAAACAACACCCTCGACGATCGTCATGGAACACGACCATCGCGAGGGCGCACACAGCCACCCTGAATACCCACACAAGTTGCACACACACCACCGAAGCTAGAGTCGTCGTCATCACTCTGCAGCGACTCCGACTCCGAAGCGACGTCGATAAGCCCACGCCTGCCTATGTCAAACAGATGGCTCTTCGCGCAGGGGCAGGCAGCTCCGATTCTGATGATAAGCTCCGGAGAGGAGATGCGCAAGACCTGCGCCGAAGAAGATCTTCACTGCCGGACCAGCCCTGCAGGTCATCGTACGCCGCCCAAATGAATGACAGTTCCGACTTCACACCTAGGAGACCAGAACGAAGACACTCGGACACGCTGGAGCAAAGCCGACTACGAAGTCTTGCCGCGACCAAACCATCACACGCCATCGTCGTCGTCGCCACACAAGCCGCCACATGGAACTCACTTCATCACCGACTGGGCACCTGCCAATCGCGATGATGTGTGCGACCAGTGCAAGGACCCCTCAGATTTACCAGTCCAAGGTGCCCACGTTATGTAAACAGATCACGATCCCAATGATCAGTGCATCGCGATCACATAACCAACATGGTATACAGAGTTTCATCATCCAACTCGATTAGTACAAGACTTACATAAATGGTGGTCACACGACCAAGCCTGCAACCATCGTCACGCAGACGGAATTGACTACTATAAAGCGGAAGCTTTTGGCTAGCGTCGGCCCTCGTCACCACCGAACGCATTCCCACAGAGCAGTTGACCGGTGACACTCAGTTGGCGTAGTCGTCGGCGAACTCCTCCTCCTCGCCGTACATCTCCTCATTGAAATCTGGACGTTGAATATCTAGGGACACAGCCAAATAAGTACATTGACGTACTCGCAAGACCACCTCAAGGCTTAAGTTTTTCATGGTAATGCAAATAAAGAGATTTTCGAAAACTGGGGTAGCTGCTATATAATACTATAGGGCTTAGTTTTCGTAAAACGATGCTTTTAGACATAGAGAATACGACATCTCTATATCTTTGTTAAAAAGAAACATTTAGAGATAGAATTCTCTTTTGTAGAGATCGCAGGAACTATCTCCACATCTTTGTAAAACACTTTGTAAAACTTTGCAAGGACACTAGGATGGGGATACCCCTTTTTCTTTCCACGAGATCCGGCTGATTGACTCCCCGAGACCAACCATCTTTTCTCAAATTCCGTACCTCCCAGGTACCTTTCTGATTCTTCTTTTTGTCCAAAACAGAAAACAACTTTTCTTCTTTCACCAGTCGCCCAGTGTGGCCTTTGCAACCGTCCATGACCTCGGACACGGCTATTCGAATAGATTTACACTCTGCAGAGGTGGTACACTTTCACCATAAGATTCGGATGGTCTGCCGTGGATCAACCACGACTGTACAGAGACAGCATGCACACATCAGACGGTCGATCCTAACTTCCACTATGTCAGTGCTAGTATAAGAATATCCTCTTCGAGTGAGTTTGTTCTCCCCGGCACCGAGTGAGCTAGCCGTATCGATCCGGTTTCCCCTAGTCTCACACCGCCATGACAGGAGACCCACCGTTGCTTCCCGGTGGCACACGAAGTCCACACTTTGTATGCCCATATCCAGCATTCGGTTCCGGGGACTCTAACCCCTTCTAGCCAATTGAGGAGTATTCGAATACTAACACCAACAAGCTTCCGCTAAGCCTCGTGCCCATTTTGAGGTAATGTGGTTGTACGGGTTAATTGTTCGGGCGGCAGCAGGGACTTCGTAAAAAACCTCCATCTCCGACTGCTCCCAGCAGCTCGGTTTTCGTAAACTCACCGAGTGCTCCCAGCACTTCAGGTTTTCATAAACATCTCCATTTGCTCCCAGCAACATGGGTTTTTATAAAGCACTTTCTCGCCGATCGCTCCCAGCGACTCGGGTTTTCTTTCAAAAACATTTCATCAAATCCAGGCTCCCATCCTAAGATTTTGAGGTAAGAGTATAAGGATATACTACTAGAGAACATAATTTTCTTGATAGCGCCTTCAGTAGAAGGCTTCTCAAGTGAAGACTTAATTTTTATAACCCCTATTATATTCTAGTAGATATCTTTGGCCAAACAACATTTTGTAAAATAGTTTTTGGGTGGTAAGATGCCACAAAGGAAATAAAACATGCATTATTTTATTTTGAAAAACAAAACATGCTTGTGAAGATAATAGGATTTCAGTAGAGTGGTGAGGTGGCTTGCCTGGCTTGGTAATATGTCCCGGGGTCTTGATCTTGATGTTCCTCAGGTTCACTCCGCTCTTTCAGTTTCTTCCCGATCGTATCTAACGTCGTAAACAGGAAAAAGGAGCAACACTCAAAACACAAGACAAGGCCACAAAGGCATACCAAACAACAAGCATTTGCACAAGACACTAAGCTAACAAACAAAAGCAAGCAATTCACTTAGTTAAACAACAACAAGCAACAAGTCCATATAACTAAGACAAACAACAAACACAACTAAGAGAGTATACACCACAACCCTAATAGTTAAGATAGGTAGTTTTAACTAAACCCTAAAGAGAAACATCTCTTATGGTGATTAGATCATTTTAACAGGGGTTGCTATACTAGTTCAGGAAATACTTCAGACAAAAGATACTTAATCCCAAGCATTATCACTACCTTAGCACATCCACGTGCAAGTATGTCACTAGTTCTAGGAACACATACAATTATGTAGTTAATCAACCAATCAAGGTTAACACCATTGCTCACACAATTTGCTGATTAAGAGCTAAAAGGTGCAGGTGAGTTACTTAAAAGAATACCACAAACAAAACCGCAAAGGAGCGGGTTGACAACAATCTAAAGTAAGCAAACAATAAAGCAAGCATTTCAACCACAAACACCTTCTTGAATGAATCAATCTAAAACAATCCTAATCACAAACATGGCATAAGACAAAATAGTGCAAACAATAGATGCTAAGATGAACATGCTAAAATTGAGTAGTGAGTGACACTACAGTACTTCTAGAATGTTTGAACTAAGTTAGTACAAGGTAACTTAAGGTTCTAGACTTGAGATGGAATAATAATATTCCTCAAACAAGTCAATTAGAAAAAGTAAATTAAAATAAGACTCTTTAAAAGTGGCAATAGTGTTGTTTTTGGGAAATAATCCTCCATTCTTAAAATAATGTTCAGAAAATTAAATCCCTCAACCACAGTACTCCTAACAATCATACCAAGCTAAGAAAATTGGATTTGCATCAAAACATCACACCAAACCAGGATTAAAAATCCCACAAAAGCTACTGGTCTCAAAACTAAAAGAATTAAACTCCAGTTCTAGGAACCTCCTGCATGCAAGATTAAATTCTATGGAAAGTTATTGATTTTAGCCTTATGTAGAAATTGGATTTACTCCAATTGGATAATCCTAGCTCAAGATATCATGATTTGAGTAGAAAACATACTTTTTAAAAGATTTAAAGCTCAGCACAAAATACAAATTATTTTTAGACCAAACTAGCTCTGCATGTTTAGGAAAACACATAGGTATACCACAAAAATAATCCCAAGCCAAAAGCATAACCAGATCTGGCACAAATTAAGCAAACTAGAAACCTATAATTAACAGAAACTAAAAATAATAAAATACCGGGAATAAAAACGCTCGCGGGCTGGTCTTGGGCTGAATCTGGCCGAGGCCAGCGCGGATCCGGGCCGCGAGGGTGCCAGGCCGGCCCAACACGGCGCTGCGCGCGCGCCGGGCGTGGAAACCGGTCAACGCGCGCGGGGATTCAAACGTGGCCGTAGATCTCGCGATCTACGGCCCTCGGTCATCTCCTCCAGCCCGACGATGCTCAGGCGAACTAGAGAGAGAGGGAAAATGGCGCGGCGGCGGGGTGCTCACCTCGGGCAGCTAGGGTTCAAGCGCGAGGCCGGGATTGGTGGAGAGGGTGCAGGGAAAAGCCTCGGCGGCGCTTGGCCACGGCGGGGAAATTCCACGTCCGCGGCTACGGCTCCATCATCGAGCTCCGGTCGAGGACGGCCGCGGCGTGCTCGGGCTGTCCCTGAGCAAAAGAAGAGGGGGAAGAGTTAGCTACAGCAGTGGGGAGCTCGACGGGCCAAAAATGGCGAGGAAAGGAGAAGAGGGGCGCCGGCAATCGCCGTTTGACGCCGGCGGCTACGGAAGAAGAACTCGGTATCTCTCGGGCAACAGAGAGGGAGATCTCGAGCGCGGCTCGGTGGGTGAGCAGAGGGAGGGTGTGTGCGTGCTTGGAGGGGGAAATGTGAGAGAGGAGAGGGCACGGGTTTACGGCCAGGGGCCGTTTTAGGGTTCCTTCGGACAAGGGGCTGGGGAGTGGGCCGTGGCGATGCCATTGGCTCTCCTGGGCGGTGGTGTGGGGGGGACAGAGAGGAGGTGGTCGGGATGGACGTGGCTTGGCCAGTAGGAGGAGGGGAGTGATCCTCCATTGGCCGGTTTTGGGAAAAAGAGGAGAGGAGAGTGGTGGAGAGAGGTGTTGGGAGGATGACCAGTGGGCCCTAGCTGACTAGGACACTCCCTCTGGTCAGATAGGAGAGAGGGGAGTCGATGGATTAGAGAGGGGAGGACTGGTTTTGGGGTTAGGTTTAAGGTTTTGGGTCAACACTAACTTGTGTAGCTAATTTTACTAACAAAACTAAAAAGGATCAACACAATGAGTTAAGCAACAACATGTGTGTGGTGACTTAATTAAGGTGATGCAAAGGTTTCCAAGCCTAAAAGATAAAGAAAGAAAATTTAGAATCTAAGCTAGTTGTGAAAAATGACCAAATGGTCATTGATTTGGGTAGGCAAAAACACCTAGATGTTTAAGTGGTTAAACAAGGTGTCAAAATTTAACCAAAGGTAAGTTTTGAAATTATATGTGACCTAGATCAATGTGGATGATTTGCATGTCAAAGATGGTTCATGGTTTGCTTAATGTGGAGCCCTAGATTTGCTATGTTTTACTAAACATGAAGATCACCAAATTTAATTTGACCTTGCAAAATCTGTATTTGAGTTACTACCAAAGGATGCCACCCTAGCTAATAAGTTCAAGCAAAGAAATGAGCTCACACCACCCAATCATAAATATATTGTTGGCTCATTAATGCACTTGCTCATTTTCAAGTCACATAATTCAATCATAAGCAAAAAGGTTCACACAAACAAGCAAATTGAACAAATAACCAAACTTGTGGATTAAACAAATATATATTTTGTGAGGTGATGATCAATACCATAATGACAAGATTTTGAAGAAAGAAGGTTAGACCATTCCCTAGTAATAGTTTCCAAAGAAATATGGAATTAGGAGTTTTTGAAATAAGAGTTGCTAAGACTAGCAACACATTAAACTCAAAAATAATTTAGGACTATTATATGGTCCTTTATAGTGTTGCAAACATATAGCTTTTGGAAATAATTTTATTTCCTCAGATGAAAGGTCTTTGGGTAGATACTAAGATCAAAACATCAGGGTAAAGGAAGTTGGGTAAAAAAAAATAAGATAGGAGAAGATTTTATGGACTATTTTACTTGTCATTACGTTGACCACAAGGGTCATATTATAACTAGGTCGAACTCCAAGGTTGATAATTAGAGAGGTCATCAACACTCACACAAACCACAACAAGTCAAACAGTGCAAATATGGGTGAAACACATCCATAAACAATACAACTCAAAAAGTTTTTGTTGGTTCCAAATTTTGGGTCTTAATTAATTAAGTTTTTCTTGCTTCCAAAATTTGGGACGTTACAACCAGCCCACTGGAAAGTGAATGGGATCAAGATCTTCAAGACGACGCCCCAAAGAGGGTCTGCGACGTGAAAACGACGCCATCGCCCGGCCCATCCGGGTCTAGGCTTTAACCCGAAGATCTTGATCCGAGAGTTGGGAAGGCCGAGATGACTCCACGGTGGCGCCTCCAAGGAGGAGAGCGACGCCCACAGGCGCCGTCGCCACCGGCCGACAAAAGCCGGCAAGACTTTCGTCCGGAGCTTCACGGCCACCAACCTCCCGTGACCGGCCAGACCAGCCCGCATCTCCGCTGGACCACACACCCCCAAGTCGCGCGACCACGGCGTCTCCGCGCAAGGGCCACCACATTTCCTCGCCGCCAGCAAAGCTGACGGGCCAGATCGAGCCCGATCTGGCGATGCTGCCCCTGGAGAGGACGCCGTCGCCGGAGCTTGGAGGGGGGCCACCACCCCGCCCCATCTCGCCGGAGGCGAGCTGCTGGCCGGAGCCCGCATCTCCTGTCGCCGCCGCAGCCCCAAGGCGTGGAGCCGGAGGCTCCGCCGCTGGAGACCAAGCCCTGCTGCGCTCGAGGCCGGAGCCTCAGCACGCCGACGAGGGCGCTGCCGCACCATTGGGACGCCTCCGGAGCTGCCGCATCTTGCAGTTAACTGTGAGGTCGACCTCCCCCATCGAGATAGCACTGCGCGAGGCCGGATTCCCCGCCGCCGCCGTCCGTCGCCTGGGCTTTGCCCAGTGGCCTCCTCGGCAGCGGACGGGCGAGAGAGGGCGTCGAGGAGAGGCGCTCGGGGGCGGGGGCGCTAGGGTTTCACCCGAGCCGCCCGTGGAGCGACGCGGGCACAGGCCTGTTCAGCCCCTTGGTTCTTTATTTCGACCAGATGCTCGATTTACCTTCCTTTTTCCGAATTCTCATCCTCACGTGCTTCCCTTATCTCAATTTCCCTTCCCTTATTTCCCAAACCCAAACAGCATGTTTGGTTGGGGGTAATTAGAGATAGGGAATGGGAGTTAAGATTATAAAAAAATTAATCCGTTGAATGGTTGGAAGGAATGGGAATTAAAGAGGGAAGTGAGGAGGGAATTCACGTGTTAAATCCCCACTAATCTATTACATGGGGGGACCTGGTAATCTAGATCAGATCGTGCATCATTTTTATTGTTTGCGGGTCGCTACAAGCCTACAATGAAGGGAATAGAAAAGAAAAAATTGTGGATTCCAATGCGATTTGATTTTGCAGGGGACGTTCACGTTAGTGTAGAGAAGTTCGTGGGCAGTTTTTAATTGCTGGCAATTTTCTGAATCTTAACACCACTGAATTCATGTGTGTTGCCCGTAAAATGAAAAGTAAATCATATACTCTCTTCATTCTGGATTTAGTCAAAATTAAACTTCATACAAAATATATGGGAAAATATCAAGATTCAAAATAAAAACAAAATATTAGAATTATCTTAAAACGTATTTTCATATTGTCTTCTTTGGTATTATATATGCGGGTATTTTTTCTATGTATGTGAATAAATTTACAAATCTGACTTTGACTGAACTCAACACACAAAGGAATACTTTGTTGCTTCTCGCAAAATGGAACAACCACGCGGCATCGATGATACGGCGGCGTGGCTCTCGTCTCGTGGCTCCTCGCGTTGTGTCTTCGAGGTTAGCTACCAGCGGCGGCTTGGTCGTCGTCGTTGTGGCTTTGCTTGGAGGGACTCCCCCGTGCACATCCTTTCAGATCATATCTCGTCGGTGCTTGCCATGGTTGGCCTTCGGTCGAGGTGCTACCAATGGTGGCTCGAAATGGGACCTTGGACACCGGGATGGCGGGACCAGGTTCTCTCGGCGGTGGTTGTGCCACTGCGGTGGCCGATCTTGGCGTCAACAGGACAAAGGCCTCTAATCTCGGATTTGCGTTGACGGTGACGAATCTTCTCGGTTCCTGACCAAAGGCACAGTCTATATGGAATTCACTGCAATTGGTATCATCTTTGGTATATATTCCATTTATCGGGAAAAAATGAACGAAGTTCACACCATTGGAGGGTGCGAATCTCGCTTGTAGAGGCGTGCCGGTCCCAGTTAATTGAGGTGCAGCAAACACTAGTGTTACGATCGATACCGATCGTCCAACAATGGTCTTGTCTCCATCAATCACTATCCTCGTTCGTCGTCCGATCCAGGAAAAGAACACGGATCGCAGATACGATGGGGACAATCTTTAGAGAGAATTCCTTCCTTGACCCTTTCTTAAAATTTTGTTCCTTATTTGGCCTAAAAAAAAAGTTCTTCCCAATATGACTCCTTAATCTCATTTTCTTCCTTATTTGACCTTTCCGTTTGTACCGTTTCCTTCTGCCGTTAGTTATTATTTGGTTGGACAAAAATACCCCTAATCGTACCGAACCAACTCGCACGCACGACCGAGACCGATCGATCCAGTCTCTCTCTCTCTCCCAGACCCATCCCCTTCCCCAGATCGAGCGAACCCTACCCGATGGCGGCGCCAGGGTAGCTTGCAGCGAGGACGGCGGCGGCGTGAGCCGAGGGGACGAAGAGATGGTGGCGGGCGTGGGCGCGGATGCGGCCGATGGCGTGGGAGGCGCGGCCATCGCGGCCGGCGGCGCGGGAGGCGCGGCCATCGCGGCCGGTGGCCCGGGCGCGGGCACGGCTGCGTCCGGCGGCGCGGGAGGCGCGACCACCGCTGCGGCAACGTCCGGCGGCGCGGGAGGCGCGGCCAGTGGCCCGGGCGCGGGCACGGCTGCGTCCGGCGGCGCGGGAGGCGCAGCCATCGCTGCAGATGCGGCCGGCGGCCCGGGCGCGGGCACGGCTGCGTCCGGCGGCGCGGGAGGCGCGGCCACCGCTGTGGCTACGTCCGGCGGCGCAGGCATCCAAGCTGCTGCTTCTGCATCGCTGGAAGGGTGAGTTCGAGCTGGTTCGGCCTCGCTGTTCCTGTGTCTCGAGTCAGGATGCCAGCTGTTGGTCGCTGCTAATTAGGGTAGGAGAGGCATCGGCTGGTGGATTGCTCGAGGTGTTGGCTGGATTGATGCGCTTCATTAAGTTCATGAAATTTCGTGTCCTGTTAATTGGTGGAATCGCCTGCTTTGTCTGAGGAACACACTGGGGGTTGATCTATACAGACTATACAGTGTCGACTGTTTACTACTGATGCTGTTGACAACATTTTGTGCTCAAAACTTCTGATGATTTTGCCAGGAATGCTTGTTCTATGCAGTATAGACTGTTAACTACAGAATAACTTTGTTAATTTAGAATGTGATACATGCAGCACCAATAATAAAGTTAGCTCACTCGTAAGTTTCGACTAGTGTAGTAACTGAAGTAACAAAGTGAATGCTTATATTTTTGCGATCCATTGTGCACTAATAAAGTTAGCTGTTCTATGCAATTGCGATCCATTGTGAATTTTGAACCGTCATAATCAAGAGATTGGTCTTCCTTGCTCCATGATAATATTTTTACACTATATCTCATAGCAGTAGCAAATTAGCAACCTTTATGCTTATAATATTTCTGTGTTCGTTATGGCACTTGTGGTTGCTGTAATATGCTTAGTACATGCTTATATATGAATTGTGTGCAGGATATGGCCAAATTACAAGGGAGGTTCTGCCCAATTTAAAAAAAATTAAAATCTAAATCTGCTGACACTTTATAAAAGATGGTTACATGAAACCAGGAGGCATGAAACGTGAGCATATCCAGTTTTGGTCATACTTATAAGGGATTATAATGTCACATAATTTATCAGGGGTAAAAGAGTCTTTTCATCCTCCTATCTAACACCGTTAGGGTTCAAAATGCACTGAAGGGTCAAATAAGGAAGAAAATGAGATTAAGGAGTCATATTGGGAAGAACTTTTTTTTTTGGCCAAATAAGGAACAAAATTTTAAGGAAGGGAAGGAATTCTCTCCAATCTTTATCCCCACCGATGCGCAAGCAGGGCCCAGGCCGCCAACTCCGAGACGCGCGCTGCCGCTCACGGCGCTTTCGAGGCCAAACGCCGGCCCCGGCCCGGTCGCCCACGCGTGCCGACTCCGAGGTAGGCCATTGCCATCCATCATCATCTATGGAATATGCCCGGGCCGCTCACTCACGTGCCCATCTGCGACGAATCAGAACAGCGTTGTTGCACGAATCTGGACTTCTGCATCCAATTATGCGGATGGAAGATTCGGAATCTAAGCAACCCAGCAGCATGTGCCTGGCCCAAGGTTTGCATGTTGCACCCCAGTTTATTCATCAATCAGTTTGATCCTTCCTGAAGAAACGATTACCCAAAATTATTTGATTCTGCTGAAAACCAACAGCAGGAGTACACAACCAGCTAATTAAGTTGAGCACACGGATACATTACGTACGTTTAAAAGCTAAGGCGACACCAACCGGAGTATATACAGCCACAATCTAACTCCGTCTCAGAACAACATCATGCTCTCCAGAAACCAACTCTTAACAAAGTAACCGTGCTCGTCATCAGTGCCCGAACAGGACGGGTTTTCCGTCCCAAGAGACCCTCCTGTCAGTTCCACTACAAGAGATCCTCCTGTCAGTTGCACCCAACTCCTGCTTCTAGCTCACGACGCTTGGTGACTTGCTCATATCCCTGTTACCGTTAGCTCCAGGGGCAGTGGCGCCTGTAACCTCAAAAGCCTGCATGGAGCAAAGAAATTGTCAAATGGGTCTAGCGGTATAGTCTCCTAGTACATCAGTTATCCTGCAACTTACGGCATGTACAATGCAATGCGCTTAAGAGAGGTTATAGCCACATCATCAAACACTCATGTAAGCTTCGTCTACTCCAACACAAACTCCTCTAAGAACCTTCACTATTCTACATGGCGAGTTAAAGTTCGCTGATTTTGCTAAGCACCTCCTCAAGCACATTCATTGTCCATGAGCTCAAAATTGGTGCATAGCCCCATGGGGGAATTCATGTAGCTCGATGCATCATATTCATCTACGACTGCGAATTTCTAAAATTCAAGCCCTGCAATACTATACGTGCCATAAGCACACTTTCAACCTTCAGGTGAACAATTAAACACGTTTGTAGAGGCGTGCGAATCTCGCTTGTAGAGGCGTGCCGGTCCCAGTTAATTGAGGTGCAGCAAACACTAGTGTTACGATCGATACCGATCGTCCAACAATGGTCTTGTCTCCATCAATCACTATCCTTGGTTCGTCATCGGATCCAGGGAGAAGAACACGGGTCGCAGATACGATGGGAACACAAGTTACACAACCCATTTCATAATGCAATCTTCATCTCCACCGATGCTCAACCAGGGCCCAGGCCGCCAACTCCGAGCCGCGCGCTGCCGCTCACGGCGCTTTCGCGGCCAAACGCCGGCCCCGGTCCGGTCGCCCACGCGTGCCGACTCCAGCATCATCTATGGAATATGCCCGGCCCGCTACTCACGTGCCCATCTGCGACGAATCTGAACAGCGTTGTTGCACGAATCTAGAATTCTGCACACAATTATGCGGATGAAAGATTCGGAATCTAAGCAACCCAGCAGCATGTGCCTGGCCCAAGGTTTGCATGTTGCACCCCAGTTTATTCATCAATCAGTTTGATCCTTCCTGAAGAAACGATTACCCAAAATTATTCGATTCTGCTGAAAACCAACAGCAGGAGTACACAGCCAGCTAATTAAGTTGAGCACACGGATACATTACGTACGTTTAACAGCTATAAGGCAACCCCAACCGGAGTATATACAGCCACAATCTAACTCCGTCTCCAGCAACATTATGCTCTCCAGAAACCAACTCTTAACAAAGTAACTGTGCTCGTCATCAGTGCCCGAACAGGACGGGTTTTCCGTCCAAAGAGACCCTCCTGTCAGTTCCACTACAAGAGATCCTCCTGTCAGTTGCACCCAACTCCTGCTTCTAGCTCACGCCGCTTGGTGACTCGCTCCTATCCCTGTTAGCTCCAGGGGCAGTGACGCCTGTAACCTCGAAAGCCTGCATGGAGCAAAGAAATTGTCAAATGGGTCTAGCGGTATTAGTCTCCTAGTACATCAGTTATCCTGCAACTTACGGCATGTACAATGCAATGCGCTTAAGAGAGGTTATAGCCACATCATCAAACACTCATGTAAGCTCCTCTTCCTAGGTGCTTAGATGATACATAAGCACAAACCATAAAGAACCTCTGCTATCCTACATGGCAAGTTAAAGTTCGCTGGTTTTGCTAAGCACCTCCGTCCATGGGCTGACAATTGGTGCATAGCCCATGGGGAGATTTATGTAGCTCCATGCATCATGTTCACCTGCAAATTTCTAAACTTCAAGCCTTACAATATTATATACGCCATAAGCACACTTTCAGCCTTCAGGTGAACAATCGAACACGTTTGGATGCTAAGGATAATAATTTAGATGGTTGCCAAAAATTTGGCATGCCCATACAACCTTGCGCACTCTAGTTCATTTTTTCTTGCCAACATTTGCCAAACAATGGGCAAGCAAAACAAAAAATCTGGCTAAGACTTGAGCTCAAACCAAACACGCCCCTTGAAAGCTACATAATGTAGTTCTCAACTGAAGGTCAACAAGAATAATAATTGATCTTGTGTGGACCTTAGCCAAGTGTTTTTGGCTCATTACAACCTAATCCGATTAAGAATCGGAGAATAGGACCAATAGGAAGGGAGTAGCTCGCCTAAAGAGGAACGAGCCATTGTCAGCTTCAATTCTATAAAAGGCACAACAAAGTAAAGTTGTAGAACTATAAGCAGATTTCAATTCACTAAGCTCGATTCAGTGAGGCAATAACTTTTAGAGTGTCAGGCTGTGGGTAGATATGTAAGGTTTGTCTACCAAGTAGCTAGAAATGTGCTCCATGAATTTGCACATGACTGAGCATAATGTTTTAGAAAAGATAAGAAAATGAACATAAAACCAGGCCTCCAACCCCAGAATCATGGACCGGGTATAAACAAAGACACTCTAAAAGGTATGCCGTTTGCTAGGATAAAATAAACGCGTTTCTACCCTATACAGTGCTAATCAAGCATCCTTCGGATTCTCCACTTACTACATGAGATGAAAAACATCCATCCTTTCAAATTGGTGGTAAGGCATTGCAGAAAAAAAAAACACTGTTTTATGATACTGGTGGGCCGGTGGCCCATTTCTATATTTGACAAATTCTAATCAGCATCTGTTTCGCCAGTTTTTGCTTAATTAACTCGGCAATTACACTATTCCTAAAGAAATACAGAGCTACTGCCTCTCGAGAGAGACGTTTCTCTCAGAGAAACCTTGTCACTAAGAAACAAATAAAACAATTTATAATCAGTATCGGTTCAACAACCACAAACAAGGTTAATTAGAACTATGGCTAATCAATTTCTTTTCATCAAGTGCTAAAACATTTGCGGCAGTAAATCGGATAAAATCTCGGATTTTGTTTTCAGTAGTAGAGATTTCAATTTTGACAGTTTTGCAAAGGACAGGTGAGTAGATCAAACTGCATATTGTTTACATTTTAAAATCACAATTGTATGTTATATGGTTAAACTTAGCAATATAAATGACAAAATTAGTATGAGTAAAATAGTTTGCTAGAACCCCTTGAGATTACGTTACATAAACTACGTAATTATTGGACATTGTTCAAATGTAATTATCTGACCAAAGCATCGAATAATACCATCTTCTACTCAACAGTTCATGTTTATAAAAACACCGTCAATTATTCCATATTTACCACCAACACAAAAGAAAAAGGCTGGAAAAAGTAGTACCTTTCAACCTACTCGGAAATGGTGGGCGTATTTGTAGTTGGAACCATCTGGTGCACAAGATGTTGCATTCCTGGCTTCAATTCCTTATTACAGAAATCATCATACTCTTCCTTATCACCCGCCTTCTTTTTTACCTCTACTACTACAAGAGAGGGTGTGAGCTCAAATATCTCGGCGCCAATTGTGAGTGGCCCCTTGACTCCTTCTCTTGTACCCTCTAGGCTCACCCGCCAATCTTTCTTCCGCACCGCGAAGCTCTTCACGTTTGCAATATCCTCCAATTTGGTTATAATATCCGACAAAGGTTCACTCGAGATGAATCTAACCTCATCCCCCTTTTCCTCAAACAGCCCCGACAAGTTGAATCCCCTTGAGAATGATATTATATCAAATGCATTAAGGCTTGCGGGGCGTGGGAGTGGCCCCCGGAGCCTCTGGCGCTCCTCAAATGAGGATGTGGCAGGGCAGGATACAACCGATGAGTCCGACTCTGACCCAGAATCATCAACGTCGACCTCTTGCGGAGGTGGAGGTGGCAACGGTTGAGGAGCAGGATCAGTGAGCCCCAAATCCAGCATATCATTCTCAGCATCTATCATGTTGTAGAGCTGGTCATCCTCGATATAGAACTTGACTGGCCGGAAACCTTTCTTGAACCACCGGCTCTCCATGACCTCTGGCAAGGTGATCCTGGTGCTGGGGTTAGTGTCAAGAAAACGCACGATCAAGCTGGTGAGATCCTTGGAGAACCACCTGGGGCACCGGAACTCCCCCTTGTAAATCTTACGGTACATGGCCATGAGGTTCTGGTCATGGAAAGGGAGGTACCCTGCCATGAGAACAAAGAGGATGACACCACAGGACCATATGTCGGCCTTGGCCCCTTCGTACCCTTTGCGGGCGAGCACCTCAGGGGCGACATAGGCCGGCGTGCCACAGAAGGTGTGCAGGAGGCCGTCGGGCTGGAACGGCTCGGCGACAGCGGAGAGGCCGAAGTCGGAGACCTTGAGGTTTCCCGCCTCGTCGACGAGGAGGTTCTCGGGCTTGAGGTCCCGGTGGAAGACCCCGCGGGCGTGGCAGAAGCCGACGGCGGAGATGAGGTGCTGGAAGTAGCGGCGCGCGGTGTCCTCCTTGAGGCGGCCCTTGGAGACGCGGGAGAAGAGCTCGCCGCCGCGGACGAGCTCCATGACGAAGTAGATCTTGGTCTTGGTGGCCATGACCTCGAAGAGGTGCACGATGTTGGGGTGGCGCACCCGGCGGAGCACGGCGATCTCGCGCTTGATGTGCGAGACGAGGCCGCTCTTCACGGCCTTCTCCCGGTCGAGCACCTTGATGGCCACGCTCTCGCCCGTCTGCAGGTGCCGCGCGTGGTACACCTTGGCGAAGGTGCCCTTGCCCAGGACGCGGCCCAGCTCGTAGCGCCCCATGAGCAGCCCGCGGGAGCCGGGCGCGCCGCGCTTGGCAGCCGAGGAGGAGGGGGACGGTAGCCGCGCGGCCTGCGGGGACCGGTCAGGCGGCGGCGGCGGCTTGACGGCCGCCATCGACGGGTGGTGGAGGCAGAGCG
Source organism: Poa pratensis (assembly GCA_947311845.1). Classification (NCBI taxonomy): domain Eukaryota; kingdom Viridiplantae; phylum Streptophyta; class Magnoliopsida; order Poales; family Poaceae; genus Poa; species Poa pratensis. The sequence goes on along the minus strand of CAMZMU010000056.1, from coordinate 25,236,860 downwards.
GAGGGGATTGGGTGGAGCAGACGGACTGGAAGGAGGTGATGGAGGGAGGCAGGCAGCTTAACGGCTCCCGAAAACAATTGATGGCTTGTTTCCTTTCCTCTCAACCTACGGGTTCTATGGTTGGGCTGGGACTCTTGGGAGGAGGACAGATATTTTCCCAGCTCGTCTTTTTGTATGTTTGCTCCGCGGCCTTTTGCTCGTATTTGTTGGGATGGTTTGTTCCTGCTCCTGTCGCAGCAGTCTCGAGCCCTCTATAACTTGACGCTAAGGGACACCAAAAACAACCAGCAAAACTGTGATCTGATTTCATAATTTGTACAGGTCATACATGCATGTGTTTATGCAATACTTCTAGGATCATTTATGACGGAAATACCATGTATAGTGAATTTACACCTGCAACAAACAGTAGTGACAGCTTCGATTAATGTAAAAGGTTTATCACTGAATCTACTCAATAATTCCCCCGCTAAGCTATGCACTTCTGCAGTCATTCTTTCATTATGCGATAATTCTCCTTCATTTTCCTTTGAATACAGCTCGAGCGACTAGAGGTATATGTTGCAGAATGAAGAGGTGGCTAAACGACAAGTAATGGTGTATTTGTATTTAGACTTCTCATCTATTGTCTTTGAAAACTTATAGGAGTACTATCATTTTTTTAGTTTACAATGATCTTGGAGCAATGTAGACAGAAGGAAGTGGATACAAAAATGAATTATCGAGATCAAGTTGAACCTCTTGTATTGTGCACTGTACCTTGTTGTCTTTCCGATGAGCAATGAATGGTCAGAAACTTGGTCCTTCTTATGACAATAGTAGCAGTGTTGGTAATTAAGATGGAGATGAGAAACTTGCCCATTAGATGGTATATTGTATTTATGTTCATGGTAGGAAGGTTTTGGACCGGACAAACTCTGAGCCACATGTTTAAGAGGTCGGAAAAATCATGTTTTAATGCTACGATGATGTCTTGGATTTATATGATTGCACTGCAAGGCTAAATGTTATTTTTTTTCATTCCACCATGTCTCTCTGGATTGCTAATAAGCGTAAAAAGCCATAGTGATTTGTAAGTTGCCAGCAATTTATTTAAAACATTGATGATCTGAACTTCGCCTTTTAGTGCCAGACTGCCAGGAAATATTCGTTTTGTCTTTTTTGTCTGGATTTTTTGAAACCAATGAGTAGCTAGACAAAATTCAGTATGTATCTACAAATTTTGTTTCATGCAGTCAATTTCTTTCAACCATATTTGAAAATCTTAAACCTTCTAATTTCCCGTAGCAACAGATTTCCAAACTACTTAAACTCCACCCCTTTTACCATGAAAAATTTATTTCATGTACGTTGAAGATTATCACGTATCATGACTTGAATAAACATCCCGGTGCAAAAAAAAGAACTAAAGAAATTGGAAAAAATAAACTTCAGGGATCACTTTGACTGTTAAAATAAAGAATCATGCATCAAGTGTGGAGTAACCAAAATCATTATATTTGTGTTTCTATGTATTGTGAATATATTGATTAATGGTGGAGGTCGTGCGTTGCACGTGCACGTTCACTAGTTTGCGTAAATGTGCTACTGGCTACCCGCGTGGGTACAGTTGTAGTAATAAAACTGTGCATTATAAGCAGCGCTTCAAATTCAAATTCACTAGAGACGTTCACGCCTTCACGGTTCGCATGGACTACTCATCATCACTTGTAAAATTTGTTGCCTAGTTTTTTTTGAGGTAAAGCCATCGCGGCGTTCTTTATTAATTGGGAAACAAGGATACATCATCCGCGATTACAGCTTGGATACAAAGAGGCGTATCACCATGCCACACACCTTGGCTGACCTCAATTTTTTTTGCTAATTCATGAGCTGCCCTATTAGCCTCCCTAGGACAATGCGAGAAAATAACACGAGCAAAACTACGACATAAAAATGTACACTCTTCATATATCGCCGCAGCTGCTCCAAGTGAGTTTCCACCGTTCTGCATGGTCTCTACCACCTCCATGCAATCAGACTCAATCAACAACTTGTTACATCCCACCTCGCCAGCAAGTATTAGTCCGTCTCGGTGTGCATAAGCCTCGGCCGTAGCCGCATCTTCAACAGAATGCAGGTCACGCCTTCCACATGAAATAACAGCACCATAATGATCTCGAAGAATAGCTCCAGAACCCCACGATCCAGTATCAATATCAAAGGCCGCATCAACGTTGAGTTTAATCATTTCCTCTGGAGGTTTCTTCCAGCCGTGTCTCTCAACAGAATTTGATATTGACTTTGCTCTTGCATAATTTAACGAGAGAGCCAAGATTGATTGTACTGACCTCCTAGATTCCTGAAGAGATTCGTCGTGGGTTGCCTTCATTCGCTCCCACCAAATGTACCACATTGCTACCGCTGACACATCACAAACTCGAAGGTCATGTATCAATGGTAAAGCTGATGTGTCCAACAGAAGAGTCTCAATAACAGGAGTCCCATTAATCTGTAATATTCTTGCATTCTCAATTCTCGATGACAATCCCAGCCCCTGCCATATCTCGCTCGCTCGAGGACACATGAAGAAAGCATGTGCGATGCTCTCACAGTCAATTGTACATAAAGTACATTGACTAGATATAGGCACATGGCGATAGGCAAGAATGCCCAAACATGGTATAGCTCCCAGCAATGATCGCCATGAATGTATCTTCACCTTTGCCGGAACTTTCAATGACCACAACCCCTTCCACACCGGACCATGAGTATGATCCCATTCTAAATGGTAAGCTGACCTCACCGAAAAAATACCATTATTGTTATAGTGCCAAGCAACAAAGTCTTCCATCATCCCCACCGCAAGTGGTATTTTCAGTATCTTTTCCGCATCAGCATGCCAAAATAAATCTCTAATTTGTTCCTCATCCCATGATCTAGTCTCACTATTAATCAACTCCGAGACCTTGGTCAATACAATATTACTCTCCTAGTCATGGTCTTCTTACTCGGACAATTTGGGATCCAACAATCCTCCCAGATATTTATGTTCCCACCGCTCCCAACTCTCCAGATGTGACCCTTTTTGAATGTTTGGATGTCAGACCATATACTCTGCCATGTATAAGAACTACCCTTCTTCAACTCACAATTTAATAGATCACCTGAAGGGTAGTATTTAGCCCGCAAAACTTGTGCACAAAACGATTCAGGTTCAGAAAGCAATCGCCAGCACTGTTTGGATAATAATGCTAGATTAAAACTCTACAAGTCCCTAAAACCCATACCACCCTTCATCTTCGGAATACACATCTTCCACCAAGCAAACCAATGCATATGTTTATGTTGGTCTTCATCTCCCCACCAGAATTGGGACATTGTTGAGATTATCCCTTTGCAAATCTGTTTGGGTAGCTTAAATACCGACATCGCATATACTGGAATTCATTGAATGATAGCTTTTATTAAAATCTCCTTTCCTCCAAAGGATAATAATTTTTCTTTCCATCCACTCACCATCTTACACACTCTATCAATAAGATGTTGAAAGCAGTCTGATCTATCTACCCCCACAATCGGTGGGAGCCCCAGGTATTTACCCGAAATTGCCTCCGTCATGATATCCAAAGTAGTGCACACTTCAACTCTCCTTTCTACATGAGTACAAGGACTGAAAAAAATGCTGGACTTTGTGAAAGGACAAGGATGTCACCTAGAGGGGGGTGAATAGACGATTTAAAAACTTTTCCGGCTTAGTCTTACTAAATGCGGAATAAAACTAAGTGTTTTAATTTAACAAGCATACAACCTAAATATACTAGGCTCACATATGTGCACCAACAACTTATGCTAAGCAAGACAAGCAACAAGGTGATAGCAAGATAAAGGACTTCAAGCACAAAGGCTATCACAATGTAAAATGCATAAGTAAAGAGCTCGGGTATAGAAATAACCGAGGCACGCGGAGACGATGATGTATTCTCGAGTTCCTCCTTTTTAGGGAGTACGTCTCGTTGGAGGGGTGTGAGTTTCAAACTCAAACGCCACAAATGGCCTCACCCTATTCTCCGATGAACCTTGCCCAAAAGCTCGGTTCACCTTCCACTATAGATTTCCTTTTGGGCGGAAATCGAGTCCCTTACAACAATCTTGAGGCACAACCCACAAAAGGATTGGGAGCTCCCAAATGACCACAAAAGGTCCCAACAAGCCACAAAAGGTCACAAGAACACCGTATAGTCCAATGACCCAAGAGAAACAAGCTCACAAACTTTCATTTCCACGAATCCTCGTGGAGAGAGCAAACCTATGCAACAAAGTGCAATGGCAAGAACACAAGAAGTGCTCAAGTCCTTCACTATCAAATTCCAACAAAGCAACAAATGCTTATGGGGGAATAAGGGAGGAAGAACAATGGAGGAGAAACACCAAGAAGTCCAAGATCAAGATCTACTAGGTTCCCCTCACTTAGAGGAGAGATGAATTGGTGGAATTGTAGATCTAGATCTCCTCTCACTTTTCCCTTAAAGATATGCAAGAATCATGGGAGGGATTGAGAGGGGGGCAAGCTTTCCAAGGTCAACAATGGTGGGAGAGAGAGGGAAAACATACTTGACCCTTTGGGGGAAGAAGGGGGCCTTATATAGGTCCCCAAGACAAAGAGCCGTTGCATAAAAACTGGGGCCGGATATTCCGGTTCAAGTTTGGACCAGAATTTCCGCCCCAGCCGCGCAATGAAACCTTCAGATGGTAACCGGATATTTCCAGAAGGACCGGAATATCCGGTTTTCTGAAAACTGGCAGAAACAGCAAAACGAAAACTGCAATATCTTTTTCATCCGGATTCCGTTTTTGATGTTCTTGGGCTCGTTGGAATCACCACAACGAGCACTACAAGATTATGCAGAGAAACATCATAGTCCAAATATGGAGGTTAAAACCAAATATAAAGGTAAAACCTCTCTAGAAGAGAACGACCGGTAAAACCTCCAACATAAAAAACACAACAATATTATCATATGAAATCCGTTTTTGATGAACTAGAGCTTGGTATGGAGATAAACACAAGCTCTAAATTCACACATGGATAAAAGCCAAATAAGAACCAAGAAAGATGATGTGCCAAGAATGCAAAGGTTTGAGCTCTACACAAAGATGCGATCAAGTTACTCACTCGAGAGCCCCTCTTGATAGTACGGTGTCTATCCTATAACCCGGTCGCCCACTAACACCCTGAGACCGGTAAAATAGAAACCCTATCAAGATCATACCTTTGCCTTGAGCATTCACTTGAGCTAGATGATGAAGATCTTGACTCTCTCGAGTTGGGACACCTTTTTTGATTATGCTTGCTAGCACATGCTTGATGAAGACTTCTCCAAATACTCCCCCATACTCCATTATGGGAGAGTCTCGCTAATCTCCGTCTTCATGTATCCATTGCAAGCTTCAATCAAATGATGTCTTCCGAGATGGATCATATTGAACTTACACTTCATAAACTTCTCTTAATATATATGATGGCTTGGAGATAAACATGAATGTTCACTCAATCTCCTTTTCCAAGCCACACTTGCAATATGCTCAACTCTACACATGACCATTCTCCATATAAACCCTTGAATAGAGCATTGATCATCATGTACACTTCTAGAGTCCAACACATGAACTCTGGTCTTTTCCTATGGACAAGATCTACAAGAGTATCTCAATGCAAACATTAGTCCATAAGGATTGTCATTAATTACCAAAACCACACATGGGGCAACACATGCACTTTCACTTTGCAACACTCACCAATTGCCCCGAAGATGCACAATAGTCATCAAGCGCCTTCTTCAAGCTCAAGGCATTTAAATTATCTGCCTTCATCAAGATTAAGGAGTCATCAGCAAATAACAAGTGAGCAACCGAAGGTGCAGCCCGACACACCTTCACTCCTTGTATATTGCCATGGGATTCTTCATAAGATATAAGACTGGTTAGTCCTTCAGCACATAGTAAGAATAAATAAGGAGATAAAGGATCTCCTTGCCGAAACCCTCGAGATGGAACAAAATAATCAGTCAATAGATTGTTCATACGAACTTGGTACCGCACCGAGGTAACACAAGCCGTAATCATTTCCACCCAAGAAGCATCAAACCCAAGTTGTAACATAATGCGCCTGAGGAAATTCCACTCTACCCTGTTAATAATAAGACGTGAGATTTGGAAAATAATAAGTATTTTTTAGTGGTAAATAATAAGTATTTGGTGAAACATTTTAAATGACAAAAAAAGCAGGCAAAAAAATTCGTACATACATCCGGACATTTTATGTTCACGCATAAAGTTTCGCTAATATGTCATTTTTTGTGGCTTGTGTAAAAAACACGATTTTTTTTGCCACAAAACGACTTATCACCTGACAATTTTTTTGTCTCTTTTACACAGTCCACAAGAAAATGTCTTTGTTCATGAAATTTTGTGTGTGAGCATAGAATGTTGATATGTCACCTGAATTTTTTATCAATATTTTTGATATTTTGAAACACGGAACAGTGGAGCAAATGCTCCTATGAGTCCAAATGGATTTCCGTTTCTAAACATCGAAGCCTTTAATTTGACAGTGACTCTTATAATTGTTAAATTCTGCTCGTACTAGACTTCTAGGCAGAAGATGCTCTAAGTTCTCGAACTTACAACGCTCAAGCAAAGTTTTGCATGTGATTGTCATATAATCATTTGAAGAATGGGAGTGTAAGCCAAGTTGTATGTTCTTGTTCTTCAAAGGATCTTGTAGTTACACTTTGTACCACTAGCTACTCTAATGCTGCAGAGTACTTCCATCGATCTGAATATGGGTGGTTTAGCACACTGAAAATGCTTTCAATGCGATGGACCATCAATTTATATGGAAACATGTTGCCCGGCAAAGGTTAGCGTTCTGAAAACGTATTTCATGATAAATATGATGTCAAATTGACGTTTTAAGTGTTGTGTAAAATTATCTTATAAATGGTTGAACTTCAACTATGTTGGACAATGAGAAAAGATGTAGGAATGCATTTTAGAGTATTTAAAATAACAGGTGCATCAGTAGCACAAGAAGGTTCAGTAGTTTTTTTTAATAATTGCACACCAGTCATGTGTCCCGTCTTTCTTACTGAATATGACGACCACTTAGGCTGACACAGTGCTACCTTCATTTTCTTCTTTCAAGGTTTCCACTCCTTGATTGGATACTTGGATGCCGCTAACTATATACTCCCTCCGTTTCAAATTAGATGACTTACATTTGTGTACATGCGGATGTATCTATACTTGTAACATGTCTAGATACATCCACTTTTAAACAAATGGAAGTCATCTAATTTAGAACGGAGAGAGTATAATGTTGTTTACAAGGTAAAAACTCGCTTTCCTACTTTGCACTATCGTCTGTCGACAAGCAAGTTCACGTAACCTTTCGACAGTACATTCATCATACTTAATCATTTTTTATCCCAAAAGACGTTTATTGATGTATACGTTGCGCTGAGGAACACCTTGTTGGCGTCAAATGTGCCATCTCCCAAAGGCACCATATATGTTTCTCAAGAAAAGAGAGTGTATACAAGTATACATACGGTACATGATTAATTAGTCCGCCAGCAGTGCCCCATACTGTCAGTCACGCCGCTCACTTCTCCTTAAAAACAAATAAAAATACGGTACTTCACCCAGGAACAAAAATTAAAATATCTCTTTCTTTCTGGACCAAAAGAAAGTGCAGGAGTAACTTTCCAAGATGGCAGGTTTGAAGCAAGAAGAGGAAGCGATGGCGCGGAGGCTACGTGGAGAAACGGCAGCGGGTCGCGCTGGCCTCGGCAGGACAGGTGCAGCTTTCCCTGCCGGCGCGCGAGCGCCAGTGCGCCAGGTCGGCAGCGCGATCTTCCACCGATCCCGCCTAGCGTAAACAAACCGAGCCCATCGCGGCGAGCGGCGCCGGTAAACCTGGAGGCGGCGGCGGCGCGCTGCTGGCGTGTCCGCCGCCCCGGCCGGAAGGCGCGGGTTCGGCCGCGTGAACCGGACACGCCGCCGTGCGTGCGCTCGCGTGGACCACAGGTGCCTCCCTTGCCCAACTCCACTCCAGGAAGAACGATGCAAGCAAGCAAGCGAAAAAGCGTGCCGGTAACTCCGGCATCATAACACAAGTTCAATCGACGTGTCCCAGTGACGTAGCACCTATCGTTCCACTTTCTACTCATGCTACAAAACCAACGTACGCATGCGGCATGCCACACCGGGCACGAGTCGACCAGTCTTCTGAGGTCCCGATAGATACGCAAACGAAAAAATGGATGAAAACGAACGGGATGGAATATAACGATCTATCCAGGGCGCACGCGTCGCCGTCGCGCCTTGCCCTCTACGACGGGACAAACCCGCGTCGGGAATTTACTTCAGGTTTTTTCCCGCTACGAAGTTGACCCCTCCATAAAGCTAGGAAAATGACCAGCAGGATGGACGAATTTAGGGTGTCCGGTGTTTGCAGAACCTCCAAGAAGTTTTTTTTTTTCTAGGAAGGAAATCCAACAGATTTTTGATGGCTTAGCTACTCTACAGATGAATTGTGTCTTTCTCCAAGGACGTTTTGGATGTCCTCTTTTGGCTAGCAACCCCGGATTGACTGATTGATTGCGAAGCCAAAGGCATGCCGACTACAGAATCTAGTGGAACCGTCCATTCGTAGCCTGGGTCGCGTTCCAGTGTGCAACCATTCTCGCTTCCATGATACTACGGAGTAGGTGTGTACCCATTTTGCAACCATTCTCACTTCGATGATGGATGTACACAAAGTTCGTGAACCACCACTCCATTGCTTGTCCTTGATTGCTTTCGATAAACTCTACTCGGAAGCTTCTAGATTCATAAAAAGGTTGTGTAAACGAGTGCTAGAGACTAATAAATCCAGATGCACTAAAATAGACACAAAGAGAACATAGTTCCTTCGATTTTTTCTTTACAAACGACCCAGTTTCATTGCTTTCTCGAGTCTCGATCTCTCCATCAAGTAAAGTGTGCATACTTTAAATGGTTACAGAAGTTATAAATTTGACCAAAATATTGGGACACTCGATGAAAAAAGGAAAAATAAAATAAACTTGTAAAAGAAAATACCGATGATGGAGATGGCAGGCACCTAAAATTACGCAACAACCTCTCGGTTGTCATGAGATACGGCACACATGGGAGATGATGTAGACTTTTTTTTTCTAGTGCTAAATTGGTAAGCGTATTTGTTACACGTGAACTACTTCCTCCATATCAAAATATAAGATGTTTTATATATTAAACATTTTTCTGATATCGACGTATCTAGACACGTATTAGTGTGTAGATTCACTCATTTTAATCCGTATGTGGTACATATTGAAATATCTAAAACATCCTATATTTTTATATGGAGGGAGTAGAAACCAAAGCCTACTACCATCTATATATAGACAAATTATGGAGATTTGTTTGAGTGTCCTTATGTTCTTGTCGTTTATAGTACCGTTTGAGTAAATCTACCCTGGTAACCTAAAATGGTGTTACAAAATCTTGCAGAATTAAAATCTAAATTTTATAATTATTCGATTACTGAATTTCTAATTGTAACAAACATAATATTGAATTAGTTTAGTCTATAGTTACAAACCTAAAACCAAATACTAAGGTATCAAAACATCACGCTATATTTGATTATAATTCTACAAGAGTTTAGTACAAAGCACCGCTCCATTTAGATTTTACGAGTGAGATGTTCCTTGTTTTCCTAAAATTTAAAATAAATCTAATAGTTATGTTTAATTTTTCGTTACAACGTGTTTGCTGCCTCCGGCGTACATTGCTACATGTACACATAATATGCTACATTTTAAGAAACATATAGTGGTTGACTTTCATATGGTTAACAGCTAAACACATCTGCAACCTCATCAAGAAACTCATGTGAATGGTGAAAAATGTTTATTTGGTGAGTGACGGTAAGAAAGTTGCAATCATTCGAAGAGTACATGTGAGACTGTGAAAATGATTTGTCAACACCAAGATATTGCTTTTTCGATAAAGACCAACATACTATTATCCTTTTTCATATGTGAATGACCAATGACAAAAAAAAGTATTATGAAGAATCCGGTACTTGGAATCTATCCTGTCGCACCTTGTTATGTAACCTATGTATGCATGGAAGGAATTATGTGCGCATAAACGGAGAGTGGATTTTGTGTTCCTGAGAGCGTACCTCTCTTTAGTTTAGAAAGTTGGAAAAATGAGTTAAAATTTCAAAAAATCCCCAAAAAACCGCACTAGATATTAGAATGAGTCATGCTCCATAAAGCTTGTTTGGATTTTCTTATTTATTTGCGACATGTGTGTAAAAACTGAGGAGTTAACATTGCATTTTTGGGACTTGAAAATGTGGTGAGATGTGTATAAAATCGCCGTTAATCTAGAAGATTTTTTTGTTCATCAGCCGTGTAGTACTCCATGTGTCCATAATTAACAGGTTTAGTCAAAATCAAACTTCATAACTATTGATCAAGCCTATAGAAAAAGAATATCAACATCTTCCACAATGAAAAAGAATATTATTAGAATCATGATTAAATATATTTATATTGTTATTTGGTATAATAAACATTAAACTGTTAATCGTTTAAATATATATTTGATCAAAATTTATAAAGTTTGACTTTGACTAGATCCAGACTAGAGGATGATTTTGGACAAATGGAGTAGTTTGGATAGTGAGACGGTGGGCCGGGCTCCTGACGCCGTCACCGTGTGCCGCCATCGTCGTCTACTAGTCGAACTCCAAGTTCCCGAAATTCCTTCCGCCTTCTTCCTCCCCGCGCCCTAGCCTCCGCATCCACCACCGAATTCAACCCTCCCTTCCACTCCCTCGTCCTCGCCATGGCGTCAGACACCGAGGGCATAGCCGCGCTCTTCTCCATGTACAACGACGACGACGAAGACGACGACGCCGACGAGCCCGGACCTCCTTCCCCGCCGCCGCCGCCGCCGGGGCAACCTCCCCCTCCACGTCACCTCGATCCGGAGGTGATAGCCCCAACCCTAACTCGATACCCAACCCTTCGCCGGAGCACTCGTCCCCTCCCATCCCCGAGGAGCAGGCCGACCGCAAAACCCTAGCGAGCCCTCAGCTCTCGCCGGGGCTTCCGCCGCTGCCATCGCGCCCCTCGCCCCCGCCTTTCGCGGTCTCGTCCCCCTCCCCACCTCGCCCCCCGCTGGCCGCCCCGCCGCCCGGTCTGCCGCGCCCCCCACGGCGCGGGGCGCTTGCTATCGTGGACTACGCGCACGACGAGATGGCGATGTCGCCCGACCAGGAGGTAGACCTGGGGGAGTATGTCGTTGGTAACGCTTGCTGTAATATGTCGCTTCTCTGAATTGACGTTGTTGCCTCTGTTTTGGCTGCAGGATGGGGAGATCATGAGCGACCTCGGCGGTTTGAGCTCGGATGCTCAGGATGCTGAGGGTAAGCACACCCTAGAATTGTTACCATGTTCTATGTTTGGTATGCGTTGCTAAGTTCCAGTACAAATCAGTGTGTCTGCTTAGTTTGAAGTTTCGCTTGTTCGATGTTCCCATGCTGCCATGGATGTCAGTGCTTATGGTTATGCTATCGAGTATCGAATTAATGCTATTTGAAGAACATGAATTATAGCTATGTTGAAATAGGTCAAAGGCATGCCAGAAAACTTGAAGCTCTGCTAGATTTTGTTAGAAACCTGGATGGAGTATGATCATGTTTCTGGTTACCTTTATGTATCATCATATATTCATACATATTGTCATTTGCACCTCTTGTTTGTTGCCTGATTGCGCTCTTCATTCAGATGTTTATTGTGCAATGCTATATCCTTGGCGTGTTTATTGTGCGGTTGATGTTACACAAAAGTGCTACTCATATAGGAAGATTGCAATCTCTTCCTTTAGTGGTGACTGGTGAGTCAGTTAAAGAAAAAAAAACTATAACATTGGATTATGCTATTTGAGCTATTTTAGTTAATTTGCTGACTTAAGGTTCATTTGCTAGTACAGAGCCTTTCATCTGTTAGGAATGTGTATGTCTTTCTGGGCTAGATACCTAGATGACACTCAAATTTGGAATACACTTTTTAATATTTACTCAATAGGAACTACTGTTAACTTTTGTGTCATCTACTTTTCAGTTTTTTCTACCCAATATCTCATTTCGTCACTAATGCTTTAGTACTTAAACTGCATATTAGATGTACAGAGATAACTCAGGTGACAAAGATTACTCCATGAACTGTAAGATTTTTTTTCCATCTGCGAAATGTTTGATGAGGAAACTCTTGATATGACTACTTTTTCCATACATAATATTTGTTGGCAAGTATGCTCTGAAGAAGAGGCAACGACATAGCTTGAACCATGAAAATATGAAATGTTACAGGGATGCTTATTTCCATGCGTTAGGCACATAGGCTTTGATCTTTTGGCCACTAATAACCTCGGAAACATATGTGTAGGATCTGTAATTTTGTCTCCAGTATGTTTTCTTGCTAACCCAACTTGGAACACTTTGAGCCCATATTGCAGAGTGTGCTCCAGATTTGTCACAATGCTGTGAAAGGGACTTCTTTTTAGTTGATATACTACACCATCGATAACAAACTTTTTATCATCAGCTAGTACCAACATTCGATGCGCAGTAAAATAATACATGGATTCTCTTTCATCGATTTATTATGGGAACCCTTGATATTATGTTGGATTTCAATTCTGGTGTTGCTTGACTTATATATTTCTGTCATGTAGAAGTATTTACGATTAAAGTTACTGGTTCTGTTCACCTTTGTGGTAAATCGAATTGTTACAACCTGTACGCTTCTATGCTTGTGCAGTAAAAGAATGTATGCATGCTGTATCTATAGATTTATTGTAGGAATTCTTGATAATATGTTGGATTTCACTACTGTGTTGCTTGACTTACATATGTCTGTCATGCGTAGAAGTCTCTTAAGTTAGTTAATACTTCTTTTTAGCTTTTTTCACGGAAATCAATTAATCTAATATCGACTCTGCTTTGCATTTCTATCCTGTCTTGTAGGGAATCTTGAAGAAAGAGTTCTCTCAGGTACTGTTCATATTCTGACTCCAAATAAACTATCAGAAACATCTCAGCATTCAGATGCACCTGAGCAGAGTCAAGTAGGGGCGGATGTTGCAATGGACACAACTGGAACAGAAACCGAAGATACTAGGGCGGAGGAAGCTTCTGATATTTCTACTAATGTTCAGAATGATGATCCATTGAGCCGTTTCCTTCCTCCATCTGTGCCTACAAAGTGTTCTGCAGCATTACAGGTTAATAATTATTTCCACACTATTCTCAGCATAAGAAAATTATCATATTTCTCATGCAGAACATACAACTCATTTCTGGCAATGTCACATGTTTTGTGCTTGACAAACTCCATTATCGAGAAACTTTCAAACAAATGCCATTATCTAGAATCTGAAATGCAGAAAATATTCTGTTGATCTGTTATAACTTATAGCCAGGGTACTCCGACAACATTTCAGATTCTTTCACATCTTTTCCTGCAATATGATGTTAGTGAGAGTTGGCTCTGCCAGTTCTAGAGTTAGACCTTACCTGTCTTATACTTGTCTTTTCTTTTCTTTTCCTTGATGCATACATAGATCTGTAGAATTGTTCATGTGGCCCATTTGTAATTATTGTTTATGAAACTTCCATGTTCTAGGATCCCTCTGATTCTTTGTTGTACACTCATGTAGTTCTCTTTTCATGTCGTGTGAACTCATTGTACTATGATACTTTCCAGTTTCCATGTGAGTGCATACTATTAGGAATGCATGTCTACATTCTTCACACTTGTTCTTGTCTTGACATAATATACATCTGTAGTTATACTTTCCAGTTTCCATGTGAGTGCATACTATTAGGAATGCATGTCTACATTCTTCACACTTGTTTTTGTCTTGACATAATATACATCTGTAGTTACTCATGTTTCACTGTTTCCTTGCAGCAAAAGTTTAACAAGTTCCTTGCATACCAAAGGGCTGGAAAGAGCTTTAATGCTGAAGTACGCAATAGAAAGGACTACAGAAATCCTGACTTTTTGCAGCATGCTGTGCGGTACCAAGAAATTGATCAGATAGGGACCTGCTTCAGTAAAGATGTTTTCAATCCCTATGGGTACGATAAAAGTGACTACTATGATGAGATAGGTATGTTATAGTCATGTTTGATCCAGTATGCTATCCTCTTGGGTCATGTCTTACTGTTTGGAAGATAATTTAACATCTGAGTGTAGCTTCCATGTTCATGCTAAATACTAGCATCTAAATAATGACATTTCCTGAATTTACTCATGAAATGGAGCATTTCCATAGGTGGCACGTCACCCAACTTAGGATACAAGGCAGCACTAGACCAACTGCGTGTTGTTTTTTTTTTTCTCGAGAAACCGCCAGGAGCACTGCCCTTTCATTAAGAGAAGAAGAGAAACAAATGTACATGTGGCACGTTTTGAAGGGGACGTGCCAGAACCCAAACTGAAATGGAAAAAAGGAGAGGATCTAGCCGAATCCCGCTGGCATGGGGGCCACTGCTTGATGTCCTCGAACGCGTGGCCTGCCACCTCAACGTGGCTGAGGTGCACATTGCTGAAAATGCGCCTGCACCTTTCTTTCCAAATGTTCCATAAAGTGTAGAGAAGGCGATCGCTGACTCCGCTCTTGACCTGATTTGTTCCGCCCTAAACAATCTTCTCCCACCAACTGCGTTCCCATATAGCACATGGGCAGTATAGTAAGCGCTGACAATTTCTGTTTGGAGCATTGATACGCACACTTGTAAGGCGCATCAAATTCTACATGACTCCAGGTTACCTCAAACTTTTGAATAGAATGCGGGGCCTGATTAGCTATACAAAATCAAAGATGTTGAACAATCATGAAATCATCTGTAGGTTGTTCCTTTTTATCCTAGAGTCAACTGTAGAGAATCCCATGTACTGTGGCATAAGTAATACAAATCCACCATTTGGGCAGCAACCGCATGTACCTAGACTTGGTAACAAAATACTCCATGTTCTAATAACTACTCACCTAGAACATTAGGAACCCTTGTTCTCGCGTTGATCATCACAAGTTTACAGCTAGAAACAAGAACAAACCATATCTTATCGAATAACAATCAGCTGTAGATTAAAACAAAGGAGAGGAATCAAGACATTGGATCGCTCACCACCTAAATTTCCGCTAAGTCAAACACTCAACACAACATGCAGTCTACACTGATCTCAAGAACTCTGCAACTTGATCGCACCAACTCGTTGCCCTCCAATGGTAATTGCAACGGTGGCCATCTGTTCTGCCTGCCCCAGTTTTTGATGAATATCACCTTCTCATTCCTGCTTCTGCTCCTTATACTTCACCTCTTCTAACTACTCCCCATGGACCATTTCCACCATGACCTTCCTCTCCAACTGCGCTGTCACTGTGTCAACATCCACAACCACAGTCGCTAAACCTGCCTCACCTGTGATAACATCACCTTCCATGTGATATCAGCAAAAGTGAGGGTTTACCTTTGGGAGCAGTCTGAATTGGCGTGCCCCGTCTGATGCCGTGGCGTGCATTCTGAGATCGTGCAACTGCACATACGGTACAATCTCCATCACAGGGCTGTACAAAAGATGCTATGGGAGGCTGGCGAGCCACCGGCATCAGTGATGACAAGTAGGCTGCCCAAGGTGGACGAGTCAGGTTCTTTGGGACTTCACACACAACATCACCACCAGTGACGACCAGGGGTGTGCTTCGCCATGCAGATGACCCCCACTAGCCGCAACAATGTGGCGTTGACGACATGGTGTTCAAGACAGGATATCCTGATTTAGTTGAACTTTCTCGGCGGTGACGTTTCGCTAGATGCTCGGCACGATAAGGAGCATGTTGTGCTGGTGATCAGCTTAACAGTGAGGCTGGTTAGGGGTAACTCCAATTTAGGAAGAGTCAAATCATTCCTTTCCACGAGTTCAAAGTGTATTCCTCCATTACGAGAGATTTTTGTGTTGAGTCTAGGCCTCTGCAATGCTATATAGGCCAGTTGGCATTACTGCACCTTTTGTTTCTTAAGAAGTAAGAATCCCTCTTACCAGAATGTTTCCCCCCACCTTTTGAAGTAGCATACCTTTTGTGCTATCTTTCTACCGCTGGTAAGAGCTCCCACTCGCCACTGTAAAGTGTCAACCCTGTTATTGGTAAACTATCCTTAGAACCTGTGTGTGCGCTCTTGTTGCTCTTGTTGACAGCGAATGGCTTAGTTATTTCTGCTCCTGTATTATACAATACAAAGATATTCCAGTCATGATCTTTTATGTACCACCTATTCGTCTACAGAAGCTGATATGAAGCGTGAACTTGAGAGGAAGGAACAGGAGAAGAAAAGAAGTCCGAAGGTTGATTTTATTAGTTCAGGAGTACAACCTCCAATTAATCCATCAATAGCGAAGATTTCAGGTATGGTGCAGATAAACGAGTGTTGTGCTCTATTTTGAAAATAATATCAGTACTTTCAGGCGATCTTCTGATTCTCATTGTATGTTTTTCAGCTGCCATATCAGCAGCAGCTCTAGCTGGTGCATCTGGTCCCGTAGCGGCAGAAAGTGTACAGAAAGAGGCTAGGTCAAACAAGAAATCAAAATGGGATAAGGTTTGTAATTCCCCCGCTCAATGCATCTAATATTCTTTGGAGGCAACATGTTTATGACCTTGCTTCTGTTTTCTGTCAATTGGCTAGGTTGATGGTGATACTAACCCTGCAGCTCCTAGCGGGCATGACAATTTGTCAGCAGCCGGTGTATCTGCTGCACTTTTGTCTTCTGGAAATGGATATGCTGCTTTTGCGTAAGTTACTAAGTTCTCTTCTTTCAGTATACTAGTTAGCATGCACGTGCAACGCACGTCTCCACAAAATGTAGCAAGACATACGTGTGTTATGCAATGTTTTCTTGAACCAATTTTAAATAATCTACGAAAGCCTTTTCAAACCATACAAAGACATGATAGACTTGTCTCAGAGTTAATAGAAGGGTAAAACAAACAAGATTACTTTAAACAAATCAGTCCTGTTTCTTTGTACTTCATGGCAATCCACTAATCTAAATTTATGAATGCCAATCGACTAATATAAATTTATGAATGCTAATGTAGACTCTCCATCCATGTGTGTTTAATTCGACTAATGATTTTCTCGGAAATACATATAGCATGTATAACACAATCCGCACCCTGTATCTGCTTCTCGTTCCCTAGAATTCTTTATTGATGATTTATGAATCAGTGGACACATTTTAAAAATATGCTGAATACATAAATAAATCTACTAAATTATAAATGGACCTTTCCCTACCCAACGTGGAATCTTGCCTACGTGAACAACAGTTTTTTTTTTGAGTAATACGTGAACAACAGTTACTTGAAGAGTAAAAGGCGGCATTAAGAAATAGTAAGAAAACATCTATGAAAAAAGCCAAGGAAATACACAAACAAAGCATGAACCAAACTGGTACATATCTTGCATGAGTATATAGTGAGCATTTCTACAGTATACACATGTGACTTGCCTCTTAAATACTTAATTCAATTGCTGAGAGCTAAGTGGCAGTGCCAGATTATAAGATCGATATAAGCAACTAAATATATAAATTAATGCACTGATAAATCTTATCACAACACAACTGCTTCCTGTAATAATCAACAATAAACCATATTCAAGTTCAAGACATCGTAATATGCACTGTACAGTCAAGTTCGAGACATTGTAGTCCGCAAAGTAGAATCCATTTGGTACTGCTTTCGTCGTCGCGTGCAAAGTGCTATTATGGGATCCATCTTTAGGACTCACAAATAACCACATTTCGCATATTCTTCCCTACACCCCCAATTCTTCTGCACATGAAACATATAGATAATCATTGCCATTAATGCAATAAGAAAGATACACCCGGTAACTATACCTGAGAGTACATGTCCATGGAAAAATACAGAAAGCCTGAAATTATATGCTCTTGTTCTTGATTCTTGATCTCTTCTTCACTACCCAACCAACAAAAAAAATGTTGCTTCTTTATGCGGAATTATACAATATTATAAGTGTGCCTTGGTCTACCTGCATCCTTGGCACTCTCACACCCCATCGCCCGCGACCTAATTCCACTACTGCCGTGGCTCTGCAAGGCAGTAGCCATGTGATGTTGCTGACTGCTGGGTGATGATCCTGGTAATGAAGGGCAGCAGTAGTATCTTAAGGCCGGCGGAGGCGGCAGCTCTGCACCTAGGTGATACTTTAATAAATAGATTAGACACGATCAAATATATACTTCCGAACAAACATAACAAATCAACATTTGATATGAGGCAACTATGTGTAGGCATTCTCCCGCTTATAAAGTCTGAAAAATATGCTTACTGTCATTAAATTGAACAATTTGCACTTCTAAAGTCTGAAGAAATATGTGTACTTACACTCTGCGAGCCAATGATGTACTGGAAGCACTGATATAGGCATGAACACTAACACAATAGCCCTATGTAAATAACATCATGACCCTAGGCACACTGTTGTAGACCACGATAGACTGATAGAGAAACCATGGGTTGTATCCTTTTCCTGGAAGTGGAACCAGGTTGCAAAGGGAAGATAAGAAGCACAACTAATTGGAAGCAAAACAATCTGCTGGGTGACATCAATACACACACTCGTTGGACTTCTGAAGTCTGAACGCAATCCTGCAAGGCTGCAGGCAGAATACAAAAACAGGAAGTAGCTCTGTACACTACCTGCACGGGAGTCGGGAGAGGGGTAGCAGAGGAGTTCCCGGTGGAAGCATGGCACTCGGATGCGTGAGAGGCGGCAGATGGCACGGAGGCGGTGAGGAATCGGAATTCAGGGTGTCGTATTCTCCCCGGCGAACGGACCGATGATGTCGTACTCCGCTCGGTGCCCACTCCTGCTCGCTACCTGGCGTGCTCGTCGACACAATCTGCGCTCGTCGCTCTCCGTATGCACGCTAGCATCCGCCGCCTCGTACTACTTCGCCACCGTCTCCCGCCGTCGCGCCCCTCGCCAAGGGACCGCACGGCCGACCGCCACGGGGCAGGAGGAGGTGGGCATAAAGCCGCGTCGCCGGCGGCGTGGAGAGGTGTCCGCGCTTCCATCACAGGGAAGAGGCGGCGGCGGCGGAGCGCCAGGGGAAGCACTGGAGCTGCGGCGGCGCGGAGTTTCCTGTACACGCTCATGCTATTGTTTGGGGTTTTTTCTTTCCTTTTTTTCAACGACGATTGCGATGATGGGCGCGATTAGTTTTCGTCCGCCTGGTTTAATCGCTACGTGCACACACCGTGGGTGATTGATTAATCTGGGTGGTTAATTTTAGTTGGCCAGGTCAGATAGTGTGGTCGGAGTCAGACCGTGTACATTTGTTGGGGTGGCTGTAGGGAAGAATATGTTTGCTTGTTTAGTAGTAGTATAGAAATTGTTTCCGTAAATATCATTAGCACATATTGTTTGTCACTACCGTGGCCTTCTATTTTGCTAGTCCGCAGCTGATCCAAAATATTCATATCAATCAGATTAACCAATGAAAATGTTCATAGTTGTTCCATGTGCTTTTTATATGCTTGTCTTTTTTTCTGATGATTTTTTCTATAAATGTCCATGCTGTTGTGATAGTAAGGTAACGGTACTACATTCAATGAACTTGATGGTCGAATTGTTATGCATGCCTAAATTATTCAGTGAACATTATTGATGCGACGGTGAAAGGTTCAGCTTATTTTTTAGCAATGTAAAACGTCAATAACTATAATAAGAGTTGTGTACTTTATTGCAGAGGCTGGGTTTCCCTTTAAAAAAAAAAAAGATTGTGTACTTTATCTGCATATTATGTTTTTATCAGAACGACCTGTATCAATATAAATTCCAGCAACCCTCAGTACTGTCCGTTTATATTCTCCCTTTTTGGGCATCATGTCCAATGTAACATTGATCTTGCATTTTTTTCTTTCAGGCAACAGAAGAGGAGAGAAGCTGAAGAGAAGAGGACAAGTGATTACAAGTCAGACAGAAGATCATAGTGCTTCAATTTTGTTCTTTTGAGCGATGAATGTACTATCAGGATGTTTCCGCTTACATAGTAATTCTGTAATGTACAAATCATATGTTCTAACACGAGTGCATTTATACAAAAGAACAGGAGCACCTCCCTTTGTTTTAGGGACTAATGCTTGTTTTTGCGTACGCCTGTAGCTGCGGTTATTTCTATACTCTACTAGTCACTCATAATTTTCATGTGACTTTTATTCAGCAGTCTGGTCTTGTCGTAGTGGATGGTACTGATGGGTATTTCTGTGTGAACAATCATGTATCCATGAGACTCGTACAATGTAGCCAGTCCTACAGGCCCAGCCATTGAACACCGCTCGCAACTCTGGAACGTTGGATGGAACCACCACCAACCGGCAAGGCAACCGTCGCCCTGCGCCCTGCCATAACTTCTTACCGCCAACAAAACTTGACGCTTGCCCTTCAATTCACCACAGTGCGGCATGTAGTACACCACACCGCCCCCTAGATCTGACAGCGCGGTGCAGCAGCACAGTGTTGTGAATGGGACTTCCCGTTGGCCTGGTCGCCAGCAGTTGGTAATAAGTTACCTGAATTGATTAGATGGACCCTTTGCTCAGCGCCGCAGCAGTAATAGCTAAGGGCTCTGCTTGGCAGTAAAAAAAAGAAAGATTGAAGGCCATCGTGGTAGGCCAAGGACTACAGATGCCACTCTACCACCAGGAACGAACGGCGACGGCACGACCATGCAGCAGCGCCGACAGAGGTCACAAGCGTAGAGCGGTGCCGCAGCAGTCGCAGTGAAATTTCACAAATTTAACCTTGGTTAAACTTCCGCAAAAAATAACCTCTTTTCAAATCTAATTCAAAAACTAACCCTTTTGCATAGCGCCCTACCACGGGTCGCTATGCTCAACACCATAGCGCCCTCCGATCAGCCGCTATGACCCTGCCAGCGTGGATCGGTGGGCCCCAGGTGCTCGACCATAGCGACTTAGCACGAGGCGCTATGCGTCCACCATAGCGACATGGTTGGCGGCGCTATCCTCTGCAAAATTAGACAGAGAGCAGTCCAGCCCGACGAGCCCCAAATTTCGCGAAATGCAGGCATAGCGCCTCGGTTCACGTCGCTATGCATGCTTCGCAACTTAAATAGCCCAGCCAGCCGCGCCCGCGCCTCTCCTTCTCTCTTTCACCGACCCGAGCTCACTCTCTTTCTTCCTCACTCCCCACTCTCACCCCCCTCACAAATCCCCTCTCTTTGGTCCGATTTGGCTGTGGATTTCGGCTCCCCATCTTGGAGAGAGGTAATCTCCCCCATCCTCTATGTTTTTGTCCAATCAAAATCTTTCAATTTGGTTCCATTTGTGTATTTCTTGAAACCCTAGAAATTTTGTGTGGTGCGAAATTTGGGGTTTTTCCTTGATTATATTGGTGAATGGGTGTTAGTATGATGGCTATGAAGAGTTGAGCGTGCTCATTTGTAGGCTAGGGTTAGGGTTTTTGGTGGATGTGGATAATGAGGGCTATTAGCTAGGGTTAGTAGATAATGAGCTAGATTGTGTTATTATATTTGTTTGAAAATGCATAGCTTATTGTTACTTGTGTACCATTTGATGCATTTGTGTTGTTGAAATAATTTTTTAGATGGAGAGAATGGTTAGTGTTCATCATGTGGACAAGGATGCCTTTTTGAAAGGCAATGTCGAGCATGACTCGGAAGAGAAAGTGGTGGTGTTTGACCGTAGCCCAAACTACGCGGAGGTTGTTGTGAAAGTGAGGATTGCATTGAATTTGACGGAACCAAATGATTTAGTTTGTTTGGAGGGAAGGCATAATGTTGGTTTCGGAATGCACTCGCATTGGAAGATCATGCCTCTCAACTCCGAGTTGTGTTGGAGTGTATATAAGGAGACGGTTGCGGCATCTCAAGACAAGGCTCTCGAGTTATTTGCCACCAAGCGTTTGACTTGAACCGGTGTGGCTCCGAACATGAAGTTAGTAGCCCGATTCAAAAAGAGCCACCTCATAACCATGAAGTGTACGACTCAACGTCGAGTCCGCCTCACATGACCCAACATGAAAGAAGCCAACCCCCAAGTCCGTTTCGAAATGACCAATATGAAGAACGGGAGGAGGAGAGTGATGACTATGAAGGAGATGAGTTGGAGGTTGAACTTCATAACAATGCTATTGGTGACATGGAGGCATATTGTGCGCATGAGGACATGGACCCTGAAATCCCCTATAACCGATGCTACGCATCGGACTCGGATGACGATGGTCCCGAGGAAGATGTTGATGAGGATGGGTTCGCGGCTAAAGAAGCTGAAGTATTTATGAAGGTTGTGGGCCGGGATCATCGGTATCATTGTTCCGAGATCTTAGTCTCTCGGAGAAAGCCGTGGTTGATGGTGGCTCGGGTAAATTGCTTGAAGCAAGGCCAATCTCGAAGAAGGATATTGATCCCAAGAAGTATGGTATTGCGGAGGGAGTGAAGTTTGAAAGCTTGTTGGAGTTGAAGACATGGCTAAAGGAGTATGCGCTTAAGCACTTCCGCCCGTACAAAGTGGTGCACTCGGACGTCAACAAACGTTACACGGTTAAGTGTGAGGACGCACATAATGGGTGTCCATGGATTGTGCGTGCAAGACCATGGAAAGGGGGCCCTCAATGGATTCTAAAAAAATGTGTGTCAACTCACATGTGTAGTGGCAAGGATGGCGATGGCAAGGATGTGAAGCACGGTCATCGGCAACTTACCTCCGAGTTCATTGGCTATAGGCTTTGCAATTCCATAGAGGCATTCCCGACTTTTACGGTGAAGGCTGTCATGGACACGGTGGAAGAAATCTTTGGTTACTCGGTGAAGTATGGGAAGGCATGGAAGGCTAAGCAAGCCGCATTCAAGATGTTGTATGGTGATTGGGAGGAAGCATACAACCGGCTCCCTAGAATGTTGGGAGCTATGTCCGCTACAAATCCGGGCATGTGTTTTGTGGTGGAGCCCTTTGGCCAAAAGACGAGGGATTACAAGGGTGCAACCGTCCGTGTATTTGGCCGTGCATTTTGGGCTTTCGGGCAATGCATAAATGCATTTACGCATTGTAGGCCAGTTATTTTCCGTGGATGGCACCTTCTTGACCGGCCAGTACAGGGGCACACTTTTGGTTGCCATAGCTCATGATGCCAATGACCGGTTGTTGCCGTTGGCTTTTGCTTTGGTTACGGCGGAGAACGATGACAATTGGGAGTGGTTTATGGGTCTAGTGAGGACCAAGGTAATTGCGCCAGAAAGAGAGGTTTGTGTTATCTCAGACCGGCACCATGGAAAACTCCACGCGATGGATATTGATATTCCCGGACATGCTCCTTTGCACCATCGATGGTGCATGAGGCATTTTGTGTCGAACTTCTATAGGGCATGTGGGAATAGGGAGTTGTCCGATGATCTAAAAGATTGTTGTCTCGCTTTCACCGAGCGACATTTTGCAAGATTGTACAACCGATTGCTCATTCTCACAACATCGGCGGGGGGTCAAGAATTTCTACATAGGCATGAGGAATTGAGGCACAAGTGGGCTAAAGCTTTTGACCCGGACGGTAGGAGGTACGGTGACATGACAAGCAACATGGCAGAGTGTTTCAACAATGTGCTCAAGGGTGTCCGTGCATTGCCCGTGACAGCCATAGTGCAATACACATTCGACAAGTTGAATGAATATTTTCAGAAATATAGCGAGGAAACATATGAGCAGATGAAAGGGGAGAACAAGAAAAATAAGAAGTACGAGTATCCACCTGAAGTTGACAAATGGATGTTATACCAGTCCAGGAAGGCGGACACAAATACGGCTCAGTGTTTTGACAACAATGAGTGGATTTACCAAGTCAATGAGCCGGGAGGAACCACGTTAGGTGGTGTGCAACACGGAGGGCGGGCGTGCAAAGTCCTCCTAAAGAAATGTGAGTGCTCATGCCAAAGGCCTCAATTGCTTCATCTCCCATGCTCGCACTTGCGGACGGCCGCACGCCTTCGAAAAGTGGGATATAGCAATCCAGTGAGGTTGTCCGAGTACTCGATCGAGGCTACCATGGAGACATGGGCGGGTAGATTTGAACCTTACTATGACCAATCACAATGGCCAGAATATCATGGTATTCAACTATGGCCGGATCCGGAGTTGAAGGTAACGAAACGGGGAAGACGGAAGACAAAGCGTTTTAGAAATGACATGGATGCATGGGGTGCTGGAGGCATGAGAGAATGGGGCAACCAACATTTTGAGGAGCCTCGTGGTAGTGCCCGTTGTGGAGAATGCAATCGTGGTGGGCACAACGCTAGAGGCTGTGGTCGAAACAAGAGATCGAAAGGTGTCCAACATGGTGGCGGTGGTGGTGGCGGTGGTAGCAGAAGCCACCATGATCATTCTCAACATGGCGGTGGCGGTGGTAGCACAAGCCACCATGGTCATTCTCAACATGGCGGTGGCGGTGGTAGCACAAGCCACCATGGTGGTAGCCAACATGGTCATTCTGAACATGGCGGTGGCGGTGGTAGCACAAGCCACCATGGTCATTCTGAACATGGCGGTGGCGGTGGTAGCACAAGCCACCATGGTGGTAGCCAACATGGTCATTCTGAACATGGCGGTGGCGGTGGTAGCACAAGCCACCATGGTGGTAGCCAACATGGTCATTCTCATCGTGGCGGTCGCGGTGGCGATAGGCGTACATCAATGTTTGACGAGCTACGAGGGGGTAGGCGTAGTGGCGGTAGAGGTGGTAGACGTAGATGATTGGTATGACTGAAATTTATTTGGTTGTTATTTCTTATTTTCAATTGTTCCATTTTACAGTCAACTAAGTTCAAACTTGCAATTTTGTAGGGATGGACTGTTCCGATCTGAAGGAGAAGCCGGTGGCATGGCAACACAGCATTGACAGTCGAGTCGGGCACGATGCGCCGACTTGTTGGTGTGGTGACGTTTGCAAGATGAAGCAGTCCAGCGATTGGGACGATAGAAGAGGAAGGGGGTTCTGGATGTGCCCGAACTATGCTTGGGAGAAGCCGAAGCCAACAAAAAACAAGTCGAAGCAAACAAAACCCAAGCCGAAGCAAACAAATATTATTGAGCGTCTGATGACTCCCAAGTGCAGGAGATCAATTGTAGTACCTTTCAATTAGAAAAGGTTGTCGAACCCACGAGGAGCTGAAGGTATTGGTTAGTAAGATTGATAAATAAAACAATAAAAGATGCAAGTGTTTTTGGTATTTTTGGTTATATAGTTGCAATGCAGTAAATAAACAGTAGCAAGTCAAAGCTCTCAGAGAGAGAAAGCCCAATCCTCTTATGTGCAAGAGGACAAGCTCAAGTGATGTGTAACTTATATGTGGAAAACGTTCCCGAGGGCGGCATGGATATTGCTAGGCATAGAGATTTATTAAACAACACGTTGAATATCTTGTCAAGTTTTAATCTTCTTTGGACGGAGCCATTATTAGGTATAGCTAAATAAATAAACTACAACCCCTTATGATGGATCATGTGGCCAAGTAAATGACTGCACAAGAATTATTAAGACATAAAGTCCCACCATAGCATTACACTCTAAGGTCCCCGATACTAATACCCTCATAATATAACTTCATGATTCGGTCCCAGGTTTACATGTCCTCCCAAGTCTCCTCAATTCATTATACTACGGTGTTCTCCTATGAGCCCATATAGGTGAAGTGTTGTGCAGTCGACGTTCGCACAACACCATCATAGAATCACATAAAAGATAAACTCTTGACAAAATACCAACACATGTTATATATAAATCATTGCCAATTCATCCTATGCCTCAGGAACATATGGGAACTACTCACAACGTGCAAACATGATAATATTCAGTGGCATAAGTGGTACAACACAATCTGAAAATATAACTTCACCACCAAATAATGACAAGTACTCAATCACAAACATGAATAGTAGCACAAGACAAGTATCTAGGGTATAGCAACTCTCAAACTACGAGGGGACGGAGTGGATCACGGAGATGATGATGGAGATGGTGCTGGTCTTGGTGATGGTGATGATGTAGAGGCCTCCTCCCACGCCAAGGAGGAGAGGTGACGACGATGACGATGATTTCCCCCTTCTCCGGAGCTCCGGAGCAGCAGGATCTGATCCCCCTCGGAGGGAATCAGGAGTTTCGCCGCCGCCGCGGCCTCGGATGGTTTGGGAAAATTAGGGCGTAACTTTTCGGGGAGGACGAAGGCGTCGATAAAAAGCCCCAGGCGAGGAGGTGCCCGAGGCCCTTAGTGGGCCCACGCGGCCAGGTAGGGCCTCTGGCCTCTCCTCTCTTCTTCGGTCTTCTTCCCTCTGCCTTTCTCTCGACGAAAAACCAGTTTGTATTTTCCTTTTATTATTTGGTCCCTGTAGCTCCTGAAACATTAAAAACAAGAAAAAGAGGTTTTCTGCCTCCCAGAAATTAAATACCAAAAATAGGGACTTTGTATGAAAGTCCCATAAATCATCTAAAACATGTAAAAATAATGATATAACAATGCAAAAACATTCTAATATGATACTAAAAGTTGTATAAATGATGATATAAAATGCACGTATCAACTCCCCCAAGCTTAAACCTTTACTCGTCCTCGAGTAAGTAAGGACATAGATCATTACATGCATCAATGGACTTATGGTTGATAAATAAATACGAGCATTGTATCATCATCATATTCAGTTGCAATGTAAGATTAATGAACTAAAACTCATACACATGAGGGCAACATAAGTAGAAGCTCTAGCAATCACCCTTACTTTTGAAAGCAAATAACCATTGTATGTTGGACAATTGAATCATACTATTTTTCACATGCTTTTGCTCTTTATGGAAGCATCATAATATTTTATACTTTGCTGAAATTTAAAGACAAGATAAACTCTTATTAGATAACAAGTTCAAAGAAGACAAATGAAAAGATAGATATAAAATTGTTTGCACCCTTGCTTCACTAGTAACTAGTGCAAACTTTAGTCATGGATATTTCAATCAAGTTCCTATGCTCTAACAACCTTTATCTTACACTTTCCATGGCTAACTGAATTTTCAGGTGCCTTCCTTTTCATTCACTTTCCAAGAGCATAAGTATTGAAATATCCATG
Source organism: Poa pratensis (assembly GCA_947311845.1). Lineage (NCBI taxonomy): Eukaryota > Viridiplantae > Streptophyta > Magnoliopsida > Poales > Poaceae > Poa > Poa pratensis. Next base: position 25,209,551 of record CAMZMU010000056.1, on the reverse strand, counting down.
ATCATTAATTTGCTCAAAAGATACTAGATTCTAACAAGAGTGTTTCATATCCTTTTCATTAACCCTTCCTAACTTTTTATCCTACAAGACTATATCTCAACCTTAAACTATTAATTTTCAAGTCATATTGACTCATTCTCTTTACTCATTTTATAATGGGGTGATTCTACAATTGTCCAACATACTCAAGTTAATTAAGTTCAAGGCAAGATGTGACTGAAACTTCTAAATATGCCACGCTCATTTGCATGAGTGTTACCCATAAATCTCCAAACAAGGAATCATGGATGACACCATACTTTAATATTCATTGATAAACCACAAGATAGAGATACATGATAATGCTCCATGAGCTCACACACGCCTAAGAGATATTGATAACTAAACGATAAAAGCAAAACACACCATGACTAGATAGATATGATAAACTAGTAGAGATAAAGACTAGGTGGAACTCCCCCAAGCTTGACGTTTTGCTAGAGCCTCTTTGCTGCGGCCTCCTCCTTCTCATATTCTTCCTCCCATTCAGCCATCTTCCATGGGAAAGGCCTTCCATCACGGAAAGATGTAGGTGGATCATTGTACCTGAGGGTGGCAGCTGCTGCAATTTTCTTGAAGCGTTCTTCATACTCGCAGTTCTGGTTCTCTACATCCCACATAAAGCATTGGATCTTCTCCATCTTCTCGATGACGTCCTTGTATCTTTCCTCTAGTTCTTCGAGCCTCCCCTTGTACTCTTCAACCTTCTTCTCCAGCTCCAGGTTCATGAAGTGATGAGCATCAAGGCTGCGGTAAACCACAGTGCCATACCTGAAGGTCTTGTCTTCCAGATCATCCAGCCTTTCCTCCACCGTACCGGTGGCCTTGGGAGCCTTCACCTCCTCCACGAGCAGCACACCCTCCTTGAAGGTCACGGCCTTCGGTGGAGCCATCACGGAGTTGAGGTAGCGGTTCACAACACCTCCCTTGGGACGCTCTCCCCCATGGTTGGATCCGGAGCAAGACATGGCTAAACCTGACAGACAAAACAGCAAAAGCAAAGATCGCTCGAGAACGCTCGGTGCGAGATTAGATCAACGAAAAGGGGTATATATTGACGGTTTTTAGGTCAAGACGAAGCGTCGGAGTCGAAAACGAGACGAACGGGACTCCGAGGGGAAAGGAGTGGTCCCACGCGGCCCAAGATTCTGGCCGCGTGGGACCCCTTGTTTCCTTCCTCGGGTCTCCGCTTCGTCCAGTTTTCTTGTCCCACACGTTAATTTCCATAAAAAATGACTTCCGTAAAATTTACGCAATTCCGAGAAACTTTCCAACACAAAAGTTACCTATTATTGATTTTGGGTTTCTGAAACTGCAAAATTCTTCGCAATTACCTCCTCCGGTGTCTTTAAATTCAACTCCTCCACCTTTCCGATGAAGCTCCTTCCTGCAATATAATGTTTAAGGCGTTGTCCATTGACTACATGAGGTTTACCTTTCATATCACCGTGAAGACGGATAGCTCCTGAACGGTACACCTCCTGTATCACTAATGGTCCCTGCCACTTTGAAGCTAACTTTCCTGCAGAAAACTTGAAACGAGAATTGTACAATAAAACTTGATCACCTACTTTGAATTCTTTTCTCTTAATTTTCTTGTCATGCCAAATTTTAACTTTCTCTTTAAACATTCTAGCACTTTCATAAGCTTCGTTTCTCCATTCATCAAGTAGGTTTAAATCAAGAATTCTCTTCTCTCCAGCAGTCTTAAAATCAAAGTTCAATTGTTTAATAGCCCATCTAGCATTATGTTCTAATTCAACAGGTAAATGACAAGCTTTTCCATAAACCATTCTATAAGGAGACATTCCCATAGGATTTTTAAAAGCAGTTCTATAAGCCCATAATGCATCATTAATTTTAGTTGGCCAATCAGATCTAGACTTATTCACTGTCTTCTCCAAAATGAGTTTAATTTCCCTATTACTTAATTCAACTTGTCCACTTGTTTGAGGGTGATAGGGAGATGCAATTCTATGGTTAACATCATATTTTGCCAATGTTTTTCTAAGAATACCATGCAAGAAATGAGACCACCATCAGTAATTAAAAACCTAGGAACACCAAACCTGGGGAAAATGATGTCCTTGAGCATCGTCATTGCTGTGGCATGATCTGCACTCTTGGTTGGAATTGCTTCCACCCACTTTGTAACATAATCCACTGCAACCAAAATATGAGTATGCTTTGTCTTTGACTCTGGGAAAGGCCCCATAAAGTCAAAGCCCCAAACATCAAATGGCTCAAGTGGCAAAGAATAATTCATAGGCATTTCATTTCTCCTACCAATATTTCCTACTCTTTGACATTTATCACAAGATTTAACATATTCAGCACAATCCTTAAATAAAGTAGGCCAATAGAAACCAGATTGTAATACCTTTGCACCTGTACGATCTCCTGCATGATGCCCTCCATAAGGACTGTCATGACAATCTCTTATAATAGCCTGTTGTTCATGCTCAGGTACACAACGTCTAATAATACCATCCACACTTTTCTTATAAAGGAAAGGATCATCCCAAAAATAATGTCTAAGATCATAAAAGAATTTCTTTCTTTGTTGAAAAGTGAAGTGTGGAGGTAGAACCTTACCAACAATAAAATTTGCATAGTTGGCAAACCATGGTGATGCAACTTTAGCACTAGAAACATTAACAATTGCAAGTTGTTCATTAACAAAGCTATCATTAATAGGAATAGGATCATCAGGTATATTTTCCATTCTAGAAAGATGATCAGCTACTTGATTATCTTCCCCTTTCCTATCAACAATGTGTAAATCAAATTCTTGCAATAGAAGTACCCATCTTATTAATCTAGGCTTAGCATCTTTCTTATGCATTAAGTATTTAATGGCAGAATGATCAGTATGCAATGTGACTTTCGAATCAGTAATATAAGGTCTAAACTTGTCACAAGCAAATAGCACTGCTAAAAATTCTTTTTCAGTTGTGGCATAATTCCTTTGAGCAGCATCAAGTGTTCTACTAGCATAATAAATGACATTCAGTTTCTTATCAACACGTTGGCCCAAAACAGCCCCAACTGCATAATCACTAGCATCACACATAATTTCAAAAGGCAATTTCCAATCAGGAGGTTGAATAATAGGAGCACTTATTAAAGCATTCTTCAAAATATTAAAGGACTCAATGCAATCATCATTAAAAGAGAAAGGAACATCCTTTTGCAAAAGATTGGTTAGGGTTTTGATATTTTGGAGAAATCTTTAATAAACCTACGATAAAAACCTGCATGCCCAAGAAAACTTCTTATACCTTTGATGTCCCTTGGGTATGGCAGCTTTTCAATAGCTTCTATCTTTGCTGGGTCAACTTCTATTCCTTTTCCAGAAATCTTATGCCCAAGAACAATACCTTCAGTAACCATGAAGTGACACTTCTCCCAGTTTAAAACTAAGTGTTGGTCTTCACAACGCTGCAAAACTTTGTTAAGGTTGAACAAGCAATTATCGAAGGAAGTACCATACACAGAAAAATCATCCATAAAGACTTCCATTATCTTTTCAATATAATCAGCAAATATAGCATTCATGCATCTTTGAAAAGTAGCAGGAGCATTACATAACCCGAATGGCATTCTCCTATAAGCAAATGTACCATATGGGCAAGTAAAAGTGGTCTTTTCTTGATCATCCTTATGGACTGGAATTTGTGAGAAACCTGAATAACCATCTAAATAACAAAAGTGAGAGTGTTTAGATAACCTTTCTAACATTTGATCAATAAATGGCAATGGGTAATGATCTTTACGAGTTGCTTTATTTAACTTCCTGAAATCAATACACATCCTATAACCAACAACAGTACGTTGAGCCACAAGTTCATCCTCATCATTTGGAACAACAGTCATTCCACCCTTTTTAGGAACACAATGAACTGGACTAACCCACTTACTATCAGCTATGGGATAAATGATACCAGCTTCAATAAGTCTTATTACCTCTTTCCTTACCACTTCCTTCATTTTTGGATGGAGACGGCGTTGATAATCAACAACAGGTTTTGCATCCTCTTCCAAATTAATTTTATGCATACATAGAGCTGGGCTTATACCTTTAAGATCATCAAGAGAGTATCCAATGGCTGGTCGGTGAGCTTTAAGCACATCAAGTAATTTCTCTTCTTCTTCAGCTGAAAGGTTAGCACTAATAATGACAGGATATATGCTCTTCTCATCCAAATATGCATATTTCAGATTTGTAGGCAAAGGCTTTAATTCAAAGCTAGGATCCCCTTTAGGTGGTGGTAGCACTCCTAAATTATCAGGTGGGATATGCAATTGTAATTGTGGTGGTTGTTGCCATAATATTTGTTCTAAAGCATCCTTTTCCTCATCATTAAATGGTTCATCTTGATTAAGCATATAACGTTCTACAACATCTGTTGAAGCTACAGCTATATGTGCAAGAGTTTCAATTATATCTTCAGAAATTGGCTCTTTCACAACATGTTTATCAGCAAATTTGGAAAAGTTGAACTCAAGTTTTTCACCAGCACATTTAATAAACACTTTCTCTTTAGGCAAATTAATTTCAGCACCAACAGTGTTTAAGAAAGGTCTACCAAAAATGATAGGACAAAAAGAATCTTGAGGACAACCAAGCACAATAAAATCAGCAGGATATTTTATTTTGCCAACCAATACTTCAACATCTCTAACAATTCCAAATGGACTAATATAATCTTTATTAGCAAGTTGAATTGTCATACCTGTCTCTTCCATAATGATAGGATCAATATCAGGCTTGATTTCAAGATAAAGAGAATATGGAATGACACTAATACTTGCTCCAATATCACATAGACCATGATAACTTGAAGTCCCAATAGAGCATGATATAACAGGTTTACCAACTTTGGCCGAATTACCTTTGATGACCTTAGTAGCATCTTCACATAAATAAACATCAACAGGGTCTTCTTCATTTAATTGTTTGATAATTGAAATTTGACTGTTGACTTCCACCTGTTCATAAGGCTGAGAACGTCTTCTTTTACTCTTGTTAGTAACAGCAATAAGTAAATTCTCCTTAACTTGGTTTGGATATGGAGGTGGTTCAACATACTCTTCAATTGTCACAGATGACACTGGTTCTGCCTGTTTAATAACTTTAGGAACAACAATAGATTGTTTAACAGGTTCAACATAAACTTCAAAACCACTTTGAGGAACACAGATATGCTCAGCAAAACCTTTAGCTATCTCAATTATAACATAAGGATCAAGATTAAAAGTATCACTCAGATTTTTAAACAACATAGAAGTAGAGAAGTTCTCTACACATGAATATCCATAATCAAAATAGGGCTCATTACCTTTATCAAGATCCCAATGACTAGTATTTTCAGAAATAGTCTCCAATAAATTCCATGCTTCTTCTTCAGTATTATTAGTAAAACTTCCACCAGATGAATTATCCAGAATTTCCTTGTGCTTCGACGGTAGCCTCACATAAAAGTTTATCAATATAAGTTTCCTTGTAAGATCATGACAAGGATTCTTGCGAAGGAGTTCCTTTAACCTCCCCCAAGCTTGAGTAATACTCTCTCCCAGATGTGGCCAGAAATTAAATATATAGCAGCGGTTCTCATAAGCTTCTTTAGGAGTAAAATATTTAAGAAAGAAAACCTTCCTCAAGATATTCCATTCAATAGCAACCTCTTCATCAAGAGACCTGTACCAATCACGAGCATTACCAGATAAAGACAAATATAATAACTTCCTTTTTACCTGATCTTCAGAAATACCAGGAAGTCTAAATAAACCACATATGTCTTCAATTAACTCCATGTGTTCACGTGCAGACTTAGTTCCATCACCTGTAAATGGATTTTTCATAACTCTTTTAACATGACCAACGGGAATTTTAAATCCCACTTTAGGTATCTCAGACACAGTAGTTTCAACCACTTTAGGAGTAGTGGCATAAGCACTGTCATATAGAGCAAGGTGCAGCGAGGAACGATTCATAAATGCCATAGTAACAATGAGATAAAACAGCTTTCAAGTTTCCTTACCAAACTTCTTACCAATAGCGCTACGCTCCCCGGCAACGGCGCCAGAAAAGTGTCTTGATGACTCCCAAGTGCAGGAGATCAATTGTAGTACCTTTCAATTAGAAAAGGTTGTCGAACCCACGAGGAGCTGAAGGTATTGGTTAGTAAGATTGATAAATAAAACAATAAAAGATGCAAGTGTTTTTGGTATTTTTGGTTGTATAGTTGCAATGCAGAAAATAAACAGTAGCAAGTCAAAGCTCTCAAAGAGAGAAAGCCCAATCCTCTTATGTGCAAGAGGACAAGCTCAAGTGATGTGTAACTTATATGTGGAAAACGTTCCCGAGGGCGGCATGGATATTGCTAGGCATAGAGATTTATTAAACAACACGTTGAATATCTTGTCAAGTTTTAATCTTCTTTGGACGGAGCCATTATTAGGTATAGCTAAATAAATAAACTACAACCCCTTATGATGGATCATGTGGCCAAGTAAATGACTGCACAAGAATTATTAAGACATAAAGTCCCACCATAGCATTACACTCTAAGGTCCCCGATACTAATACCCTCATAATATAACTTCATGATTCGGTCCCAGGTTTACATGTCCTCCCAAGTCTCCCTCAATTCATTATACTACGGTGTTCTCCTATGAGCCCATATAGGTGAAGTGTTGTGCAGTCGACGTTCGCACAACACCATCATAGAATCACATAAAAGATAAACTCTTGACAAAATACCAACACATGTTATATATAAATCATTGCCAATTCATCCTATGCCCTCAGGAACATATGGGAACTACTCACAACGTGCAAACATGATAATATTCAGTGGCATAAGTGGTACAACACAATCTGAAAATATAACTTCACCACCAAATAATGACAAGTACTCAATCACAAACATGAATAGTAGCACAAGACAAGTATCTAGGGTATAGCAACTCTCAAACTACGAGGGGAACGGAGTGGATCACGGAGATGATGATGGAGATGGTGCTGGTCTTGGTGATGGTGATGATGTAGAGGCCTCCTCCCACGCCAAGGAGGAGAGGTGATGACGATGACGATGATTTCCCCCTTCTCCGGAGCTCCGGAGCAGCAGGATCTGATCCCCCTCGGAGGGAATCAGGAGTTTCGCCGCCGCCGCGGCCTCGGATGGACTTGGAAAAATTAGGGCGTAACTTTTCGGGGAGGACGAAGGCGTCGATAAAAAGCCCCAGGCGAGGAGGTGCCCGAGGCCCACTTAGTGGGTCCCACGCGGCCAGGTACTTGGGCCGCGTGGGCCCACCCCTTTTGGGCCTCGTGGCTCTCCTCTCTTCGGTCTTCTTCCCTCTGCCTTTCTCTCGACGAAAAACCAGCTGTGTATTTTCCCTTTTATTATTTGGGTCCCTGTAGCTCCTGAAACATTAAAAACAAGAAAAAGGAGGTTTTCTGCCTCCCAGAAATTAAATACCAAAAATAGGGACTTTGTATGAAAGTCCCATAAATCATCTAAAACATGTAAAAAATGATATAACAATGCAAATAACATTCTAATATGATACTAAAAGTTGTATAAATGATGATATAAAATGCACGTATCAGCGTCCGCGGTAAATGTCTCCTCTGCTCTTTGCTCTTAAAGAATTTCTTTATCTAGTTGCATGTTTTGACTCACTATTATGTTGCAGTCACCTCCGCCTATTTGCCAATACTAACCGGTGGAAAACTTTGAGCAAAATCGCCTCCTATACCGGGGAGTAAAAAAATATGACTGACAAGGCGTGGGAGCGATTCTGGGAGAAAGATCGTGAAGAGGAGCGGGCCAAGAAGGAGAATGAGCAAGCAAAAATTGAGGCACTCACTAGTAGAGAAAGACCTTTTAGTGGCGCACGCTTTTGCAATTCTGTGGCGCACCCGCAACTTTGCTGGGTGCGCCACAGAAGTCTCGCCACTAAATTTTTATTCTGTGGCGCACCGAGCCCGTGCGCCACAGAATAGCTCGCAATACAAGCAGAGGCATTCTGTGGCGCACCCACGCCTGGTGCGCCACAGAAAGTGGTGCGCACAAAATAAAATAAATGCGCCACTAAATTATAAAACAGAAATACAGGTATATTTTCATTTTGCTGTACAAATACAGGTATATACAGGATTTATACAGAAAATACAGGATATTTGACAGGTATATGAACAGACAAACACATTAATCACTATGTCATCACACATATTACTTAGTGCCCGAGATATATACACAAGTCACAAAAGTGCCGAATGTTTACACAATTAGTCATGATACAAACAAAAGTTCACTGCCTAACTAGGGTCAAATGTAGTACATCGGCGATGATGGTGAGCAAGAGCGCGCGGGAGCATGATCATGGAGTCCCTTCTTGAGCGGCGCCGGGAACGGTAGATAGCCTTCTTTCGTCCTCCACTCCCTGGTGTCATTCTACGCCTCTAGTCGTTCTTCGATATCCCTCTGACAAAACCCTGAAGATGGATTGGGATTATATTAGTTAGTGATATAAATAGAGTATAATTTTCATCTAAGTAGAGAGGCAAGACAATCAATCAATTGTCATGGTTGGAAATCATATGGCTATCCTATTTGGGTTTCAAAGCATAGCATATATATAATATATAACCCTACACAGCACTTCTACAAAAAAATACACTAGTAATGCTTAGAAAGGCTTTCTTTTCATAATACATACCTCTGGGGTAGTGGTAGGACCCTGCTTTGTTCATGACATCTTCGAGGATGATCGTCGATAACTGCAGAATGATGCGATGGAAGTCTTGTCTATAATCAGCATCGGTGAGAGCATCCTCGCTATTGGTCCATTCTGCGAGACTAGATGGAATCCTCGTTTTCTCTCGGCATCCCGGACAAGCCCTTTAAGGTGATGGAGGGCGTAGAAGGCCTCCTTCACGCTCCCAGGCAGTTGCTTGATGCAATGGAATCCGTTCCCATGCATGAACTTGTGTTTGTTGTCCTGCGTGAAAGATTCCCTTCTTTTGGAAGGGGCCTCCCTTTTGGGTATAGTCCTCGAGAGCCTCATCGAGAAGACCCTTTATTCTGTTGTAGTTCCTCGGCTTGCATTTATTCTCCGAGTCAAAATAAGTGGCAATGGACCACCTCGGGCTTAGGACGATGAGTGCGCAGTACTTGTCCCTGCTCAACACAATTGAAACGGAATGTTGGACAAAGGATCAGCAATGGAAGAAATCTACAAGAAGGCATAAGATACGACGACGGCGAGCGGATGTGTACTTACTCGTAAAAGAAAGGCAGAAGAAGGGTGTTCTTCCTCTTGTTGGTCAGCATGAGCCTCTGGAGGTACTCCGTGGCCATGGTCCGTGTCCTTGATCCTTCCACCAGCTGGCTATCACGCATGTAGTAGGGATCCACTATCGTGACGTACGGGGTATCATCTCTCTGATCTTCATCGCCGATCGAGCACATATAGGCGGACCAAGTTATAGTCCAGCCGTCTGGAGTGAAACAGGTTGAAGATGTCCTCGTACGCTATGAAGAACACATCCGCGGGGGCTTCCTGGACAAAGTCCCCTCCTTTGGCACCTTGACCGCAACACCGGGTAACTCGGCTGCTTGTCTTTAAGAAGGAGGCTCTCTAGATGCAAGATAGATTCTTGCAAAGAATCATGGGTCCTTCTGCAAGGCGGAACAAGTCCTCAGACAGTATAGGTTTACCAGCTTCATGAACTCGGGTCAAGCCATCCCCACGGGGTGGTATCGTGTCTTCACGGCCCCGCATAATCTTAGGAGCTGGCTGGCTCACAGAGGCGTTTGCTCCTTTTCTCTTCCTGTGCTTCTTCGCCTTGTTCTCATCTCTGGGGATGGTTGGGTTGCAGTGAACCCCGCGTGAACCGTCTGGTGCAGTGTGCCAGGCTGAAAATGTTACCCGGTTTGACTTGAGCTTGATGATCGCCGGCCTCCGGAGGCGTGTCTTGAGATAAACCCTCGAAGACCAGGCGTTGCGTGCATGTAGTGGGACGAGGAGGTTGGCCGCGTGATCACGGAAGGGTTCTTCATCCACAGGAGGCATGTACAAATCATCCCTGCAGGCGCCAGTGTTGAGGAAGTCATCGACGTTGACATTATCGTCATCATCGCCGTCGTTGGCACCAAGTTGAGGGCAACGGCTTTGTCCTAAACATAAACAATAGCACATCCGTTATTAGATATAAAGGCTTGGCATCGTAAAGTCGTGAAGTCGGAAAGTCGGGAATCGGGAAGTCGGAAAGTCGGGAAGTCGAAAGTCAGGAAGTCGGAAAGTCGGAAAGTCGGAAAGTCATGAAGTCGGGAAGTCGGAAAATCGGAAAATCGAAAGTCGGGAAGTCAGAAAATCGGGAAAGTTGGGAAGTCGGGAAGTCGGAAAATCGGAAAGTCGGGAAGTCGGGACTAACCTTGGACTGTTGCGGTACAGACGTCCCAACAATTGTTTTGTGGCAGTTGGTGGCGGCGACAACCGGCGGTAGCTTCCGGCCGGTGGTGGCGGCGACCGGCGGTTCCTTCGGGTGGTGGCGACGGCTGCCTGTGGCGCCGGTTCATCCGCAACAGCTTTTTTCTGGCCGCCTCGACGAGGGCCGAACGACCGGGGGCCCGGTGCCTCGAGGTGGCGCCGCCGGTGCGCCTGACCCCATGAAGACCATCCCAAGACGAATCTGGGTCTTCAGCCATTTCATCATCCACTTGGAGCATTTCCAAGGACCATGTATTTCTCGGCTCCCGGAGGTTGCATGGGGGGGTCGATGTCATGGAACTCAGGTACTACCTCGGTCACCGTGACTTTCATCACGACCTCGCTCATTCTAGTGTTGTGCATATCGCGGGTCGAAGGTTGTACGATAATGGCCGTTGCGACTTCCTTCAACTCGTCGCCGGCCCCCACCCTATGCAGGAGTATGCAAGGCATGTCCTGGGAGTCAACACATGTTGGGCATCATGAGATATGGCAGTCATCAAAAGCATAGTTATAGAAGATGCCGCGAACTAACTAATTAGTTACCTTGGTGATGGCATTGAGCTCGGCTAATGTCGAGACAAGGGCGCCGGTGCCGGCGACCGGCCTATCATTCTCCGGCCGCTCGTGTGCATTATCATTATTCTAAGGCCTATTAGTATGTTGATCCACGGTAGGGGCACCGGTGGGGTCACCAGGACCGGCGACACGTTATTGCTGGAGTTGCTGCCGGTGTAGCTGGGCACGTGTATCGGCCCCTTTTGACCTCCCGCATGCCAAGCAGTATCCCCTCCAGCAATGCAGGGGTAAGAACCTCCGGAGCTTCTCGTCCACTTCTCGTCCACTAACTTGTCCACCGTCCTGGAGTCCACCTTTTCGTTCTCTAGTGTCTCCAGCTTCTTCCTTAGCTCGACAACTCGGCTTTATCCCTAGCCGGCTTCCTCCTCTCCTTTCTCGTCTCGGTATCCGTGCTATAATACTGGAGGAACTTCACGCTCGTACCAAAGCCGGTCACACGGCCAGCTGACGTCGGCGGCTTTGACTTGTCCCCCCTTGTAAACGTTCATCGCCTGTTGAAAGTCGTGTCCACGGCTCCGTCGACTCTCCTGGGACGACGGGCCGGCATGAGCCTCAGCCTCCAACTCCTTCTCTTGCAGACAAAGGAAATTAAGGTGAACCCACGTAGAAATCAACGCAATGGACTTTGAGATATCCGCGGTAATTAAGTTCCTTACCAACACTTTCTCGAATTCCAGCACAATCGTTATCGTCGGTAACGAATTCCCCCGTCCCCGGCTTCAGATAGTAGCGGGACCGAACAAAGTTCCTAACTTGCTCGTCCGTGATTTTATGCCACGGGTTCTTTTTTCCAAGTATTGCAACCTCAGCATCCTCCTTGTCCCAAACAGGCTGTTTTCCTCGGTAACCGCCGCTTCCCAAACGGTGGTTACCTAAGTTCAGTTCCCGCATATCCTTCCCCCACTTGGTCCATTTTTAGCCTCCGGAGATTCTAAGGACAACTTGAATGCCTCAAACTCTTCTTCGTCGAGCATCGGCTCTTTGGCACTTATCTCCTCCCAGCTAAGACCCTTATAATTCTTCGCCTTCACCCGAGTTCTCCAGCTGCTCAAGGCGGTGCTCATTTTCGTGATGGCTGCACTGCCCACCTTTTTGTTGAACGGCTCCGGGAACTTGTATCGTTGGTGAAGCTTCGTGAGGAGGGTTTGGACCAAAGCCTCATTGTCCTTGCTTCTGAGGTCCTTCGTGTTGATCGGCACGGTTTCCCGGAGGATGCACCCTAGTTGCATGCCGTACCGTAGGCAAGGGCCTTAGGCTCCAGTGGTTGGCCACTTGAGCTGACCTCAGTGAACTCGTCTGTGACGTTGCGACCGCTTGCGGTGTCCGGTCCTTCCTCGACTTACTCGGCTTCTTCTTCTTCTGAGCGGTCGGGTTACTGCCACCACCACCATCCGTGTGGTCGCCACCCCCGACATCCGTGGGGTCGCCACTGGCGACATCCGTGTGGTCGCTGCCATCGGTGGTGGTGGTTTCGTCCTCATCCTCTATCTCATAGTCAGCATCGCCGCCACGAGCCAGTTCGGCGGCCTCCGCCTCCTCCAACTCCTGGGACATAGCCCAGAACGACTTGTTCTTTTCTCTAGCTTCTTCTTCGACGCTCATGTGCTTAGAAGGGCCGGGCGCGTCGGCCGACATGTTTGCACTGCATTAAAAAGAGTCAAAAGTTAGTACAACAAATATAAGAAAAACATCACTTAATTTAGTACTAAGATACCCCGGCCCATGCATTACTCGCAATACCCCATATGTCCTATTTTTAGCAAAGTCATGCTAAATTTCACGAAAAAATTTGGCATGACCTTTGCTAAAAATAGGACATATGGAGTACCCGAATTTGCCGGAACGGAAGTTAATCGACGTTCCGGCAATCTCAAGGGCCTCTCGGGGAACCTGCAAGCATTTCACAAATCATGGGCGCCGGCATAGCTGGCCGGCAACAGCATCACATAAACGATGGTCGGAGCACAAACAACCACGACACGATGGTCGTGGTAGCACATATCGAACACATGGTCACCGAAGATTGTTGAAGGTGCTCACCAATAGCTCAACAAAGGCAATATGGCTTCCTGCAAAGACTGTGTATCTCTCTTCGCTCTGCAATCAAAGAGTAGCATGTGAGCTGTTAGATAAAACCAGCGAAAGTAATTGCATCAGATAGCATTTCTACCCTATCTAAAAATTCTCTAACTCCAAAACTGTCAAGTAAAACCTATCTTCACTCATGTTAACAGATAGCATTTCTAGGCCTTTCCCATTTGATTAAATCTTGAAAATTTGGGAAATCCACCTTTATAGATCTCATCTACTCCATCTCATCTTCCTTATCAAATCAAGTTTGAAAGGATTTGAAATAGTTTGCTCAATTATCCATGATGGTTTTGGGAGCTAATCAAACCAGTGACCATTAGTGGAATAATCGACAACTAGCAGCAAACTAAAATATACAAGTTCCACAACTAACAATATACAAGTACAATTTCAGCAAGCAATAGCAAATCTTCCAAGTTCAAGTTTGAGCAATACTTTCAAGGAATACATGTTGTGTGCACACTGCAAGCAAAGTTTCAAGCAAGATTTCAGAAAGTTTCAAGCAAAGCACACTGGCTTGCTGCTAGCAGTCACTTGCTACTACAAATTCTAGCATATATGTGTGCAACTGACAGCGGAACAAATAAACAGGGATGCAAATCCAGCCCAAAAATGCATTGTAAGAAGAATCTGAAAATGTTGGTACGTGAGCTAAGCTGGAATAACAATCATCAGAAGCAAGTGTCTACTAGTTGTAGTACAAGACAACTTCCCTCTATGAGTAGCACAAAGTACTTACAGCTCAACAAACGATATCCAATGAGCTGAAAGAGGTACAAATCTATCTGCTGCATACAAACATCCATATGCCTATTTCCACTACTACCACTAGTGTAAACTATAAGTAGAGAATACAGAAGAAACATGAGTATATATAGCATATGCTAACAAGCAGCAAAAACATAATTAAAAAATGAGATTCTTCTTTCTTTCAAGCACACTGGCTTGCTGCTAGCAGTCACTAAGAAAATTACAGAAACAAGCAAAGTACACTCCCAAAAATTCTCTTTGGAATTTCCACAAACACCTTGGTTGCAGGGGTTCGGTAGGGGAGGGAGGAGGGGAGACGGGAAGCACCTCAGGGAGGAGAGGGAGGGGAGGTCAAGGCCGGTGGCTCTTCTTCATCGCCGGTGTCTCGGAGGGAGGGGAGGTATGAGGCCGGTGTCTCTTCTTCGTCGGTGGCGGCTCGAGGCTGAGCGCCACGCAGGGCCGAGCGTGTGGCCGGGCGCGGAGCAGGGTTGGGCGGGGGCGGGGAGCAGGGGAGGTCGCCGGTGACGAGTTGCGTCGAGCGCGCGGTGAGTTGGAGCAGGGGGCGGCCAGCGACGGTGAGTTGAAGCGGCGGCGAGGGGTGGTTCGCGTCGCGAGCGTCGACGTCGCGCGGGAGTTGGCGAATTGGGAATTTGGGGAGAAAGAGGCAGCCGTGGGTGGGCCCACATGTAAGT